>CM035425.1:20598050-21198050 GCA_020310875.1 Ceratopteris richardii | reverse complement strand
AGTGGTGGAGGCGGGGTGGTGTGAGAGGGAGTTTGAGCTGTGAGTTCAGTTATCCTCGCTTTGGTTTCTCTTATGCTTTCCTCAAGCTCACTCATCTTTTTGGCCCATTGTCGTTTCATTCTTTCTCGACTATCTTTCCATGCTCTAGTCCTTTTCTTTGTTACGCTCTCGGTTTCACTAGCCTCTGGGCCCTTTTCCTTGCTTGTCTCTTGGTTTTGCTGTAATGCCTGAGCTCTAGTGACTACCTGCACTGGTGCAGTGGAAGTGACGCTTCCTGAGGGATCTACAACCAAACCGATCACATTGATAGGAGTGATTTTTGGCATATTATTGGGGTTCTTAGGGCAATCTCGTAAGAGATGTTCTTTTCCACAATCTTGGCAGAAACCTTGGATAGTCACTGACTGGGGTTGTGTAGGTGGAGGCAAGGGACAATCACGAATGAGATGATCTCCTTGGCATCTGTAGCACGGTCCTCTTGGGAATGGAGGTCTTACTTGCCTAGGTTGAGGCCTGGGGTTGGGGTTTGCATACATGACGTTCGTGTAATCTGACTCCCAACTAGGTTCACTTGGTTCCTCACTATAGTAAGACTCACCATGTTCTGGAGACTGCATGTAGTAAGCCTGGGGACTATCGACATGTGTAGAATCAAAGCTATGGTCACTTGGGTCACTTTCTGAGATCAATGGGGTTACTGGTACTATGGCCCTATTCAGGTTTTCTTCTGCAACAGCATACTTTACTGGAATCACGTTAGCGGGGTTTGGGGGCTGTTGAGCTAGTACCGGTTGGGGTCTCTGTTGGGCCTGATATGGTTGCTGATAGGTTTGTTGGGGTCTAGCATATTGTGGTGGTGGAGGATACTGGTTCTGGTATCTGCCTTGTTGGTAGGGTTGAGGGTAGGGTTGCCTAACTGCCTGCTTGTTGTATGGGCAATCTTGCGCAGTGTGGTTTGTGTACTTCCGTTCTATGGTGCAGTACTGGCTGCTAGGGTTAACTTGGGGTTGGGCCATAATGGGACACGCATTTGCCATGTGGTCGCCACCGCAAGTATAGCATCTTTTCACAGGGGCAAACCTTGGGATTTGTTTGCTAGTTACACCTAATTTCTGAGCTACTTTTTCCGCGAGTTCCTCAATTGATGTAGATTGCGTGGAAGAGTGGCTAGATGCACTATCTGAATCTTTGTAGATTTTGGAAAGCTCTAGCTCTTCCCCTAGGTTATCTTCAATGTCAATGCACATGCGTACACATTCTTCTATAGTCCTAGGGTCCTTCAGATACACATAGGATCTCAATTTCGTACTCAGCAATCCATCAAGGAATAAGGCTACTTGTTTAGCAGATGTGGGTAACTCCGAAATAGGGCACCTTTCCAGATATTGTCTAAACCTTCTTCCTGCAAGTCTCACAGTCTCTTGAGGGGTTTGCTTGAAGCTGTGAATCAATGAGGAAGTATTGTGTCTTATGCCACTCTTAGAGAACTCTACAATGAAAGCCTCTAGGAGTTGGTCTATGCTCCTGAACTGACGCTCATCTAATGGCTGAAACCATGTAAGTGCCGTGTTCCTAAGGGTTAGACCGAAGGCATTGTATTGCGTGAACAGATCTTCCACTTGTTCAGCTCTCAAGACTTGCTTGAACTCCGCCACATGATCATAGGGATCTCCTGTGCCGTCAAAGTAATTCTTCATGGACTTAACTAGCTGGGTGGGTCTCAAAGTTCTTGTGTGCTCTCTAGGCCTCGGCAGGGGGAATCCATCCACGTTTCTTTGGTTCCTGTGAGCTCTCAGCACCTCAGGTTCTACCCTGTTCGTCTCCGTCCTCGTTCTTTCTCTGCCTACTGGGTTGGCAAAACTTACTTCTGGTCTATCTCTGCTTCTGTCTCTTTGCGTACCATGAGCTTGGGAAGCTCCAGCCCCAGGGTGACCATAGGATGCATTTGATCTTGGTTGGGAAAAAATAAATTCACCCTTCCACATGTAGGCATGCCTATCATTTTCTGTCACCACAAAGATCCGTTCTGAAGCATGATCTAAGTAGGTCACTCTGCCTGGGCTATCCGGATCCTTAAACTCATAGATCATGATATTTCCTATGTCTGTTGGCTGATTAGACTTATACCTCCAAAAGGCTTCATCAGTTTCCCGATTGAGGAGCAACTCTATGCTCTTGTTGTCTTGGGGGACCCATTCAGGCGTGATAATCCTAGTGAGAACTGATTTACCTCGAGGGGTTCTAGGTTCCGCACCCATGTTCCCTTGTTCTAGGTCACCTAAGTCCGCTTCTGAGATTACATTCCCGAAGTCATCTGTCCTATCAGGGTGACTAGTGACAACATATATAGTTCCTTCTTTGTCCAGGTATGCACCATTTTCAAACTTGACAGCTGGATGTTCTAGTCCTATAGATTGGTCAGGGTTTTTAATCTGGACCACGGATCTTCCTAGGCCGTCCTCATAGATGCTAGCACCTAATCGGTTGGTCCTAAGGTACTCCAGCTGCGTTTTGTAAGGGCCTTCTACCCTGTATAGGTAAGGCACTCCTGAACTTCCCGTGGGTCTGTCCATGCCTTGAGACATTTCTGACTCACTGGTCTCAGAGCTAGGGTAGTATGAGTGGTGGCTCAACTGCTGGGCCCAAGACCTTGCAGTGTGATTGACACTAGCCTCTGAAGACCTAAGGCTTTGTCTCTCTCTTGCTAGGTGTCGTCCTGATCTAAGGTTCATATGCCTAACTGGTTAGCCCAATTTTTTCCAGAGTACAACCTCGTTGCCGATCAATTGGTACCAGTCACTTGATTCTTTTTAGTTAATTATTGTGTTTATGGTCTTGTCTGATATCACGTCGTCGGAATACTTGAGTGTTCTTCGTAATTTCAGGTTGATCGTTCCACGTTAGGTTCTTTTCCTTTAGGTTATCGACAGTACAGTAACTAAGTTTTTAGCTTGAACTTGAGTTCTTTAATAGTCTTCAACTTGATAACTGTCTATCGTCGCCCTGACTTACTCCTATCTCTACTCGTTCTTAGCTTGAGCTAGGAAATGACAGAGGGAGTTGAGAATAATCCAACCTTACTTGCTGATCCCTTGCTTTATGGTGCTCAAGAACCCGGTTCTCAAGCTTGCAAAGAAACCTTGCTTTGTACGCTCTCAGTTGCTCTCAATGGACCTATAGAGGACCCACGGTTAGCTCAATGCTTATATTCAAAGAACAAAACCAACCACTTTCATTCATGTGACACAAACACACATTTGCATTGCGACTTTCAAGAAAATAATTCTAAAGACCCCTGACTTTGATCCCCCTGGGTATGGTCAACTTCAAAATAACCTCCCTGAAAATCAACGCATTATCTTTATAAAAAACAGTTGAGGGCGTGTAGTATATGCCACGAGCTTTCCAACAAGCCCAAGAGCTCAAAAATTGGATTTCGTATGAAAAAGTTAGGACTGTTCAGGGTTTAGGGAGTTAAATCAGAATTCAACACAAGCTAACAGTCCAACAGGAACACTCGAGTAGCTTGTGGCACGGCCTCGCGATGCAATACTACACCCTAGTGTTTGTCCCACACTCAATCAAAATTTAGACCCATAATTTTGCCTTGAAAATTTGACCTAATTTGCCCTTCTAACGCGTTCGCAAAGTCTGTCGGTCGCGATTGACAGGTCAGTCGCGATCGACGTGTCGATCGCGATTGACAGGTCCGTCGTGGCTGTCAATCGCGATTGACTGGTCAGTCGCGATTGACACGTGGCCGAAAAGTCAATCAATCGTGGTCAAAGCGTCGTTGACCGTGTCGGTCGCGATTGACAGAGCCGTCGTGGTCTGTCCGTCGTGGTCAAACCGTCGTTGACTGTGTCGGTCGCGATTGATGAGTCGATCGCGATTGATGACTCGATCGCGATTGACACATGTCACGCGTATGGTCAGTCGGTCGTGGTCAATCGGTCGTTGACCCTGTCGGTCGCGATTGACAGAGCCGTCGTAGGCTGTCGGTCGCGATTGACGTGTCGATCGCGATTGACAGATCTGTCCGTCGTGGTTTGTCGATCGCGATTGACAGAGCGATCGCGATTGACAGAAATCTGTGGAATTTCAAAAAACTAAACACATTTTTAGGAAGCTCTAGGCCTGTAGGTCATGGATATGCACTTTGTTTAGCAATTAGAGCAATTTTTCAGTCGGTCGCGATTGACAGAGCTCGGCGACACACAGACAGTTACTCAGATTTCCGTACCTGCGCAGGGTGCTGGGGATGATGATGCGGCCTGTACCTGCAGAATACTCACAAAACATGCAAAAAACAGCACATGCAAATTCGCTCTCTCGCTCTCTCTCACAAGTGAAATGAGGGAAATGAGGTGGAGATGGGGATATAGTCAAAAAACTGAAATTTTCGCGATGATGGAGATGGAGGTGGAAGATGGTGATGATGATGATGGTGATGAAGATGGTGAAGAAAGTAAAAGAAAATCGATGAGAGTGAAGAAAATACCTACAACTCCAACGCGTCAACTCTACGTCTTACCATCACACGCTCGTCCTCAAAGCTCGATCCCCGGCAACGGCGCCAAAATTTGGTGTAGCTCAATGATGAGTAGCACCTCCTTTAATGTCAATCCGGAAAGATGTGAGGATGGTATGAAGACCTCGAGCAAGTGGCGGCACAAGTGCGTGAGTGAGAAGCACACAAGCATGCACACACATACACACACACGCGCACACAAGGCAAGACAAAGAGTGAGAATCAATGGAGCTTTTTAGATTACTTTCAAAATGCTCTTACAAGTTCGTTTCAATTACAATCTAACCTCAAAAATGAGCTCTCTAGCTCCTTTTATAGTTTTTGACTAGCTTTTGGCCCTGTCCAGACCTAGTGTCCGGCCTAGTTAAAAATTAGGTTCCAGGGCTTATTTGGGGGCTCAAACGAGATCTAAAAATTATGAAAATTGGTACGCAACTACTTCTAAGGCTCCTCAAGCTCAAGGACTCCTTGGCTTGCACAAAATGGAGCTACAAAAATGTGAAATGAGATTTACAATGATTATTAGTGATAAAAATCACTGTTGTTGTAGGGATTTCTTCTAGTGATCTGCCATACATATCTTCAAGCTCCCTACTTGCTCTTCTTCCCTGCATGTCCATCTCTCTGATTTGCATTAATGTCTTGAAAAAATATTGGCCTACTTGCCAGATCTTCTTTGACTGCCCTGTTTGCTCGTGCTGTCCCTTCGCTCTGACTCCCTTCTTTGACTTTCACGTCTTGTAGTTCCTGATGTACCAAGGCTACTGCCAACACCGATGGTCCACGTTCCTCTTGGGCTTCAGAGGAAGAGCTTGAATTAACTAAGCCCAGTTAATCTCTTTCCCTACAAATTTGTTGTATGATGTCACTCTAGCACAATGGCAAGAACCAACATGAGGAGATCCACCTCATAATTGTCAATCCGTGGAGACGTGAGGACTAGTATGAAGACTGTGAGCAAGTGATGGCACAAGTGTGAGAGTGAGAAGCACACAAACATGCACATACATACACACACACGCGCACACAAGGCAAGAACAAGGAGAGGAACAATGGAGTTCTTTGCATTAGTCAAAAAGTCTCTTACATAAGCTCAAATCATTAACAATCTAACCTCAAAAATGAGCTCTCTAGCTCTTTTTATAGTTTTTTGACTAGCTTTGGCCTTGTCTAGACCTAGTGTCCGGCCTATTTAAAAATTAGGTTCTAGAGCCTATTTGAGGGCTCAAACGGAGTCAAAAAATTATGAAAATTGGTATGTAGCTAATTCTGATACTCCTCAAGCTCGAGGACTCCTCGACTTGAACAAAATGGAGTCTATTCTACCAAAAATGGAATTTACAATGTTTGTGTAGTGATGAAAATCACTAAAGTTGGAAATAGTTCATGGAAAAAATGGTTAGGCCTTGTCGCCGGATTGTGCATGACTGCTCCTTTGTGTTAGTATGCTCTTCTTTCTACTTGTATGCCAACACTCCCCCCTTCCTAGCGTTTGTCGCCCCTGACAGACCTCTGTTCGATAGGGTGGTCAATATAGTATTGTGAAACGTTGGTGGCTAGCTCGTGTTCTCCTATCCGTAATCCTCTTGCTAGATCAGCTTGCAATGCATCCCAATTTATTGCACCTGGGACATCGGGTTGCGGTGTCGTGTAGTACTCGGAGTACATGGCTTGTTCACATGCTAAGCAGGTGTGTGGGCTTAGGTGCGAAGACCTCCGAGTGATACTCCCAGAAACATGTTCTGAACATGTCTTCGAATGTCTATTTATAGCATGCGGGGAGGTATTTGATGCGCGCATGCCAAGCATAAGCCACACGAATGCTAGGGGTGGTGCTCATGTCATACACCAAATCATAATTTCCATTGGTAAACCCCGGTAGTCGTACTTGTGATGCTTCTACATTCCTAAAAGTTTTGAGCACAACTTGCATCATATCCAAAATTTTGAGCATCATTTGGGCTTCCACATCTGGCATGGGCTTCAATCGAGGCATCCAATGTCGAATTGTTGCCATCATGTACGCTGTCGAAGGGGGCCCTTGCGGTGGCGCTATGTACGGATAGTTGAGCCACTCCTTACATTGAGCATTTTTATATACCTTTATGTTGAATGCTTTCCATGATCTACATCGTGGAACTGGCCCATAGCATGGATTGTAAAGTAGATGTAAAGGCGCATGGTTCCATGTGCAGAGCATTTCAGGATATGTCTCTAGAAGCTTTTGCCGCCATGTCGATTGATAGATTTTACCTTTCTGTGCTTCTGGAGGAATGTCTTCTAGTTGAAACTGTGTTGCAAAGGAAGGAATCTTTCCTGTGACTCTATGTATTTCTGAATTGTAATATGCCAATATGACATAGTAAGGCTTGTATTGGAGTTCTGATGATATGATGAGATGTCTAGATGACAAGTTCTTGAAGTAACTAGATTATAATACTATGTCTTCTATGACTCTCATTGCCTGATTCTGCACCACCGTGCGCTCTTCATGAGAACTGTCAATTTCTTCCTCCTGTTTTAACCATGGAGGTCGTGGCGCTTTGAAAGTATCCTGGCCTTCTTCTGTCTGTCATCCCCCCGGGATGGGTTGTGGCTCATAGTCCTCTTCAAATGTCCATTCCATAGGAATGTGTACGGTTTCTTCGTCGGTGGGAGCCTCAGGTGGGGAAGGTGGTCTTTCATATTGTAGTAGGTGTGCTTGCAATTATGTGACCTATTTCTGGAGATTTTTTAGGGCCTCTGAGTCCGTGAGAAGTGAAGCAGTGGAGATGGAGGTTTGAGAGGCACTTGTCATGTCTTTCTGTTGTTTCTGCTTCAGTTGATCCAGTTCCTCTGATAACTGGTCATGTGCCTCAAGTAGTATAGCATAATCTTCGAGGATTATCTTTATGTTTTTCGGGGTCACTGCTTGGAATTTTGAGGGACTAATCGTTGCCCCGGGTGTGCTTTCGATGGTAGCCTCTAAGTTTTCCTGATTCCGTAGTTGGAGGCATCGATTTTCTTCATGAGCAGCTGCAAGGTGTCACTTGAGTAGGGCCATATTGCACTGGAGTTTGGAATTTTGTTCCAGCTGTATTTGCAAATGGCTTTCTAACGCTTGGATCGCTTCTTGATCTACATTCTGAAATTGTGTCTCCAACATGCCGTGAGCCTCTTGTAAAGTTTGAAATTGAGTTTGGAGACTAGCTTTGTCCTCTTCCAGTGTATCTAGGCATTGTCATAATGCTTCAGAGTGTTCCTGTAACCTTTGGTTATGTGCGTGGAGCTGATTGTATTCTGTCCTTAACTGTGACATACATGCAACCATGGTGTCAAATGCATTACCTATGGATGAAGGTGTGGTTTATATATTGGAAGGTGCAAGGGGAGGGAATGGGGGAATGGGAAGTGTGAATGTTGTGTCTACAGGAGATGTGTGTGCAGGTGACATTGGTGGAGGGGGAATGGGGGAAGGTGGGAGTGTGGGGGGAGTGTGGGGAGGTGGGAGTGTGGGGAGGTGCCGTTGGTGGTGAAATGTCCATGCTTTCAGCTGTGGGTGTGAAGGTGGTGTCTACCATATATACTGGAATGGTAGGTGGTGTGTGTGTCATAGTGGTGAATAAGTTTTGTGTGGATGGTGGGAATGGTATCGATGAGGAGGGTTGGGAGGTGGCTTGAAACATTCTAGAAAAGTAGTCATGGGCGGATTGAAGGACTGTTGGTATGGGGGGTGGGAAGTGAGTAATTGGAGGCGGGAAGGCCATGAAAGGTGGTGTGGTGGCAGGGAATCCAAAGACTATGGATCTAGTGTCAGGATGGCCTATGGTCGAGGGCGTGGGGGATGGTTGTCCTATGGTAGGCTCTATGAAGGACTCTATTATGACGGTGGTGGTATTATATAGAGGGTTTTCAAAGGAGGAAAACAAAGTGGAACTAGAGATGGGACTACGGAAAATGAAGGTTTGCTCTGGCGGTTGGGTAGTCGAGGTGATATTTACAACTTCTGTTCGAGGAGGTGATGGTGGGGGGTCGGTGGTAGTGGTTCAGTTGATTCCTCTTGGGTGACTGGGAGCTCTTGGCCAGAGGTTACTGCTGTTTGGGAGGTTGTCTCAATGGGTTCGGGTATAATAATAGGTCCTTCCCCTATAGTAATGGGAATCTTGATGTTTTTACTCGATCGTGGTCGTGTTTGGAATCTTCATGGGTCATATTGAACAGGAGGCCTCTGGATCGCTGATTATACTGCTTCCACTACCCCATACGTTTCTGCCACCAATAGTAGGCCTTCACTGTATTCGGAGTCGACCCCAGCTTCTTCCAATAGCTGATCCATGAGCACCCTACTACTTTGTTCGGTCAGCAGTTGTTGTGACCGCACTCGTTCCATGATTTGATACAGCCTTCGGAGTTCTGCTCTATATGTTGGGGTTCCGGTGTTCTCCTCTACTTTTGCTTCTTCTCCTTCATCTTCTTCTGCCTCTGAGTGTTCTAGTTGTTGAGATAAAGTTCTCTGTTGATCATCACCCCAATGTACATGTCGGCTGTTTGTGGATTTCCTTCATCTTTGGGAAGAGGTGCCATGTTCTTCTGTGTCTGAAAAGAATTCTACATCAGAGAGTTGGGTATTCTATAAGAATGATTCGAAGTCGAACATGCTCATCCCTTCAACGTCTCCAGTCGTAGAAAATTCAAATTTGGAAGGTACAGGGGGAGCCGATGGGGCAGCTTGTGATGTACCTTCAGATCTAGACCTGGGTATTCTAATGGTAAAGGGAGGTACAGTAGCATCCCCTCGTGGTGAGAGTTCCGGAGTCGTCAAAACTTCGTGTGTTTGGAGACAAGGAATCGAACCCCTCATGCGCTTGGATTGATGTGTTGCAGTTTTGAGTCTCTTGAACATCTATAGTTGTGACCATGTTAAGGCACGCTCAGTGGGTACATCGTATGCTAGGCATTTATAAATGATGCGCATGATTGCACAACAACCATTCACCACTAGCTTTCTAGTTGTCCTTTTATTTGCTTCGTACAGTTGCTCCATAATCCATACAGGAAGCTTAATCGATAATGCACCTGTCTCTACCAAGCAGAGAGCGAACCAAATCCGTTTGTGGGGTTGAGTGTACCGATCTTGATTGGGAAACGCAAAATGTTGCATGCACATATGAAGAGGAATGGACACATTCGGTGTGAGTGCCACCATATCTTTCAACTTTTGTAGCTTCTAGTTCTTCATGTTAGGGGGAATAAGAGCATCCTTCTCAGAGGGCACATGCATGCCGTGCATATTCAAAGCAGAACTCACCAATTCCAATGTGAGTTCGAACCTTTTCAACTCAATGTTTCCCAATAAAGAAGGAAGGATAAATGTTCCTGGTTTATCTTTTTCTTCATTCGCCTGTAATGTTGAGACTAAGTAGTAACATCGTAGGAGATCTGGTTTGGGTAAGGGTGTTGCAAAGTACTCGGCCAGCCCTGCACGCTGCCATATGGTCTACAGATCTTGTGTGTTCTGGAGAGTCTCAAACTCCTTGGAAAAGAACTAGAATCGGACCCATGAATTGTCATACTCACACTTGGATTCCTAGTTATACTTGGCCTCTCCCAAGGGCCCTAGCATGCCATTGAACCAATGAGAATTCGCATGGACTCGCTCTGTGATTCCTGTGGGAGGATCCGGTACAGGTATTTGTTGGAGGTGTTGCAGCTCTACAGGCCGTTCAGTTGGTGGCACATCAATAGGTAGACTGTCCTCATTAATCCCTCTAGTACTTACTCCTGCCTGTGAGCTCGAGCCTGTTGCTTCTACCATGAGACTACTTATAGCTGTTGATGCTTATCTGCTAGAAGAAGAGAGGCACATTAGCATTGCATAGGAAACATGATGTTATGGTGTTCCCTCCACACTGTACTAACATGACATTTCAAGTGGTTAGGGGTTAGTGGGTGGAGTGTTTGTGATGTGTGAGAATGTTGGTTAGTAGGTTAGTGTTCTTCCTAGATGCATGCTTTGGATGTGCAATGTACTTAGAATGCACTTACATCAGAGTGGAGTGATTTACAAAGGTGGGTCAGGGGGTTTTATACAGGGTTTAAGTCTCCAAACTTCGATGGTGGAATCGTAGCTTTTAGTTGTGAGGACATGTAAAGGTTTGTGGATTGGATTGTGTTGGATTTGGGACTTTTTGGGTACCCATTTCCCAACATTCCTAGGTGTGACCGAACATGTAAGGGTGTGTGTTGAAGTATGGGGAGTAACCAACCCAAACCGCCTCACATGGAAGTGAGGGGCTCTTCCAAGAGGAGTTGCAAGAAGTGCAAGCAACGCACACACACCCACGTCCATGAACAATGGCACCATGGCCAACGTCAAAAGGAGCAAGGGAGGGCAATGCTCACACACAAGCCAACCCCAAGTGCCAAACCCACACACATGGACCAACGCCTAGCACACAAGGAGAAATGTGGAAGCCAAATGAACCTTCATTCCATTAGCATGGAGGCCAAAGCCATGGCCAAGGGACCCTCTTTACAAGAAGTGAGCCTCTATTTATAGGCTCTGCATAATTTCCCATGTGCTCATTTGGAAAAGTCAAAAAGTAGCACATGGTCATATCTCTCTAGATTCTTTATAACAACCCACTCTTAAAGAAATGGGCACGTGGAGAGTTTCCTACGTGGGAATTTGAACTTGTGCAAAAAGGAGGTTCAAGAAAAGGGCTTCAATACCATAGTCTAAAGCAAATATCAAAAAGGGGCTTAGGAGAGTGTTCATATGGACATCTCCTAGATACAAGGAAAAAGGTATTTTTATGAAGGAAAAAGGATGCCATAGTGTGGAAAAAATATGGGCAACCCTTATAGCAACACCCTCCTCCTCCTTGACTTTGTCGCCCTCGACAAAGCTGAGAAATGAGACGCATATATTGCTGGACTGGTCCCAGTTTTGAGTCTTCTGCTCAGCTACTCTGCAATTGTTCAAATCTGAAATGTGCAAAGCTGCAAATCTGTGAATCAGCAAGTCGTCCATCTACAAGTCTGCAACTCCATATTGCTGAGCGACACAATCCCCTTGGGGGCAGTCAGCCCAGCATGTATCCAAATTTGTAAGTCTTCAAGTCTTTCAGGCCTGCAATGCTGAGCGACACAATCCCCTTGGGGGGCAGTCAGCCCAGCCTCCTTCCCATGTGCCTTCACTCAAAGCTCTAATACCTGAAAATTAAACATACACAACAAGTAGACTGATTTTTGAAAAGAAGCAGCCAAAAAAATGTTAATTCCATTTCTAGTTTCCACTTTAGGGAGCATCTTTCACCTAGGACTTTCTCTTCTAATGAGAAGAGCTCTTGAAAATTTCCTTATCTCTATAGTCCAAAGATGATGCCAAAATCTGTAATCTCCAAGTGAGTGTGACACATTGCATTGCATAGCATGAGATGAATATGTAGTAGCATGTTTAACTTATGTTCCTTCCATCAGTCATACTATGCTCCTAGTCAATCAAGTTTGAAATTTAACATGAGTGTTCTGTGCTCATAAAATGAATAAACAATAGTGCAACATTATGAGTCCTGTCATTTTACAAGCTTTCCTGAGATTCAACCAACTTATCCAACACTATTCCTGCAAAGTATCAAATCATCCATAGGAGATAAGAAGGATCAATGCTGAAGTTCTAAGTGTGTTGGCCTATAATGAACTATGAAAAATTAAGCTTTAAAGGAGGAATGTGGAACTAGAGAGTTACTTCCCTAGCAACAAACAATCCCTCATATAGAAATTTCACTTTAGTTATGGAAACTTCCAAACCCCTATGTGCATGCTTTCCTGCAAATATCCTTTACATGCGCACATCATAATCTTTTTTGCGGTATGAGCATTATGCATCCTACTCAAGAATTTTACTGGAAACAATCGTATATAGAGTAGAATCAAGAGAGATGCATGAGCATGTAGCAAGATGTACAATCTTGGCTCCAATTTTCAGTAAGTGGGTTAATGGATACCATACATCAAGCAATATTTATACCATTGTGACCTTCGTACCACACAAACATATAAGCAATTTATTCATTTCCACTGGCTATGACAAGCATGCGTTAGAAACTTCACAAGACCAGGAAGCACCCTCATTCTTTCACACCTGCAAGCTCTCAAGCGAAAAGTTCAGATACATGTATTAGGTGGTTAAAGGACTCAGTAGTCTTCAAATCCATCATGTGTATCACTTCCTTGACAGGGCATCAAAACCTGCAACTCCAAGAATTAACAAAAATCATGTGTAGCTCTTGAAACCAAATAAGTAAATCAGGAAGAATCCAAGTTTGTCAGTAACACATGCAATAGGTTTTCCTTTGTTCAGAGTAACATAATGAAGATCATGCTTTACACATAGATGACAAAGTCAAGAGCCCATACTCTGCAAAATACAACAAGGGAGTGTGGTGTATGCCCACGCACAGTAACAAGGTAAGGTGAGAAACATATCTGAAAAAGCCTGAATAACATGAATACCACTCAAGGGGATCAAGCATCAACTGATCCTATAGTTTTTGATGAGGACTTCTTAGAACAATAGGACCGCTTTCAAGCATGTACAATAACTGTTAGTCGAACTCAAACCAAGAGGAACCAAAATCAATGCATCGTCTTTGGCCAAGATTTTTAAATGAACATCAATGATTATAAGGATTAAAACTTATTCTATCGAAACAAGCAATCCTAAACTCTCATTAGGTTTAGAAGCTTCGGCATGTAAAAGATCACTGGATCCTGTAAGTGACGACCAACAATATCCTCTTGGTGCAACTATAAAGAGAGTCCATTGCACCAGACAATCAGAGCCTGGCCATCAAGGAGTCTTATCATTGAAATTTCCCTTATATAGAAATGAGTGACAAAGGAAGATTAACGAATCATATCTCATGTCTAGCATCCTACCAAGTTGGCCTTTGTGTTCATTCCTCATATCCCTAGGTGTTGTGGGCAAGCAATCATAAGTTGAGAGTTAGCAAAATATAGACCTTGAGTAAAACTTCTCTCGAAGATAAATAACTAATCATGAGCAAAGCCTGCAACCCAAATTAGTGACCCTTGTGCATGAAAAGGGCATGATTCAAGCACTAGACGCAGAACTTATGGAAAATGTTAGAGTAATCCATCATTTAGAAATGAACAATATCATTACAATATACATACACGCTTAAGGAAAGCATAGTGTGATACATGCACATGCTTCGTGTAACCTGGTGACCAAGGATCTAAACACTAAGGTTGACTCACCAATATATGATTTTGCACAAAGGGAAAAGCGAATCCCCAAACGATTACCGAGCAAAGATCAATAGAGAAGTTGCTATGGGTCCTCGTAGGTGCTTAAATATATCTCGCAACATGTCTTCCTAGTCCCAACATCTAGTCACAACATGGAAGTAGGCGTTTTAAATTACACTCAGACCTTGCGTGCAAGAAAACAACCCGAGATTTTGTCATACATGACCCACATATGAACTTGTTGACATTACGACGAGACCACCTTCTGTCAAACCCCCAGTTAGAGAGTTTACAGATACATTCATTACATATACAGATAATTTCTTTCAAAAAAAAAAAAATTTAGCCTTTTCATTAATACTGATAGACGATGGTTACAAGACTAGAACTTTTCAATTTATAAAGACACAATTCACAAGAATTCTTCATGGAAGTGACCTCGAACAATTTCACTTCGACACCTGAGGCATCAGAAGTTGAACAAAATTCTGATCGAAAAAAATTCCTATCTATGAAGATGCATGCTTGGTCCTTGTCTGTATCACCAAATTTGCATCAAAACATATGCAATCATGACTTCGTACAATCTTACGAGATAAAGATTGAAGGTGCCTGCAACGATTCGGCTTGCATAGAGATAAGTAGCAACAAAGGGCCAATAGCGATGCCCTGGGAAACAAACGACCCCAACATTTGTTATTGCCAAGAAAAAGATGACCAAGCATGAATTAAAACAGCTGCACAAGTCCGCCCATTGTTGCCAGCGATCCAGCATGATCGATCTTGAAAACCTTCGTCTAAAAGTAGTACGACAGAATTCGAGAGCCTCAGCGAGAGAGGGGGTGTAAAATCCCTCATTCCACCTCCACAGACATCATTCATGAGTGATCTTCATTGATAGAAGTGGGATCCCCCTAAGAAAATGCATATTGCCACCACACAAGTCCGCCCCATGGGTAATAAAGACATGGAAATGCAGAATGCAGAGCTACTGGGCAGCAAGGATGCGTATGCAAGGATAACCCTGCCGCAACATTTTGTAGAAGGGGATCTCCGCACTACGGTAGTGGCCACTGAGAGGAACAAAAGATGAAGCGCAAACCCCAACTCGACCCCGGCGTAGAGTAAAAAACCTGAAGGTTCGGCCCCAACAAATACTGCAACAAAAGAGAGACCGAAGGCTTCAATCCCTCCATGGATCAAAGGGGAAGGCCGATACATGCCCAGGATGAAGTGACAAGATACTCTTGGGGGAGATGATCATAACTAAAACAGACACAATCACCTAGTCTTGCCAGATGGGGAACAGCAAGGACGCTCAAGGCGGAGCACCACTCTGATAAAGAGAGAAGGAGAAGAACCAGAAACGCTATCCAAAGGAGAGAATAGGCATTTTCAAGCATCCAAGAGCATTTCCCAGGCCATGCGTATTAGAAAACAGTGAGAGGTTAATGACGATTAGATGATGCAATTATACAAAACATGCGTGCACACATATTAATCCGTCATCTTCTTGGCGCACAGCAGGAGGCAGAGATCAAGAGGACCAAGGAGAGCTCCCATAGAAGAGGAAGCAACCCAGATCTTCAAGTCTTGAGAAGGGAAGCACGGAGCAGAACAATTGCGGAAAGGAGAGAAGCCTGAAGCATGCCACCGCACCCCACGACTGAACAACAGCCTTCTAGGTCCAGCCTTGTTACCAAAAACAAAATGATCGCCCAATGCGCGCTACAGATAGAAGACAACAAAAAAAAGAACCCCTGAGGCTCGACCCCAACCTTGGCTTGCACGCAGAGCGGCAGGAGAACCAAGCTCCATAGCCACCTCCTGCTCAAGGGAGCTCACGGATGAGCTCAACCCAAAATGCGGCGCGATGGAATGGACCCTCGTGGTGCCAGGAGTAGAGAGAAAGGAAGATTACTCCCATACCTAACACGTATAGCGCACCAAGCCTTGATGGCCGACCGGAGAGAAAGGAAGGCCATAACTCTCCCACGACCCTATTGCAGGTGCATTAAAGATGACAGCCTCTTCGTCTAACGCTTCCACAATTCTTAGATGCATGGAGAGGGACTCAAACCAGATGAGGAGGGAAGCGATGAGTTGTTGCCTACCCACTCCACCTATCTCACGTACGGGATTTAATTGTAAGCTTTTAGTTCAATCGTATGGGACTCCACCGTACTCATGTAAAAGAAAATTCATGCCGGCTTCCAAGTTCCATTTCGAAAACAAAATAGATCAAATAAGGTTTCCAATTTTTAAGTTTTCTTGGAAATGAAGAGAGGGATGGGTTAAGGGAGACATTACTTCCCATCCTCCATTTCAAAATGATCATCAACTTCAAGAAATGACAGAGATGGGGTTGATGCCCAAATGTGTGTGTAGAGGTGTGTATATGTGAGAGTAAGAGAGAGAAGGGGGTTGGGGGTTTTTTTTTCTTGTGCAACAAACAAAAATAAAGATCTAAACTACTCAAAAATTTAAAAAAAAGAGAGGTACCCAAGGCCAACCGAAGGCCACACGGATCCACAACTCAATCCAAGCATGAGGTGCATCCACCAAGTGTAGGCACGGCAAGCTTGAAAAAACCCAACGGTTGAAGGTCGATCATCCCCGGCAACGGCGCCAAATTTTGTTGAAGTATGGGGAGTAACCAACCCAAACCGCCTCACATGGAAGTGAGGGGCTCTTCCAAGAGGAGTTGCAAGAAGTGCAAGCAACGCACACACACCCACGTCCATGAACAATGGCACCATGGCCAACGTCAAAAGGAGCAAGGGAGGGCAATGCTCACACACAAGCCAACCCCAAGTGCCAAACCCACACACATGGACCAACGCCTAGCACACAAGGAGAAATGTGGAAGCCAAATGAACCTTCATTCCATTAGCATGGAGGCCAAAGCCATGGCCAAGGGACCCTCTTTACAAGAAGTGAGCCTCTATTTATAGGCTCTGCATAATTTCCCATGTGCTCATTTGGAAAAGTCAAAAAGTAGCACATGGTCATATCTCTCTAGATTCTTTATAACAACCCACTCTTAAAGAAATGGGCGCATGGAGAGTTTCCTACGTGGGAATTTGAACTTGTGCAAAAAGGAGGTTCAAGAAAAGGGCTTCAATACCATAGTCTAAAGCAAATATCAAAAAGGGGCTTAGGAGAGTGTTCATATGGACATCTCCTAGATACAAGGAAAAAGGTATTTTTATGAAGGAAAAAGGATGCCATAGTGTGGAAAAAATATGGGCAACCCTTATAGCAACAGTGTGGAGTGTAGGTGTTTTCCTTGGAGTTTGTGTCAAGAGTGTCTGTGAATGTTGACTCAATCTTATGAAAGGAGATGAAGCTATTTGAGCTTCTAAGTAGGTCTTGGGCACCCATATCTGTCTAGCATTTGGGATAGCCTTCGTTAACCATTTTGGAACCCAAATAGAAATGTTTTTTTCTAGATTGAGGCCTAGGATACTCCTTCGTTGTAATCCTTGACATTGTAGCTCGTTTGGTGCATCTTTGGGATCCTGTCTCCAAAGTTGAGGGTTGTTCACCCTTGCGTACCCAGATCTGCTTCATGCCATGAGGTACTTTATATTGTACAAGTTTGTGCTCATGCTTCTTGATCATTGGCCTCCCCTGTGTCGTGTGTTGCTCGGCTTGCTTTCCTCGAATCCTCTTTGGAAAAGAAGGGAACTCCTCTTTGACTTCTGCACTTTTGTCAAGAGTGACAATTTTCTGCACCATAGAACTTTGGACAAGAATAGCATCGTTATCTTCATGTGGGTTCTTGGAGGGACCAGGATTTGGTGCCTTTTCTAGTGGCCTGAGTACTTGATTTTCTAATTCAATCGTGATGCGGTTTTGGCCTACCCAAGCCTGAAGAAGTCCACTTCTTAGGTTGAGGTTGACTGCATGATCATAGATCCAGTCTTGGCCCAAGACAAGAGGTTCGGTAAGATCCCCATCTTCACACACTAGCACTTTGACTACCATTAGAATCTCTTGAATGTAGAGGGGAAGTTCCACCTCTCCCATGCAAGGGGTTTCCACACCTCCCAACCCTATGAGATATGCCTCAATAGGATTGACCTTCAATTGCAATTCTTGGCAGTAAGAAAGTTGAAATGCACTAGTGGTTGCTCCTGAGTCAATTAAAGCTCTCACGGTCCTTGCACTCTCTCCTTGTCCTACCTGTAGGGTCATAAAAGGTCGCCGATCGACTATCCTATGGGAACGTTCACCTGAAGCTTCGTACATGGCCATGTGATAACCTAGAGATTCTTGAGTGTCAGGCATAGGCTGATCTCCACCTTGTCTTCTCAATTTCATTCATTGGATGCATTCTAAAGCTTTTGGTTGGGCTTCTCCTTGAATTCGCTTTTCCTCTTCTTTACATTTCTTTGCAGTATTGAGTCGATTTAACATCTCCTCCGTCAAGGGTTCCTGATATAACTTGACTCCGCATCCACTTATGTAACTTGGTAGAATATTGCCTTCTAGAGTGGCTAGTTGAACTGCTCCACTTGTGGAGATCCTATTGATAATCATTGGTCCATAGCCTCTCTTCTCTAATTTCCGTGCATGTTGCTTCAAGGTGTAGACTAGGACTAGGGCTCTTGCTTTCAAGCCCTTATCCTTCACATGTGCGTCAAAATATGCTTTTTGTCTCTTCTTGGCTGCATAAATTCCTACTGCAGCTCTCAATCGTGTTTCACCTAACTGTTCAAGATCGAAGATTCTAGAGGAGAGCTCATGGCTTGTCCAGTCATGCTCTTGTGCTACTTTCAATGTAGGTATCAAAAAATCCAATGGTAGCACTGCATTTTGGCCGAACACCATCTGAAAGGGTGTGGCTTGGAGTACCGTTTTATAGGCAACCCTGTATGCCCAAACAGCATGGTGTAGCTGTTTGTCCCAATCAAAGCGTTTATTATTAACCAATTTTGTCGTGTCAAAGGCATCTCATCTTTGCGTATAGGATACTGAGTTCGCTGGCACACGTCACACCTCTTCACACAGGTATATGCATCCCTGTGAAGGGTTGGCCACCACAAGCCTACAAATAGGATTGCCTTGATCACCTGGTCTAGACCAAAGTGTCCTCCTACTACACCTTGGTGAGCAATTTCCAAGATCTTAAGATATTCGCTCTCATGGACACATAATCTGAGGTAACCATCTTTTCCACGCTTGTATAAGTTATCTCCAATGAGTGAGTAGTCTAACGCTTCTTGTTCTAAGATTCTCTATCTAGCTAGGGTCATATCTTGAGGGAATGTTTTCATCCTCAGAAAGGCTACTAATGGTTCGCTCCAATCTGGCGCTAAAGACACTTGATAAAGAGTGGCATGTTCCACCGGAGGTCTAGTCTTGCACATCCTATGGACACTTGATAAAGAGTGGCATGTTCCACCGGAGGTCTAGTCTTGCAAGCTGGGCATTCGTTGCACATCTTATGGACATCTGCTTCCATGGTTGGCCAGTGCAGTCCGAGTCTTCTTAGTGTCTGTAAAGTTCGTTGCCTCAAGTAGTGTTGCTCTAATGCACCTACATGTGCTAATTGCAACCACTTAGCGCACTCATCCTCTTCCACACAAGAAGCCAATATCCCTTGATGTGTATGCTTGTACATACTTCCTACCATGATGTGGTACTTTTGGGCTTTTACTACCTCTCTATCTTGAGTGTTTATGACTGGGTGGTTAGGCCCGTATGTCAATACTGGGACTTAGCCCACTAAGGTACAACTTCCAAATTAAACAATTAAGCATCAGGGAGGTCATCTGATACTCCTTGTGGGGCCTTTCCAGATGTGAGCCTAAAGAGATGGTCGCCTCTCAAGTGAGTTTTGCCTTTCCTCACCACTACCTCGAAGTCATATTCCATTAGTAAGAGGAACCATCTTACTAATCTACCTGTATTGCATGGTTTTTTTATCAGATATAACAATGCTTGATGATCAGTAAAAAATTTGAACTTATTTGCAAGCAAATAGTGTCTAAACTTTTTAACCGCATACACCATGCCTAATCCTTCTCGTTCAGTGGTGGTATAGTTTCGTACAACTGCATTCAATTGTCTACTAGCATAGGCAATTGGAAGATCCATATTACCTTCACCGCTAGGTTGTGCGAGTACACATCCAATAGCATAATTGGATGCATCCACGTGAACATGAAAGGGCTTATTCCAATCTAGTGTGGTTAAGATTGGTGCTAAACACAATCTTCTCTTGAGCTCATTGAAGGAGTTTTCACATTCATCAGTCCACTCAAAATTGGTCAAAAGTTCGTACAGAGGCTTTGCAATGATGGCATACATGTGTATAAAACGTCGGTAATAACTACAATGCCCCATGAAAGCTTGCACTTCCTTGACATTCTTTGGCCTAGGTAGTTCTGTGATAGCTCTCACTTTCTCTTCGTCAGTGGATATACCGTTCTTTGAAACTATGTGTCCTAGAATCTTTCCTTGCCTGACCATGAAAACACACTTTTTTGAGTTCAAACAGACTTGATATTCTCTACATTTGTCAAAGATTTGTCTGAGTTCAGGTATATGGGTATGTCTAATGTCGGAATGAGCGCAAAGATCATCAACATAGACTTCTAAATTCTTCCTCAAGAATTCTTTGAATACATGGCACATCAGTCTTTGAAAGGTTGCAGGAGCATTGGTAAGCCCAAATGGAATTACCCGAAAAGCAAATAGGCCTTACTCTGTGGCAAAAGCCATCTTATGCTGATCTTCGGGAGCAATGGCTACTTGATTGTAGCCAGAGAATTCATCAAGGAAGCTGTACACTTCCTTGCCTGCTACCCTTTCTAATAGATGCTCGGTGATAGGAAGCGGATGACTATCTCTGATAGTGGCTACGTTAACCTTCTTCAAGTTAATGCATACACGTAATTTGCCGTTCTTTTTGGGCACCGGTACAATGGGGGATACCCATTCAATGTGCTCAATTTCATAGATAAATCCAGCTTCAACCAAGCGATCTATCTCTTCTTTGATCTTGGCAGCATAGTTGTCATTATATGTGTATGGCTTTTGTTTAGAGGGTCTGGCATCTGAGGTTATGGGGATCGTATGTGAGCATATGTCAGGGTCTAAACCTTTCAGGTCCTTATAACTCCATGCAAATCTATATTCTCGTAGTAAGGCTATCAGCTCTTCCTCCTCGTCTTCACTTAGGTCATGTCCTATGTATGTGCATCGCTCTTCACCTTCCTCTAAGGTCACTATGATTTTCTTTGTAGTTTCTTTGTTATCATAGGCCTCTCCTATGATGGCTTCATGTTTAGGCATTCTTACCATGACTCTCCTATCTTCAACTTCATGCTTCTTAAAGTTTTCAGGGACCTCAAACAAAGATTCTTCCTCCTCGGTTGTGACTTCTCTCTTCTTTCTTTTCTTTCCTTCATTCTTAGGGGTCACTTGTATAGTGGCTTTGCAATGATTGCAAACATGTGGATAAAAAATCAATAATATCCACAATGAACCACTAAATCTTGTACTTAACCATCTCGCAACTTGGCTATCACTCTCCCCTTATCCTCATTTTTTGAGACTCCATTCTTTGACACAATCTGGCATAAGATCTTGCCTTACTTGACCATGAAGACACAATTTTTATGGGTTCAAGCACACTAGATATTCTCTACATTTTTCAAAGATCTATTTGAACTCTAGGATGTGAGTATGTCTTATGTGGGAATGAGCATACAAATCATCCACATAGACTTCCAAGTTCTTTCTCAAAAACTCCTTGAACACATTACAGATCAGTCTTTGGAAGACAGTCAGAGCATTTGTGAGCTCAAATGGCATCAGACAAGATGCAAAGATACCCCATTTTGTGGCAAAAGTCATCTTGTCTTGATCTTGTGGGGCTATGGCTCCCTGATTCTAGCCTAAACTTCCTTGCCCACTACACATTCCAACAGATGTTCAGTGATAAGAGGTGGATAACTATCTTGAATAGTGGCAACATTAACTTTATTCAAGGTAATACACACGTGCAACTTTCCATTCTTCTTGGGTACAATCACAATGGGCGGTACCCATTTTGTATGCTCAATTTCATAGATATATCCTACTTCTCTCAACCTACCAATTTCTTTCTTTATCTTGGCTGCATAAGTATCATTATATGTGTAAGGCTCTTGCTTTGTTGTCTTGGCTTCCAAAGTCATGGGGATCTTGTGAGAACAAATTTTTGGATCCACTCCTTTCAAGTCCTTATAGTTCCAAGAAAAAACACCTCCATATTCTCTTAACAGGTTGATCAACTCTTGTTCTTCCTCTTGATTCAAGTCGTGACCTATGTATGTACATCTCTCTTCTCCATCTTCTATTGTCACTACTATTTTCTTGGTTTGTTCTTTATTATTGTATGCCTCTCCCATGAGAGCTTATCATCTAGGCATCCTTATCATGATTTTTTGGTCTTCTATTTTGTATTTTTTGAAATTATGGGGTACTTCAAATAAGGATTCCTCTTCTTCTTGTGTGGGGAAAATTTTCCTACTGTTCTTCTTATCTTTGTGTCTACCTAGGTAGCTAGCATCATATCATGCTTACAATCTTCCTATTCTTAGGTGTTAACCTCCAACAAGTGTATATATTCTTCTTCTAAAGCACAAAAGGGATCCATAAGGATGGATTCTAATTCCAAGTTTCTTGCTTCTTCTTGTAAATATATACTAGGCTCACATTCTTCAAGGATAGGTTCCCACATGAACACCGAGATGCCATAGCCATTTTCTTCACAATGGGGGGTCCATTGTTCTTCATTTACCATTATGTCCATTGTTGCTAGGATTTTTGCCCATCCATGGGGTTCAAAATCTTCATCTCGAAATATCATAGACAGATAGACTAGATCTTGAAGTGATCTATGGTTTCTTGTAGCAGCTAAGTTTTTGGCTTCTATTCTTTTTTCCTCTTTTCCTATAACTTACACATCCATAGACACGTAGCTTTGTGCACCCATGAAGGATATGGTCCTATAGAATGCATTGATTCCATATCCTTTGGTATGGATAGTGTTCCATTGCAAGAGTGGTACATCTCTATGTGATTAGTCCTTGAGGTTGACCTTGGTCGTTACCCCTAAATGTTGTAAGTAAAAGGAATTGGTTCCCCAATCTTTCACTATTTGGTACTGTCTCATGAATGGTCTTCTCAAGATCATCTCATAGACATGATTCTTTCCAAACTCACAAATGGAAAATTTATGCTCAACTCTACACCACAAGTAATGAGAGTGATTTCTTCTAACAATCCTAGTGGCTTCTCTATATGTCCACCTGCCATTTGTAGCTTCATCCTTGTAACTGGTTTGCCCCATCATTTCCACAAAAAAGTGGTGGAAATTGCAACTCTTGCTCTTCAGTATAAGATTGCTTTTGTTGTGTATCCTTGATATGTGATAGGTAGATAGGTGTTTCCTTCTTCTCCTTCACTCATATATCATATCTTGTCTATGGGTATCTCTGGTACTTTCTTTTGCGATCCTACTTGAGAGTGGGAATTAGCAACTCTTGGCAATTGGTTTGCTACATGGTTCCATAGATCGGGTTTGATTTTTAGTAGTTCCTCCAAAGTGAGATGTCACTGCACTTTAGTGTTTTTAACTACTTCTACGTTGCTAGGTAAAACATAATCTTTGTTTCTATTCATCATTGTGGAAGATCTAATTTGAATAGGCTTAGATTCCCAAGGGCCTATGAAATGAGGCAATTCCTTTAAGGAATTAGATTCAAAGTCTAATCATTCACTTGTTTGCATGTCTTCTTGATCTTTGTAAATAGAGGAAATATCATGAGGGAATTGATCATGACTATCATCTATTTTCGGAATTGTAGGAGGATCATCTCACTCCTTGGCCTATTTCTCCTCTTGTATTTCTCTTAAGAACTCCTGGAGTATTGATTTATAGAGGAAAAGGGATACCATCATCCATAGAATTAGGAACAAAAGATTCTTATGGGGGTGATCTTTTTCTTCCACTTCCACTATCTTGAGGCTCTAGTGTTGCTAAAGTTTAGGTTTTAGCCACCAAGTGTTCTAGTCTCTCTAATAGTCCTTCAAAATGTAACTCAAGTTTAACTGAGCTTTTATGATTGAAAAGATGGCTTGCATCGACGATAGCCTGAGCCAATTCCACCGTCTTTGCACAAAGCTTGGTTCTTTCAATCTCTACATTTGCTCTAGAATAACATTTTGTCTAACTCAGCTACATTTGACCCTTCTTGAAGTCGAGCTTGGTAGGCCTTGGACATCATAACATGGTCCTTTAGGGGCTTGAGGTCTCACTTGTCTCATTCGGGGCCTAGGGTTTGGGTCCATGTACATCACGTTGGAATATTCAATTTCCCAATTAAAATCTAACAATGGTGCATCATATTGATAGGCCTCATTATGCTCAGGGGATTTTGTGTAATAAGCTTGGGCTGTCCCCATGTGTCGAATCAAAACTTAGAGCATTAGGATTGCTTTTTGAGATCAATGAGGATGTTGGCACTAATGACATATTCAAGTTTTCTTTTGCCACCACATATTTGATTGATATTACATTGGCAAAAGGGGGTGGTTGTTGTTCTAGTACTGGTTGAGGTCTAGGGCATGCCTGATACTGAGGTTGATACTTTTGTTGTGGCCTATAATATGGTTTTCACTGATACTGGTTTCGATATCTACTTGGCTGCTCGTAAGGCTATTAGTAGTTTCCCTAAACGCTTGCCTATTATATGGACAATCTTGAGTAGTGTGTTTTTTGTATTTAGTCTCAATTGTGCAATATTGGGCATTTACGTTTCCTAGAATCTGGGTTTGCATCGAAGACACATTGTCCATGTAATCTCCTCCCCATCTATAGCAAGACTTCACTGGAGGCTATATATTTTGGAGACTGACTTGCAAGCTACTTGTTCAACCAACTCATCTATCAATGTCATGGGTTTGGATGTGATACTCGTGGAACACTCTTAATCCTTATAGACTTTAGAAATTTCTAGTTCATAAACCAAATTGTCCTCAATATCAATACACATTTGTAAGCATTGCTCTAGGGTTCGTGGCTCCTTCAAGTACACATATGATCTTAGATTTCCGCTCAACAAACCATCTAAAAACAAGGAGAATTATTTAGCTTGGGTAGGTAACTCTAGGATGGGACATCTCTCAATGTATTGCCTAAATATTTGTCCCACTAATCTATTAGTTTCCTATTGTGTTTGTTTAAAACTATGGGTCAAGGATGGTGTTATGCCTAATTCCACTCTTGGAGAATTCTGTGATGGTGTCAAACAATTGTGTGATAATTTCTCTTGAAGTAATGGTTGAAACCATATGAGGGTTGTATTTTTCAAGGTAAACCCAAAAGCCACGTATTGGGTAAATAAGTCATTGACCAGTTCTGCTCTTAGTAGCAGAAGTCAAAATGGGTAGGTTGGATAGGTGGAGGGATAGGGGTTAATGTCAACTAGATGGGGGTAATGGTTGAGGGAGTCATGGTGATTGGTGGATGTGTTTGAGACAAAAGCAAGGCCTTGTGTGATTTCCATAGTAGCTTTGGGAGGTGAATGGTGTGGGGAGGAACATGATATCTAGGTGTTGTTTGCGAAGGAGTTTCGAATAGGAATTGAAATTCCTTGGAGATGAAGATTGCAGATGAAATAGGAATGAAGCTATATTTATTGGAGGGATGGGGGGAGTGTTAGATATACTCAATACTCCACCCGTAGATCACCACAAACGATCTATGGTACTCTAAGTTGTATGGACCCTTTTATGAGGAGACACCAAATGTAGAAGTCATAGAAATCTTTGAACGGCTTAAGAGAGAAGATTTCAAGCGGTGTGTCATCATCTACTATTGAAAATCAAGTTGGTTCATCACTAGGAGTATGTGGAACACAAACCAGAGTAGTAATGATGTGAGTCGTGCAAACATTGTAGATATGACCACTAGCCTTCATAGAAGGAAAACTCGATGGTACTAATTACACCTTGTGGAAGTTTAAGATCCCTTCTATCCTTGAATCTTATGATCTACTTGAGACAGTACTTGGGATTGATTGTGAGCCCCAAGAAACACCTGACTCAAATGATCCTTGTCGAATGATTCCTCCCAATGTTGATCTTTTGTGTGCTTGGAAATGTAGGAATGCAGATGCACTTTGTACTCTAGTTACAAGTACTTTTGATAGTTTTCTGACTCTTATTCAACACACCACGAAGGCATGTGAAGTATGGAACATATTGGGAAATCAATATGAAACTCAGAATAAGATACAGATTCAGAACTTTGCAAATCTGCAAGCAGCAAAGAGGTTTACTAATGGGGAGGCTGCTGAAGTGTTCATCACTCGGATAAAGAATCTAAGGGATCAAATGGCGGGAGCAAGTTTACCAAAGTCAAGTGAGGAGCTAGCTCAGCATTGTCTTTGAATTTTTCCATCGAAGTTTGATGGTCTGGTAACTCTCCTCAATACCTAGATCATACCACAACCACTAACTTTTGAGGAATTCATTGCCTTAATCATGGAGGAGGAACTGAAGCTCAAGGCAAGGAATGACAGCGGTAAAGGAGAAGCTGCATTTTTTGTAAATGCTAAAGGTGGCAAACCCAATTCTTTGAAAGATGGGGACAAAAAGAAGAACAACAAGAAGAAGTTCAAGGGAGAGTGTTTCCACTACAAGAAGAAAGGCCACAAAATCCAAGACTATTGCATTAAGAAGGGAGAGGAAAAGAATGGCTCTTCAAAAAGTGGTAAGCAAGGAGTTTTCCAACACTATCAAAACAGAGCCTGAATTGCTGGTTATGATAAGGGAAATGTGTTCCTCAGCTGATTCAATTATAGATGACTCATGGGTGCTCTTGTCACGTGCTAAGTAGAAAAGACCTTTATAGTTCCCTATCAGCTCTAGAGGAACCCATCATGGTAAAGATAGGCAACAATGCAAGATGCCTTGCTAAGGGTAGAGATATGGTGTCTTTTATTAACCATAACAAGTACATTAGAAAGCTTTCAAACATGTGGTATGTTCCATAAATCAAACAAAATTTACGTTTGATAGCTTCTATAACTAATCAGGGTCATCAGGTGTCTTTCAACAAGACAAGAGCTGAGATTTTGGACCGGAACAACAATGTTGTTGGGACCCGAATTAGAAGGAACAACCTCTACGAGTTGTCTGTTCTTATAGCCATGATAAGTGTGGGCACAAGTAAGCTTTGGCATGAGAGATTTGGCTACATCGGGTACCTAGTACTGAAAGAGATGCACCAAAAAGTTATGGTTTCTCACCCGCCTTCGGTTGCAAAGATGAAAGAACCATGTGAAGCTTGCCTGATGGGCAAGCAAAAAAGGAAGGCATTTCCACAAGTAAGCAAGAATAGAGCAAGCAGTCCTCTAGAGTTGGTGCATGCTGACTTGTGCAGAAAAATGCCTAGACAAGCCGTAGGAGGATCTTCCTACTTCATTTTTACTTGTTAATGGCTATAGCAGGAAGATGTGGCTCAAGCTTTTGGTAAGTTTAAAGAATGGCTTCATCTTGTTGAAATTAAAACTAGGAAGAAGATGAAGAAGTTCAGGATGGATGGTAGTGGTGAGTTCACGTCAACAAAATTTGATGATCTCTACAAGGCCAAAGGAATCAAGCATGAACTCACAATGGTACATAGCCCTCAATAGAATAATGTGTCTAAACTCTGGAATCAAACCATCATGGAGATGGCAAGGTGCACGTTGAAGGGTAAAGGATTGCCCAATCATTTTTGGGTAGAGGCTTTCAACACTATTGTTTACATCTTGAATTGAAGCTACACTAAGGCACTTGATGGAAAGACTCCACAAGAGGCATGCACTAGTAGAAAGCCTTCTGCTTCCCATTTCAAAGTATTTGGAAGTGATTGTTATGTACACATTCTAGATAAAGAAAGGAACAACCTTGAAAACAAGAAAGCACCAAATGTATCTTCTTAGGGTACAATGAAGAGAAGAAAGCTTACAAGCTCTATGAATCGGAGGTAAAGAAGATCATAGCAATTCATGATGTGGTGTTCAAAGAGGAGCAACTACATGTGGTGGATAAGGAAAAGAGATTTTCCCCTCTATCATCAAATGGAGAAGTAATCCACTATGAACTTGGCCCAAGAGCTATCTCTTCTATAGGAGAGAAGGAATCATCATCCTCAGATGATGAGATGGAAAGCCACCAACCTCCTGTCACTCAAGTGGAAAAGCCATTGCCACATTGGCTAAAGTAGCTCTATGATTCTACAAATCCCATCCCATAGTCAATTGAACAAGTTGCAGATGGTCCAAGGTAGTGAGAGAGAATAGAGGAACAGAGATGGGCAGAGGCCCATATTGTAAACTCAACATTGATGGCTGAGATTATCGATGAACAAGAAAGGGAGCTGACTTGTGTGGAAGAAGCACTCCAAGATTCAAATTGGAGAACTTCTATGCAAATAGAATACAACAATATAATGAAGAATGGAACTTGGGAGCTAGTGGAGCAACCTCCAAAACGGAAGGTCATCAACACGAAGTGGATCTGGAAGCTAAAATACAAGGCTGATGGTACTTTGGAGAAGTACAAGGCTAGACTTGTTGCAGAAGGCTATTCACAAGGTGAAGGCATTGACTTCAGTGAATTGTTTGCCCCAACATTAAGGATGACTACTATTCGGCTAGTACTAGCTGTGGCTCCACATAAACGATGGGAATTATACCACATGATGTCAAATTAGCATTCCTAAATGGAGACCTCAAGAAACAGGTATATGTGTCTCAGCCACTAGGGTTCGAGGCTTGCCATTCAAAGAACAAAGTATGTAATCTAAAAAAGGCATTATATGGGCTAAAACAAGCCCCAATAGCATGGTACTAGTGGATAGATAGGTATATTTTGGATATAGGATTCAAATCATGTGCTTCTGATGCTAATTTGTATGTTCTAAAGATAGGAGGGAAGACAATTGTGCTTGTACTCTATGTAGATGACCTCGCAATTACCGAAAATGATGATACACTTCTTAAACAAATGAAAGATGTCTTGAGTTTGGAATTTGAAATGAAGGATTTGTGCTTAATGCATTATTGCTTAGGTCTTGAAGTCTGACAAGAACTAGGGAAGATCTTTATTTCACAACAAAAGTATGCGAGTGAGGTGTTGAAGGCATTCAACATGGAGGGTTGCAAGGAAATTTCTACACCAATGGAGGTCAACAAAAGATTATCTATTAAAAATACTTCACCTCCAGTGGATATTAGAAGATATAGGAGATTAGTTGGAAGTCTCATCTACCTGTGTAATAGCATATTGGATATCTCTTATGCTTTTGGTGTAGTAAGCAGGTTCTCTAATAAGTCGTGCATAACTCATTGGAAGGCATGCACATGGATACTCAAGTACATCAAAGGAACCATTGAGTATGGTATTCTTTATGAGAAGGATCATATATGAGTGGATAGTGTGACTTAGATTGGGTAGGAGATATGGATTCTAGAAAATTAGTTTCTAGATACTGTTTTTCTTTGGGTTCGGGGATTCATTCTTGGATCAGTAAGAAGCAACAAACTGTAGTGCTATCTTCTACTAAAGCTGAGTACAAAGCTACATGCGTTGCTGCATGTGAAGCAGTATGGTTGAGGAGGATCCTATGGCATACAAGAATTCAAGGATAGGAGGCTACAAGGTTGAACTACAACAACTAGAGTTGCATACCCATCACCAAGAATCCTATTTGTCATGCATGTACTACACACATAGAAACCTAGTATCACTATGTGCGAGGGTTGATCGAGGATGGAGTCGTGGAGTTGAGATATTGTCAAACAGATGAAAATGGAGTAGACATTTTCACCAAGGCTCTCGAGAGAGAGCAACTCTATCGACATCTTCCAAAGCTTGGCATTGGACCAAGAAGGTAGTTCACCAGAGGTGCACATTGAGGGGGGATGTTAGATATACTCAATACTCCACCCACATGTGATCGCAAATGATCCATGGTACTCGAAGTTGTATGACCCCCATTATGAGGAGGAGCCATTATGAGAGTCGAGACATTTGTGATGATTTCTACATGAGACAAGCAAAGATACTAGATCATCTATGTGAGTCTAGTCAGTCGGCTATGCAGAGCAGATACTTTGGTCACATGCGAATTCCAGAGGTATGACAGTGTGATAGTCAACTAGTCTAGAATTATGATGGTCCAATCTGGTGACTCAGTTTGGTGATTGAGTCTGATGGTTTACCCAGTCCGATAGTTAGGTAATTTGGTACATTTTGAATTACAAATGATCTTGATAGTTAAGCCTATATCAGGGCATCATGTGAGCCAAGTGATCATGCCTCAATCATTGGATTAGGCGATGCGGATACTATGATGAAAATCACAACTATGCTCACTATAAAGCCCTTTGTCCAGAGAATATCAAACATGCCATTGAAGCTCCATAGTGGGAGTGCATGAGTGGACAATATCATCATTGTCTATACATTACTATTGGCAATTTAGAGAATCTAAGTTCTCTATCTCTCTTTCTGTGTATATTTCTATTAGTGTGTTCTTCTTCTCACTACTCTTCCTATGGATCATATTCCACTGCATCACTATTCTTGATTATTTCCTACAGGGAGGTTTATGCCCCCTTAAAGTGGATCGAGGGGAAACCTTCAGAGGTACATGTATGGTTTGTGCTTAGCAACCTTGTGCTCTTACTCTCTTTGGATCATATCTGGTTGAGGGGCAAAGGATGAGAAATTTGAGGGCTTCAAGTACCCCTACAACTTGTGTTAGAGTGTGGATGCTTTCAATAAAGGGTGCATCAAATCCACTCTGCTCTAGTTCTTGTTGCAAGAGTGTGTGGCTTTGTTCTTCATTGAGTTGTTGTTGAGCCTGAACAGCTACCATGTGAGCATGCAATCTTTGTAATGTTGTGGTGTAAGCACATCAATCCGTTGCTTGCTCCTCCTCTCTTTGTTGTTGTTCATCCTGTTCATCTTGTTGCTGAGTGGTTCTTTCATCTTCTTCTTTAGTAAGTGGTCGCTCTTCATCTTCTTGATCTATCCTACTGTGCTTTCCTCTTGATCGGTCTATGATTTGGGGTAACTAGGTCTCTTATATCTTGGGGAACATAATGGAAATCTAAATATGGGAGCTCAACAAATGCTACTCAAAGTAAAGTATTATTGTTTCTTCCCCCGTAAGTAGCAGTGCACAAAAGACTTAGGGGTACATGCCCAATGAGCAGACTTAGAACCAAAGGACTCGAGAGTCTTCAACTCTACCGTGATACATTGCTTATTGAACCAAACATTAAGAAGATGTCTTTGAAGTTTCAAGTCAACCACGTAATTGTAGATCCAATCTCGGCCCAATATCAAAGGTTCCATTAGATATTCATTCCTGGCAAACTAATATCCTTACTATCAAGAGTTCATCATGTAAGAGGATGGGAACCTCCACCTCACCAATGTAAGGAGTCTCCACTCCTAATCACATGAGGTAAGCCTCAATCAGATTCACTTGTATTTCCATGTCTTGACAACATGAATACCTAATGGCACTAGTCGCAACCCTTGAATCAATCAGGGCCCTAATCATCTTAATTGTAGTGTCTTATCCTAGCCCTTTTAAGATGAATGGTCTTCTATCCATTATGTTAGGGCAAGTATTCATTCTAGTTTGGCACATTTCCATGTGATATCTTGGAGCATCTAGATGGGAATCGACAATTACAAGGTGGAGCTCTTCAACATTGGCATTTCTCAAGTGATCCATGCCCTGTCGTCTCAACTTCATACGTTTGATGTGTTCTATGGCTTCAACCCTTGGTTCTTCTCTAAGTCTTTGTTCTTCCTCTTTATGCTTCTTGGCTTGATTTAGTTGTTTACACATCTCTTCCATCAGTGGTTCTTGCCAAAGCTTGACTCAACATCCACTGATGTAGCTTGGCATTATATCTCCTTCTAGGGTGGTTAATTGCACCATGGTGGTAGTCAAAAGTCTATAGATAATCATAGGTCCATAACCACATTTTTCTAATTTACGAGCATGTTGCTTCAAGGTATACACCAATACTAAAGCATCAACTTTTAAGCCTTTTTCTTTCACATGTGCATCAAAATATAGCTTTTCTCTTTTCTTTGTTGTGTGTATTTGTGCTACTTCCCTTAATCTTGTTTCTCCTAGGTGTTCTAGGCCCATTATTCTTGAGGTAGCTCGTGGCTTGTCCATTGATACTCTTGTGCTAGTTTCAATGTAGCTATCAAGAATCTGGTGGTAGCACTATATTTTGACCAAATACCATATGAAAGGGAGTTGCATTGAGTTGAGTACCATTGTATAGGCCACTCAATATACCCAAACACCATGATGTAGTTGTTTATCCTAGTTAGAGTGTTTGTTATCTACAAGCTTCATCAATACATTACATAGGAACTTATTCATACTCTCCACTTTTCTGTTAGCTTGTGGGTGATAGGGTGTTGATTTCTTGTGAATCACCATGAAATTGTGTAGAAGATATGCCTTAGCAATTGACTTAGAGCTTCTTTAACATCAAGATTCAAATATACTGCTACTTTAAATATTTTTGGGCTGAAATCTATCCCGGATTTCACTTCTTGTAGTTTATCTTCCCTGACTCTTCTACTATCAATCAACATCTTAGCAAATAACTTCTCAACAAATATCTTCTTAGCAAATAACTTCTTAGCACAATGAGCTTCTTGCTCAACCTATTCCTTAATGTGTTCTTTAGGTTGATGTCCATCCTAGGTAATGCTATTTGTCTTTTTGTGTTTGTCTGAGTTTTTCTTTTTCCTTGTTGACCACTCATCCTCATCTTCATCATCTTCTTCATTTGTATCTGATTCACTTTCAAATCTTGAAAGGGATTCCTTGTTTGATGCTTACTCATATGAGGTATCACTCCCAGACTCACATTTGCTTTTCAAGCTCTTCTTTAACTTTCTGCTTTTGCTTCCATCATATCTTTTCCAACCCTTAAAACTACATCAATGAGCCCTCTAAATGTTGTTGCATCAACCAACAAAGCATTGTACTATTTCAAGGTGCTTCTAAGGTGCTATTTCAAACCTCTACAAAATAAATCCCCAACATATTATTGGGAAGGGTGTTGATTTTTAGTCAATATATTTAGTAGAAATACTATGCTTCTTAGCATAATCTTCCACTGTTACTTGTTTTTGTTTTATGCTCCTAATCTTTTTAAGTGCACCTTCAAGAGTCTTTTCCACCCTAAATCTTGCTAGAAACCTAGTTTTTAGAACATCATAATATTGAAACCTAGCTATGCCATATTGCATAAAACAGTTTCATGGCTTCACCCTGTGCCAACATTAGAAAATAGGATATAAACTGAAATCCATTGTCTCTTACAACAAGTTCATTAGAAATCATAAAGGTAGCCTTACATGATAATTCTATTGCATGCTCCAAAATTGTCTATATCATATGCCTTTTAACTACTCACATTCCTAGGACTCAGAAGATTCCTCTTCAAATCTCATGAATGCATCCCATTAGATCCTGCAATAGTCTTTCAAAGTTTTTTAGATATTATGGCTCAACTTGGGCTAACTAATTTGTACAAGTGGAACAATGTATGGAGACATCAATTGATGAGATTTCACCAAAAAGAATCACTCAACCACTCCCCAAATCATTCCAATCAAGTCCTCTAAGTTAGGAGGATAAATTTTAGGAAACAAAAGTCCTAGATTGTAGGAGCCTACTTGCTTTGAATATAATAGGATTGGATCATGAATTTTTGTGTTGTGTGTTTATTTTGTGTACTGGAGTGTCCTTAGAGTGTTGGAAGTCCAAAAAGTATGCCTAGCTTATGCAAGCCCACAAGTCTTGAAGTTCTTAGAGGACACCCATTACTGTTAGTGCAATTAGCAAGCCTAAGTGCTTGGCTAATCATTCAGGACTACACATCATTTTATCTCTTCACAAGAAGGAACTTCATGTGAACCTATTCTAGCCATTTTGGGCATAGTTACTTTGGATAAAAGTAAAAGCAAGGAGAATAAGGAATCTCGTGAAGTTAGGGAGCTGCGTTATGACTCATGTGGTAGCAAGAATCAATTAAAATCATCCCTAAAATGTAGGAACACTTTTTGGTGAGGGAAAATTCAAATTCAAACTTGGAACATGTGCATAAATACACATATTTTTAGTCACAAGACATGAGAGCCATTCTAAGAGACATTGAGCTACTTCAATGAGCATACATTGAGCTCACTCTACCTATGTGTAGTCCACTACACTTCCCTTGTATCATATGTTCATTAGCATATACATTGTGATACATTACTTCAAGTTCATCTCTGTCTACTATTCTCTACAACATCTTCTTCATTAAAGTGATTTTGTGGAATCGATTTCTCTTTGTGTACTTCATCACTTGCTGTAGTTTAACTTGGGTTAGCTAGAGTAAAGTGTTTAATAATTTTATATAAATTTTCATCATATTTGGATAAGAGAATCTTGAGATATGAATCATAGATGATGATTGTGTTTACACACCTTCTAGATCGTGAAATGTCGGGATGATGCCCTTGACTTGTTAAAATTGTTTTTCAGTGTATGGTGTGGCTGAATTGATGAAATAACTTGCTTTAGTTAGCTACAAAGCCCACTTAGATGTGTGCAAAAGCTCTCTAGTCAAATCATACTAGGTTGTGAGCTCTCAGCAAATTATTGAGCACTTCTATTCCCAAAATAGAAGGTTTCTTCACATTTCTAGTACGTGCAAGTTATTTATTTAGATGCAAACTTTTGGGAATGATGGTTTGACACACTTAGTGGTTCCAAATCCATCATTGAGAAGCTAAAGGAGTCTATTAAGCATCACTAGAGTTAACTTGGCACGTGTAGAGCAGGTTTTGTGCAAGACCAGCTCATCTCTCAAACCTACCTATCCATCTCCTCTAAGTGGTATCAGAGCAACAACAAATCAACATGGGAGGTGGATTTCCTTCATCCATAGAAAAATTGGATAAACTACTTGGCTTGGTCACTTAATGGGAGCTTAGCTTCAAGGGAGAAGCCTCTATGGTAACATATCTGGAGATGATATGATGCCAATACTCAGAAGCAAAGTACAACCAACTCAAGAAGAACAAGAGAGGTTAACCACATGGTGTTCAAAGGATTCTCTAGCAAGGTCATATATTCTTAACTCAATCTCTGATCTTTTTACTTCTACACATCAGGAGTTGTAAGACTTCACAGGAGACTTGGAGTGCTCTTGAAGCATTCTTCTCATCACGCACCATGGCAAAGAAAAAATCAACTATGGATGGAGCTCACCACACTCAAGAAGATGCCCAAACAAAGTGTGATTGATTTTGTCACCAAAATGAAGGACCTAGCTAATCAAATTTGGAAGTATTGGAGAGATCATTGCTGAAGAGCACATAGTAAGGTAAGTGATCAATGGAATAAAGGCAGATGATAAATGGGAAGCTTTCACCATAGCCATCGACCTCTACATAGACATATAGGTTCCTTATTTCAACACCCTCATGGGACAATTGTTCACACATGAGGCAAAGCTTATGAAGAATGGAGATAACTTAAAATGTAATCAATCCTTTGCTCTATATACAGATAATAACAAGAATAAAGATAGCAAAGGCAAAGGCAAAAAGTCTGATGATGAAGGCATCACCTCTCAAGCAAAGTTTGGAAGTATAGGTAGAGGCTTAGGATGAAGAGGCAGAGGAGGAAGACAAGGCATGGGGAGAACTCAAAAATCCTCTCCATGTGCCATATATGTCTTAATTAATCACATTAATAAGAATTGTTTCATGAATCCTAGAAACCAAAGAGGTCGAGGTTACAACAGAGGAGGCTATGGAAGCTCAAGAGGTAGATTCAATAACAAGAATGGGTACAAAAACTCATGCAAGAACAATAATTATCAAGAAGGATACAGATGAAGGAGAGACTACAACAATTATGATGATGATCAAACTCAAGAGGATTCATTACTTCTGATCAACATGAACATGAAGCAAGGTAAAGCAGATGAACATGTATTCTATATAGACTCAGGTTGCTCAAATCATGTAGCAAGGAATGTAGCTCTACTCTCAGACTTGGAGGATCCAAGGAATAGAAATGAAGTTCAAATAGGAGATGACACAAGGCATTGAATTGAGAAGATAGGCAATGTGAAGACTTCATATGGAAATATGAACCTATTAAGCAAGGTATTGTATGTGCCAACAATCACAAAAAATCTCATAAGTGTAGGTCAGATTGTTGAGAAAGGATTGCATGTCAGATTCACAAAGAATGGAGCATTTGTAGAGGATCCACATCAAGGATTCAAGAGGATAGCAAGAGGAGAAAAGTTAGGTATACTATTGACATTTCAACTCCAAAATTATCAAAATTGGAAATTTGGCACAAGAGGTTAGCTCATATAGGTGAAAGGGCTCAGAAGCAAATCAGTAGGGATCAGATGTGCTTGGTCTACAAAATATCTCCAAACAACAGATTATCTATAAACATAGTGCTTGTCAATTTGGTAAGTCTCACAGACAACCATTCACAAAGAAGAGATACATTCATGGAGGCCTATTGAAGCTATTCCATACAACGGTATGGCAACCAAGCAAGGATCCTTCAATCTCTAGATCTAGGTATTATGTGTCATTCATTGATGATTGTAGCAGATGGACAATACTATATTTTATGAAGCATAAAGATGATGTGTTCTCTTGTTTCAAGAAATATTGATTCTTATGTCCAAGAGAGAGGAATCAAAAGAGAAATTACAACCAGGTATACCCCAAAGAAAAATGGAGGGGCACAGAGAAGAAATAGAACCATAGTAGAGGCTGCAAGGTCAAAGCTAAATGAGAAATAAATGCCCAATTACCTAAGGGTAGAGGCTATATCCACAACCACCTATTTTGATCAATAGACTCCCATCAAAAGAATTGGATGGGATGACACCTTATGAAGCATGGAATGGAAGAAAACCTAGCCTTGATCATTGTAGGATCTTTGGATGCATAGCATATGCACACATACCTTCATAAATTAGAGGAAAATTAGACCCAAAGGTAGAAAATGCATATTCATTGGCTATGACCTTAATTAGAAAGGTTATAGGCTATATAATCCAAGCAAAAAAGGTTTGATTGTAGGTAGAGATGTTGTTTTTTATGAAAAAAATCTTGGTTTGACTATGATTACAGGAAAATCAATTTCCCTATGATCTAGAGGAAGACTTTCCAACATTGTCAAAGACAAATGAGCATACACGTGAAGAATCAAGTGACTCTGAAAAGGACTAGAAGACTCCAAGAAGGGAAAACAACTCTTGGAACTCCAAAAGGCAAAGCCAAAGTGCAAGACATGAGAGATGTGGCAGAATCATCTCAACAAACTATAATAAGGTTTATTAGAAGGAAGCTAGAAATGTATGGCTATGACACTTCATTGGTCACTAAGCATTCGATTTACGTAGCATAGGATACAACCCAGAAGAACCATCTACATATGAAGAAGCCAAGAAGAAGCTACAATGGAGAGATGCTATGGAAGAAGAGATAGAAGCTCTACAAGAAAATCAAACTTGGGAATTGGTTCCCAGGAAAGCATCTATGAAGGTGATTGGTTCAAGATGGATCTACAAGGAAAAGAGGAATTCTGATGGCTCAATTATTATGTATAAAGCAAGGCTTGTAGCCAAAGGGTTTGCACAAACCCAAGGCATTGACTATGAAGAGACATTCTCATGTATGGCAGAAATGCCCACAATTAGAGTACTCATGAGTGTTGCATATTCCAAAAATTGGAAGATATATCAAATGGATGTAAAAAATGCTTTTCTAAATGGTTGGATTTTAGAGGAGCTAAACTTGGCTCAAATCTTGGTTTTGAAGGCCAATAATATCCAGAATATGTATGCAGGTTAAGGAAAGCCTTATATGTCCTGAAGCAAGATCCTAGAGCTTGGAATCATAGACTTGTCAATTACTTGTAGGATAAAGATTTTATGGTAAGCAAGGATGATCCTTCCCTCTTCATTAAGAGGAACCACTCAGAGGTCATATACATTTGTGTATATGTAGATGACATAATCATTACAGGTAATGATGTAGATGGAATCAAAAGGATCAAAGCTTCGATGAAAGAAGATTTCAAGATTAGTGCTCTTGGACTTCTCACATACTTCCTAGGTTTGGAAGTAGTATATATAGAGAAATGCATGCTCCTAACTGAGAGAAAGTCCATTGGAGATATGCTTACCAAATTCAAGATGGAAAATACAAAGGTTGCAAGTAGACCCATGGAAGTAAATCTGAAGCTAAGTGCTCATGAAGGTGAGTTAATTGAAGATGTTACTAGCTATCGAAGCTTAGTTGGAAGCTTGAACTATGCTACTCTAACAAGAGTAGATATATGCTATGGAGTTAGTGTGCTAAGTCAGTTCATGCACACTCCAAGGAAGCCTCACATAGAAGTAGCAAAAAGAATATTAAAGCATTTGAAGGGTACAATCAATGAAGGATTGTTCTATTCATATACATCTGATATAGATGTTAAGCTCCTTCCTGATGCAGATTGGGTAGGTTCAAAAGATGATAGGAAAAGCACTTCAAATTATCTTACTTTTGTAGGTACCAAATTTATTTCATGGTCTTCTAGGAAGCAACCTACAATTGTGCTTTCATCAATAGAAGTTGAATACAAAGGACTTGCAAATGCTACATGAGACGCTATGTGGATTAAAACCTTGGATTTAGATTTAGGGTTGAATACTTCTACTCCACATATATTCAGGGAAACCATTAGTTCATTACATCTTGCTACTAACCCTATCTATCATGCTAGGACCAAGAATATCAAAGTTCATTATCATTATGTCAAAGAAAAGATCATTAGTAAGGAGGTAGAACTCTCATATGTATCCACACATCAACAATGTGCAGATATGATGACAAAAGCATTGGATGGAAGCAAATTGAATAAGTTCAAATCCATGATTAGACTACATGAAATCATGAAGGATTGAAGACTCAAGCATCTTAGGCTTGAGCGGGAGCTATTGGTGCAATTATCAAGCCTAAGTGCTTGGCTAATCATTCATGACTACACATCATTTTATCTCTTCACAAAAAGGAACTTCATGTGAACCTATGCTAGCCATTTTGGGCATAGTTACTTTGGATAAAAGTAAAAGCAAGGAAAATAAGGAATCTCGTGAAGTTAAGGAGATGAACCCCCGACTCATGTGGTAGGAAGAATCAATTCAAATCATCCCCAAAGTGTAGGAACACTTTTAAGTGAGGGGAAATTCGAATTCAAACTTGGAACATGTGTATAAATACACAAATTTCTAGTCGTGGGACATGAGAGCCATTCTGAGAGGCATTATCATATATATTGTGATACATTACTTCAAGTTCATCTTTGTCTATTGTTCTCTGCAACATCTTCTTCATTACAGTGATTTTGTGGAATCACTTTCACTACTTGTACTTCATCATTTGCTATACTTTAACTTGAATTCGTTAGTGTATAGTGTCTACTACTTGCATATCAATTTTCATCACATTTATTTTAGAGGATCTCGAGACATGAATCATAGAAGGTGACTGTGTTTGCACAACGTCTCGATCCTAAAATGTCGGGATGACCCCCTTCACTTGTTAAAATCATTTCTCAATGTATGGTGTTGCTAAAGTGATGAAATAACTTGATTAAGTTACCTACACACTCAAATTAGATGTGTGCAAAAGCTCTTTGGTCAATTCATACAAGGTTGTGAGCTTTGAGCAAATTATCAAGCACTTCTATTCCCAAAATAGAAGGTTTCTTCACGTTTCTAATACATGCAAGTTATCTGTTTTGATGCAACCTTTTGGGAATGATGCTCCAAGATATTTAGTGGTTCCAAATGCATTATTTTAAAGCTAAAGGAGTCTATTCAGCATCCCTAGAGTTAACTTGGCAAGTGTAGAGCAGGTTTTGTGAAACACCAGCTCATCTCCAGAACCCACCTATCAATATCCTCATAATTACAAAGCAAAGAAGCTACTTCAAGTAGTCTTTCAAAGTTTTCTTCACCAAAAGAAGCTCGACAAAGTTTTTGCATCAAGAGGGAGCACTTGATCCTTGTCAATTGAAGCATACTTGGATTTGATCAAAGAAGATTTAATGCTAAAGGTAATATCAATTTGGTTTTGCACAAATAGCACTTCAAGGAGGTATTTAGAGAGTTCCAAAGCTTAGGGAAAGCAAGAAATGGTTGTTTTCAACACTCAAATATAGAAACTTGATAAAGGAAACTATCAGCCTTGGAAGTTTAGGATCTCAAACTACCTCATGGGGAAGGGCCTTTGGGATTTGATCAGTGGGACTGATCCAAGACCTAGGTTGGCAGATAATCCAACCAATGACCAGCTATTAGGTGAACCCTACATATATGATGATCTACTCATTACTTACCCACCTCTCCTATTAAAAGGAGCCCATTATTCTTTCCTTTACAATATTTGCAAAACAATCTCTGGTGTTTTTATTTCTTCTCATCTTTTTCTTCCTTCTTCGAATGTGTAGCATTTGCAGATTTCTGCTTGCTAGTAGATTAGTTCCATTTACCTTTGCCCTTCTGACTAGCCAGGAAAGCTTGATCTACAACACGCATGATGGACCTGTTCTGCCTAGACTGATCTTCCTACAACAGAACAGAGATTAACTCCTCAAATGACAAGGCATTTGGATTGCCTTTCATCATCAAATGAAGAGTAGAAGCAAAACTCTGATATGAATCAAGAAGACCATTCAGAATGGTCTGCACAAGTGAGCTATCTAGTATAACTTCAACAACAGAAATCAATTGTTCTTTCAAATTCTTGATCTTTGTCAGAAAATTGTCCATAGAATCACCTTCATTCATGTGCTCACTCTCCAACTGTTTTCAAAGGTAAGCAACATGAGCCTCATTCCGGGACTGGTACAATGTGGTAAGTGTATCCCAAGCATCCTTAGCTATTTTGCAAGAGTGAACGTGAGTAATAATGGCACGTTTGACAGACAAAGCTATCAATGCATCTGCCTAGGCATCTCTACCATCCCAAAAAATTTGCTCTATTGTAGGTGCAACAGAAACCCCAGCACAAGCAAGAATCTGCAGAATATCACCATCTTCAACACCATCTCCGTTAGCTCCAGCACTTGTATTTTCAGTACTTGTATTTGTAGGTGTAACAGGACGTCTTTCAACACCTTGCACAATGTTCCACAGTCCTTTTGCAACCAATAAATGTCCCATCATATAAGCCCATAATGGGTAGTTGGTACCATCCAACTTATCCTCAACAACCAACATACAGAATACATCACTGCTTTCAGCCATGGCTGGTGACTAAAATATCTTGATGCAAAAAATTGAATGTATCTCAAACAGTTGAACAGAACTGCCCAAACAAATTCTTCTAAACCTATAGCAGACTTTGAGATGCTTATACTGGCGAACTAAAACTGGTATTTACCTTTGGCACAAAAAGACAAAATAGCCTGCACAAGTGTTGTGATAGTGCGTTCGGAGGCCAAAACGAGCTCAAATCGCTATTTTGATCTCTGAAACACCCTGAGTATGCTCACCAAAATTCGTGGGATTCTGAGACTACAATCAAAGAGGTGTCAATGATGCCCTAGATGAAGCGGCGACCTGCTCTGATACCAATTATTGGAGTTCGACGTCTGCGGAAGCACGTGAATAACACAAGGAGGAAGAAGAAGCTTGGAGCACAACACACAATACCGAATGTTTTACCACTAGAATGTACAAAGATAAGTAGCCCATTAGGGCAATAGGCATATATACAAGTCGAGGGAAAAAAAACCTCCTAAAGAGGGAAAAAAGTGCCCTGGCGGTCCCAGAGTGTTCACACACATCACTACCTAAATATATCAACAGTGTGCATGAGTGATTTGTGGCCCTTTTAAAATAAAATAAAAGATGGATGGAAGGAATAAAAATAAATTGGATTGAGATTGAAGGGTTGTGCATGTGTATGAAAAGATGGATTTGAACTTGGAGAAGATGAAGTGGTGCTGCAAAAACTTTGCACTACACCAGCCAAATAAACTCCAGGGATATGTAGTGGGCCCTTTTAGCTTTCCAAAGGATGTATTTGACACTCTATTTACCTTGGAAGATCACTCTCAAAAAGATGAATCAAAATAGATAAGTTGGAGTTGAACCATGAGTAAAAAACTTGCTATTTTGGTTTATACACCTATCTAAAGTTTTGAATAATTCTCTGGCCACAGCAGCAATTAACTCAATTCCTTTTGGGTAACTCTTATAAACTTAGTAAGCTAACAATCATGACTGATTTGATAAAAAATGATGAACCTCATAAAGAGAAAGGAACTTAGTAAGTCATAGCACTATGTCGATTTTCACGGGTTGTACTAGTACTCAGATCCATGAGTAGAAAAATGATTATAACTCAAGATTCAGAAAGGCAATGCTTATGAAATTTTGTACTCATATACTAGACAAGATTTTGATTCTATCAAGCTTTAAATCATGGAAAATGATGAAGTACACACTGAGAATCAGCTCTAAGAAAAACACTGATCTGATGTGACCGAGAAGTAGAGAATGAAGCGATATAGTCTATTTCAATTGAACATAACTCAAGACCGAAAAAACCAATTGCAATGAAGATTTGTGAGTATATAGTAGACATAGAGATCTAACTTTACAAAGTCGAATCACTGAAAATTATGCACCAAGCTTAGATAAGTCATCTCTGCAATCTAACTGAGAAAACTGAGAGATATGGCAGTGAACAGTACACTTCACAAAAGCATGAAAATATGAACTCAAATGATCATGAAAATGAAACTATATTGATTGTAAAATACAATGGACTTATTGATACATATGTGTGCCTTGAAATCACACCTTGATATGGCATGAATCTCAACTCACGGAGGTGTTCAAAAATGTGACTAGAAGGCCATGTATTTATAGTGATCTTTTATTTGAATTTGAATCTTCCTATAATCACTCTCCAAACTTTTTAGTGATTGATTTGATTCTCCAACTACCTTAAATCACAAATTCGTGGCTTCTTTTCCCTTTTTTCATCAAGTGGACTCAACCACTTTAGATTCCTTTTACTTTTACATCAAGTAAAGGCTCAAAAAGTTACAAGGGATAGTTCACAAGTGAACTCTTCAATTTCCATACATTATCTTCACTTCAAAGCTTCTCTTATGACCTTGTGAGACTCAAGCCAATACTTAGGCTTTTCATAGACCTACTCCAACAGCTCCCCCTCAAGCCAAGTATGCTTGAGGTCTTCAATCTTCAAGAATTACCTGCAACCCTATCATGACTTTGAATTTGCAAATCTTTGTACCATCCAATGCTTTGGTTAGAATATATGCACATTGTTGATGAGTGGACACATAAGTTAACTGAATTTCCTTGCTCACAATTTTCTCTCTTACATAGTGATAATGTACTTCAATATGTTTAGTCCTTGCATGAAAAATTGGATTGGCAGCTAGGTGAATAGAGCTTATATTATCACCAAAAATAGTTGGAGTCCCAAATTCCAATCCAAGATTTGTGAATAGTGTCTTCATCCACATAGCTTCTTGAGGAACTATGGCAAGACCTCTGTATTCAGCCTCTATGGAAGAGAGAGCAATTGTGGGTTGCTTCTTGGATGACCATGAAACAAGTTATGAACTTGCAAAGGTAAGATAACCTAAGGTGCTCCTTCTCACTTCCTTGGATCCAGCCCAATCTGCATCAGAGAACAATCCCAAACTTAAATCAGATACATAAGGGTAATATAACCCTTCATTCATGGTTTCTTTGAGATATCTGAGTATCCTCTTGGCAGCTTCCATGTGAGGTTTTCTGGGTGTGTGCATAAATTGACTTAGCACACTCACACTATAACATATATCAACCCTTGTCAATGTGGCATAGTTAAACTACCCACAAGGCTTTGATAACCTATCACATCTTTGATGAGTTCACCTTCATGTGAGCTCAATTTATGATTAACCTCCATTGGAGTACCTACAATCTTGCCATCTTGCATCTTGAATTTTTCCAACATGTCTTTAATGTACTTTCTTTGAGTAAGAAACAAACCATGATCTTTGTAGACAACGTCCAATCCTAGGAAGTAGGTAAGTGAACCCAAATCACTTATCTTGAATTCTTCTCTCATCTGTTCTTTGATTCACTTCATGCCAACTGTATCATTTCATGTAAGTATAATATCATCTACATACACATACAAATAGATGACTTCAGAATTACTCCTTTTTATGAATAGTGATGGATCTGCCTTGCTAGGTTGAAATCCTTTGTCCTGCAAGAATGAGACAAGCCTATGATTCCAAGCCCATGGGGCTTGTTTGAGTCCATATAAAGCTTTATTAGGTTTACACACATAATCACGATATATGTGATTCTCAAAACCAGGTGGTTGTGCCATATATACCTCTTCTTTTATCCATCCATTAAGAAATGCATTTTTTACATCCAATTGAAGTATCTTCCAATTCTTGGAAGAGGCAATACTAAGCAAAACCCGAATTGTGGGAATCTTTGCAACAGGAGAGAAGGTCTCTTCATAATCAATTCCCTGAGTTTGTGCAAAGCCTTTTGCCACAAGCCTTGCCTTATATCTATTAATGGAGCCATCTGAGTTCTTCTTCAATTTGTAAATCCAGCTTGAGCCTATCACTTTGATTGATGGAGACTTGGGAACCAACTCCCAAGTGCTATTCTCTTCAAGAGCTTGAATTTCTTCTTCCGTTGCATGCATCCATTCTGATTTCTTCTTTGCTTCCTCAAATGTTAAGGGTTCCTCTTGATTTATATCCTGTGCTAGATAGATTGAATTTTTAGTGACTAGAGAAGTATCAAACCCATACTTTTGGGTTTTCTTTTCTCCCTCATGGACCTTCTTAGGCCACGATGTGATGATTTTGCCTCTTGTCCAAGTTGCTGCACTTTTGCTTTACCTTTAGATTTCCACATTTTGAGGTTTTTCATACTGATTTGCTTCATCATCTTCTGAGGTATCCTGCTCTTCAACTTTAGAAGAATTATCCTTAACAAGTTTTGGAAAATCTTCTTCAAGATCATAAGTAGGTTGACCTTTCTTCATGAATCTTCATACCAAGAACTATTCTCATCAAATACTACATCTCTACTCACCAAGAATCCTTTGGTTGTTGGGTTGTATAATCTGTAGCCCTTTTGATTGTTGTCATATCCAATGAATACTTACCTTTCTGCTTTGGGATCCATCTTGCCTCTAACCTGTGAAGGAACATGAGCAAAAGAAACACATCCAAAAATCTTACAATGATCCAAGCTTGGTCTTCTTCCATTCCAAGGCCTCATATGATGTCATGCCATCAAGTGATTTTGAAGGTAACCTAATAATCAAATAAGTGGCTATGGATACAACCTCAGCCCATAAGTAATTAGGTAAGTGCTTCTCATTTAGCATAGACCTTGCAGCTTCAACAATTGTCCTATCCCTTATTTCTACTACTCCATTTTGCTCAGGAGTGTACCTTGTAGTGATCTCTCTTTTAATTGCCCTCTCTTGAAGAAAGGATTCAAATTCATGGGACAAGTACTCTCCCCCTCCATCTGACCTTAGCCTTTTTTAGTGTTTTACTTTTTTGATTCTCCACATCTATGTGTTTCATAAAGTATAATATAGTCCACCTACTGTAATCATCAATGAAGGAGACATAATACCTTGGTCTAGATATTGAAGCATCCTTGCTAGGTCCCCATACATCTATATGAACCAAATCCAAGAGATCTCCATGCATATATCCTTCCTTCATGAATGGTAACCTGTGAGACTTTCCAAATTGACATGCACTACACTTATAAATCATGTGTTGTTTTGACAAGTTAGGGAGTCCAAGTACACTTTGGTCCCTACAATTTTGCTTTAATGATCTTTCACCAATATGTGGTAACCTTTTGTGCCATACTTCCAATTCTGTGAGTGTTTTTGAATACCATAATTAAAGAGAGCAATGTTTCTAGTGTCTTGTAATTCAAATGTGAACAATCTACCTGTCTTTTCACCTTTTGCAATTCTCTTGAATCCTTGACTTGGATCTTCAACAAATGCTCTTGCTTTTGTGAACCTGACTTGCAACCCTTTCTCTACTATCTGCCCAACACTTATCAAATCCTTTGTAATGGTAGAGACATAGAATACCTTATTGAGTAAGTTAATGTTTCCATCAAGTGCTTTGATGTTTCCTATTTTCTCCACAAGTTTCTTGTATCATCTCCTGTTTGTACCTCATGCTTGTTCCTTGGATCTTCTAAATCTGATAGGAGGGCCACATTTCCTGCCACATGATTGGAACAACCTGAACCTATGTAGAAAACATGCTCATTAGATTTACCTTGTGGCATGGCCATATTCATGATTAGCAATGTGTCCTCTTGATTTGAGTCTTCTATGCAGTTATTGAAGTCTCTTCTTCCTCTATTACCTCCTTGATAGTTTGAATGGTTGTAATTGTTATGGTTGCCATGGTAATTATTGAACCTTCCTCTTGAGTAGCCATAACTTCCTCTATTGTAGCCTTTGCCTCTTTAATCCACAAATAGAGCATGAATTAGAGTCTTGGGATCTCCCCCTACCTTGTCTTCCTCCTCTGCATCTACCTCTACCATGTCTTCCTCTACCTGCATAATTAGCTTGATGTGTACTTGCTTCATCATCCACTTTCTTTCCTCGTCCGTTGTTTTCTTTTGACTTGCTTTTATCAGTATACAAAGTTGAAGATTGATTAACTTTGGAGCTTTCTCCATTCTTGATAAGCTTGGCCTCTTGAGTAAGTAGTTGTCCTATGAGTGTGTTTAAATTTGATACATGCATATCCATGTATAGATCCATAGCTATGGTGAATGCTTCCCACTTGTCATCTGCCCTCAAGCCATTGATGACCTGCCTTACAATTTGCTCTTCATCTATTACCTCTCCAATGCTTCCCAATTGATCTATTATGTCCTTGAGCTTTGTGAAAAAATCAATCACATTTTGTTTGGGAGATTTCTTGAGAGTTGTGAAGTCTAGCCATAATTGATGCTTCCTCACCTTTGTACTTGAAGAGAAGAAGGCTTCAAGTGCATTCCACACTTCTTGAGATGTTTTACAACTTCTAATGTGAGGCAAAAAAAATATGAGATAGAGTTGAGGAGATAAGACCTTGCAAGTGCATCCTTGGAGCACCATGTGATCAATCTTTCTTGCTCTTCTTGTGTTGGTTGACCTTTGTTCCTAAAACTTGGCATAACTTCATCTCCAGCTATATAACCATATGAATTCCTTCCTTGAAGATAAGCTTCCATCCTTATTGACCAGGTTGAGTAGTTACCTCTATCCAATTTTTCAATTCATGAAGGAAATCCATATGCCATGTTGTCCAACCTTGCTTTGATACCATTGTGAAGAGATGGATTTGAACTTGGAGAAGATGAAGTGGTGCTGCAAAAACTTTGCACTACACCAGCCAAATAAACTCCATGGATATGTAGTGGGCCCTTTTAGCTTGCCAAAGGATGTATTTGACACCCTATGTACCTTGGAAGATCACTCTCAAAAATATGAATCAAAACAGATAAGTTGGAGTTGAACCATGAGTAAAAAACTTGTTATTTTGGTTTATACACCTGTCCAAAGTTTTGAAGAATTCTCTGGCAACAGCAGCAATCAACTTAATTCCTTTTGGGGAAATCTTATAAACTTAGTAAGCTAACAATAATGATTGATTTGATCAAAAATGATGAACCACATAAAGAGAAAGGAACTTAGCAAGTCATAGCACTATCCTAATTATCACGGGTTGTAGCAGTACTCAGATCCGTGCACAGAAAAATGATTATAACTTAAGATTTAGAAAGGCAATGCTTATGAACTTTTGTATGCATATACTAGATGGTACGCTGATTCTATCAAGCTTTAAATTATGGAAAATGATGAAGTACACACTGCACCAACTCTGAGAAAAACACTGATCTCATGGAGTGTTAACAAAGAAGTAGAGAATGAAGCGATATAGTCTATTTCAACCTAACATAAATCAAGATTGAAAAACCCAATTGCAATGAAAATTTTTGAGTATATAGTAGACTTAGAGATCTAACTTTATCAATTTGAATCACTGAAAATGATGCACCAAGCTCAGAGAAATCATCTCTGCAATCTGACTGAGAAAACTGAGAGATATGGCAGTGAACAGTACACTTCACAAAAGCATGAGTATATTGATTTTAAAATACAATGGACTTAATGAACATATGTGTGCCTTGAAACCACACCTTGATATGGCATAAAGCGCAGCTCATGGAGGTCTTCAAAAATGCGACTAAAGGCCATGTATTTATAGTGATCTTTGGAGCCAAGATTTGAATTTGAATCTCCCTATAATCACTCTCCAAACTTTTTAGTGATTGATTTGATTCTCCAAATACCTTAAATCACAAATTCGTGGCTTCTTTTCCCTTTTTTCATCAAGTGGACTCAACCACTTTAGATTCCTTTTACTTTTACATCAAGTAAAGACTCAAAAAATTACAAGGGATAGTTCACAAGTGAACTCTTCAATTTCCATACATTGTCTTCACTTTAAAGCTTCTCCTATGACCTTGTGAGACTCAAGCCAATACTTAGGCTTGTCATAGACTTACTCCAACAATGTGGTGACAATTAAAAAGAATAAAGTTACTTCCATGACTTAAAAAATAAAAGAAATATCATTCGAAATGGATTGTGGAAGTATTCATAGGTGGACTCATTAGTGAAGTGCATGGGTATCATGTTGGTACATTGAACAAGCCAAAGTGCATTGCTAAAGTCATGGACTACACATCTATTTATGTCTTCACAAGAAGAAACTATATGTGAACCTATGCTAGTCATTCTTAGAAGAGTTACTTTGGATAAATGTAAAAGAAAAAGAAATAAGGAATCTCGTGAAGTTAGGGAGTTGAACCCATGACTCATGTGGTAGGAAGAATAAATTCAAATAATCCCTAAAGTGTAGGATCACTTTTAGGTGAGGGAAAACTCAAATTCAAACTCAAATTATGAGTATAAAAAGACATGCTCTTAATCACGGGCTATGAGAGCCATTCTGAGAGACTTTGAGCTACATCAGTGAGCACACATTGAGATCACTTCATGTATGAGTAGTCCACTATGCTTCCATTGTATCATATGTTCATTAGCATATCCATTTTGATACATTACTTCAAATATATATCTATCTGTTGTTCTCTGTTGCATCTTCATTATTATAGTGATCTTGTGGAATCGATTTCTTTGTGTGTACTCACTCATTTTCCATAACTTAACTTGGTTTAGTTATATTGACGTGTCTATTACTTTCATGTCCATTTTCATCACATTTGAGTCAGGGAATCTAGAGATATGAATCATAGAAGGTGACTATGTCTCCACATCTTCTAGATCCTAAAATGTCGAGATGACCCCCTTGATTTGTTAGATTCATTTCTCGATGTATGGTGTGGCTAAATTGATGAGATAACTTGATTTAGTTATCTACACACTCCAAATGGATGTGTGCAAAAGCTCTCCTCTCAATTCATACCAGGTTGTGAGCTGTCAACAAAATACTCAACACCTTTCCAAAATAGAAGGTTTCTTCACATTCCTTGCATATGTAAATTATTTGTTTTGATGCAAACTTTTCGGAATGATGGTCCAAAGCACTTGGTGGCTCTAAATGCATTACTATGAAGCCAAAGGAGTCTACTAAGCATCCCTAGAGCTAACTTGGTATGTGTAGAGCAGGTTCTAAATGCATTACTATGAAGCCAAAGGAGTCTACTAAGCATCCCTAGAGCTAACTTGGTATGTATCTCTAGAACATACCAATCCATCTCCTCACAATGGTATTAGAGCAATAGCAAATCAACATGGGAGATGGATTTCCTTCATTCATAGACAAATTGGATGGAGGTAACTACTCAGCTTGGTCACTTAGAATGGAGGCTTATCTTCAAGGGAGAAACCTCTATGGTTACATATCTGGAGATGAGATGATGCCAATCCTCAAAAGCAAAGGACAACCAACTCAAGAAGAACAAGAGAGGTTAACAACATGGTGCTCAAAGGATGCTCTAGCTAGGTCATATATTCTTAACCCAATCTCTGATTTTTTACTTCCACGCATCAGGAGTTGCAAGACTTCACAAGAGACTTGGAATGCTCTTGACGAATTCTTCTCATCAAGTACCAGGGCAAGGAAGAATCAACTATGGATGGAATTCACCATACTCAAGAAGATGCCCAAGCAAAGTGTGACTGATTTTGTCACTAAGATGAAGGACCTAGCAGATCAACTTGGAAGCATTGGAGAATTCATTGACGAATGGCAGATAGTAAGACAAGTAATCAATGGAATAAAGGTAGAGGACAAATGGGAAGCTTTCACCACAACTATGGACCTCTACATGGACATACAGGCTCCTGATTTCAACACCCTCATGGGACAATATTTCACACATGAGGCAAAGCTTATGAAGAATGTAGACAACTCAAAAGGTAATCAATCATCTGCCCTATATAAAGATAAGAACAAAAATAAAGATGCCAAAGGCAAAGGTAAAAGGTCTGATGATAAGGGTAGCACCTCTCAAGAAAACTTTGCAGGTAGAGGTAGATGTTGATATATTTAGGTAGTGATGTGTGTGAACACTCTAGGACCGCCGGGGCACTTTTTTCCCTCTTTAGGAGGTTTTTTTCCCCCGGCTTGTATATACGCCTATTGCCCTAATGGGCTACTTATCTTTGTACATTCTCTAGTAATACATTCAGTCTTGTGTGTTGTGATCCAAGCTTCTTCTTCTTTCTTGTGTTGTTCACGTGCTTCCGCAGACGTCTAACTCCAACAATTGGTATCAGAGCAGGTCGTTGCTTATTCTAGGGCGCCGTCGACACTCCTCCGTTTGCAGTCTCAGATTCGCACGAAATTTGGTGAGCATACTCAGGGTGTTTCCGAGATCAAAACAGCTTTGCTGTGTGGTGCCGAAATCGCGATCTGAGCTCGTTTCGGCCTCCGAACGCACTATCACAGCGCTTGTGTAGGCTATTTCGTCCTTTTGTGCCAAAGGTATATACCAGTTTCTGTTTGCCAGTTTAAGCGTCTCGAAGTCTGCTACAGGTCTAGCAGAACTCGTCTGGGCAGTTCCGTTCAACTTTTTGAGATACAGTCAATTTTCTGCATGAAGGTATTTTAGTCACCGGCCATGGCTGAAAGCAGTGATGTATTCCGTATGTTGGCTGTTGAGGATAAGTTGGATGGTACCAACTACCCATTATGGGCTTATATGATGCGACATGTACTGGTTGCAAAAGGATTGTGGAACATTGTGCAGGGTGTTGAAAGACATCCTGTTACACCTGTAACGACAAGTACTGCAAATACAGGTGTTGGAGCTGATGAAGATGGTGTCGAAGATGATATTCCGAAGATTCCTCTTCGTGCTGCTGTTTCTGTTGCACCTACTGCAGAGCAGATTCGTTGGGATGGCAGAGATGCCCAGGCACATGCATTGATAGCTTTGTCTGTCAAACGTGCCATTATTCCTCACATTCGCTCTTGCAGAACAGCAAAGGATGCTTGGGATACACTTACCACTTGTACCAGGCTAGGAATGAGGCTCGTGTTGCTTACCTCCGAAAACAGTTGGAGAGTGAGCACATGAATGAAGGTGATTCTATGGAAAGTTTTCTTACAAAGAGCAAAGACCTGAAGGAACAATTGATTTCTGCTGATGAGGTTATACCAGATAGCTCACTTGTGCAGACCGTTCTGAATGGCCTTCCTGATTCATATCAGAGTTTTGCCTCTACTCTTCGATTGATGATGAAAGGCAATCCGAATGCCTTGTCATTTGAGGAATTAGTCTCTGTTCTGTTGCAGGAAGATCAGTCCAGGCAGAACAGGTCCATTATGCGTGTTGCAGATCAAGCTTTCCTGGCTAGTCAGAAGGGCAAAGGAAAATGGAGCTCTTCTACTAGTAAGCAGAAATGTGCAAATGCTGCACAATCGAAGAACCAGGATAAAGATGAGAAGAAATCAGAAAAGCAGAAATTGTTCTGCAAGTACTGTAAAGGAAATGATCATATTGTACAAAACTGTCCAAAACTGGCTGCTAAAGAGGCAAAGAAGAAAGAGGCTGGAATGGTTGTTGCAGAGGCCTCCACACCAAAAACACAGTCTGCAAATCTTGTGCAGGAAGAAGAATGGGCGTTTACTACTGTCTGCAGTTTTGACCCATCTTCTCATGATCAGTGCATGTCTGCAGTAGACTCAGATGTTTGGTACTTTGACAGTGGGGCGACCAAACATATTACCTCGCAGCGCAGTTTCTTCTCTTCACTCGAGCCTGCCCCTACAGGGAATACTGTCACATGCGCCAATAACTCCTCTTATCCTGTTATGGGAGTTGGTAAGATCATTCTGACTACTGCTGATGGTAGTTCTTTCACTTTGTCAGATGCTTTATTTGTGTCAGGGATCAAAAAGAACCTGTTATCAGTTTCTGCATTAGCCAAGATTGGCTTGGTTGTGAAATTCGTTGATGATAGGTGTACAGTCCATGATCTCTCAAATGGCGATGTGATTATTGCTTCTGGCATTTTATGTCGTGGGCTGTATAAGCTCATAGACTATGAAAGATCTCTGAATGATTCGGCATGTGCAGTTCATGATTCTCAAGCTATGTCAGATGCAAAGCTTTGGCATGCACGCTTCGGTCATCTGAATTTTGCTAGTTTGTTACGCCTGCAGAAATCTGAAATGGTGTCCTCTTTGCCCAAACTTGAGGCACCTGGAAAACATGTTTGTGAAGGCTGTATTTTGGGCAAAATGCAGCGTTCTTCCTTTCCAAAAGATGGTTCAGTTCGGGCTATGCAGAAATTGCAGCTTGTACATAGTGATGTCTGTGGTCCTATGCAGACACCCTCTTTTGGAAATTACCTTTACTTCGTGACTTTCATTGATGATTTTTCCAGGCATGCATGGGTATATCCACTCAAGCAAAGTCCGAAGTGTTCATGTGCTTCAAACAGTTTTTGGTTTGGCTGAAAATCTGTCAGCATGTAAAATGGGCACCCTCCGTTCTGATCGAGGGGGGGAATATATGTCTTCAGATTTTAATGCATTTCTGGCTGAACGTGGGATAAAACACCAGTGTACAGTGCTGTATACACCTCAACAGAATGGAGTTGCTGAACGAAAGAACAGGTCACTCATGGAGATGGCGAGGTGCATGGTCAAAAGTCAAGCTTTACCACATAGTTTCTGGCTTGAGGCTGTCATGTGTGCAGCATATGTACTGAACAGGTGTCCCACCAAAGCGTTGCAGTCTATCACTCCATATGAGGCTTGGCATGACCGCAAGCCATCTGTTGCTCATCTGCGTGTTTTTGGTTGTTTGGCATATGCATTAGTGCCTGAACAACATCGCAAAAAATTGGATGATAAGGCAGTAAAATGTATTTTTCTTGCGTACAGTTCTGAAAGTAAAGGCTATCGTCTGTATCATCCACAGACTAAACGCATTCTGGTTAGCCGTGATGTTGTCTTTGTGGAAGATGCTATTCAGCCATTGCTTTCATGTACTAAGGAGACATCTGTTAGCTCCAAAGACATGTATGATACTTTGATGCCTCTTTTTACAGGTGGACAGGCTAGTGCTGGTCCTAATGAGGCAACTTCTCAGCCTTTGCAGGTTTCATATGATGATGCAGATCATTCCATTTCTGATGCAGATTTACATGATGCTCTTGTTGATGAGAGAGCTGATATTGAACAGGCAAAAACTATGCCAAAATGGCTGGTGCAGACTTTGCGTGATAGCAAATTAGATGCACCTTTGTCATATCGTACTCGTTCAGGCTCTCATAGTACCTCCTTTGCATCAGATTGCTATGCTATGGCTGCATCTAGTCTCTGTGATGAGAATGAGCCTGTTTCTTTTGATGAAGCACAAAATTCAGAAAATTGGATGGCTGCTATGCAATCTGAATATGATGCTATAATGAAGAATGGTACATGGTCTTTATGTGACTTGCCTTCTGGCAAGAAGGCCATTGGCACTAAGTGGGTATACAAGCTGAAGCATAAACCTGATGGTACAGTTGACAGGTATAAGGCTAGGCTTGTTGCAAAGGGTTATGCGCAGGAAAGAGGCATTGATTTTGATGAGACCTTTGCACCTACATGCCGTATGACTACTGTTCGGAGCATTTGTGCACTTGTAGCCCATCATGGTTGGAATGTACATCAGTTGGACATTAAAACAACATTTCTGAATGGTGACTTGCATGAAGAAGTGTGTTGCTCTAAGGGTTGCCCATAATTTTTCTCATGCTATGGCATCCTTTAGTCCTCATAAAAATCCCTTCTTTTGTAAATTAGGAGATGTCCATATGAACACTCTCCTAAACCCCTTTTTAATATTTCTTCATACTATAGGATAGTGTCTCATACTCTCTCACCTTTATGAACCTTCTAGAGAGATTCCCCACGTAGAAAATCCACGCATGCCTTTCTTGGAGATTGAGATGCTTAAAATCTTTAGAATATCCTAAAAGATTGGCAGTTAGAGAGAGAATCACCTTTTTTGACTTTTCCAAATGAGCACATGGGGAATTATGCAAAGCCTATAAGTAGAGGCTCACTTCTTGTAAAAGGAGGCCCGTTGGCCATGGCCTTGGCCTCCATTTTGGTAATGGAAGAAGGTGTCATTTGGCTTCCACATTTCTCCTTGTGTGCTAGGCGATGATCCATGTGTGTGGGTTTGGCATTTGGGGTTGGCTTGTGTGTGAGCATTGCCCTCCCTTGTTCCTTTTGACGTTGGCCATGGTGCCATTGTTCTTGGACGTGGGTGTGTGTGCGTTGCTTGCACTTCTTGCAACTCCTCTTGGAAGAGCCCCTCACTTCCATGTGAGGCGGTTTGGGTTGGTTACTCCCCATACTTCAACAACAAATTTGGCGCCGTTGCCGGGGATGATCGACCTTCAACCGTTGGGTTTTTTCAAGATTGCCGTGCCTACACTTCGTGGATGCACCTCATGCTTGGATTGAGTTGTGGATCCGTGTGGCCTTCGGTTGGCCTAGGGTACCTCTTTCTTTTAATTTTTGAGTAGAATAGTTCTTTGTTTTTGTTTGTTGCATGAAAATATCCCCTAACTCCCTTCTCTCTTTCACTTCTTAACACATACACACTCCCACACCCTCATTTGGCATCACCATCCGTCTCTGACATTTCTTGAACTTGGTGTTGGCCTTGGAGAAGGAGATGGGTGCCCTCCTCTACCCCTCTCTCTCTTCGATTTCAAGAAAACTCGAAAAGGAAGTTTAACAAACACATGTGGTGGGCTATGACTAACGTTTTTTTTAAAAAGCTAATATTGCCTTTCAAGATATGCATTGTTCCTTTAATTTGTGCGTACCAGAAGACTTAAAAGTCTTGGAAATTGTGGTTTTCGGCCATAAAGGCATCCGCATGCCTTGAAATGTGTAGGCGTCCGCATGGTTTGGTGAGAGGAAATTAATACCGTCCCTCCCATTCACCTCTTCTCTTTTGTAGGGTCGCACATTCTTCTGCTCCCCTCAGCTTCTGGCTATGGCGGGGTGAGTGTGCTCAATCAACTCTCTTACTCTCCTGGTGGTGCGCTGGTTCTCGGTGCTCTTTCAAGGTGATGCTAAGTTGCTATCACTAATGATGCTGAGTTCCAATGAACTTCCCCTTGTTGTCATTCGGCTCTGGCTTCTCGTCTCACTTTGCCAGTACCTAACCTTGCACATCTGTGGTTTGGTGCGCGTCTGTTCCTCTACAACGGTCTCCTCGCAACGATATGATATCATTGATACTGTCGCTCGTTTTCGTCTGAAGTGGGCCTTTGCACCTGTTGTGGTGACCGAAGCCCTTGGTTTACATGAGTCCCGATGGCTTCTACTGTTGGGTGGAGCTCTGCTTAGCTACCTTTCTTTTGGCATTCGCCAGGGAGTGAAGGTTGGCGTATAAGCGAGCTCTCCAAGGGTTTGATGGGACCTAAGCTGAGCTCGGCTTCTCACCTGATAAGATGCACCATGGGTCGATCTTTGGCTTGCATGCCATCTCTCTGCGGGTTGTTACTCTCCGGGATGATGTATGCTCCATAACGACTCAAATTTTACAAGTTTGGTTGGGTATGGTGTGTCCATGCAAGGAGGATGACACCCGACTCGATTTTTGTTGTGGCAATAGTGACTGTCGACGTCTGTAACCTGTCCATGACCACTAATGTAGGCGCACTGTGGATGCAATATTTTTGAGAAATGTTGAGGATCATTCTGTTTTGTTCACGAGATTAGTATGTGAGATTCTCAATTCCTTGCGAACCTAGTCGCGATCATTATGTTATTATACCATGTGAAATATAAAGAAAAAAAGCGAATGATGATGCATACGTTTTGAAGGCTTATTTGTCTGTGATTTTATGAATGTACCGCGTAGTAACAATCACACGTTGAATCAATGTTTTTATGCTCACCTTTTCCCTTTTCACAGCTACGGCCTAGCTTCTTGCTCTCTAATGCTATGATTCGACTCCGTGTTTGGGAGGCATGGCATGTCTAAGATTCTGGAGCATAAACTCTGCCCCAATCTCTCGAACTCATCATGTCGGCAAAGATTATCTCCCTTACCGATAGGGAGCATGTTCTTATGATGTTTGTCATTATGTTGTATGTTAGATGCAGATTTCTACCAGTGGGTATCGATCCGCTAGGGGTGGCTACTAATTTTTGTGATTGTGCTCTGGTATGTTCCCTTGTCGAAACATAAGAGATTTACTAGAGCCAACAACTCTTTCATGAGGATTTTCAGGTATCTATACACAGATGTGAGGTAACCAAGCTTTCTATGTCACACACACATGAATCTTCTCTTGTCCGGATTTATGCTTTTTCGTCACAGTCTTCCATGCCTTCATTCTTGCCCTATTATGTTGTAAGATCTTGTAATGGATTCTCTTTGGTCACTTGTGAACATGAAAAGCTTCATGATGAATCGCATGTCTTTGTGGGTCAAGCGACTTCTTACTCTTAATCCAAACGTACCTTTTATGTGAGGATGAGCCATGCCGTCCTAGTCTAAGAATGATGGATTATCCACGCCCTTGTGCGATGTCAGAAGTCATGTAACCACTAAAGTAGCTTTGCAATCTCCAAACAAACGAGGCAGATATGGGTGTTTTCCATTCTTGTTTATTAAGGAATTAGAAACGAGTGTTGCTTAGGAGATATTGATGCTGCAACATTGTTTTAGTAAAACAACTTGGACATGTATTATGAATCAATCAGTTACCTAAGCACATTGAAGCTTTTTTCGTATGATTGACCTCTCTAAATCTCTAATGTGACTTTACTTAGAAATCAAGATGCTTTCTTTCCACATTCCCATGAGTCCAAGTTCGGTAAAAAGTTTATTTTCGTTTCTACATGCCTTTTGTGTTCTTCTCAGGAATGTCGATTGCCCATGTCAAAGACATGCTTAGGCATGCCTCCACTTCCAAAAAAGAATTGAAAACTTGGAATCAAGCAACTAGACATTAAGAACTTGGCTTTGCTCATTGAAAATTATGAATCCACAACCGATAAGTCCTTACTTCTCATTCTGGTATTAATCAATGTTCGATCGATATTTGTCTCATCCACTATCGCATGTCTTATAAGGGTAACCCTCTATGTGTCGCATGAATGGTAGACAGTTATACGACAGTAAAAGTAATTTCTCAGGACGTTGGGACTTACAACAATAAGGGCTTTGGATAGGCAGAACAATGAAGGGTTATGATTAGCCATGGAAACCTATGGTGAGGGTCCGACAAGGGTTGATGCATCTAGTTCCTTGTTTTCTTGTCAATATGACCGCCAACATGCACCCTAGGAAGTTCTTTGAACACGAAACAAATCTGTGGGGGGAGGTTGATGTTGGTCCAGTTATGATTGCCCCACCTAGGTGAATTGTGTCCATGGATCTTGCCATCTCTGGAGGACAATGGCGCTCATTAGGTTGTTACTTTGAAAAGGTTAAAGCACGTTGCATGCATTGACAGGTTTCATAAGATCTGTATGCATGGTTAGTAGGAAGGCAGAGCATGCCTATCTTACTATTATTGTACTTCATGATGTTTCTTCTAGCTTGACTGATTGAAAGACTAATCACACCTTGTAACACCTAATGTCAGATGCAGGGGTCTCACTTGGAAATAAGATAATCTATTTTGGTTTGACATTTTGTAGTACTGACTTGGGTTTTGAGTTTTTGTGATTGACATATGGGTTAGTCTCCAAAGCTCTATCTAGTTTATGACAAGGAACCCTAATTTTTATGAACAAAGTCAGGTTTGGTGTTCTGTTTGTTGCATGCTTTATGGGACAAAAGAATCGTAATTTTTGGTATCTTGATTAGATTAGAATTAGGTCCTACATGCTTGTGCTCGATGACAGGATGAACTCAGAAAAGTGTTTGAATACATCAAGGCATATGAATGTCGAATGTCTCCAAGTAGTTTCAGATGCTAGGCACTTATGGCTGTACTTTTCTTCACTATGCTCTGTTTACAGATACACAGGGGGATCATATTCAATGATGACTAGAAATGCTAAAAGTGCATGTGGAATATTCTTTTCGAAATACCATGATTGAAGATTTCAACACTTCATAACACTTGGACTCTGTGGAGGGCTCTGTTCTATAACTCATGAAGATCTGAGTCAAGGAGGGTACCTGAGGCTCCTAATTTTCGGGGATAACTATTGGTCTGTTTGATAAATGCTTCTATGAATTGGAGGAAAAGGAAAACTCATTATGAGAACTTGAAGAGCTAATCTGACTTAATGTCCCCTGAAGTGGAAACTAAATTTGAAGTGAATGTTTATCTCATTATTAGATGAAGTCTACTTGCTTTTTGTATTTTATTTCAGGTTGGGGAGCTGCTGAAGAAGGCATTTCCAGCCTTACATAGGACTGCAGAATGGGAGGAATGGCTGGGCTGACTGCCCCCCAAGGGGATTGTGTCGCTCAGCTCTAAAGATTGAAGATTTGCAGCTTGGAGTAAAGACTGAAGACTTGCAGCTTGAAGCTTGGCAGATTGAAGTATTGTAGATTTTGAAGACTTGAAGATTTTCAGACTTGAAAGACTCTACCTTGGGTCAGTTCAGCTATGTATGCTCTTCTCTTAGCTTTGTCGAGGACGACAAAGTCTAGGAGGGGGAGGAGTGTTGCTCTAAGGGTTGCCCATAATTTTTCTCATGCTATGGCATCCTTTAGTCCTCATAAAAATCCCTTCTTTTGTAAATTAGGAGATGTCCATATGAACACTCTCCTAAACCCCTTTTTAATATTTCTTCATACTATAGGATAGTGTCTCATACTCTCTCACCTTTATGAACCTTCTAGAGAGATTCCCCACGTAGAAAATCCACGCATGCCTTTCTTGGAGATTGAGATGCTTCAAATCTTTAGAATATCCTAAAAGATTGGCAGTTAGAGAGAGAATCACCTTTTTTGACTTTTCCAAATGAGCACATGGGGAATTATGCAAAGCCTATAAGTAGAGGCTCACTTCTTGTAAAAGGAGGCCCGTTGGCCATGGCCTTGGCCTCCATTTTGGTAATGGAAGAAGGTGTCATTTGGCTTCCACATTTCTCCTTGTGTGCTAGGCGATGATCCATGTGTGTGGGTTTGGCATTTGGGGTTGGCTTGTGTGTGAGCATTGCCCTCCCTTGTTCCTTTTGACGTTGGCCATGGTGCCATTGTTCTTGGACGTGGGTGTGTGTGCGTTGCTTGCACTTCTTGCAACTCCTCTTGGAAGAGCCCCTCACTTCCATGTGAGGCGGTTTGGGTTGGTTACTCCCCATACTTCAACAAAGTGTATGTTTTTCAGCCCCGTGGCTTTGTGCAAAAAGGGCATGAAAACCAGGTGTGCAAGTTAAAGAAGGCGTTATATGGTTTAAAGCAAGCACCACGTGCTTGGTATGAGAAGATACATGCCTATCTGATTGCACATGGTTTTGAGAACAGTCCAACTGAAAGCACCTTATATGTTAAGCGTGCTAATGATGTGCTTCTGATCATTGTTGTCTATGTAGATGACATGCTGCTCACTGGTCCTCTTGAGAAGCATATTGCTGATTTCAAGGCTGATTTGCATGCCTCATTTGAGATGTCTGATTTGGGGCATTTGCATCACTATTTGGGCATTCAGTTTATGCAAGTTGATGGTGGAATGGCTTTGTGTCAAACGAAATATATTGACACATTATTGCAGCGTTTTGGCCTTGAAGACTGTAAGCCTATTGCCACTCCTATGGAGACAAGTTTACGATTGAGTCTTCATGATGTTGGAGATGCATTTGATGTTATTCTCTATCAGCAGGCTGTTGGATGCTTGATTTACTTATGCATTACTCGGCCAGATATTCAGTTTGCTGTCTCACAGATGAGAAGGTTTATGCATTGCCCAGGAGTCACGCATTGGAAAGCGGTTAAGCGCATCTTTCGCTACTTGAGTGGTACTCGGCTACTTGGGTTGTTTTATCCCAAGGGGGGATCACTACCGCCAGATTTGCATGCTTTTTCTGACTCAGATTGGGCTGGTTGCTATGACACTCGTGTGCCCACCAGTGGTTTTTGCTTCATGCTTGGTAGCTCATGTATATCTTGGTTGAGCAAGAAGCAGCCTACTGTGGCCACTTCCAGTTGTGAGGCTGAGTATAGGGCAGCTTTCATAGCGACTGTTGAGTGTGTGTGGCTCAGACGCCTTATGGCTGATTTGGGTGTTGGCCAGTCTTCTGCCACCACCATCTTCACTGACAGTCAGAGCGCATTGGCAGTTGCGAGGAACCCTGTGTTCCATGCTCGCACTAAGCACATTGAGATGCATTATCACTATGTCAGGGAGAGGTTCTCTGCTGGGGAGATCAGCTTGGCATATGTGCCCACGCAGGAGAACATTGCAGACCTTTTCACGAAGGCTCTGCCTAGGGAGAAGTTTGAAGGTTTCTGCAAAGCTTTGGGCTTACTTCCTTTTGTGGAGTGATTTCCACATAGCTCGGCACAGCTCCTTGTTCACCGCATCACTCCCAGGGGGGATTTGTTGATATATTTAGGTAGTGATGTGTGTGAACACTCTAGGACCGCCGGGGCACTTTTTTCCCTCTTTAGGAGGTTTTTTTTCCCCGGCTTGTATATACGCCTATTGCCCTAATGGGCTACTTATCTTTGTACATTCTCTAGTAATACATTCAGTCTTGTGTGTTGTGATCCAAGCTTCTTCTTCTTTCTTGTGTTGTTCGCGTGCTTCCGCAGACATCTAACTCCAACAGTAGAGACTCAAGAGGAAGAGGCAGAGGAGGAAGACAAGGCAGGGGGAGATCTCAAGGCTCCTCTCCATGTGCCATATGTGGTTTAACTAATCACATTACTAAGAATTGTTTCAGGAATCCAAGAAATCAAAGAGGAAGAGGTTACAATAGAGGAGGATATGGAAGCCCAAGAGGAAGATTCAACAACAGCAATGGTTACAACAATAACTTATACAACAACAATAATTATCAAAAAGGATACAGAGGAAGGAGAGACTACAACAACTATGTAGGTGTTCAAACTCAAGAAGACTCATTACTTTTGATGAATATGACTATGAAGCAAGGTAAAGCAAATGAACATGTATTCTATATAGACTCAGGTTGTTCAAATCATGTAGCAGGGAATGTAGCTCTACTCTTGAACTTGGAGGACCCATGGAATAGACATGAAGTCCAAATAGGAGATGAGACAAGGCATCCAATGGAGAAGATGGGCAATGTGAAGACTTCATATGGTAATATGAACCTATTAAGCAAGCCATTGTATGTGCCAACCAAAACAAAAAACCTCATAAGTGTAGGATAGATTGTTGAAAAAGGATTGCATGTGAGATTCACAAAGAATGGAGCATTTGTTGAGGATCCACATCATGGATTCAAGAGGATAGCAAGAGGAGAAAAGTCAGGTAGACTATTTACATTTGAGCTCCAAGACACTAGGAACATTGCTTTGTGCAATTATGGTAGTCAAACCTTATCAAAATTGGAAATTCTGTAGAAGAGGTTAGCCCATATAGGTGAAAGGGCTCTGAAGCAAATTAGTAGGGATCAAAGTGTCCTTGGTCTACCAAACATCTCCAAACAACACGTGATTTACAAATGTAGTGCTTGTCAATTTGGCAAGTCTTAGATATAACCATTCACAAAGAATGGATACATTCATGGAGACCTATTGGAGCTAGTCCATACAGATGTATGGGGACCAAGGAAGGATCCTTCAATCTCTAGATCTAGTTATTATGTGTCATTCATTGATGATAGAAGCAGATGGACAATATTGTACTTCATGAAACATAAAGATGAATTGTTCTCTTGTTTCAAGAAATATCTAGCACTTGTAGAAAATCAAACAAGTAAGACTTTGAAAGGCTAAGGTCAAATGGAAGGGGAGAATATTTCTCCCATGATTTTGATTCTTATCTCCAAGAGAGAGGAATCAAAAGAGAGATTACAACTAGGTATACTCCAAAGAAATATGGAGTTGCAGAGAGAAGAAATAGAACCATAGTGGAGGCTGCAAGTTCAATGCTAAATGATAAGAAGTTTCCCAATCACCTATGGGTAGAAGCTGTATCTACAGTGACCTATCTAATCAATAGAGTACCATCAAAAGAATTAGATGGGATGACACCATATGAAGCATGGAATGGAAGCAGACCTAGCCTTGATCATTGCAAGATCTTTGGGTGCATAGCATATGCACACATACCTTCACAGATCAGAGGCAAATTGGAACCAAAGGTAGAAAAATGCATATTCATTGGCTATGACCTTAATCAAAAAGGTTAGAATATATAATCCAAGTAATAAAGGTTTCATTGTAAGTAGAGATGTTGTTTTTTATGAAAACCTCATGATAAAAACTCAAAAGAACCATGTACTTATGAAGAGGCCAAGAAGAAGCCAGAATGGAGAGATGCCATGGAAGAAGAGATACAAGCTCTACAAGAAAATCAGACTTGGGAATTAATTCCCAAGAAACCATCTATGAAGGTCATTGGATCAAGATGGATTTACAAGGTAAAGAAGAATTCTGATGGCTCAATTAACAGGTATAAAGCAAGGCTTGTAGCCATAGGTTTTACACAAACCCAAGGCATTGACTATGAAGAGACATTCTCACCTGTGGTAAAAATGCCCACAATCAGAGTACTTATGAGTATAGCATCTTCCAAAAATGGGAAGATATATCAGATGGATGTTAAAAATGTTTTTCTAAATGGTTGGATTTTAGAGGAGGTGTACATGGCTCAACCTCCTAGCTTTGAAGATAAATTATATCCAGAATATGTATGCAGGTTAAATAAAGCCTTGTATGGCCTGAAACAAGCTCTTATAGCTTCGAATCATAGACTTGTCACTTACTTGCATGATAAAGGTTTTATGGTAAACAAGGTAGATCCTTCCCTCTTTATCAAGAGGAACCACTCAGAGGTCATATACCTTTGAGTATATTTGGATGATATAATCATTACACGAAATGATGTAGATGGAATAAAGAGGATCAAGTCTCAAATGAAGGAAGAGTCCAAGATCAATGATCTTGGCCTACTCGCATACTTCCTAGGATTGGAAGTGGTATATACAGAGAAAGGTATGTTCCTAACTAAGTACATTGGAGATATGCTTACCAAGTTTAAGATGGAAAATACGGTTGCAGGTATTCCCATGGAGGTAAACCTAAATTTAAGTTCTCATGAAGGTGAGTTATTTGAAGATGTGATTAGTTACCAAAGTTTTATTGGAAGCTTGAACTATGCTACTCTAACTAGAGTATATATATGTTATGGAGTTAGTGTCCTAAGTCAGTTCATGCACACCCCAAGGAAGCCTCACATGGAAGAAGCCAAGAGAATACTAAAGTATTTGAAGGGTACAATTAATGAAGTATTATACTATCCATATACATCTGATTTAGATGTTAAGGTCTTCTCTAATGCAGATTGGGCAGGCTTTAAATATGATAGGAGAAGCAAATTAGGTTACCTTACTTTTGCAAGTACCAAATTAATCTCATGGTCTTCCACGAAGCAACCTACAGTTGCTCTTTCATCAACTAAAGCTGGATACAGAGGACTTTCAAATGCTACTCAAAAAGCTATGTGGATTAGAACCTTATCCTCATATTTAGGGTTGAATACTTCAACTCCACATATATTTGGCGACAACATTAGTTCATTAGATCTTGCTACTAACCCTATCTATCATGCCTGAACCAAACATATAGAGGTTCACTACCATTACGTCATGAAAAAGATCATGAGTAAGGAGACACAACTCTCATATGTATCTACACAAGAACAATGTGTAAATATGATGATGAAAATTCAAATTCAAACTCAAATTATGAGTATTAAAGGACATGCTCTTAGTCACCAGATATGAGAGACATTTTGAGAGACTTTGAGCTACAGCAGTGAGATCATTCCTTCAAGTATATCTCTGTCTATTGTTCCCTGCTACATCTTCATTATTACAATGATCTTGTGGAATCGATTTCTTTGTGTGTACTCACTCATTTTCAATACTTTAACTTTGAAGTGTCTACTACTTGGATAAATCATCACATTTGGTTCAGGGAATCTAGAGATATAAATCATAGAAGATGATTCTGTCTGCAGATCTTTTATATCCTGAAGTGTCGAGATGACCCCCTGACTTGTTAGATTCATTTCTCAGTGCATGGTGTGTCTAAATTGATGAAATAACTTGTTTTAGTTAGCTACACACTCTAATTAGATGTGTGCAAAATCACTCTCATCAATTCATACCAAGTTGTGAGCTCTGAGCAAAACACTCAACAGCTACATTCCCAAAATAGAAGGTTTCTTCACATTCCTTGCATATGAAAGTTATCGGTTTTGATGCAAACTTTTGGGAATGATGTTCCAAAGCAATTGGTGGTTATAAATGCATTAATGTGAATCCAAAGGAGTTCGTAAGATTCCATGAAGCTAATTTGGCAGGTGTAGAGCAATTATTGCACAACACGCTCATCTTTGGAACATACCAATCCATCTCCCCAAATATTAGGCGATAGTATTTGATGCACGGACTCTTAGGATGGCCCTATAAATGCAATTTTAGATGCAGTTATGCAAAAGATGTGATTCTTGAGCGATATGCTCAAGCTTTATGCAACAAAGAGGATGCCTAAACTATGGGGACGGGAATCTTTTTCTTGCTTTTTTTTGTCTTTTTTTTTAACTAGCATTGATTGTATACAATCCTTAAGATTAAAAAATTTCACTTGCTGACGATGTTGCATGGCTCCCCCCTCCCTAAAATTTTTCTTGGATTGGAAGAAGATCGTAAGAGCTAATTGCTTGTTTACTTGTCCTTGACCATCTCAGAGGGATGTATAAGTAGGTCCATCACATTAGTCCATCTGAGTTCTTGAGACCCTCACAAGGTTTTGTGATAGAAAGAGACCCAAATTAAGCAAAATAGCCTTTATTATGTGGAACTTGTTCTCCACATCCCCAAGATCTACAATGAGAAGATAGCACCAAAACAGGGACTCAATTGATTAATCATTTAGTTCAATTTATTTCTTCTTAGTCTCCTCTTCCTAACTGTGTCCTCCAATGTATTGTAGTCACATGTATGTCTTCTAAAACAGAGTAGGCATGATGTGGCAAGGAGATGAATGCACACAAAATATGATACCATAAGCCACTTTGATGCAACCCAAATCACCCTAGATTAGATAAGTTTAGGTATCATGCATCCTGTCTACCAAGTTGCACTAATAGGATCGAGCACCCAATTACTGTGGAGACCTTGTATTAACATGAACTACTGATAACTAGATTGCTCATAATTGAGTTGAGTTTCCAAAAACCTTTGGAGACCTTATAGTGACATGGACCTAGCCATTGCATTGGTTCCTCAGTGGAGATGATTGATTGTAGCCAATGAGGTTGGCTCAATGATTTAGTCTTGGTAAGTATGTAATTAACATCTTGGTTGGAGATAGCTACTTGATGGTTTCCTAAAAGGAATTTGTGAGTGTTAAAGCAATATATACATGTATACTTTCCTTACATGCAAGGGTTCAATATTGTGCATGGTTTTGTAACAATTATGTCCCATGCAAGGTTGTGTAATGCGGCCCTATGTCTAAGGCTTACTTTAAGTGCAATCGACATGAATGGTGAAAGACACAAGGTTGTACATTTAGGCACATGGTTATTGCATGAAGAGGTCAGCTCCATATGCCTTATTTCATTTACTTTAAACTTGACGCATTGGGTGGCTAGGGTTAGTTTTCAATATATAAAAGAAATAACATATATGTAATGTATACAAAGGGTTTTCTCTTTTTAAACATATGAATACATTCCAAGAGCGTGAGGAGTACATTTATCATGATAACCTAAAAAACAATGCTTTCGACTATTATGCATGCTCCTTGATGGAAACTGGAGCCAACGGTTTTTTTACCAATTAAGGGACTAAGGAGTGTAGAGAAGGAATGGAACATCTCCTCGAGGCCCACATAGAATTCGTTGTGGTCTTCCTTGGTGGTGTTGACTACTTTGGAACTCACTTCCATATGAACCTAGGCTCTTTTTGTCTTGGTTGCTTATTTTTGGCCATGTGAATCTTCCTTTTAGTGTGTAGATTGGGGTTTGAACCTACTCTTGTGAGGCGTTGAGTAGAAGGATTTTTAAAAGAGCTCTACCGCATAGTCCCCCTCCTTTCTTTTTGTCATCACGAAGAATGTTGATGAGGCATGAGGTACAAATTTACATGTTGTAAATATTTTGGATCCCATACTTGATTATATTGATTACATGAGGCACTAATAGATTTAGATATCCAAATCAGTTTAATGATTAGTTGTGTCTCTTTATGTGGAAATTTTCTTTTTCAAAGTGGCATTTTACGTGAGGTCAAACAGAGGCCCAATAACTTTTGGAATCTCATCATGAATTAATCCATTAAGTGAGGAAGAAGTAAAAGTAGTACTATGATATTTTTCCCTTCCCACTTGAGTACCAATTTTTCGTTGGTTAGATTAAGAACTACTGAGTTGTCGAATACCTAATCTTGTTCTAGAATGACCTATTTGATTAGGTCATCATCCTCACAAACTACAAATTTTATCGATAATTTTTCCTTGCCGAAATGCATAGGAAGTGTAACTAACACATGGGTTTGAATACCTCCTAACCCTATTAAGTAGGCCTTGATTAGGTTGATTTTGACCTTCAATGTTTATATAAGAGACAACCAAATCACATTAGTAGTGGCACCTATATCAATAAGAGTTTTGACCATATGTTTTAAGGAGTACCCTGATTGAGCAGCCATTTGTGGTCTTATATCTTTGATTGGATTTGCATTAGAGCGCACTTGACACATAGCCATGGCAAAGGCTTGTGGTTGGATAAATGACTCCATAAATCTCTCTTTGCACATTAGAATGCATGTTTTGATCTATGTGTTTTAATAATAGTATTTTCTAATGGATGTGCTATGAGGATTCCTATTGAGCTTTGGCTCTAATGCATTGTTCTTGTTGGCATTTGTTTGTAGTCACTTGGAATTCTCTTAAGATTTCTATAGTGAGGTGCTTTTGGTACAGTCTAACTCTACAAACACTCATATATTTGGAAAAAATTATCTTTTCAATGTGGATAATTGAATGGCACCACTAGGTGATATGCAATGCACCACATATGGACCATGACCTCTTTTCTACAGCTTCTTAGCATGTTGTTTCAGGGTTTCGACAATTACTCTCCTTCCTAAAGTTTATTATCCTTGATATGGGCATCAAAATAAGCTTTTTGGTGTTTCTTATGTGCATAGATTCCTACACGTTATGTACTCAACATGAGATCCATTGGTAGGTGGGCTGATTGGAGCAATAAATTCTATCCCCCATTTAGCAAATGCATGTCATTCCATCGTTGGCCGTAAAGACATTTTATCTGTATTAAATAGATATTTTTCTCTTTGGTAAGTATCAAACCTACTCACGAATGTTTGAGTTGTGTGTAAGGTAGGCCACCAAAAACCAACAAATAAAATCATTTGATGTCTAGTATGCAAAAAATGGCCGCTTGAAACACTTGCATGTCTTCCAATAGTGATAGATAATCAGTTTCATCTACACAAAGGTAAAGGGAGTTATCCTTGCCTCTCTTGTAAAGATGGATCCATCAACCATAGATGGGTTGACATGAGCTATTTATCAATTCAATGAAAATTAAATTTCCTTTGATCAAGCTACTAAGGCTAGCAAGGATTCCTATCAAACCAATTACAAAATTAGAAGAATCTATGTGGATGTGGTAAGATATATATAAGATCTTCTTCCTTGGAGATCGACATATTCTTTGTGATATATGAGCATGTATCTTCATTTTCTTTGATTGTTATGACCATTTTCTTTGTATTCTCTTTATTATTGTAAGTCTTTCCAATTGATTTTTCACATTTAGGCATTGCGATAATGATTTTCCATTCCTCCACTTGATATTTCTTAAAATGTTTAGGAACTCCAAATCCTACTGTTTGATAGGAATCCTTGCTAGCCTTATTAGCTTGATCAAAGGAAATTTCATTTTCATGGACTTGATAAATATCAAGTAGCTCATGTCAACCCATCCATGGTTGATGGATCCATTAGGGTTCCCATATCATTCAAGTACTCATCTTCATTACTATAGGTTCCTTCATGTTGAGATATCAAGCTCAACATGTGATGATCGAAGATAACATGTATCAGTTTTTCATTTCTGTGACATGTATAGTGCTCACGCCGGTATATGTTAGGGATACTTCATTCAGCTTACTAGATTTATCTACTGAGAGTGATGGCACATTTTTTTCTTGTGATCTCACGCATTTGCGAACATTAGTTTTTTCCTTATGTATTGCTCTTTATATATTGCACTTGTTGTATTCTTGTTTTAGGTCATTCTTGTACGTTCCTTTTATGTAATAGAAGAAGAAGATCACTCTTCCTTGCCTCAATCTGTGTGTATGCTTCTCTTTGATTGTGAGAGTGTGTTGAGCTCTCTTCCTTATCTCCTTCCTCATGACATGGTATCAGAGCCAAGTTGGCTGTAGAGAGCTCGTGGAGAAGGCGGACGATGAAGAGCACGCAAGAAGGCATGGAGAAAGTGTGATTCACAAACAACCTCAGATTGCTACAATAATGACATGAAGCTAGAAGGCCTCAAGATATTTTTGACAGTTATCCCTTTCGGGTCACTTGTTTTTGTCAGATCAAAGTTTCGGAGCCATCTAGACCTTTGTTTTGAGCCCACAACGTGGGGCCATAGAAAAATCAAGTCAATTTGCAAAATTGTAACTTGCACCCTATTTAGCAACACTCATATATTCCAAATCTAGAATTTGAAGCAATTTTGTGTACTGTTAATACATGAAAGATGCATTTTTTTGAGATCGAACTGTCACGTCAAAGTGTGACAGTGTTCAAGTAGAAGTATTGGTTGTAGTGTTTTTGCAGTGTGAATTGTTGTAGAAATGGCAGACACAGGTGGAATGAGTCAGCTGATGAGCACTAAGCTAGACAAGAAAAACTTCCATGCTTGGAGATTCAGAGTGACAAATTTCTTGATGGGAAAAGGCTATTGGAAGTACATCAAACACTCCGTAGTTACTAGAGAGGAATCGGATTGCAGACCAATTAAGAGCGTATGAAGAACAGAATTAAGAAGCATGAAAGTTAATGTATTGGCTATTTGTTAGCATCCAAGATAGCATGATTGGGCACATATAGGATGCCAAGAATATGAAAGAGGCTTGCAAGAGTCTGGTCACATTGTATGAGACCAATACAAAGGCACAAAAATTGCAACTAAAGAACGAGTTGCATACACTTGAGAAAACGGGCATGTCGGTAAGTGACTACACCCTAAAAATCAAAAGCATATGTGATTCACTTGCATCTATTGGCATGAATGTAGATGATGATGATAAAGTGGAAGTATGCCTTCGTGGTTTAGGAGCTGCATATAAGCAGTTCACAATGTCTATTTACACTAGGGAAAATATCCAATTTTGCTGATCTCGTGTCCATGTTGATCATTGAAGAAAAGAATCTTGGTGAGGACTGAAACTCCCAAGTAGAGCCTAGTTCTGTGAAGGTATTCTAGTCAAGCAAAGGAAGAGTTAGAGGTAGAGGCTTTGGAAGTGGAAGAGGACATTAATAACCAAGACTAAGGTCAACAACAGAATCATGCAAGAGGTAGAGGATAGCTTTGAGGTAGGGGGAGCCAAAGAGGCCGCATAAATTTCCAAAGAAATGATTCAGATAATGATAGTAAAGGATGCTAGAATTGTGGTAAACCTGGACACTTTGAATGTGATTGCAGGTTGAAGAATCAAAAGATCAAAAGGTAGCAAAACAATTATGCATCCACAAGTGCAGATGATTCTAAGAAGTTGTTCATGCTTCAACATCACATGATAAATACAATGTCTGCTGATGTTTCAAAAGCGAATGATAATGTCTGGTATGTTGATTCAAGTTGTGCTACATGTTCCAAATATAACAAAGAATCTAGTTTTTGCTAAACAAATGGCTGACTAGGGATTATAAGTCAGGTTCAATGCTGATGGGTTATACGTTGAAGAGTACAAACAAGATGGAAGAATGATTGCCGAAGGAAACAAAATGGGTAGGATGTTCACCTTAAAAGGAAAATTCCTTAAATGAGTGTAGCCATGTTTGCAAAAGGTGCAGGAGTTATTGTTGATATAGAGATCTGGCACAAATGAATTGGACATACAAACTTGCAGAGGCTAAAATTGATGCAGTCAAAGGAGATTTTCAATGGACTACCAAATTTCAAAGTTGCAGAAATGCAAAAGGTATGTGCAGCATGTCAATTTGATAAACAATCAAGAGCATCAATTTTGCATGACAGGCATGTTAGTGAGAATGTACTAGAAATAGTATACAGATGTTTCGGGTCTTGCAAAGACCACATCTATGGGCGGTTGTAGATTTTATGTTACTTTCATTGATGACCATACACGAAAACTATGGGTATATTTCATGAAAGAGAAGAGTGAGGTGTTTACTCACTTCCAGAATTTTAAGGCCATGACAAAAAAGAAGATAGGAAAGTATATTCAGACATTAAGGTCTGATGGAGGAGGTGAATACATGTCACATGAGTTCAACAAGTTTCTTAAAAATCATGGAATTCGATGTCATTTTTCATGCAGGTACACACCACAACAGAATGGTGTTGATGAATGCAAGACATATTACACAAATAGCAAGAGCTTTGATGGTTGAGAAGAATATGCCTCATTGTTATTGGGTGGAAGTTGTGCATATTGTTGTATACATCATGAACAGAACTCCGACTGCTATTGTACATCAAGTTACACCTGAAGAGAAGTTTACAGGTAAAAAGAAAAACTTATCACATATGAAAGTATTTGGTTGTATTGCATATGTACATGTTCCAGATGAGTTGAGGACAAAGCTTGATCCAAAAGCAAAAAAATGTATCTTCATTGGGTAATCCCTTGAGTAAAAGGGGTATAAATGTTATAACCCACTCATAGATAGGTGAAGGTAATCAGAGATGTGGTATTTGATGAAATATCAAGGTTCTATGTAGATGCCAAGGACTAAATCTTGAACCAAATGACAAAGAAAATGTTGAAAAATCAAGTGCAGAATCTCAAGCTTTGAGTGGATTGGATGCATCACCAAGCAATAGTTCCAACTCAAATCCATGGAGTGGAAGATTAGAGCCTTGATGAGGAACTTGGATTTCCCTCTACGAAGACTCCAAAAGTAAGAAAGGCACATGCAGATGATACAAGGAGAAGTGACTCAGGAGCAAGAAGATTTGGGAGGATGCGGAATTCAGTACAACGATTGACGTATGATAGTTATATGGCTCCTCATTGTGCCTACATGACCAAGGTAATACAAGACGCTGAACCTTCTTATTTTGAAGATGCAATTGGAAATGTAGATTGGGAAAAGGATATGGATGAGGAGATGGCTGCACTTTATGGAAACAAAACATGGAAGCTAGCTCCATTGCCACAAGGAAAGAAAACCATAGGCTGCAAGTGGGTTTACAAGGTAAAGCACAATGTTGATGGTAGAATAAGCAAGTACAAAGCATGATTGGTAGCAAAAGGATATACACAAACATATGGCATTGATTATGAGGAAACGTTCATCCTTGATAGCTAAAATGTCTACTGTCAGAATGCTTGTTGCATTAGCTATAGCAAAAGGATGGACTTTACAGCAGATAGATGTGAAAAATGCTCTCCTACATGGTGAGTTACAAGAAGAAGTATATATGGACCAGCCACAAGGATATGAAGATTCAAAGCACCCATAATATGTTTCCAGGTTGCAAAAGGCTTTGTATGGACTTAAACAAGCTCCTCCTACATGGCATGCAAGGATTGTTGATTACTTAACCACCATTGGGTTTTCTATGTGTGATGCAGATCATTCATTATATGCAAGGAAAGGTGATGATGAAATCAAAATTGTGGCTATTTATGTTGATGACTTGATTGTAGGAGGTGACAATGAAGCAAGCATTAAAGAGGTAAAGCAAATCCTTGTGCAAGAATTTGACATGAAAAATCTTGGTGTGATGTGCTACTTCTTGGGCATTGAGTTTATACATACAAAAACAGGTATATGGATGTCACAAAGGCAATATGCCTTGAATATGCTGCAAAAGTATGGTATGGCTGATTGTGATCCAATTTTTATGCCATTAGATCAGAATTTGAAGTTGGATACAACATCAAGTGAAGCACTGGAAAGTGCTACTATGTACAGGACAATTGTGGGAAGTTTGATATATCTCACAATTACAAGGCCTGATCTAAGCTAGATTGTTGGACTCGAAAGTCAATTTATGTAGGTTTCCAAGAAGCCGCATTTAGATGCTTTGAGGTGCACTCTATGTTATGTGAGTGCTACTTTGTATTATGCATTGTTTTATGAAGCTGGTGTAGATTTGCAGGTTCATGGATACACCAATGCAAATTAGGTTGGTAGCATTTCAAATAGAAGATCTACTAGTGGTTTTCTATTCTCACTTGGGAGTGTAGCTATTACGTGGAGCAGTAAGAAGCAACCCACTATTGCTTTGTCGAGTACAGAGGCTGAGTATAGAGGTGCTACAATGGGAGCATGTGAGGTATCATGGCTAGAGATTCTACTTGCAAATTTAGGTGTGGAAGTGCATAAAGCTATTGCCATCTATTGTGATAATCTTAGCAGCATACAATTAGCATGGAACCCTATTTTTCATACTAGAACAAAGCATGTTGAGGTACATTATCACTTCATCAGAGAGAAGGTATTATCAAGTGATATTGATCTTGTCTATGTGAGAATAGATGAGCAGGTTGCTGATATTTTCACTAAAGCACTTGGAGCAGAGAATCTGAAGAAATTTCAAAAGATGCTTGGATTACGTTGACCTTGAGGGGGAGTGTTGAGATATCAAGCTCAACATGTGATGATCCAGGATGACACGTATCAGTTTTTCATTTCTTTGACATGAATAGTGGTCATGCCGATATATGTTAGGGATACTTCAATGAACTTACTAGATTTATCTATCGAGAGTGATGGCACATTTGTTTCTTGCCGGCTCACTCATTTGAGGACATTAGTTTTTTTCCTTATGTATTGTTCTTTATATATTGCACTTGTTATATTCTTGTTTTAGGTCATTCTCACACATTCCTCTTATGTAATAGAAGAAGAAGAAGAAGATCACTCTTCCTTGCCTCAATCTTTGTGTATGCTTCTCTTTGATTGTGAGAGTGTGTGTGAGCTCTCTTTCTTATCTCCTTCCTCATGACACTTCCATGTAGAGACTAAGGTAGTCACCAATGTTGGATGCAACATCATTTGGTGGGTCGAGAACCACTTCTCCTTGCCTTATTATTTGATTAACATGTTTTGTATCTAGGAAACTCACCACTTCCACTAAGAATAGATCAAAGTCATACCATCTTCATCGAGTGATGTGCTAGCATTTTCTTGTTTACAGCTACTTTGATTACTCCCGAAATATGTGGCCAATCAAAAGGATCAAAATCTTCCTCTTTGATATTAGAGGTAGGAATATAATTGATATCATCCATTAGTCTCTTTGGTGATTGATTTGTTTCCTTGTTTTCTACTTGACACAACCAAAAACCAATGTGTATCTTGGAAGTTTGACTCAAACCTCGACTCTTAATAGAGTTTTCATCCTTGTCATCATGAATCACAATTGAAGAGGTGGCACATGTCTATAAGCATTAGTCTATAGGTTTGTCTTTGTAGTTGTACCATCATGTTGAATGTAAATTGTGTTTCCTCCCCATTCTTCTACCACCTTCTACTACCTTACAAATGGTCAATCTAAGAGCAATTCATAGTCTCTTGCCTTGACAAATTCACATATGGTAATTGTGTCCTCAAATTCCACACCACAAGTGGTCAAGACAATATTTTTCTAAGAGACTTAAGGGTTACAATGGCTTACCCCACTTCTCCCATAGTTTCTAGGTAGCAATGGCTACATTGATGCATGAAAAAATGATAGCTTTGATATTCAAACCATTATATATTAGTGGAAATAGGGTATTATACTCATCTCCCTCACTATAAGCACCAATCTTATCTAGAGGATTTTCATGTATGTGTGAATTTCTGCCTTTGCTTGGTCCTTTGGGCTTAAAATTTAGCTTTAGAGACTTATCCTTCTTGCACTTAAAGGCTATGTCATCAGCACCAATGTATGTAGTTAAGGACTCAAAGTGTGTAGCTATATCCACCCATGACTATGGATCTACATACTCTTGATGAGATGAGTCACTTCTCTCTGATCCACCACATGTTTGGAGCTCTGAAAATGGAGGTCTATGTTGTGCAAACACTTTGCAATTCCATTTTGGAAATAGAATTTGATGCCAATGTTCACTTTTCCAAGAACCTTACATGTATGGAACAACAATATTCCTTCCCAAGGTGTATCAATGTGTGGGATAGATTTTGGACCTGGGCTTTAAGGACTAGTTCATGAGGTTGGTGCACTTGTGATACCTCTTGATGAACCTGCACCACCTTTTGAAATTGTTCTTCAAGGACGCATGTCGGAAGAACAAGATAAGGAAATTTTTCTAGAAATTTTTGAGCAACTTCAATCATTTGTCGGGACATCAATAATCATCCCTTTTCCAAATCCCTTCATGGAAAGCATTTGGAATGATGTTCAATCAATGCTTCTACTTTTAATCCATCATGATACATTTGCAGTATTCCTTCTAACTCGCTAATTAGAGGGTGAGATAAGACGTATCCTAATGTAGGCTATGGACTCTAATATCTATAGGTGTGTCATAGTGTAGGAGCACTATGCTATTGCATTCTCCACTCATAGGTTTTCTCTTGATCCTTATTAAGCTGATAGGATCTCCTTTTGAGCTCATCTTATGTAGACTTGATTGAGAGAATCATCAAGTTTATCAAACTTTTTCTTCTACTTATTAACTTGTTTTACTTATTTTGTCTTCCATGTCCCCTTGAAAGGTGGAGTATCCTTGGGAAAATTTTATTCACTCTTTGAACTCGATGGATCAAGAACTTTCTTGCCCTTATCATTTCTATTTGTCTTGGCATGCCCATGTGTAGCTCAGTGATGAGTAGCACCTCCTTTAATGTCAATCCGGGAAGACGTGAGGATGGTATGGAGACCTCGAACAAGTGATGGCACAAGTGTGTGAGTGAGAAGCACACTAACATGCACACACATACACACACACACACGCACACAAGGCAAGAACAAAGAGAGATAGACAATGGAGTTCTTTAGATTACTCAAAACTGCTCTTACAAGTTCAATTCTACAACAAGCTAACCTCAAAAATGAGCACTCTAGCACTTTTAATAGTTTTTGACTAGTTTTTGGCATGTCCAGACCTAGTGTCCGGCCTAGTTAAAAATTAGGTTCTAGGGCCTATTTGAGAGCTCAAATGGAGTCTAGAAAATATGAAAATTGATAGGTAGGTACTTCTAATGCTCCTCAAGCTAAAGGAATCCTTGGCTTGCACAAAATGGAGTCAAAACTATCCAAAAATGGTATTTACAAGGTTAAGGAAGTGATGAAAATCACTATTCAAATGCGGTTTGGTTGGAAAATCTAGATGGCCTATTTGCCAGATCTTCGTTGACTACTTTGTCTGCTTGTGCCTTCTCTCCGCTCTGGCTCCCTTCTTTGGCTTCCTTGTCTTGTGAGTCCTTGGGTGCCTTGACTACTGCCAACACCCCCCCTCTCTCGCGTCTGTCGTCTCTCACAGACCCTTGTTTGGCTGAGCATTTGACATAGAATTCAACCACGTCTGAAGCTAGGTGGTGTTCTTCCAGCCGCAGCCCTCGTGCTAAATCAGTTAGGAGGGCATCCCAATCTACTGGACCTGGAACGTCTGGATGTGGCACATGCAGATGTTCTGAATGTAATGTTCGCTCCATTGCAAAGAGGTGGAGTAGATGGGAGGGTCTGGGAACAAAGACTTCAGAGTGGTATTCCCAGAACCCCGTGATGAACATCTCTTCAAACGTTTGCTTGTAGCAAGTGGGAAGGTATTTAATTCGTGCATGCCATGCATATATCACCTGGATGGAGGGGGATGTACTCATATCGTAGACCAATTCGAGGTTACCCGCTGTGAATCCAACTCCTGAGAAATGTGGATCTTTAATATTTTTGAAGGTTCTGAAGGTTACCAAAATCAACTCAAATATCTTTATGCACATTTGAGCCATTACATTTGGGAGGTTTCGCATTCTGACTCCCTAGTGGCGGATGGTAGAGAGCATGTAGCCCACTGTAGTTTGTCCCCGTGGCGGTGCCAAGTATACATATTTGAGCCACTTTGCACAGCCTTTGGCATTCTTCACAGTGATGAAAAACTCAGGCCATGTGTGTCTTCTGAGTATGGGAGCATAACAAGGATTATACTTAATGAATAGTGGCATGTTATTCCAAGTTCGAACCATCTCAGGGTAAGTTTCTAAGAGTCATAGCCGCCAGGTAGGTTGATGAATTGATCCTTGCTTAGCGCTCTCAGGGATATCATCAGGGCCGAATTGTGTGGCAAAGGTTGGAGCCTTGCCACATCATCGTTGAATTTTGGTATTGTAATCTACCAAGAGTACACAATACGGCACATACTGATCATCGTTGGTGCCTATCCATCTGTGATGAGACATACTTCGGAAATATTTTGATTTGATAATGGTGTCCTCAATCTTGGTCATGGACTCAATCTGGACCGCGACTCGCTCATCATGTGTATTGGCCATTTTTTCGAGTTTCTGCATCCATTATGGGGCTTCTACCTCTAGTGTGTTCAATCCCTCAGAGGTTTGTTGGCCACCCGGCATTGGCATAGGAACATATGGCTCTTCATAGGATTCATCCACTTCTATGGGTACCAATTCTTCTGGTTCTGGCTCGAGGATTGGGGAGGGTTGTCTTTTATATTGGAGTAGCTTGCTTTGCAACTCCGCGACTTGTTCTCTCAGTGCATTTACCTCTCCTGTAGTGGTGGTAGAATCGGTGATCTTGGGTTGGGCTTCCTGCATCGTTAGCTGTTGACGGAGAGCATCTCGTTCTTTGCCTAACTCATCATGCGCTTCCAATAGATCTGCATAGCTTTCTAGAATTGTCTTCATAGTGTCGGATGGAGCATCTTTGAATCTTTCGGGGTCGATCTCCTGGGGGGAACCCTCCATGACTACCTCTAAATTTTCTTCGTCCTACCTTTGCAAGCGCTTGTTCTCTTCGATGGCAGTGGCCATGTGCTTTCTGAGTAAGGTCAGGTTGTGATTGCTTTTAACATGTTCTGACTGATAAAGTTCTAGTAGAGCTGTTAGTTTTTTAACTTCATTGGAATTGGATGGCTGGGGAGCTTCCAAAAGGTTCTACTGAGCATGCTCAAGCGTAGTGTAGCGTTGATTTAAGTCATTATTTTCTGCTTCCAAAGCTGCAAGCCTCTTCTATAGTTGCTCATGATCCGTAGTTATTTGGTGATGTCGATCTTCCAAGGTTTGGTATTCTGTCTGCAACTGATGTACACACTAATGTAATGTAGAAAACATGTTATTTACATTTATGAATGCAGGGAAGGTGGAGGATGCAAGCGGAATGGGGAGGGGGAAAGGGATGGTGAATGAAGTGGACACGAGAGGTGATGTGGGTGGAGGGGGTATGGGAGATGGTGGTAGAGAGGGGGGAGGGAGTGGTGCTATGGCTGGTGATGTTTCCATGGTGTCAAAAGTGTGTGTGAATATGTAGATGGGGACCGTGGGTGGGGTGGATGTGATGTTCGTGAATATTGTTGTAAATGTGGGCATTGTGATCCCTCCAAATTGGGTGCTTGGTGAGATAGGAATCCCCATAACATATGTGGTGAGTGTTGAAGTTGGGTTGGTAGTGTCGTGTGGTGAAGTGAAGTGTGTAGTGAGAGGTGGTGAGGGTGGTGATGGTGGTGCCTCATGGTGTTCCTCTGTCTGTGTAGTGTCTCCTGGTGCCAATACATCCATGTGAATCTGCTTGCCAGAGTGCATGGGACGGGTAGGCACCCGTTTCTCAAAGCGATGAATATAAGCCATAGCTGAATGAATGGCTTCATCCAAACCCACCGCGTCTGCATGCAGGTTCATGGATTCAATAAACATTTCATCCACGCCTTCCTCTCCTAACATTTGGCTCATTAGCACCTTCCCTGTTTCGAACGACAGTTTGTGATGTTCCTGGACTCGCTTCATGGTTTCATATAATTTTTTTATTTGTGCCGAATAGGCTGGGGCACTCGCTAGTTCTGAAGTTTCTTTGTATTCTTGATCATGTCCCTCGTCCGCTTCCTCTTCAGTCTCTTCTTCATCTTCCTCTACTTCTACTACTTCCGGTTGGGTTGGGGCTGAAGCTGTTGTAGTGGGTTGTGGTCCTTGGGTCTGCTCTGCTTCCATCTTGAGGTTAGATTCCTAGCGATTTCTTCATCAGTGAGATCATCTAGGGTGTAGCCCTGTGGAAACTCCATGTCAGAGGGGATTGGAGGAAAAACTAGATTGGGTCCTTCTGCACTCTGTCTGGGTAAGCGAATTGTAAACGGATGGACACGTCGCGTTTGTGGAGGGGTCACCTCTGGTGTGGTGGTGGCTCCCTTGCTTGGGCACATGGTAATTGGATTGAACCTCTCATTTTCTTCGATGGAGGACCCGTTGTTGATAGTCATCTCTGGAACTCCTGAGCTCTGGACACACTAGTGCTCTTTGAATAGGTACATCATAAGCTAAGCACATGTAAATGATTCTCGTCAGCGCACAGCATCCATGAAGCACATTCTTATGTTTCTTATTCCATCGTTGATGTGCTAAGTGGATTTGATCTATGATCCAGTGTGGTAAATTGATTGTGAGATTCTCTGTCTCTATCAAGTACAAGCTGAACCAGATTCTTTTTTGTGGCATGGAATCGTTCTTGGGCAGGGAAGGCGAAGTGTTGCATGATCGTTCGTAGGTGGAGGGCGATGGTTGGTGTCATTGCTACCATGTCCTTCAATTTGTTGAGATCCTTGTGCTTCATCCTGCCGGGAATCATTGTTTCTTTCTCAGTGGGAATATGCATACCTTGCATGTTCAATGCTTCTCGTACTAGGTTGAGGGTCAGTTTGAATCTTTTTAGCTCATGGCTTGGCGTCAGTGAGGGTAGCACGAAGGTACTATCGCCTCCCTTGGCTCTGCTAGGGGTGATGGTACTGATCAAATAGGAGCAACGCAAGAAGTCCGGCTTAGGTAGGAGTGCCCGGAAGTAGCTATCCAATCTTGCTTTTGTCCAGACAGATCGCATTACTTCTGCATTCTGGTACTTCTCGAATTCACTTGTGAAGAAATGGTATCTTCCTCATTTGCCATTAAACTCAATTTCTGCCTCCCAAAAGTAGGTGCCTTCTCCTAATGGTCCTGCGACATCACTGAACCAATGTGCGTGTTTCCCCACTTGAGAAGTGTGTCCCTGTGGAGGGTCCTGAATAGGAAGCACATGCACAGCTCTAAGTTCTTGAGGCCTCTCGATGAGTTGTGGTTCGAGGAGGAGGGTTTCAATGTCCACTATATGGGCGCTGGACCCTGCCTGGGAACTGGTGCCTGCTGCTTCTACCATGTTACTGCTTGCTTGCTGGTTCTGTGAGAATATAGAATCATGCGTTAACATTGTAATGGACAAGATAGAACAATTTTTGTCCCCGTTACAACATTAACATGAGGTGAATGATGGGTTAGTAGGTCAGTGAGTGCTCGATGATTGTGTGTGTTGTTAGTGAACAAGTAGTCCTATAAGCTAAGTGAAAAGATGCAGTGTGAGAATCATGCAGTTAGTAGGTGGAGATGAATTTACAAATGGGGTCCAGGGGTTTATTACAAGCTTTGGGCTGACAAACACAATGGATGGCTTTCGATTTTGGTTTTGTGGAGACTCTGGGGGGCTTTATGAGAGTGTGTGCTTGGAAATGAGGCTTTTTAGGGACCCATTTACAAGTGATTCTGCTCGTGCTCATGGGCAAATATGTGTTTGTGTATATCGAATAAGAGTGGGCATCGGCTGTTCGAGTAAATGAATCATTTTGTACATGGTGTGGTCTGTGTGTGACTAGTTGAGCCCGCAAGCAAGCCTTAGGCACCCAAATTTGTCTTGATTGTGGGCCAGCCTTCATCGACTTCTTGGATACCCAGATATACTTCACTTTCGCAGAAGAATTTTTGAGAGACTTCTTATTAGCATCGTGTCGTTGATCACTAATACGAAGTTTAGCCTGTGTTTGTGGCTTGATCGCAATAGGATGCTTGCCTTTCCGCACCCACACTTGTTTTAATGGCGGAGACACCTTCCTTCATACTTTCTTTTGGCTTCCAACATAAGTCGTCTGCTTCTTCTGCATTTGATCCACCTTTGGTTACTGCGGTATAATTTCGTTCAGCTGCATTCAATTGTCTACTAGCATAGGCAATTGGAAGATCCATATTACCTTCACCAATAGGTTGTGCTAGCACACATCCGATAGCATAATTTGATGCATCCACATGCACATGGAATGGCTTGTTCCAGCTAGGGTAGTCAAAATTGGTGTTGAACATAACCTCCTTTTAAGCTCGTTGAAAGAATTCTCACATTCATTAGTCCACTCAGAGTTAGTCAAAAGTCTGTACAGAGGCTTTGCAATGATGGCATACATGTGTATAAAGCGTCGGTAATAACCACAGTGCTCCATGAAAGCTTGTACTTCCTTGACATTCTTTGGCCTAGGTAGTTGTGCGATGGCTCTCACTTTCTCTTCATCAATGGATATGTCGTTCTTTGATACTATGTGTCCTAGAATCTTGCCTTGCCTGACCATGAAAACACACTTTTCTGGGTTCAAGAAGACTTGATATTCTCTACATTTGTCAAAGATTTGCCTGAGTTCAGGTATATGTGTTTGTCTAATGTTGGAATGGGCATAGAGATCATCAACATACACTTCTAAATTCTTCCTCAGGAATTCTTTGAACACATGGCACATCAGTCTTTGAAAGGTTGCAGGAGCATTGGTAAGCCCAAATGGCATTACCCGAAAAGAAAATATGCCCCACTCTGTGGCAAAAGCCGTCTTATGCTGATCTTCGAGAGCTATGGCTACCTGATTGTAACCAGAAAATCCATCAAGCTATACACTTCCTTGCCTGCTACTCATTCTAGTAGATGTTTGGTAATTGGAAGTGGATAGTTATCTCAAATAGTGGCTGCATTAACCTTCTTCAAGTTAATACACACACGTAACTTTCCATTCTTCTTGGGCACCACTACAATAGGGGATACCCACTCAGTGTGCTCAAACATAGATGAATCCAGCTTCCACCAGACGACCTATCTCTTCTTTGATCTTGGCAGCATAATTATCATTATATGTGTATGGCTTTTGCTTAGAGGGTTTGGCATCTGAGGTCATGGGGATAGTGTGTGAGCATATGTCAGGGTCCACATCTTTCAAGTCCTTGTAACTCCAAGCAAATACATCTCTGTATTCTCTTAGCAAAGCTATCAACTCTTGCTCTTCTTTGCCCGTCAGGTCATGTCCTATGTAAGTGCATCTCTCTTCTCCTTCTTCTATGGCTACAACTATTTTCTTGGTGGTTTCTTTGTTATCATAGGCCTCTCCTGCTTGCGCCTCGTGTTTAGGCATTCTTACCATGACTCTTCTATCATCCATCTCATACTTTTTGAAATTCTCGGGGACCTCAAACAAAGATTCTTCTTCTTCTGGTGTAACTTCTTTCTTCTTCCTCTTCTTGCCTTCACTCTTAGTGGCCACTTGCGTGGTTAACCTCACTTCTTTTATAAGCTCCTCGTGTCTCTGAGGATGAACCTCTAGCTCATAGAAGTATTCTTCATTTGATGCAAAAGGTGGGTCCATAATGATTGACTCTAGATCGGAGTCACTTGCTTCCTCAAACGCATCAGTGCTAGGCTCACATTCTTCAAGAACCGAATCACCCATGATTGGCCCTATTGAGAAAACTGAAATGTCATAGCCATCCTCGTCACAGTGGGGCGTCCATTGTTCTTCATTAATGGCTACATCCATTGTTGCTAAAATTTAGTGTTCTTTACAACCTCTGTGTTCCTAGGTATGATGGAGCCTTCGTTTCTTATCATGACTGTGGGTGCTCTCATACAAGTGGACTTAGCTTCCCATGGGCCTGTGAAATGGGGTAGCTCCTGTAAGGAGTTAGACTAAAAGTCTAATCTCTCCTAAGATTGGGTACTTTCTTGCTCTCCATAAATAGAAGGAATGTCTTGTGAGAATTGATCATGAGCATCGTCCACAATTTCAATGGGAGGGGGGAGTTCACTTTCTTTAGCCCATTTCTCTTCTTGAATCTCTCGCAAGAACTCTAGAGAATACCTATTCTAGAAGAAGAGGTGTCTGGTTCAGTGGAATTAGGCACATAAGCTTCCTATGGGGGAATTCTTATTCTTTTACTTGCCTCATCTCTTCCTTGAGAGTTTTCTTCCTTGGAAGATCTTGCAATTATGCTCTCTAACTTCTCTAAGAGTCCATCCAAGTGCAATTGTGCCTTAGCTGAGCAAGAGTAGTTGAAGAGGCGACTGGCTTCAAACATGGTCTGAGCCAATGCTACCATTTTCGTGCAAAGCTTGGTTCTTTCTATCTCTAGGTCAGCTCTAGGGTAGCACTTGTCATGATCTGTCACATTTGGCCCTTCTTGGATTCTGGCCTGATATGCCTTAAGCATCATGTCTATGTCCTCCGGAGTGGGGTCGGCTAACACTGATCCTACTCTAGGGAGTGGTGGAATTGTCTGAGGTGGGTTGAAAGGAACTTGACTTCACACTTGGAGTAAACTTTGTGTCAGATGAGAAGTCTTGAATAGAGCTACCCAAGTCATCCTCCATATGGATGGAATTTTGAATACAATCCTCCAAAGTGGTAGGGTTCACTAAATAGGTTGCATTATGTAACTAAGTGCTCTTTAATCCATCAAAGAAATGTGCAATCGATTTGACCTCTGATGGAAGGTCCTCTATACTGCATCATGTTATGTATTGCTTGTGGTGACAAATAGTTAATCTCAAGTATTCATTGGCTTCTTCGTTGAAGCTAGTAATCATGGTGGAGGTGGCATGCCTTATGTTTTAGCAAATTGGATTTCAAGAGTTGATCCATGTTTTGGAAATTTTGTATGCGTGACGGTTAGAACCGTGCTAAGGCAATCCCCTTCAAGGTGAGTGAAAAGGCTTCATATTGTATGAAAAATTCATACATCTTCTCAACCCTCAACACTCCTTTAAACTAAAACTTGTGTGCACCCTTGTCCGTCCTAGTACTCGTGCATACATTTCTCAACTTGTGAAGGCCTAAGCATTCTACCAAAATCTGGTCTTACAATCTGCACTTGTGGCATTTTGGGTTGTGCTGCCAAGCCTTGAGAAATGGGATTGGTTGGTGGCACATTAGGCACTTGTTGTCCTAGTGGATTTATTGAATATGGCATTTGAGGTGGTGATTGTGGAAATGTAGTGGGAATAGTAGGTTCTGGGGGTGAGGACATACTGAGCATTGTCATAGTTAACAAAATTGTCCCAAACGATGTAGTAGGCATAGGTTGCCATGTGGTACTCATGCTCATGGGTAGATATGTGACTCTTGGCAATGGATTTGAGACTATTATTTTCTAAGCAAATGAGCTAGGTGTGGTATGCAGCACTATAGTAGTATTGACAAATGATACACTTGAAGTGTGTGCTATAGTGGTGACTACAAGGTTGGTTGGAATCATCAAAATCAAGGGGTTGAGATTTCTTTGATCTCAAGTCGGAATGACTACTATCCTTAGAATGCCATTTAGAAAGCTTGGCTTGCCATAATATGTAAAATATTGTTGGACATGTGCCTCTACTAGAAAATATGGTTAATTCCTTTTGTCCTCAAAATGGGAAGTAGAGTTGGATTTGCATACTTATACTGTGAATGTCCAACTCATATGGACCTCGTCCTATGATGATTATAGAGTCCAAAATGATTCTTTGGAATCTGCTGTAAAGTAGATCTCAAGAGATAATCCATCATGAATTACTTTGCTCATGTGAAAGTTCCTTGCGAACAATGGTAGAGTATAGGGATCAATGCTACTTTGCACTAGCTATGGATCTGGATCAGAACCCATATTGTCTAGTGATGTGATTCTATCTGGTTTATCTGTTACCATGTAGTATGCTCCCAACTTGTCTGTTAGCATCTTCCTTTTAGTATGACCATTATAATGTTGAGGAGAGATAAATCCATGAACTCACCAATTCCACGTGTGGATTTCCCACAATCATTTTGATAAATGGCGGCCCGTAAAGTATTAGTGTGCATGAAGATGATTCTGATTTCAAATTCACCTTAAAGCTTGGACATCCAATCTTCTGAGATGTGAGGGTCAAGATTTTACATACCCTGGGAACTAAGTCAAGCCATTTTTAGTTTTCTCTTTGAATTTCTAGACATATAATAGGGTGTGCTTCTATTTGAGCTTATAGCACTTTCAATCATGGAGATGTTACTATGTGTCAATCTATTCGTCCCTAGTAATCTTTTGATCTAAGAATCATACACTTACACTCAATCATGAAGCCAAGAAAATTGTGTAGTGTGGTGATTCCTTTTCCCCTCCTAAATGAATTCAAATGTTAGATTCATGGATACACCAATCCTTACTTGGCCCTTGGTGGAATCTCTCCTTGATATGAATTAGCAATCCAATCTATACGCCTGCAAAGAATTATACCACAGTTTTATATACAAGCTTGAAAGAAAAATAATAGGTGAGCTTGGATCTATGTATAATGAATAAGGAGATGGGATGACTAGGAAATCTTCAATTTTTTAGAGTGGAGAAGAGAAAAAATCAACTCCAACCTCTTTAGAGGTGGTCTAAATTCCTTGATCCCCTAGCTTCATATATGGATTTTTTACCAAAAAATTACATCAGTTTAGGTTCTTGGGGTTCAAAATAAGCAAACAAGATGTGTAGCAATGGAATATGTCCAAAGCAATCATAGTTGCCATTTTACGTAGAATTTGGTCCTTGACTAGCTTATTGTCAATATAAGTTTACACCAACTTGTGCATGTGCTTTGTAAGCTCAAAATTCACTTCAGAAATAGCAAAATCCAATAGGCAGTTACGATATTAGATATAGGGCAATCATTGGTGGAATCAAGCACTTTTTTATTGATTTTGAAGATCTTTTGCACTTCTCTATGTTTTTCTAAGGTCATGGAAGATATTGATCACTTTTCCTCTAACTTTTTAGCCCAAATTCCCAATAATGATTACTCTAACTTGCCTTAAGCTAGGGCAAATGTGGCCTAAAAAATGGGACTTTTGAATTGAGTTTTCAGTGCCACAAAATATTTCAATGCATACAAAGCTCCTTAATCCAACAAGAAGCCAAAACGGGTGCAACAAAATACTTTTTCCAATAGATGATTGTCGTGCAGGCTAGAAAAATTATGGACTTGTTTGTAAGGTTTTCTAGATTTTATCCCGGGCAAAGGTATCTATAAATTCTTAACTAAGCTTGGACACTTGCCAAAAAATAAAACTGGTTGAAAAAACCACTTTTTCACCAGATGATTGCCCTAGCACTTAGAGAAATAGTTGTGTGGTTTTGTTTCTTTTTCATTCATTTCTTCTTTGCTAAGACTTATTTAGCATTTATAAGGGCTTCAACACTTGGTAGAAGTGAAAAATGACCCATAAATCATTCCAAACCTACAAGCAATTTCCCTAAGGGTCATCGCAATCATGGATAAGAAAAATGGATTCTTGGCAACCAAATTCTTCCAAAAACTTCCTAGGATGCTTATGCAATTCTTGTGCTATTGAGAAGTTCAATTTCAGCTTGAAAAAGGACTCAATTCCCTTAGATTATCTCTCTTGTTTTAGCAATCGTGGGTGTGCCAAAAATGAGTTTTGTGCAATCCCTTGGTGTCTTTTGAGTTATCTTAGCTCATACAATATTATGGAACAAGATCAAATTCAAAATTGCTCCATTTGAGGTAAAATCCATAGGCAACTGTCCTAGCAAGTTAAGCAATTGTGGGTTGATTTTGAGGTTAAGCTTGACATTTCTTGTCTTGAACTTCTTGCTTTTTTCTTGAGATATCGATTCATGAAGCGAGATCCCTAAAAACTCAACTTTTGGGATCAAAATACATAGATGGTTTGCTTGGAGATCAGAGCATCATGGATGAGTATTTGGCCTTTTTTGCAATCTTCTATACTTTATTGGCAAGTTTTTTTTTTTGTCCTTTTGTATTTCTTACACTCACTTATGGTTTTTGAAACACTTGCACACCAAATCTGGTAAAAAGAATACCCTTTTTCCTCAAATGCTTGTGTTTCCATCTAGCGTAATCGTGGTCAGTTTCTTGACTTTCCTCAGGCCTTTTTGCACCAAATTTTACATGTGCATAGCTTATGACTTGGGAAATGCTAAAGTGATCCTTAGTTCACTTTTGAGCACTTAGAACAAGGACATTAGCCCTTCCATCCTAGGGAAATCATTGGAAATATCTTGATTTTTCTTGGGCCTTTAGGTGATAAATTATGCATGTAGACTTGTGTTGACAGTAGCCAGGGAAGTCAAGGCATTATAAGACAAGGGAGAGCCGCCGCAAAGATTCAGGATAGAGGGAGAGTCAAGCAGGACCAAGTAGGTGGAGCAGTCAATGAAGATCTGGAAACTAGGCCTATAAATTTTTTCAAAAGATAAATCTTTTTCAACAGTGATTTTTATCACTACGTGAACATTGTAAATACCATTTTTTGGTAGATTAGACTCCATTTTGTTCGAGACAAGGAGTCCTCAAGCTTGAGGAGTATTAAAAGTACCTACGTATCAATTTTCATATTTTTTTGGATTCAGTTTGAGCCCTCAAATAATCCCTAGAACCTAATTTTTAACTAGGTCACCAAAAACTATAAAAAGAGCTAGAGAGCTCATTTTTGGGGTTAGCTACTTGGAGAGTGAACTTAATCTTGAGCATTGTATAGTTTTTGGGGGCTTGCTAATAGAAGATTCCATTGTTCCACTCTTTGTCTTGCCTTGTGTGCACATGTGTGTATGTGTGTGCATGCTTGTGTGCTTCTCACCCACTCACTTGTGCACTTCGCTTGCTCACGGTCTTCATACCCTCCTCATGTCTTCTTGGATTGACAATTATGAGGTGTAACTCCTCATGTTGGTACTTGCCATTGTGCTAGAGTGACACCAAATTTGGCACTATTGCTAGGGATCGAGGTTTGAGGACGAGCGTGTGACGGTAAGACATAGAGATGTGATGTTGGAATCATAGGTAATTTTTTACTTTTTACTCTTATGTCTCCTTCATCATCATCACCACCATCTCTACTCTCCATCTCCTTCATCATCATCTTCACCATTTTGGTCATATCCCCACATTCCATCTCCATTCCCTCATTTCACTAGCAAGCATGTGAGAGAGAGCGATTTTGCGTGTGTTGTTTTTGTGTGTTTCTTGAGCGTTCTTGTAGGTACGAGCATCCACATCAGCTGCAACAACCCCAATAGGTACAAAAAAGCTCTGCACAAGTCCCAAGGCATTGAGCTCTATCAATCATGATTGACAAAAAAATCGGTCTTTGGGTAAAACTAAGTGCATCACCATAGAATAGAAGACCTCCACATCACAAATCCGCAATGGACAACCTATCGATCATGATCGATTGATCCCAACAACATACCGTATCAATCACGAGCGACATCCTCCATCATGATGGACACCCCTGTCCATTAGGATTGTTAGAAAAATCATGATTGACACTTGATCTTGGTGAAAAAACTATCCATCGTGATGCATAGGGCCACACAAAGCTATGCAAAAAACCAAAAATTTATGTCCATTGCGATTGACACCATCAGTCGCAATCGACACCATCAATCACATGTCATCCATCACGATTGACACCATCAATCATGATTGACACTGTCCATCACGATTGACAGGCCACGACAGACGTCTCTATGCATCCCGATTGATAGCCTTGTCCATCATGATTGACAGGCTACTTTGGCCAATTTTTTAGGGTTTTTAATTTTCAAAAATTAGGGCTAATTTTGATCATAAATTTCAAGTGATTGGAGCATAGTGAGGCATCCAAGAAAATAATTCAAGAAATCATATTTGATTGTTAGCTTGTTTTGATCCCTAGAGCCCTGAACTGACATAACTTCTTCATACAAAATTCGTTTCTAGTGATCTTGAGTTCGTTGGTATTTTGAAGTTGGCCTACCAGAGGAGCGAAGAAACTAAAGGATCTCTAGGGTAGTCTTTCATAAAGTCAAATGAAAATTTGGTCTTGGAATTGCATGAATGAAAATGCTTTGTTAATTCAAGTAAATTTAACTCTTGATCTAACTTTGGGACTTTTATAGGTCCATTGGGAGCATCAAAGGGCATCCAGAACAAGAACGTGTTGCAAGCTTGAGAACAAGTTTCTTGAGCACTCAAGGGTGATCTAAGGGACAAACAACTTGAGGTTGGAGCATTCTCAACCCTCTCAATCAATTTAGCTTAGGCTAAGTACGTCTAGTGGTATTGATTAATTAGTACTACGTTAGGCACAATACAAGTTCAAGAACTCTAATTACTCAAGTGCAAGCATAATTAGGATAGTTTTGTGACAAACTTTAAAGTGAAAGAACATAAATCGAGTGATCAAACTTCAAGTGCATCAAAACTCATGTATTCCTTACGATGGCAACTTATTGGACAAGAAGTGAGAGTGTAAGGAAAATAAAAAGAACAAGTGACTATTACAAAAGGACCTTGCAACGAGGTTGTACTTGGGAAAACATTGGGATAACAACAAAGGCTTATGAACCTTAGGTCAAGAAGATATCTAGGATGAGATAGACAAAGCCTCAGATCTTCTGAAGCTAGTGTCAATCAACGGCTAGGTCATGGGCCCAACAATTGCGTGATTACCCATACATCCTAAGTTCAGAAACGAGTGAATGTGAGATGTCATATAGCATGGAGAGACCAGTAGGTAGCTCAGCAGTGGCATACCTAGAAAAACCAGAAGGACCTTACAAGACTCAACTAGAATATATCAAGACCAATTGACTAGGTGCTTGCATCTATGAGGATGGTCTAAGAAGATATGTTGTCCAAATTAAAAACCCTAATCAGTCTATTGACTAGAACACCCAGTAGTCAAATTTGAAGATGGATCATACCTTGATAAAGAAGGGACCATGTACATAGTCACCTACCAGCCAGATAGAATAGAGGAGTTTGGTAACATAATCCCAAAGACTGAGATAGGTGACATAGAGCAAAGGAATTGGGGAAGAGGGCCAATAACCCCAAGAGGAAAATCAGTCTTAACCAGGATACTCACACTAGAATAGGTCCCCTAAGATAACAAAGGTGTAGATTTGTTTTGGAATAGTGAGACTAATGAAGCCTTTTATAAGTTTAAGACCGATCAACCTAAAAAAGCAGGAAGCATTATGATATATGAATTCAAAGAACCTCAAACCCAAGGCAAAGTGGTCTATTTAGACAACACGTCGTAGAGAATGTTCATGGTAATGGAACTTGGTAGGCATGCCTACACTTGGAAGGGTGAATTTGTTTTTCCCCAACCAAGATCCAATGTCTCTTATGGTCACCAAGGAGCTGGAACATCCCAAGCTCATGGAACTCAAAGGGATTGGAGTAGAGATGGACCCGAGGTAAGCTTTGCTAACCCAATGGGAAGCGAAAGAATAGGAACAAACATAGATAGAATGGAAAATCAGAGGCATAGGGGCCCAAGGAATTAGAGAAATGTAGGTGAATTCCCTCTGCCAAGGCCTAGAGAACACAGTAGGATTTTGAGGCCTACACAATTGGTTAAGTCCATGAAGAACCACTTTGATGGCACAGGAGACCCGTACAATCATGTGGCAGAATATGGGCAAGTCTTGAGAGCTAAGCAAGTTGATGACCTATTCACATAATACAACTCTTTTGGCCTAACGCTCAAGAACACTGCCTTGACTTGGTTTCAACCACTACATCAGAGGCAATTCAAAAACATAGACCAATTGTTAGAAGCCATCACAGAATTTTCTAAGAGTGGTATAAGACATAATACTTCATCATTGATCCATAGCTTTAAACAAACTCATTAAGAGAAAATGAGACTCACAAGAAGAAGATTTAGGCAATACTTGGAGAGATGCCTGATTCCAGAGCTAGCCACACCATCCAAACAAGTGGCATTATTCCTAGATGGAAATTTGAGTGCTAAATTGAGATCCTATGTGTATTAAAAGGAACCAAGGACCATAAAGCAATGTGTATGCATGTGCATAGATATTGAAGACAACCTAGGTGAGGAACTAGAGCTCTCTAATATTTACAAAGATTTAGATAGTTTCGCTAGCCTCATATCAAAACCTCGTACTTCTATTGATGAATTGGCAAAAAAATTAGCTCAACCCAAGTGAACCCTAACAATAAATATTGCACCATAGAAAGGAGATACACTAACCATACCGCACAGGATTGCCCATATAACAAGCAAGTTTTTAGACAAAATTATCCACAGCCATATCCACAATAGGGGAGATACGAAAACCAATACCCACTACAGCAGTATGTTAGACCCCAACAACCCTACCAACCACCCTATCAAGATCAGCAAAGACCTCAACCAGTGTTAGTACAACAACCTCCACCTCTAGCCAACGTGATCCCAGTGAAGTATACAGCCATGGAAGATATTTTGAATAGAGCCTTAGTGTTGGCATCACCTTTGATCTCAGAAAGTGACCCCAATAATCATAGTTTTGACTTGGCTCAAATGGATAGTCCAATGGCCTACTATCTAGAGTCACCAGAACACAATGAGATTTACCCCTATGAAAATCCTATTGAACCTAGTTGGGATCCAGAATATGCTAATGTCATGTATGCAAATCCTAACTCTAGGCCCCATTGACCTAGATAGATCAGACCCCTAGCTCCTAGAGACCATGCTACAGAGGCCAGGGAGATCACTTCATTCATGATTGCCCTATACCTGCACCTATGCAACCCCAATCAATGACAATTCAAGGTTTTTGTCAAGATTATGGGAAGGACCACCTTCTATGGATTGCACTAAGAACCCAAACAATGTACCAAAAATCAGTCCTATTAACGACATCAGGTTAGTAGTAGACTCTAATGGAAGTGTGACTTCCACTGCCCCTGTGCAAGTAGTCACCAAAGCTCAAGCATTACAGCAAAGCCAAGGCTTATCCCAGGAAAAGAGTTGTGAAGTTAGTGAGACCAAGAGTCTAACTAAGAAAAGAACAAGATCTTTGAAAGATAGTTGTGAATGAATGAAAAGACAATGGTAAAAGAAGACGAGCAAGCTAGAGGAAAGCTTAAAAGAAACTAAACCCAAAATAATTGAAATTGCATCTCAAACACACTCTCACACATCACCACCACCTCCATCCCCGCCACCATCTATTCAACCTCATATAACCCCACCACCACCTAGAGTAGGATTAGTCTTAGCATATCCCACCCTCAAAGACCTAGACATGATGCTTAAAGCATATCAGCCCAGAATCCAAGAAGGGCCAAATGTGACAGATCATGAAAGATGTTACCCTAGGGTTGACCTAGAAATAAAAAGAACCAAGCTTTGTGCAAAAATGGTGGAATTGGCTCAAACCATGTTTGAAGCAAGTCACCTCTTCAATTGCTCTAGCTCAACTAAGACTTAGTTACACTTTGATGGATTATTAGAAAGATTGGAAAGGATGATAGCTGAGTTAGGAAATCAAGCTACATCACAGGTGAGTAACATCAAAAGTGAAAGGATAAGCCTTCCTCCCAAGGATGCTTATTTTCCCAACTCGACCGAGTCAGGAACTTCTACTTCTATAAATCAATACTCACAAGAATTTCTAAGAGAAATTCAAGAAGAGAAATGGGCAAAAGAAAGTGAAAACCCTCCTCCCATTGAACTTATGGATGACCTACATGATCAATTCCCACAAGATATATGGAGAGAAAGAGGATAACAAGTCTAGTAAACAATTAAACTTTGAGTCTAATTCCTTACAAGAACTATTGCATTTCAAAGGACCATGGTAGGCAAAGTCTACCTAACCGAGTCAAGAACTTCTACTTCTGTAAATCAATACTCACAAGAATTTCTAAGAGAATTTCAAGAAGAGAAATGGGCAAAAGAAAGTGAAAACCCTCCTCCCATTGAACTTATGGATGACCTACATGATCAATTCCCACAAGATATATGGAGAGAAAGAGGATAACAAGTCTAGTAAACAATTAAACTTTGAGTCTAATTCCTTACAAGAACTATTGCATTTCAAAGGACCATGGCAGGCAAAGTCTACCTGCATGAGAGCACCCACAATCATGATAAGGAAAGAAGACTCAGTTTTGCCTAGAAATATAGAGCTATTAAAGAACACTAAAGTGCAATGCAATCTCACTTTAGAGGAGCTATTCAAGGTTAAACCATAATTGTGGAAACATGTAGCCAATCAAGTATCGGAAGTGGCCAAAACCCATTCCCTTGTAGGACCTGATAGAACATTGCCAGGAATACCCTTGGACAAGATATGAGACATGAGCGAAGGAGAAGAGGGAAACACCTATCTCCCTATCACTCACCAAGGATACACCACTAAGGCTATTTTGCCCTCAGGCACAGGAGTTGCAATTGCTACCACTTCCCTATGGAAGCATTGGGGCAAACCAGCACTCAGGCCAATGCGATTTAATAAAAATTACAAATGGTTGATGGCCACATAGAGAGACCTTTAGGATTGCTAGAAGTGATAACTCTCACTACTTGTGGTGTAGAGTTTGAGCATACTTTTTCCATATGTGACTTTGGCGAAAACCAGGCCTATAATGAGATGATTTTGGGAAGACCATTCATGAGACAATTGCAAATAGTACAAGATTGGGAACGAATTCCTTGTATTTGCAACTCTTAGGTGTTACGACTAAAGTCAATCTCAAAGATTACTCTCATAGAGACGTGCCCCCTATATAGTGGAATCCCATCTATAGAGCCACAGATAATACAGAGTCAGTGCATTCCATAGGATCAGGATCCTCATGGATGTATGAAGACACTCACCTATGGATGTGTAAAGTTGCAGAAGAAGAAGAGAAAAGAGAAAAAACTAGAGAGGTAGGTGCAAAGGAAACTCATAGTCAATTCGAGACCCAACCTATGCACCTATAGTATTTTCGGACGAAGAGCTTGAACCTCATGGTTTGGCAGAAATCCTAGCAACAACGGATGTAGCTATCAATGAAGAACAATGGACACCATATTATGATGAAGATGGCTATGACATTGCAATCTTCACTATAGAATCAATCATGTGTGATTCGGTTATTGAAGAGTGCGAGCCTAGCATGGAAGAAATTGAACAAGCAAGTGACTCAGATTTAAAGTCAATCGTTATGGATCATTTTTTTGCATCAGAAGAGGAATTCTTGTATGTGGTAGGGGCTAACCCTCAAGGACGAGAAGAGCTTATGAATGATGTGAGACACACATGTTACCACCAAGAATGAAGGCAAGAAAAGAAAGAAGAGAGAAGTCTCACCAGATGAGAAAGAATCCTTATTCAAGGTGCCTGAAAAGACAATTGAATGCAGCTTAATGAAATTATACAACTATTGAAAGAGAAGGATTGGCCATGGTATATGCAGTTAAGTTTCGATATTAGTTGCTTGCAAATAAGTTTAAATTTTTTACAGACCATCAAGCACTATTATATCTAGTGAACAAACCATGTAATATGGGCAAATTAGTAAGATAGTTCCTCTTACTAAAGGAATATGACTTTGAATTTGTGGTTAGGAAAGGTAGGACTCACCTTAGGGCATACCATCTTTCCAAACTGTCTTCAGGAGAGTCCCCTCAAGGAGTGTCAAATGACCTTCCTGATGCTTACTTGTTCAATCTAGAAGTAGTGCCTGAATGGGCTAAAAGTATAGTGCCTATTCTCACCTTTGGACCTAAACATCCTATATTAAGAGCTAAAGATAAAGAAGTGGTGAGGTCTCAAAAATACCACATACTAGAAGACAATGTGTATAAGCATACCAATTGAGAAATATTAGCTTGTTGTGTAGATGAGAATGAGCATGCAAAATGGTTCCAAATAGCACATGTAGGTGCACTACAACAGCATCACTCCAAACATCAAACCCTACAGACTCTTAAAAGATTTCATGTATATTGGCCAACCATGGAAGCATATGTCCATAGAATTTGTAAGGAATGCCCAATTTGTAGTACTAGACCACCAGTGGAACATGCCACTCTCTATCAAGTGTCATTGGTGCCAGATTGGAGTGAACCTTTGGTAGATTTCTTGAGGATGAAAACCTTCCCTCAAGAGATGAAATTGTCTAGACAAAAGAGCTTAGAACAAGAAGCACTAGATTACACACTCATAGGTGAACTGTTCGCAAGTCTTTGGTGGCCAACTCTTCACATGGATGCACATACCTATGTGAAGAGATGTGATATTTGTCAACAAATTCAATACCCGATACAAACAACCACAGATAAGAAATAGATGGTTTGTGACCATGCCAAGCCTCCTAAGGAGTGATAGATTGTAGTGCTTTGGTGGGACACTTGTTAAGTACATATGTTGCACACATAACAACCTCAAGCCAGAAGTTATGTGGTAAAGCCTGAGTTTTGACCATACACTTTGCCATCTCAATGAAAGATCTATTCTTTCTTTCAAGAACTCCATTTTGTTGAGGTGTTGTTATACTTTATGGAATAATGGAATGTTAAATGGATTTTAATGTCTTGATGTTGTTAATGTGATTGTGTTTTGATTTAGCCGGTGAAGAATCATGAGGGCATGAATGTGCATGGATTTAATCAAATATTTTTGAAGATATTTAAAAGATATTACTTTGTATACTTTGTATCCTTTTGTAAAAGTAGTAGATCACTTAAAAAGCGATGTTTTGTAAAGAAAGAAGATTTTTCATAAATGCATGCTTTTTGAAGCATCATCATCATGTATCTTCTATTCACGATGTAATGAAAATACCTATAAATACATGTACTCTGAGAGACTCATCCATTAGAGTATGTGGGGGGAGATTGCACCCAATCTTTTGTTCAGTCTTGTCTCTCTATTTTGTGTGTGTTCTTATGAGATTTCGTTATTGTATTATCTTTGCATATGTGCATCTACAAGATCCTGTTTACAATGGTATCCGAGTTTGCACGCGTCTACAAAGGTGTACTTCTCCTTTGGCTTCTCTTGCACTCAGGGTCCTCTTGGCTCCCATAGGCTCCATTGGTAGTCATTGGCTACATGCAAACCCTCTCTAACTAATAAGTGAAAATAAGAGCTTCCTTATTCCCTATTTAGCATGTAAGGGATTTGAACCCACCACCTCGCACTTCCAAGTGATATGCTTTATCCACTAGCCTATTCTCACGTGTTGATACCCTATTTCTTTTAGCTTATATTTGACATTACTTCTACCTCTCTCTTCCTTTTTACATTTCCAAGACAAAACCTTCCCTTTTCTATTTCAATTCCAATATTGCTAAAATTCTTTTCACATGTTTAGTAATAGGTTTTGGTTCTATATAAGGCCATGGATCCTAACCATACTACAAAGGATTTTGGTACTATTGGAGTTAGACGTCTACGGAAGCATGCAAACATCATAAGGAAGAAGAAGAAGCTTAGGGCACAACACACAATACTGAATGTATTACCACTAGAATGTACAAAGATAAGTAGCATGTTAGGGCAATAGGCATATATATAGGCCGCAAGAAAAAAACCTCCTAAAGAGGGAAAAAAGTGTCTCGACAGTCCTAGAGTGTTCACACACACCATTACCAAAATATATCAACAAATCCCCCCTGTGAGTGATGTGGTGAACAAGGAGTTGGCACTCATGTATAAGGAAGTGCCAAGCTATGTGGAATCAATCCACAAAAGGAAGTAAGCCCAAAGCTTTGCAGAAAGCTTCAAACTTCTCCCTAGGCAGAGCCTTCATAAAAAGGTCTACAATGTTCTCCTGCGTGGGCACATATGCCAAGCTGGCCTCCCCAGCAGAGAACCTCTCCCTGACATAATGATAATGCACCTCAATGTGCTTAGTCGAGCATGGAACACAGGGTTCCTAACAACTCTCAATGCACTCTTACTATCAGTGAAGATGGTGGTGGTAGAAGACTGACCAACACCCAAATCAGCCATAAGGCATCTGAGCCACACACACTCAATAGTCGTTGTGAAATCTGCCCTATATTCATTCTCACAACTCGAAATGGACACAATAGGCTGCTTCTTGCTCAACCAAGCTATACATGAGCTACCATGCATGAAGCAAAAACCACTGGTGGACACATGAGTGTCATAGCAACTAGCCCAATCACCGTTAGAAAAAGCATGCAAATGTGACGGTAGTGATCCCCCCTTGGGATAAAACAATCCAAGTAGCTAGGTACCACTCAAGTAGCGAAAGATGTGCTTAACCGCTTGTCAATGCTTGACACTTGGGCAATGCATAAACCTGCTCATCTATGAGATAGTAAAATGAATATATGGCCGAGTAATTCATACATAAATCAAGCATCCAACAGCCTATTGATAGAGAACAACATCAAATGCATCTCCAGCATCATGAACACTCAATCGTAAATCTGTCTCAATAGGAGTGGCAATAGGCTTACAGTCTTCAAAGCCAAAATGTTGCAATAATGTGTCAATATATTTCGTTTGACACAAAGCCATTCCACCATCAACTTGCATAAATTGAATGCCCAAATAGTGATGCAAATGCCCCAAATCAGACATCTCAAATGAGGCATGCAAATCAGCCTTAAAATCAGCAATATGCATGACATGAGGACCAGTGAGTAGCATGTCATCAACATACACCACAATGATCAGAAGCACATCATTAGCACGTTTAACATATAAGGTGCTTTTCATTGGACTGTTCTCAAAACCATGTGCAATCAGATAGGCATGTATCTTTTCATACCAAGCACGTGTTGGAGATAGACGTCTGCGGAAGCACGCGAACAGCACAAGGAAGTAGAAGAAGCTTGGAGCACAAACACACAATACTGAATGTATTACTAGAGAATGTACAAAGATAAGTAGCCCATTAGGGCAATAGGCGTATATACAAGCCGGGGGAAAAAAACCTCTTAAAGAGGGAAAAAAGTGCCCCGGCAGTCCTAGAGTGTTCACACACATCACTACCTAAATATATCAACAAATCCCCCCTTGGAGTGATGCGGTGAACAAGGAGCTGGCACTCATGTATAAGGAAGTGCCAAGCTATGTGGAAATCACTCCACAAAAGGAAGTAAGCCCAAAGCTTTGCAAAAAGCTTCAAACTTCTCCCTAGGCAGAGCCTTCGTGAAAAGGTCTGCAATGTTCTCCTGCGTGGGCACATATGCCAAGCTGATCTCCCCAGCAGAGAACCTCTCCCTGACATAGTGATAATGCACCTCAATGTGCTTAGTGCGAGCATGGAACACAGGGTTCCTCGCAACTGCCAATGCGCTCTGACTGTCAGTGAAGATGGTGGTGGCAGAAGACTGGCCAACACCCAAATCAGCCATAAGGCGTCTGAGCCACACACACTCAACAGTCGCTGTGAAAGCTTCCCTATACTCAGCCTCACAACTGGAAGTGGCCACAGTAGGCTGCTTCTTGCTCAACCAAGATATACATGAGCTACCAAGCATGAAGCAAAAACCACTGGTGGACACACGAGTGTCATAGCAACCAGCCCAATCTGAGTCAAAAAAAGCATGCAAATCTGGCGGTAGTGATCCCCCCTTGGGATAAAACAACCCAAGTAGCCGAGTACCACTCAAGTAGCGAAAGATGCGCTTAACCGCTTTCCAATGCGTGACTCCTAGGCAATGCATAAACCTGCTCATCTGTGAGACAGCAAACTGAATATCTGGCCGAGTAATGCATAAGTAAATCAAGCATCCAACAGCCTGCTGATAGAGAACAGCATCAAATGCATCTCCAGCATCATGAAGACTCAATCGTAAACCTGTCTCCATAGGAGTGGCAATGGGCTTACAGTCTTCAAGGCCAAAACGCTGCAATAATGTGTCAATATATTTCGTTTGACACAAAGCCATTCCACCATCAACGTGCATAAACTGAATGCCCAAATAGTGATGCAAATGCCCCAAATCAGACATCTCAAATGAGGCATGCAAATCAGCCTTAAAATCAGCAATATGTGTCTCAATAGGACCAGTGAGCAGCATGTCATCAACATAGACAACAATGATCAGAAGCACATCATTAGCACGCTTAACATATAAGGTGCTTTCAGTTGGACTGTTCTCAAAACCATGTGCAATCAGATAGGCATGTATCTTCTCATACCAAGCACGTGGTGCTTGCTTTAGACCATATAACGCCTTCTTTAATCTGCACACCTGGTTTTCATGCCCTTTCTGCACAAAGCCACGGGGCTGAAAAACATACACTTCTTCATGCAAGTCACCATTCAGAAATGCTGTTTTAATGTCCAACTGATGTACATTCCAACCATGATGGGCTGCAAGTGCACAAATGCTACGAACAGTAGTCATACGGCATGTAGGTGCAAAGGTCTCATCAAAATCAATGCCTCTTTCCTGCGCATAACCCTTTGCAACAAGCCTAGCCTTATACCTGTCAACGGTACCATCAGGTTTACGCTTCAGCTTGTATACCCACTTAGTGCCAATGGCCTTCTTGCCAGGAGGCAAGTCACATAAGGACCATGTACCATTCCTCATTATAGCATCATATTCAGATTGCATAGCAGCCATCCAATTTTCTAAATTTTGTGCTTCATCAAAAGAAACAGGCTCATTCTCATCACAGAGACTAGATGCAGCCATAGCATAGCAATCTGATGCAAAGGAGGCACTATGAGAGCCTGAACGAGTACGATATGACAAAGGTGCATCTAATTTGCTGTCACGCAAAGTCTGCACCAGCCATTTTGGCATAGTTTTTGCCTGCTCAATATCAGCTCTCTCATCAGCAAGTGCATCATGTAAATCTGCATCAGAAATGGAATGATCTGCATCATCATATGAAACTTGCAAAGGCTGAGAAGTTGCCTCATTAGGACCAACACTAGCCTGTCCACCTGTAAAAAGAGGCATCAAAGTATCATACATGTTTTTGGAGCTAACAGATGTCTCCTTAGTACATGAAAGCAATGGCTGAATAGCATCTTCCACAAAGACAACATCACGGCTAACCAGAATGCGTTTAGTCTGTGGATGATACAGACGATAGCCTTTACTTTCAGAACTGTACCCAACAAAAATACATTTTACTGCCTTATCATCCAATTTTCTGCGATGTTGTTCAGGCACTAATGCATATGCCAAACAACCAAAAACACGCAGATGAGCAACAGATGGCTTCCGGTCATGCCAAGCCTCATATGGAGTGATAGACTGCAATGCTTTAGTGGGACACCTGTTCAGTACATATGCTGCACACATGACAGCCTCAAGCTAGAAACTATGTGGTAAAGCCTGACTTTTGACCATGCACCTTGCCATCTCCATGAGTGACCTGTTCTTTCGTTCAGCAACTCCATTCTGTTGAGGTGTATACGGTACTGTACACTGGTGTTTTATCCCACGTTCAGCCAGAAATGCATTAAAATCTGAAGACATATATTCCCCCCCTCGATCAGAACGGAGGGTGCCCATTTTACATGCTGACAGATTTTCAGCTAAAACCAAAAACTGTTTGAAGCACATGAACACTTCGGACTTTGCTTTGAGTGGATATACCCATGCATGCCTGGAAAAATCATCAATGAAAGTCACGAAGTAAAGGTAATTTCCAAAAGAGGGTGTCTGCATAGGACCACAGACATCACTATGTACAAGCTGCAATTTCTGCGTAGCCCGAACTGAACCATCTTTGGAAAGGAAGAACGCTGCATTTTGCCCAAAATACAGCCTTCACAAACATGTTTTCCAGGTGCCTCAAGTTTGGGCAAAGAGGACACCATTTCAGATTTCTGCAGGCGTAACAAACTAGCAAAATTCAGATGACCAAAGCGTGCATGCCAAAGCTTTGCATCTGACATAGCCTGAGAATCATGAACTGCACATGCCGAATCATTCACAGATCTTTCATAGTCTATGAGCTTATATAGCCCACGACATAAGATGCCAGAAGCAATAATCACATCGCCATTTGAGAGATCATGGACTGTACACCTGTCATCAACAAATTTCACAACCAAGCCAATCTTGGCTAATGCAGAAACTGATAACAGATTCTTTTTGATCCCTGGCACAAATAAAGCATCTGACAAAGTGAAAGAACTACCATCAGCAGTAGTCAGAATGATCTTACCAACTCCCATAACAGGATAAGAGGAGTTATTGGCGCATGTGACAGTATTCCCTGTAGGGGCAGGCTCGAGTGAAGAGAAGAAACTGCGCTGTGAGGTAATATGTTTGGTCGCCCCACTGTCAAAGTACCAAACATCTGAGTCTACTGCAGACATGCAGTGATCATGAGAAGATGGGTCAAAACTGCAGACAGTAGTAAACACCCATTCTTCTTCCTGCACAAGATTTGCAGACTCTGTTTTTGGTGTAGAGGCCTCTGCAACAACCATTCCAGCCTCTTTCTTCTTTGCCTCTTTAGCAGCCAGTTTTGGACAGTTCTTTATAATATGATCATTTCCTTTACAGTACTTGCAGAACAATTTCTGCTTTTTTGATTTCTTTTCATCTTTATCCTGGTTCTTCGATTGTAGAGCATTTGCAGATTTTTGCTTACTAGTAGAAGAGCTCCATTTTCCTTTGCCCTTTTGACTAGCCAGGAAAGCTTGATCTGCAACACGCATAATGGACCTGTTCTGCCTGGACTGATCTTCCTGCAACAGAACAGAGACTAATTCTTCAAATAACAAGGCATTTGGATTGCCTTTCATCATCAACCGAAGAGTAGCGGCAAAACTCTGATATGAATCAGGAAGACCATTCAGAACGGTCTGCACAAGTGAGCTATCTGGTATAACCTCATCAGCAGAAATCAATTGTTCCTTCAGGTCTTTGATCTTTGTAAGAAAACTGTCCATAGAATCACCTTCATTCATGTGCTCACTCTCCAACTGTTTTCGGAGGTAAGCAACACGAGCCTCATTCCTAGCCTGGTACAATGTGGTAAGTGTATCCCAAGCATCCTTTACTGTTCTGCAAGAGCGAATGTGAGGAATAATGGCACGTTTGACAGACAAAGCTATCAATGCATGTGCCTGGGCATCTCTGCCATCCCAACGAATCTGCTCTGCAGTAGGTGCAACAGAAACAGCAGCACGAACAGGAATCTGCGGAATATCATCTTCGACACCATCTTCATCAGCTCCAGTACCTCCAGCACCTGTATTTGTAGTACCTGTAGTCGCAGGTGTAACAGGACGTCTTTCAACACCCTGCACAATGTTCCACAGTCCTTTTGCAACCAGTACATGTCGCATCATATAAGCCCATAATGGGTAGTTGGTACCATCCAACTTATCCTCAACAGCCAACATACGGAATACATCACTGCTTTCAGCCATGGCCGGTGACTAAAATACCTTGATGCAGAAAATTGACTGTATCTCAAAAAGTTGAACGGAACTGCCCAGACGAGTTCTGCTAGACCTGTAGCAAACTTCGAGACGCTTAAATGGGCGAACAGAAACTGGTATATACCTTTGGCACAAAAGGACGAAATAGCCTGCACAAGCACTGCGATAGTGTGTTTGGAGGCCGAAACGAGCTCAGATCGCGATTTTGGCACCACATAGCAAAGCTTGTTTTGATCTCGGAAACACCCTGAGTATGCTCACCAAATTTCGTGCGAATCTGAGACTGCAAACGGAGGAGTGTCGACAGCGCCCTAGAAGAAGCGACGACCTGCTCTGATACCAATTGTTGGAGATAGACGTCTGCGGAAGCACGCGAACAGCACAAGGAAGTAGAAGAAGCTTGGAGCACAAACACACAATACTGAATGTATTACTAGAGAATGTACAAAGAGAAGTAGCCCATTAGGGCAATAGGCGTATATACAAGCCGGGGGAAAAAAACCTCCTAAAGAGGGAAAAAAGTGCCCCGGCAGTCCTAGAGTGTTCACACACATCACTACCTAAATATATCAACAGCACGTGGTGCTTGCTTTAAACCATATAATGCCTTCTTTAACCTACACATCTGATTTTCATGCCCTTTTTACACAAAGCCACAGGACTAAAAAACATACACTTCTTTATGCAAGTCACCATTCAGAAATGTTGTTTTAATGTCCAAGTGATGTACATTTCAACCATGATGATCTACAAGTGCACAGATGCTACGAACAGTAGTCATTTGACAAGTAGGAGTAAAGGTTTCATCAAAATCAATGCCTCTTTCCTGTGCATAACCCTTTGCAACAATCCTAGCCTTATACATATCAACTGTTCCATCAGGTTTATGCTTCAGCTTGTATACCCACTTAGTGCCAATGGCCTTCTTGCCAGGAGGCAAGTCACATAAAGATGAGGTACCATTTTTCATGATAGCATCATATTTAGATTGCATCGTAGCCATCCAATGTTCAGAATTAACAAAACAGGTTTAGTGTCATGACAGAAACTAAAGGCAGCCATAGCATAGCAATCTGATGCAAAAGCGGCACTATGAGATCCTGAATGAGTACAATATGATAGAGGTGCATCTAATTTGCTGTCACGCAAAGTCTGCACCAGTCATTTGGGCATAGTTTTTGCCTGCTCAATATTAGCTCGCTTATCAATAAGCGCATCATGTAAATCTGCATCAGAAATGGAATGATTTGCATCATCACATGAAACCTACAAAGGCTGAGAGGTTGCCTCATTAGGACCAGCACTAGAATGTCCACCTGTATAAAGAGGCAGCAAAGTATCATACATGTCTTTGGAGCTAACAATTATCTCCTTAGTACATGAAAGTAAGGGCTGAATAACATCTTCCACAAAAACAACATCATGGCTAACCAGAATGCGTTTAGTCTATGGATGATACATACGATAGCCTTTGCTTTTAGAATTGTACCCAACAAAAATACATTTTACTGCTTTATCATCCAATGTTTTGCGATGTTGTTCAGGCACTAATGCATATGCCAAACAACCAAAAACATACAGATGAGCAACAGATGGCTTGCGACCATGCCAAGCCTCATATGGAGTGATAGATTGCAGCACTTTAGTGGGACACCTGTTAAATACATATGCTACACACATGACAACCTCAAGCCAAAAACTATGTGGTAAAGCCTGACTCGACCATATGCCTCGCCATCTTTTATAAGTGACATGTTTTTTCGTTTAGCAACTCCATTCTGTTGAGGTTTATATGGCACTGTACACTAATGTTTTATCCCACGTTCAGCCAGAAATGCACTAAAGTGAGAAGACATATATTCCCTCCCTTGATGAGAATGGAGGGTGCCTATTTTAGATGCTGACATATTTTCAGCTTAAACCAAAAACTGTTTTAAGCACATAAACACTTCGTACTTTGCCTTTAATGGATATACCCATGCATGCCTGGAAAAACCATCAATGAAAGTCACGAAGTAAAGATAGTTCCCAAAAGAAGGTGTCTATATAGGACCATAGACATCACTATGTACAAGCTGCAATTTCTGAGTAGCCTGAACTCAACCATCTTTTGGAAAGGAGGAACACTGCATTTTGCCCAAAATACAGCCTTCACAAACATGTTTTCCAGGTGCCTCAAGTTTGGCAAAGAGGACACCATTTCCGATTTTTGCAGGCATAGCAAACTAGCAAAATTCAGATGACCAAAGCGTGCACGCCAAAGCTTTGCATCTGACATAGCTTGAAAATCATGTACTGCACATGCCGAATCATTTACAGATCTTTCATAGTCTACGAGCTTATACAGCCCATGACATAAAATGCCAGAAGCAATAATGACATTGCCATTTGATAGATCATGAACTGTACACCTGACATCAACAAACTTCACAACCAAGCCAATCTTGGCTAATGCAGAAACTAATAACAGATTTTTCTTGATCCCTAGCACAAACAAAGCATCTGACAAAGTGAAAGAACTACCATCAGCAGCAATCAAAATAATCTTACCAACTCCCATAACAGGATAAGAGAAGTTGTTGGCACATGTAATAGTATTCCCTATAATGGCGGGCTCGAGTGAAGAGAAGAAACTACACTGTGAGGTAATATGTTTGGTTGCCCCACTATCAAAGTACCAAACATCTGAGTCTACTGTAGACATGCAGTGCTCGTGAGAATATGGGTTGGGTCAAAACTGCAAACAAAAGTAAACGCCCATTCTTCATTTTGCACAAGACTAGCAGACTCTATTTTTGGTATAGAGGCCTTTGTAAATACCATTCCAGCCTCTTTCTTCTTTGCCTCTTTAGCAACTAGTTTTGGACAGCTCTTAATGACATGATCATTTGCTTTACAATATTTGCAAAACAATTTCTGCTTTTCTGATTTCTTCTCATCTTTGTCTTCCTTCTTCAAATGTGCAGCATTTGCAGATTTCTGCTTACTAGTAGAAGAGCTCCATTTTCCTTCTGCCTAGACGTCTTCTTGCAACAAAACAAAAACTAACTCTTCAAATGTTAAGGCATTTGGATTGCCTTTCTTTCATCAAAAAGCGTAGAAACTCTGATATGATTCGGGAAGACCATTAAGAACAGTTTGCACAAATGAACTATCAAGAAGGACTTCATCTGCAAAAATCAATTGCTCCTTCAAATCCTTGATCTTTGTCAAAAAAATGTCGATAGAATCACCTTCATTCATGTGCTCACTCTCTAACTATTTTTGGAGGTAAGCAACACGAGCCTCATTCCTATCGTGGTACAATATGGTAAGTGTATCCCAAGCATCTTTAGGTGTTTTGCAAGAGCGAATGTGAGGAATAATGGCACGTTTGACAGAAAAAGCTATCAATGCATGTGCATGAGCATCTTTGACATCCCAACAAATTTTCTCTATAGTACGTGCAATAGAAACTGCAGCACAAACAGGAGTCTGCAGAATATCACCGTCTTCGACACCATCTACATCAACTTCAGTACCTGTATTTGTAGTACCTGTATTTGTAGTACCTGTATTTGCAAGTTTAACAGGACGTCTTTCAACACCCTGAACAATACTCCATAGTCCTTTTGCGACCAATACATGATGCATCATATAAGCCCACAATGGATAATTGGTACCACCCAACTTATCCTCAATAGCCAACATACGAAATACATCACCGCTTTCAGCCATGGCCACTGACTAAAATACCTTGATGCAGAAAAATGATTGTATCTAAAAAAGGTGAACAGAATTACCCAAACGAGTTTTGTTAGACCTATAGCATACTTCAAGATGCTTATACTAGCGAACCAAAACTGATATATATCTTTGGCACAAAAAGACAAAATCGCCTACACAAGCACTACAATGGTGCGTTCGGAGGCTGAAATGAGCTTCGATCATGATTTTGGCACACACAGCGAAGCTGTTTTGATCTATGAAACACCCCGAGTATGCCCAGCAAATTTCGTGTGATTCTAAGACTACAATCGGAGAGGTGTCAACGACGCCCTAGATGAAGCAATGACCTACTCTGATACCAATCGTTGCAGTTAGACATCCGCGGAAGCATGCGAACAACACAAGGAAGAAGAAGAAGCTTGGAGCACAACACACAATACTAAATGTATTGCCACTAGAATGTACAAAGATAAGTAGCCCGTTAGGGCAATAGGCATATATATAAGCAGGGGGAAAAAAACTCCTAAAGAGGGAAAAAGTGCCCCCGTAGTCTTAGAGTGTTCACATACATCACTACCAAAATATATCAATAGGTACATCACCCCTACTCGGGGTACCGCTTGAGCAATAGTTGAAGCTTTTGCGGCACGAACTCCAAGATGCTCAAAATGAAATAAAAGAATGTGATGCTTTACTCCAAGAAATGCTAAGTGAGGACAATAGCCTATTTAGAGTGGTGAAGGCCATTATCATTGCTCAAGAAGAAGGCACACATTCCAAGATTGGTGCCAAAAATTTCCAATTTTCTTGATTCGATGGGTGAAAGGATGGTCAATTTGTTCTTTCATGACTATCCTGATTTGATGTTTTTTATTCTGAAAAATTATATTGTGAAATTTGCTACTAATTATTTGGTGGTTAAACCTCACTTATGGTGGAATGTTTTGGGGCATAGCATCAATCGCCTCACCACATGGTTCTACAGGTAGCTCTAAAGGAGGCAGCTGTTGTGGAGGTAGTGCAACGGATGTTGTGTCGCCCACTTCTACTCCTAGAGCGAGTACCTCATATGTAGGTATGCCACATGGTACACCACGTGGAACATCATGTACACCTTCCGGTGCTCATGACCATGATAACTCCAAGGTGTATAGTATACTTGATGGAGCTCCGGTGATAGATGCGACTGGAAAGGCCATGCGTCAGTGTATATGAAAGCTTTGCTTCACACAATTTGGACACTTTTTCATGTTGAAATGGAGTGAATGAGATAAAGATGATAAAAATTATATCACAAAGGCAATCTATCAAGAGTTTCGACCAGCACATGGGCATCCTCTTGTCAGCTCAGAGTGGATTTAGCACATTGCACGTGAAGTTATATCCCATCGACAATCCTAGGCTCATGATGCTTTCAGAGCAGGCTTAGCAAATCCTATATGGTTAGATGCTAAGGAGTGGGATATGATTCACAACGAGCAGTAGCAAACTCCTGATTGATATCATCAGCAGCGAGATGCCGTAGCCACACATCTAGATATGGTTGGACCGTCACATTTGGGCAATGGCAGATATGACACTATGCATCACGAATTTGTAAGTATCATTTGGTTTATTGAATTTTTTTGTGTTAAGCATGTCATGTATATTCATCTAACGTTATGTATATTTATTGCAAGAGCTGGCAATGGGTCGTTCTCCAACATGAATGGAGGAGGCTTATGGATATCATCATGGATTGATTGCACTATTGGAGGACTTGGAGGGACGCGGTGCGGTCGTTTCATAGGAGCATTTGCGATGAGGTGATGAACTTAGAAACATGGTTTTTACTTGTTGTTTGTAAATATCATGTCAATTTATCTCATTTCATGAATGTTCTTTGTTGTAGGACTGTTGATATACATGTTTTGATCCTTCTGTGCATGTGTATGGCAGTGGTGTGCCACAATTTTGTATTTGGCTCATATATGGCAATGGTGCACTAGAATTTTGTATTTGATTCTTATATGGCAGTGCTTTGCCACATTTTATATTTACCTATGACAATGGTTTGCCACACTCTTGTACATGCTTCATTTATGAAATATATAACTTTTTTTGTACATGGTTCATGGTTCATTCTGCTCATCTCTTTTGTGTCCGATAGTATTTTGCTTTATGAAATCATGTTTCGGTTGCCATTAGAGTACACATCACATGTAGTTGATTTTTTTTAGCAGAGTGTATTGTCTTTTGCTAAACAACATCATGATAATGTTGTTGTAGCAAGAGACAACACACTCTGCCCAAAAAAATTTTTGCAGATATGGTCGTCGGTATGTGCGACGGTACTCCCAAGATGGTCGTCAGTATGCACGCTCATATTTTTTATGCTTATACTCATGCTCATACCGGCACTTATACCAGCACCTATATCGGCATTTTGGTTCTGATGCCTATGGCGACTCTTACACCAACATCCGGACAAAATCGTGCGCGTTCATTTTCCATGGTAGAAGCCTCGGTATACCCCTGATATGTTGTAGTGCAAGGAGCACGAAAGGTAATGTATTGGCTATCTGTTAGCATACAAGATAGCATGATTGGGCACATACAGGATGCCAAGACTCGAAAAGAGGCTTGGAATAGCCTGGACACATTGTATGAGAACAATACAAAGTCACGAAAATTGCAACTCAAGAATGAGCTGCATACACTGGAGAAAGAGGGCATGTCGATAAGGGACTACACCTTGAAAAACAAAAGCATATAAGAGTCTATTGCAGAGCTAAAGAGCGCACAATGCAGAGAAAAAGACGGGCCCCAAAATTTTTCCGATTTGGACACACAACTTTTGTATCATAACCACTTTTGTATATATTTCCCGTTGTAAATGCACTAGAGGAGTCCTCTAGATGCATCCCCACAGAAGATTAGTGATTTACCCATGTACAATAGTAGGAAGTTAGTCTCTTAGTGAATAAAGTGCCGGTCTCTTGTGTGAAAGGACCAAACTTAGGGCACTAGTATATAAGTCAAAAGTGACTCATTGTAAAGAACTTCTTGTCATTGTGAAGAAGGAGCACTTCTGAATTTTCGAGTTTGTCTCTTTCTTGCTGATTTTGATCTTCATTTTGCTCTTGTATGTGTGTGTTATGCTTGAAATGCAGGTGTAGGACTGTTGTCTACCCCTTCCCCCTTGTTTTGAGCTGTTGTAGTGCGTGCGTAAGCTAAGAGAAGCTGTGGCGCGGGTGTTTGTGACTCCCGTAATTCACTGTTTTTGCCATAACTTGAAGCAGAGTGGTCAGATTTGAGTGAAACCACCACCGTTGGATTCGTCTCGTCGAGAGCTTCGAAACGAGTACCCTACTGCCTATGTTCGGAGTTCTGGGCTGGGAGAAAACCTCAAAATACCAAAACTGCTGAAAAAAGGCTTGCGGCAACACTTCTAGTATTTCAGTAGGTGTGAGTGGTAGTAGTCTTTTCTCATGTGTGAATAGTTCAACCACTTCATTTTCCATCACGTGTGCACACGTCTTCATACACTTGGCGAGTCGCTCCTTAGGATTGACATTTAAATGTGTGTTAAAGAACCCACTATATGCACTTGTGTGGCAATTGAGGTATAGTCTCATTGGCACAAGTCCTTGAGTCTTCGTGACTCAAGTACACACGTTTTTGGCACCGTTGCCGGGGAGTCACTCTATCAAGGTGCCTTCGTGATAGTTATAGAGCGAGTGTGATCGAATCGTACTTGTAGACGCAAATTTGTCCATTAGCAAGTAGTTAATCATTTCAGCACTTGTCACTTCTCATCTTCGAGGTGTGTGTGATAAGTTTTAGGTTTAGGTGTAGGAGGAGGGAAGAGAAGAAGGAGTTAGGGTTAGGTTAGAAGGAGAGGAGAAGTGAGGAGAAGAGGAGTAGGAGTAGGCCAAAATTCCCAAAAATCACCAAAAAATCCCAAAATTTCAAGTTCTGTCCAAAAAGTATAAAAACCAAAAAAATTGTTCATTTGACACTTCACTGCTCACTGGTATCGTCTGCGACAACGACTGGTATCGTGCGAGCAGTATCGCGTGCTTCAGGCCTTCAAAGCTTGTGCAAGAGCCCAAGAAGCAAGCTAGATAGACCCAAGGTGAGTTCCCATCAAGATTTAATATCTAAAACCCTCTAAACTTGCACAAACAAATGATTAAAAGGAATGCGCAGTATCGCGGGGGGAAAATTTTTTGAGTAATTGTACATTTTGTGAGAGACAGAGGCTTAGGAGTGAGGAGAAGGGTGAGAGGTGCAAGGGGGTATAAAAATTTTCAAGTTTGGAGACCTTTTGGCTTGAGTATCGCGATCGGTTGAGTTTTGGTATCGCGATACCAAAATTCCCTGGTATCGCGACACTCGCCAGAGGTGTCGTATCGTTGGATTCCATCCTTGGTATCGCGACACTATTTCAGTATCGCGACACTGAGTTGGTATCGCGATCGGGTCCGACCCCTAGTATCATATCGTCTGGTACTAACGCTTGGTATCGCGACACCCTTGTGGTATCGTGTCGCCTAAGTTTTTAGTATCGCGACCTCACTTTACCAGGTGGTATCGTATCGCTTGATACATTGGTATCGCGACACTACTTTGGTATCACGATCGGGCCTTCCCCAAGTGTCGTATCGTCGGTTGCTTATCTTGGTATTGCGACACCGTAGTGGTATCATGTCGCCAAGATTGGTATCGCGATCGCACTCATCACGGTGAGATCGTATCGCCTGTGACCTCTAGTATCGTATCGTCGAATTTGCCAGTATCGTATCGTGGTGTTTCCTAGTGAAGTATCGCGACACTATATCTGGTATCGTATCGTCGGTCCTTGAGATCGTATCGTGTCTCTAGAATTCTGGTATCGCGACACCGCGGTGGTATCGTATCGTCTGTTCGTTAGGACAGTATCGCGACACTGTCATTGGTGTCGTATTGCCGAGATTTTCAGGTATCGTATCGTGCATAGTTGAGGTGTCGTATCGTTTGTTTTCTGGGATAGTATCGCGACACCAGATTGATATCGTATCGTCTGGGTGTCTGGTATCGTATCGCGGTCAGTGCAGTATCGCCGAGAGTGGTATCGTCAGGAAGTGGTATCGCCAGATTGAACCCTTCCTTTGGCAGACAAAGTGAGTCATTGGTAGAGCTACCCAAGGGGAATCTAAGAAGCACAAAGAGAGGCTTAAGAGAGTGAATGAACTTGAGGTCAGGAAGAGTTCTAAGTAGTAGAAGGAGTATCATATCTTCAGTAGGAAGTACTGCCCCGGCTAGTCACCACTCTGTTTACTTAGAAACCTCTAGTGACTCGGAAGAGGAATTACACATGGCTTCGGAAGACATGCAAGGTCCCACACCAACGAGAAGCTTCATGACTACTGTGGAGGGGGACTACCGTACTTCCTTGCAGTATGTGTCCACCAATGCCCAGGAGATTCCAATCTACCTGGATGGCTTAAATAGGTCTGTGGCCAGGATGGTAACTTCCCAAAATGCCACAATTGTACCCCGACCTGCTGTCAAATACGAAGGAGGTGCAAATGTAGACAAGATCGGACATATCTACATTGTAACTGAATTCCCGGAAAGGATCAATGAAAGAGGGGAACTCTCAGACCCTGAAAACCTAGGAAGGACACAACCAGAAGAGTTTGTGACCACCCCTAGAGGCAGATCCCGAGTGTCACGTGTCTTGAGAGGTGGCTTAATACCTCAAGACGACTATTTGTTAGAAGTCTATATGATTCACGGATCAAACTTATTGTTGCAAACCGATTCACCTGTCCCAGGGAGAGAAGAGAACCCCATGACATTCTATGAATTGAAAGACCCGGATGATGAGACTAGACTCACATACCTAGATAAAGATCAAAGAAGGTATTGGCCTGTGAGTATCTTAGACAGGTCTCAATTAAGATATATGGGTACACCTGTGTTTCCTCAGAGAGAGCAGGCAACAACCTCTCAAAATCCATTTGGAAATCAAGAAGAAACAGAAAATACTGCGTCAGGACAGACCAGCCATAGGAGCGTACCTAATCAGGCCCATGTACAATTTGCCACGCCAGGAGTACAGGCACACTATCAGACCCAACCAGGGATAGGAAACCAGTACAGACCACCAGTAAGACCACAACCACCGCTAGGAAGACAGCCTGGAATGCCACCAATACGACCAGCTGTCCCTATTCCTCCTGTGATGCCAAGACCACCTGAACCAGTTAGAAGGCTGAGGCCTATTCAAGTGGCTAAGTGTGTAAGAAACCCTTATGATGGATCAGGAGAACCATATGATCACATTGCTGAATTCAAACAAGTCCTAAGAGTGGAACAAGTGGACGACTTCTTTGTACAGTATGAGGCGTTTGGACTCACCCTCATAGGAACAGCTCTGACCTGGTTCCAACCCTTAGATCCCAATCAGTTTGGAAACATGGAACAATTTTTTCAAGAATTCATAGGAGAATTCACTAAGAGGGGAATCAAACACAATTCAGCTTCGCTAATTCACAGCTTCAAACAAAATCCTAATGAAACGGTGAAGAACGCTGCCAGAAGGTTCAACCAGTACGTGGATAGATGCCCAGTAACAGAGAGACCGACTCAACAAAAAATGATTTCATTATTTTTAGATGGGCTTACTAATGGAACCTTGAGAACGCTAGTATACGTGAAAAGACTACAAACTTTGAGTGATTGTCTTCAAGAGTGTATTGATTTGGAAGATAACTTGGCTGAGGACCTCAACAGCAAGTCCAGCCATGCTAAATCGGACGAGTCAAGGAGTCCCATTTCTTCCACCTCCAGTCACGTGGAAGAATTAGCAGAGCTATTAGCCAAGAAATTAGGGGCACAGGGGCAAAGAGCTTATCAACCCCCAGTTCAAAGATTGCCTATGCTACGGAGATGTAGCTTATGTGGAGGAGATCACCCCACTCACCTGTGTGTTCGAGGAGGGGGCGGTGCACAACCAGCTTATCCATACAACAGGCAGCAACAACAAGGGACTTCTTGGTATTGTCACATAGAACAGAAATACACTAATCACACTACTGAGAACTGTCCATTTAATAGGCAAACACGCCCTTTCCAACCACCTCAGTATCGATCGTATGGATATCCACCTAGAGACCCGAACAGAGAGATCCCTAGATACAACCCTTATCCAACACAGACGGGAGTACCTAGACCAATTGAACAGACACCATACCCACCACCACAACCTGTGCTAGGACCCCAACCGTCGCAACCTCAACAAGTAGTACCAGTAAAGTATGCGCAACCAGACGAAAATCTAGAACGAGCTATAGTACCAGCCACTACAGTGACCCAGATAGAATCACCAAACCTGGGATACGAAACCCTACCAAGTGAGTACTATCCGTATGAAGCCTATATGGTGGAATACGAACCGGCATATGAGACTACATACTATGGGTATGAAGGCTATGATCAGACTTATGGAGCAGAGACTTCCACTCTAATGTATACAGCTCCTAAGGCACCACAACCCATGAGACCACCTAGTAGACCACCAGTACAGAGAGGACCATGTTTTAGATGTGGAGGAGACCATTTCATTAGAGAATGCCCTCGACCATACAACCCTCCACCACCTAGAATCTGGGAAGGATATTGCAGTGATTGCGGAAAAGAACATCTTTTTAGGGATTGCCCTAAGAACCCTATAAAAAACCAAGGCTCTGCACCAATCAATGTAATAGAGGTCATAGAAGAATCGGGAAGTGATAAGGAGTACACAGTGCCACTAAAAGCCATCACTAGAGCCCAAACAAAACAAAAAAAAGAACAGCAATCAGAAGAGGAACAAAAAAACAACACGAAAATAAACCCTTCAACGCAGATAGTGGAAGATTCCGAAGATCCATGTGAAAATTCCCACAACTCAAAAGCTCAGAAATGGAAAGAACGACGAGAGAAACTCAAGGATAAATGGGCAAAGAACAAGAGTACAAACAGTAAAAAGCAAATTGAAAAATCAAGTAAACACAAAGAACAAGGGAAGTCTAAGGAGACTCCTGAGCTAATCGAACCTAGCTCAGAGAGGGAGAAACCCGGATCAATTCTAGCAGATCCAAAGCCAGACGACTTGGATATGTGGCTGAAAGCGTACCAAGCTAGAATCAAAATGGGACCGAACATAGAGCAACATGAAAAAATCTACCCTAGAGGAGAATTAGAAAAGGAACGACTAGCTATATGCAGAAAACTCATAGAAGTAGCACAAACAACCCTAGAAAAGACTATCCCAACTCGACCAGAGACAAGGATTGCACAGGAACCTTATGAAGAATGCATCAAACCAAAGGATAAAGAACTTAGGAAAGAAGATCCCCAAGGTGAACAAGAGGCAGCACAAGATGGACCTGTATCAGCCATACCAGACTTAGAAGCAGAATGGCCCAAGGACTTGTGGGATAGAATCAGAGAAGAGCAATGGAAGAAGAATGGTGTCGATCCACCACCATTTGATGAAATAGATGTGGAAGATTGTCAACCCCATCCTAACCTTGAGGAGGCCTACGAGGAGATTTCAAGACTCGATAGAGGTAGAGAGGAGACCATAAGCATTTCAACATTGCCTAACTATATGGGAGAGTACGAAAGAGAGTCAGTGGTAATACGAGCACCCACGGTGCATGGAAAAGGAATAGGAAAAGGAATAGAGAGTTCGCATAACTTAACAGAGTTAAAGAAAACAAAAGTACAATGCCAATTAACGGTGGAAGATTTGCTTCGACTTAAACCCCAGTTATGGAAGCAAATGGCAGAGCAATTGAAACCACTGTCAAAGAATGGAGGATCAAAAGAAAAGGAACTGGAAAATAAGTCCACAATATAGGCTCCAGTCGATAAAGTAGGAGAGTTCAGTGAAGGGGATGAAGGGAATACCTGTTTACCTGTCATCTACAATGGGTACATGACCAAAGCTATCTTAGACACCGGAGCTGGGGTAGGAATTGCAACGAAGGAAATTTGGGAAAAGTGGGGAAAACCAGCCTTACGACCCACTCACATGAAACTCCAGTTAGCAGACGGTCATGTAGAGAGACCCCTAGGAATATTGGAAGGAATTAAGTTAACCACGTGTGGAGTGGAATTTGAACACACACTAGCCATATGTAAGTTCGAAAAAGCAAACAATTATGAGATGATATTAGGACGACCCTTCATGAGACAGATGAGAGTCGTACAAGATTGGGGCAGAGATTCGTTATATCTCCAACATCAAGGGAACACTACCAAGATAAACTTGCACACATTCGCTTATCGGGATGTCCCTCCATTACAATGGAATCCAGTCCACAAAGAAGAAGATGACCTATCCATTCACAGTGCTGGATCAAGTGACCAATCTTGGATGCACGAGGATGCCCAGTTGTGGATGTGCAAAGAAGCAAAGACGGAGGAGTGTAAAAAACAAATGTGGCCGATAGGGCACACTAACTATCGCTCGATAGAAGACCCCGATTATATGCCTCAAATTTTTTCAGGTGAACTCTTCGAACCACATGGCTGGATGGAAATCCTAGCCACATTAGACGTCTGTGTGAATGAGGAAGTACTGACGATGAACGACTGTATAGACGAGGAAGGATATGATGTGAACCTCTACATGGTTATCCTCCAAGAAGTAGAAGCAGGGGACATTGAAGAGAAAGAGTGGAAAGAAGAGTACGAAAGCATAGAAATGGAACCAGAGTTTGACTCTGAGGAACAATATTTACAAACCATACAAAAAGAATCAAAAGAAAGATCAACAAAAGTCTTAGCAATCGAAACCATCCCAATAATCCACGAGCCTAGAGAGGACACGAGTAAAGTGGAACTGGAACCAGACCAGTTCAAAGTTCCAGAACATTTTAAAAGATACGAAGTGGAAGAAAGAAAGATAGCTACTCAAATGCCTAAACGAGAGGCCTGGGATGGAGAAGCCTATGACAACAAGGAACAAACCAAGAAAGTTGTCGTAACGATAGAAGACGGAGAAGAGAGGTGCACGTATATTGGGAAAGACGTATCGGAAGAGGAAGAAGAGGATCTCATACGACTCATCCGAGAATATCGAGATGTGTTTGCTTGGACGTACAAAGACCTCAAGGGTGTGGAACCAAGCATATGCGCTCATCGAATCCCTATGATCTCGGATGCAAAACCTTCTAAACAACGCCCTTATACGTATAATGAAGTTTATGCAGCAAAAATAAAGGAAGAAATTGACAAATTACTAGCGGCAGGATTCATTTATGAGATTGAACACACAGAATGGGTATCGCCACTAGTAGTAGTGCCCAAGAAAAATGGAAAACTAAGGGTGTGTATCAACTTGAAAAAGGTAAATGCAGCAACCATACGTGATAGTTTCCCTTTACCTATCACAGACCATCTTTTGGAAAGAGTTGCCGGCAAGGAGGTCTATAGCTTCTTGGATGGATTCTCGGGTTACAACCAAGTAGCTATTGCAACTGAAGACCAGCATAAGACCGCATTCGCGACTGAATGGGGAATCTATGCATTTAGAGTAATGCCCTTTGGGCTCACTAATGCACCAGCCACCTTCCAACGACTGATGTGTCATGTATTCAAAGAATTTCTGAGAAAAAGTATGGAAGTATATGTAGATGATCTGTGTACATACTCAAATCAACGACCAGACCATATACCGGAACTGAGAAAAATATTCAATAAATGTAGACAGTACAGAGTTTGTTTGAACCCTGAGAAATGTGTCTTCATGGTACGGCAAGGAAAAATCCTAGGACACATCGTTTCAAAGAATGGAATATCCACGGACGAAGAAAAGATTAAAGTTATCTTAGAGCTACCCAGACCCAAGAATGCAAAGGAAGTACAAGCCTTTATGGGACACTGTGGATATTACCGAAGGTTTATTCACATGTATGCCATAATAGCTAAGCCTTTATATGGTCTATTGACTCAGTTCACATGGACAGACGAGTGTGAGAAGGCCTTCAACGAGCTTAAGAAGCGGCTGAGTACAGCCCCAATTCTAAAATCACCCAACTGGAGTAAGCCTTTTCATATTCATGTTGATGCTTCGAACTATGCCATTGGATGTATCCTAGCTCAACCGGCTGATGAAGGGAAGCTTGACCATCCAATCGCTTATGCGAGTAGACAATTAAACCAAGCTGAAAGAAATTATACGACTACTGAAAGGGAAGGCTTAGGAATGGTTTATGCAGTGAAGAAGTTTAGACACTACCTCTTAGCTAACAAATTCAAGTTCTTTATAGACCATCAGGCTTTGTTGTATTTAGTCAATAAGCCTTGCAACACAGGAAGATTGGTACGATGGTTCTTACTATTAATGGAGTTCGACTTTGAGGTAATAGTCAAAAAAGGAAACACACATGTAAGAGCGGATCACCTTTCAAGGCTAACGCATGGAGAACCACCTAGTGGAGTACCGGATGATTTACCAGATACGTATTTGTTTAATCTTGAAGTATGTCCGAAGTGGGCGGAACGATTAATTCCCATACTCACCCATGGCCCTCAACACTCAATAAATAAGAATAGCAAAAAAGAGATTCTTCAAACGAGAAATTTACACATTGTTGCTGGAAGCATGTATTATAAGGAACCTAACGGAGTCTTATTGAGATGTGTCGAGGAGGACGAACAGAAGCAACTAATTCAACAGGCACATGTAAACAAGTGGAAAACCCATCAAGGGATGCATGGAACAATTCGAGAATTAAAAAGGTTAGGTGCATATTGGCCTGACATGTCAAAAGATGTTCACGATTATGTAAGTAATTGTGTGGAATGCCGAGAAACTATCCCAGAGGATCACGTGTCCTTACCTTTTTCGACCATAGCGCCTAATTGGAGTAAAACATTAGTACAATTCCTCAAAACGAAAGAGCAAGGAGCTAGTTTAGCAAGAAAGCGATCCCTAGAAGAAATGAGCAAGGATTATGTGATAATGGGGAAACAATTGTTTAGAAGAGGAAAAGACAATCAGCTCAGATTGTGCGTGCATGAAGGAGAATACCTTCCCCTACTGGAGATGGCACATGCAGGAGCTGCGGGAGGACATTTTTCAGCAGACAGAACTGTCAAGATGATTCTCTTTGCAGGCTTGTGGTGGCCAACTCTACATATGGATGCGGAGACATATGTGAGAAGCTGCGAAACATGCCAGAGAGCAAAATATCCCATTCGAAGAGACGACATGCCTTTAAGACCCATGGTTTGTGCGAGAGCATTTACCAAGTGGGGTATAGATTTCATAGGACCTATCAATCCACCGGCTAAAGGATCACATGCAGAGTACATTATAGTAGCCACCGACTACCTAACCAAGTGGGTAGAAGCAAAAGCCACTAGAAAGAATGATGCTCAAACCACAGCAAAATTTCTCTTTGAGCACATTTTCACGCGCTTTGGACTACCGATCGAGATAGTGAGTGATCGAGGAACGCATTTCCTAAACGAAGTCATTGAGTCGCTAATGAATGACTTTCTTGTGATTCATAAAAAATCAGCCCCATACCATCCTCAAGCTAACGGACAAGCTGAAAGTTCCAACAAGGTACTGTGTACTGTATTGACAAAGATTGTCAATAATGGAAGGTCGGATTGGGACAAACAATTGCATCACGCAATTTGGGCCTTCCGTGTGGCATATAAAACGGCCATTGGAACCACACCTTTCAATCTAGTGTATGGGTAGAATGCAATTTTGCCAATTGACTTCTTAGTACCTACGTTGAAAGTGGCCCAGCAATATGAGTGGAACGGTCATGAACTGTCCCAGCAACTAGACCAAATTGAAAAGTTGCACGAGACTAGATTGCAAGCTGTAGCAGGCATTTATGCTGCTAAACGGAGACAGAAGGCATATCATGATTCACATATAAAAGACAAGGGACTAAAAGAAGGCGACTTAGTCCTAGTATACACCCTAAAACAACACGCAAAGAAGCTACAAAAACGCGGATATGGACCTTTGATTATAAATCGAATCTCTACTAGTGGTGCAGTCAATCTCGCCACACTAGACGGAGACATTCTTCCCAATTACATCAGTGGATGCAGAGTGAGACGATTCATGGAGCTTTTGACTGATCAAATGCTAGCGCGGCTGTTAGGAGCTCAAAATAGGAAAAGGAAAGAAGAACGAATTCGAGAGGAAGCCCGACAGGAAGCACTAGAACGCATTAGGAAACGGAAAGAGTGGATCAGGCAAAGAGATGAACGTTATCTCCAAGGAGAAGAGCCCATCCCTATGGCAAACTATCAGGTCAAAAACCAGGATTCAACGGGTATGTGTAAAACGCAACCTTACCTAAACCTAGGGATTGGCAAGACAGAGTATAAATTGATAGATGCATTGATAGACTCAGGAGCAGACCTTAGCTGCATGCGAAAGAGAATAGCAGACGAGCTGCAATTAGAATTGAATCCCACAAAAGCTCAATTAATAGGAATTGGAGGTCACACCATAGAATGCATTGGAACCACGAATGTATCCCTCCCTAGGAAATTCCTCCATGGAACAAAGAGTTCTAGTGTGTGAGGATGACGATTTGATAGAAGACTTCATTCTAGGACACGACTGGATCATTGAGACAGAGGCGTGTATCCATCTAGCTCAAGGTTATATTTCGGCTACGATAGGGCATAAAGAGATTTTCAGCTTGCTTGAAGAGAAACCATGTAACCAAACTAGGTCACTGCCAAAATCGAAGGAAGTTCAAAAAACGACAGAAGAAAGCATCGACTATGCTCACCAATCAGGAAGCAAATGCATAGGAGCTGAAACTTCGAACTTAGCGACGTCCACAATAGAGTCGAAGTTATCCAATGCAATTGTGGAAAAGCCAACCAATGGGGAGACGCGCTCTCCTAAACAGGCTCAAAACATCCAAAGATCGCACTATTGGAACCCGACAAGCAGATACTCGAACCAAAACCCACCCAAATCTAAGTGGGTACGCAAGGATCAGATACAGAGTCAAGAAACGTCCACAAGCACTCTGAAGAAGGGAACAGGCATCACCAAACCAGCTGCAAGGAACTACAGACAAAACGAACCAGTGCTAGTATGGATTGCCAAGCCCTTGCTTGAAGCTCAAAGATCGCGACATCAGATATGGATTCCCAAAAAGGTCATACAAGCAGCTAAACAGAACATAAGGACAAAGGAGAAAATACCATATCAAACAAGGGAAAAGTCAACAACACATAAGAGTCATCAGGAAAGATGGAAGAGCAATGCAAAATTCAATCGGACAATGGATAAAGCAAATGGAACACGAGCAGCTACACGAATCGAGAAAACCCAGCGACCTCTCTCAGTGTTCTCAAAATGGATTTGGAAACCAAAGCTACCACGAGGAGCGGATGATCGAGGAGATAAAGCACCCAATTGCACTCATGTAGTGTCTAATGCACCTCAAGTAAGCATGATAGGGCCGCAATACAAGGCCAAGCATTCGGCACAAGATGTACATTATCAAACTAGTGGTGCACGATCTCCAAGTGAGACTAGATCTTAGCTTTAACCTGATAGGAATGGACATACTATGTACATAAACTATGCTTCGGCTATACTAATGATTGTCTTCTTTCAGAAAAAAAAAATATATAAAAAGAGGCGGTAAGAAATCCCACTCTTGCAATAATGGGGAACGGAGTGACGAGCTACCATAATCACAACAATACACTGTATGGTCTCATGAAAGCCTTTCAAGCTAATGCACTTTTCCTTGTAAGTGCAGATGGCTTCTGAAGACTCTGAAGCTACAATCCAAGAGGAGGTCCAAGAATTTCCTCCCCAATGTCTTACGAAAGCAAAAGGCCATTAGTTCAGAGATGAACAGCCAGTTGAGGAATATCTCTTCTTGGCCAACATAAAGATCATGGACACGGAGCACCACTTTCCGATCATGTCCCAGGACTTCAAAGTTTTACATGGAATGCCATCTACAATCGATATCATGAAGAAAGCAGGAATTCATAAATATTTTGTGCTACCTATCTACAAACCGGACTTCCAACGCTGTACACAGGTCATGAACACTCTACGACCAGCACTACATGATACATTGGTGCCAGAAGCCAATGTGATGGATAAGAATGGAGAATGGTTTGTCATTCAATCCTCCCACGACTTAATCAAAGAAGCATTTGGATGGGAAAAGGATGGTGTCAACATGGTCAAGGAAGAGAGTCGTGGAGCAAAAACCAGAACTTTCGTCGACATCAATAGGGTGGACATCGAAGAAGAAGTCAGATTGATTCATCAACATCTTTGCTTCCCGAGTATGAACAGATACACGGCCCCTCAAAAGATCATTGTGCAATTATTGTCTCATGCCATAAAACAGATCGGCAACCAGGTAAACCTTACACCATATGTGCAAGAAAGATTGTTCGAGGCGAAGAAGAAATGGGAAAATAAGAAATTCCTCAATGGGACCACTGCCCTCACAATCATGATTTACCACGCATTGGGCATGCGCGAATACTTACATGAGATGCCATCTTCAATGGAGTTGGCTCAATTTGTCAAAGCAGCTACTGTACCGAAACAAAAGAAAGGAAGCAAACAAGTAGAAGAAGCAGAAACAAGTTCGCAACCCCGTGTGAGAGGCACCATGAGAGGCACAAAACGACCTCGAGAAGTCCAACAAGCAGAGGAGGAAGTACCAAAAACAAAGAGAGTACATGTATTGCCTACGACCACTACTCAAGGAACCAGAAAGATCACGGAAGAAGAATTGGCCCAAGCACTGGAGGAGACTCACAAATATACGGAAGGACAAATTAATCTGCCAGTGCAGGGTCATCACTATCAACAGTCCGCAAAAGCTCAGGAACCAAAAGGCAAACTCACCAAGGTACATAGATATCAGGAAATTGGGCTAGACAACTCTAGTTCTGGATCTGACAGCCAAGAAAAGCCCAATACATCATTATTGGATGTAGATATTCAAAGTGAATTGAAAGATGATGGCCAATGGGCCGAATTAAATGAAGTAGACTATGGCAAAGACCAAGCAGGCCACAAGGAAAAAGGTCAATCACCACTGATAGACCAAAGTACCGCCAAAAAGCAGGCAGAAGAAGAAACGCAACACCCTATTCAATCGAAAGATGCCTCCATCACCCACACAAAGGAGGACAAATCTGATGATGAGGAACGTCTAATGATATCAGAGGATAAGCCTCAGGAAGAAGGAAAGGAAGACGAGGAACCCTTCACCCCATTAAGGGTTGTGGCAGAACCGTCCCCAATGGATGTCACATTTCAAGGGAGTGCCACGAAGGTTCGTAAGGTAATGGAAGATGACGCAGAATTGCAAGTACAACTACAGGTCCGACAACCACATAAGGAACTGATCCACGTCGCAAAGGGTCAAGATGTACATACAGGAGAAACCCCAGACATACCAAAGACATGGCTGAATGTGGACATAGCTCAGCTCAAGCCTGTGGTGCAGGATATGATTCGCACTGCACTAGACACTCAACAGTTGATGCTTGATGCTGATGAAGATTACGACCAAGCCATGCTCGAAAAGCAGGAGCTTCAAAAGGAAGGTATGACTCTGGCTAAGAAATTATCCAAAGCAGAAGCTCAAGTTTTGAAGAAACACGAGGAAATAAAGACAACCAAAACACAGTACAGAATATTAGAAAAGGAAAATGCCAAACTAAAAGAGCAAGTTTTGGAGCTCACAAAGAAACTAGACATGACTGACAAAGAGAAAACAAGGATCCATGCTCGTAGCAAGGTACTCGAATCACAGCTCAAGGTGAACATGGAGGAAGCAGACCACTTAAGGGACAGGAACAAGGAGCTCATGACAGCTCTCCTCAGTGATCAACCACCGAAAGATACTGACAAATCAAACGAGGATATAAAAGACATGGAAGAAAAGTTGACCAAGATGGCAGATCAGCTCAAACAGGAGCAAGAGACAATTGCAGAATGGGAACAAAGATATATGAATGGCACTGCAGCTCTACGCAAAAAATGGAAAAAAGCAGAGAAAGATTATTTCCGACAGTGCAAAGAAGACACAGATCACATGCACATAGTCGCACAGGAATTAATCAAACATCAGGAAAAGCTTACAAAGGCTGAAGAAGAACTTAAGAATAAAGATGAAATCATCAAGAAGCTTCAGGAGCAGATAGAGCTAACAGGAAAGCAGGGGACACCAGTAGTTCCACCAGAGACCACAGCTACTGTGGAGGAAGAGGTGCGTCCTCTCTCTCCCCCCTTGTATCATTCACCACTAAGGGCGGAAAAGGAGGTTCCATTAGAACCTAACACACGAGAAATTGCAGAACTGAGCAGACCAGAAAGGGCACTACTGGTGTCCCAGCTCACTGCTGATTTTGAAGATCAAATTGTACAAATCATGAAAGAAGCTCGAATAGAAAACAAACAATTAGATCAAATTTTGAAGCCATTCAATGTACCATATGGTCTACTTAAAGAACAGACGCGGATGTATATAAAGTCTGCAACGAACAAAGATCCGGACCACAACCTTCAATTCCAGCATGACACTTTCAAGTATACTCAAGAGGAATTTGAGAAGGCGGATCCGATATGGCGAAGAAAAATTTTGGAGAAGAATCCGACATTGCGGGTACAGTGGGAAGCATCACCCTATGCGCTTCAGGTAAATCCATCTTTTTGTCCTGTACCTCGCAGACGCTCTTGGACGCAATTTTGGGAAGGACAACGTCAAGGCACTATCAATAATCAGTGGCTTAACTATCCGTTACTACCTAGTCCGCCACATAATTACTTACCTACCGAAGAATATATGGTGAAGACAATGGAATTTTGGATTGCAAGGTATGATACAGTTCCGGACTTAGCTGTCAAGATGACCAACAAAATATTTAGCATGCTCATTACAGTGTTGAAGGTGTTCCAGCACGCTAAATATACAATTTTGAATTTCATCGGCATTACGCAAGGGTCGGAGGCTCTTATTTTTTATTTATCAACCATTCCGAGCCGACTCACCATTATGGCGTATTATTTGCGCCTTATGTTTTTGCCATCGACATATATGCAAACTTTCGAAGAAGCATTCTTTACAGGCTTCTTTGAAATGGATTCAGAAATTTTTGTGAAAATGACTTCCAATTTCAATGCAAGGCTGGTGGCCTATGAAACAAGTTTCTTTGCTGATCATAGACAGGCGCTAGAAGACGGAGTAAAGTCAAAGCAATGGAAGGAATTCATGCTATGTCATGCAAATCTGCTGAACCAACGAGAGCAAACCGCCATTCAAACATACACACGTCGCCACAGAAAGCCTGTCGAGGACGACAGAGTTCAGGAGGAGGGACGTGTAGAGGGATAATCAAGCAAAAAGAAAAGAAGAAGAAAATCAAAGTCCAGAACGATTCATTAAGAAAGGAAAAAGAACATATCTCTGCAGGAAGCCCCGCAGGGGCGCATTACCCATCTCTGCACAGAGCCCCGCAGGGGCACGCATCAGGCAAAAAGAGAAATCATCCAGGTCATGCACGATGGAAAAGAAGTAAACAGCCTCAAAGCAATACAACAGGGTCAGATGTGTACAACCAGGACAAATCAGAGGACCAAAAGTTACAAAGGGGTAGAGGCTGAAAAGTTTAAGAGGGTGACTAAGAACAGCACATTCCTAGTCACTGGTGGCGTGCGTGGCAACCCAAGTCAACCGGCAAGACAACTGTATCAAGCTCTCGAGTTGTAGAGCTTGAATCAAGAAGGCCATCGAATCTGCATGTCTGTTTAACTGCAGACAATACTGACCAAGGGGAGCGTGCGGAGAAAAGCTGAGCGCCTCTAAAACGTAATGCAAGATCAAGATTCAGGCAACACTGACCAACGGACGCGTGCGCGAAGCAAAGTCTGTCAAGGGACGACAGAGACGAAGAGGGGGAGAGTGTTGCAGAGCTAAAGAGCGCACAATGCAGAGAAAAAGACAGGCCCCAAAATTTTTCCGATTTGGACACACAACTTTTGTATCATAACCACTTTTGTATATATTTCCCGTTGTAAATGCACTAGAGGAGTCCTCTAGATGCATCCCCACAGAAGATTAGTGATTTACCCATGTACAATAGTAGGAAGTTAGTCTCTTAGTGAATAAAGTGCCGGTCTCTTGTGTGAAAGGACCAAACTTAGGGCACTAGTATATAAGTCAAAAGTGACTCATTGTAAAGAACTTCTTGTCATTGTGAAGAAGGAGCACTTCTGAATTTTCGAGTTTGCCTCTTTCTTGCTGATTTTGATCTTCATTTTGCTCTTATATGTGTGTGTTATGCTTGAAATGCAGGTGTAGGACTGTTGTCTACCCCTTCCCCCTTGTTTTGAGCTGCTCTAGTGCGTGCGTAAGCTAGGAGAAGCTGTGGCGCGGGTGTTTGTGACTCCCATAATTCATTGTTTTTGCCATAACTTGAAGCAGAGTGGTCAGATTTGAGTGAAACCACCACCGTTGGATTCGTCTTGTCGAGAGCTTCGAAACGAGTACCCTATTGCCTATGTTCGGAGTTCTGGGCTGGGAGAAAACCTCAAAATACCAAAACTGCTGAAAAGAGGCTTGCGGCAACACTTCCAGTATTTCAGTAGGTGTGAGTGGTAGTAGTCTTTTCTCATGTGTGAATAGTTCAACCACTTCATTTTCCATCACGTGTGCACACGTCTTCATACACTTGGCGAGTCGCTCCTTAGGATTGACATTTAAATGTGTGTTAAAGAACTCACTATATGCACTTGTGTGGCAATTGAGGTATAGTCTCATTGGCACAAGTCCTTGAGTCTTCGTGACTCAAGTACACAGAGTCACTTGCATCTATTGGCGTGAATGTAGATGATGATGATGATGATAAGGTGGAAGTATGCCTTCCTAGTTTAAGAGCTGCGTATAAGCAGTTCAGAATGTCCATTTAGACCAGGGGAAATATTTCGAATTTTGTTGATCTTTTGTCCATGTTGATTATTGAAGAAAAGAATCTTGGTGAGGACTCTAGCTCCCAAGGAAACCTAGTTCTGAACAGGTATTCTACTATGGTAGAGGAAGAGGCAGAGGTAGAGGCTTTGGAAGTGGAAGAGGACACAATAACCAAGACCAAGGTCAACAACAAAATCATGCAGGAGGTAGAGGACAATTTCGAGGCAGGGGGAGCCAAAGAGGCCGTAGAAATTTCCAAAGAAATGATTGAGGTAATGATAGTAAAGGATGTTGGAATTGTGGTAAACCTAGACACTTTGGACGTGATTGCATGTTGAAATCAAAATAACAGAAGGCAACAAAAACCAACTATGCATCCACAAGTGAAGATGATTCTGAGAAGTTGTTCATGGTTCAACATCACATGATGAATACGATGTCTACTGATGTTTCAAAATCGAATGATAATGTATGGTATCTTGATTCAAGCGCTTCAAATCACATGAACAATCATGGAGAATGGTTTAGTGCTTTGTAGAAATTGCCAGTTCCTGGATATGTTGAAACAGATGATGACACATCAACCCTATCAAGCATATAGGAAACATAACACTGTCTATGGAGGATGGAAAGGTAAAACATCTTGTTGATGTGTTGCATGTTCCAAATATAACAAAGAATCTGGTTTCTGTTGGACAAATGGTTGACCAAGGATTACAAGTCAAGTTCAATGTTGATGGGCTATATGTAGAAGAGTACAAGTAGGATGGAAGATTGATTGCCAAAGGAGACAAAGTGGGTAGGATGTTCACATTAAATGTGAAAATTCTTGAAATGAATGCAGCCATGTTTGCAAAAGGTGCAGGAGTTATTGCTGATATAGAGATCAGGCACAAACGAATTGGACATGCAAACTTGTAGAGGCTGAAATCGATCCAGTCAAAGGAGATTGTCAATGGACTACCAAATTTCAAAGTTGCAGAAATGCAAAAGGTATGTGTAGCATGTCAATTCGGTAAACAGTCAAGAGCATCATTTTTGCATGACAAGCATGTTAGTGAGAATGTACTAGAAATCGTACATACAGCTATTTGGGGTCCTGGAAAGACCACATATATGAGCAATTGCAAGTTTTATGTTACTTTCATTGATGGCCATACAGGAAAGTATGGGTATATTTCATGAAAGAGAAGAGTGAGGTGTTCACTCACTTCCAGAATTTTAAGGCTATGGTGGAAAAGGAGACAAGAAACTATGTTCAAACATTAAGGTATGATGGAGGAGGTGAATACATGTCAAATGAGTTCAACAACTTTCTTAAAAATCATGGAATTCGACGTCAGTTTTCATGCAGGTACACACCACAACAGAATGGCGTTGCTGAACACAAAAATAGACATATTAGAGAAATAGCAAGAGCTTTGATGGCTGAGAAGAATATGCCTCATTGTTATTGGTTAGAAGCTATGCATATTGCTATATACATCATGAACAGAACTCCGATTGCTATTGTACATCAAGTTACACTTGAAGAGAAGTTTACAGGTAAAAAGCCAAACTTATCACATATAAAAGTATTTGGTTGTATTGCATATGTACATGTTCCAAATGAGTTGAGGACAAATCTGAAGTGTTTCAATGGCGATGCACCACAGTGCGCTCTCCTTCTCGAGAGCTCCACGACGATATGCTCGGAGTAGAAAGCTGAGCTCCTGAGGTCGCACACAGTACTCCGCACAGAGGCTGTAGAATACGCAGAAAACAGAGTACACAGGAAGCACGAAGACAGACTTCTTAGGTCTTACAAATGCGGTCGAACTTACAGTCTGTGACTGACCAGGCCACTATATGTTTTATTAAAGAACATATACAAAGAAGTGTCCGGTGGCCATTTGGCCTTTCACATGGACACTAACGGTAACAATCTCCCACTAAAGGCCAATATGGCCAGAGTAACTATGGGAGAAAAATTAATGAATGATAAAGAATACCTGAGTGTAAGTATACAAACTATACCTCCCACCTGATGGGCATGTTACACAGTATACAAGTGACTGCGTAAGATCAAGAATCAAGTAACCCCCATCAAGTGACAACAGTGTCGAAAGCTATCCTGTGGTAGAGCTTTAGTCAAAGCATCTGCAGCATTATCTCGAGTGTGAACCTTCTCAAGAATAATGCTCTCAGTGGCTAAGCAATCTCTAATGAAGTGATACCTCACCTCAATGTGCTTGGTCTTTGCATGATAGACCAGATTCTTAGCCAAAGCAATGGCACTCTGACTATCACTGAGCAAGTGAGGTACATGCTGAGGTAAACCCATATCACAAGCAAGATGAGAAAGCCACAATGCTTCCTTACATGCCTCACTTGCTGCAACATACTCTGCTTCTGTGGTGGAAACAGCTGTACATTCTTGAAGACGAGATCTCCAAGAGATAGCACCTCCAACAAAATGAAAAATATACCCTGATGTAGACTTACGATTGTCTACACAACCAACATAGTCAGAATCTGTGTAACCAATAATGGATGCTTTCCCTCTACCTAAGCATAGACACTTGTCCTTAGTGCCACTCAGATATCTCAAAATCATTTTGACCGCTTCCCAATGTTTCTTGCCAGGATTAGACATATATCTGCTCACAACTCCCACTGCAAATGCAATGTCTGGTCTCGTAGCTACCATAGCATACATGAGACTACCAACAGCAGACTGATAGGGAATTTTGGTCATGAATTCCTTTTCCTCATCTGATTTGGGGCAGTCATCCTTGCTCAATTTCACATATGTGGGTAAAGGTGTACTCAATGCCTTTCCACCCTGCATATTGAATCGGTGAAGTACTTTGGATATGTACTCACTTTGAGACAAGTATATGCATCTTTTACTCCTATCACGAGTAATGCGCATGCCGAGAATATGTTTGGCATCCCCCAAATCCTTCATATCAAATGTCTGACTCAACTTCTTTTTGAGAAGTGACAAATCATAAGAAGACTTCCCAGCAATCAACATATCATCAACGTAAAGTATCAAGCATATCAAGCTGCCATCAGAACATCTCTTTGTGTAGAGACAATGATCCTCATTGCTCCGAGAATAGCCTTGGGACTTCATAAAAGCATCAAACTTTTGGTACCATTGTCTAGGAGACTATTTAAGTCCATACAAGCTCTTCTTGAGCTTACAAACTAGACTTTCCTTGCCAGGAACTACATAACCCTCTGGTTGTTCCATATAGATCTCATCTGTAAGATCTCCATGCAAGAAAGCTGTTTTCACATCCATTTGGACTAGCTCTAAGTCCTCCATTGCAACGAATCCAAGCAACATGCGCAAAGTAGTCATCTTGACCACTGGAGAGAAGATTTCCTCAAAATGAACACCATGTTGTTGCTTAAAACCCTTTGCAACAAGTCGTGCTTTATATTTTGGAGAAGCACTATCTGATGTGAATTTCAGCTTATATACCCATTTACATGGTAAAGCTTTTCGCCCTTTGGCAAAGGTACTAAGTCCCAAGTACCATTCTTGTGAATAGAATCCAAATCACTCTTCATGGCATGCTCCCACTTGACATGATCCTCTGTCTGCATAGCCTCTTTGTAGCAAGAAGGCTCACCGGCATCTGTTAGCATAACAAAATCTAAACCTAGAACATATCTATCAGGTGGATATGAGACACGTGCAGAACGTCTCAATGGTTGCTGAACAGGAACATGTGCAGACTGATCTGAATGGACATTCTCTTGAACATCCCTATGTGTAGCATTTTTATGCATGCTAACCGGAGGACTACTATCCTCAAACACCACTCTTCTCACTTCAACCTCCTTAATGGGCTGTTTATGCATCTTCGACTCATTAAAAATGACATCACTACTTCTGATCACTGACCGTGTTTCAGGATCCCATAAGCAATATCCAAATTGTCCTTCTCGACCATATCCAAGAAAAATGCATTTCTTTGACTTATGCTCCAACTTTTGTCTAAGATTCTTGGGTATATGAACATATGCTTCACACCCAAAAACTCGAAGATGATCATAATATGGTGGTTTCCCTGTCCATAACTCTTGTGCCACTTTCAGACCTTTGGCAGTACTAGGTGAAAGGTTAATCACATGAACTGCAGTCAATACTGCTTCTGCCCAAAAACCTTGTGAGAGGTTTGCATGATGCAACATAGAGACTACTCTATCTTGAATAGTTCTATTCATCCTCTCAGCTACACCATTCTGTACTGGGGTATAAGGAGCTGTAAACTCTCTACGAATCCCTCTAGACTGACAGAAAAGGTTGAATTCACGTGAGGTATACTCACCCCCATTATCTGAACGTAAAGCCTTAAGCTTAGTTCCTTTTTCAGTCTCAACTGAAGCAAGCCATTTTCTGAAAGTAGGGAATACATCATCCTTTGATTTGATAGGATATACCCAGACTTTTCTAGTAGCATCATCTATGAAAGTGACAAAGTAAAGAGAACCACCTAAGGACCTAGTGGGCATAGGACCACACACATCTGTATGAATGAGATCTAAAGGCTGAATTGAAGAGTCAATGTGCATTCTATGCACATTTCTGGTTTGCTTTCCATATTGACAATGCTCACAAAATGAAAAATCAGAGAAAGATAACACAGGTAAGTAGCCAGAACGAGAAAGATTTTCCATTCCACTACGAGATATATGGCCCAAACGACCATGCCAAATACAAGCCATAGGTTGTTCAGTAACAGCTAACAAGTGTTCTTTTTGTGATACAAATAAAGGATAAAGTGAGCCAACTTTGCTTCCTTTTGCAATAACCATATTGCCCTTTGATATACGAAAGGACTGAGCATAGAAGACCACCTTGTAACCAAGGTCATCAAGTTGACCAACTGACATCAAACTGCGTGATAACTGAGGTACATGGCGTACATTATGCATAGTAAATTTTGAACCATCAATGAACTGCACAACCACATCTCCAATCCCCACAACATCACACTGGTAAGAGTCACCAAGTCTCACGGTATCAAGAGACTTTGCTGCATAATTAGAGAACCATTCTCTATGTGCTGTCACATGGAAAGAAGCACCAGAATCTAGCAGCCAGGTGTGGGAAAGAGAATCAGCCATAAGTGCCTCAGATGGCACAGTACTATCAAGTGTCAACACATCAGCATCATCAGAAATAGCATTAATTTCTTCAATCTTCACAGTCGAAGTAGATGGTGCAGGTAACTGTTTAACATGCCCATCAACATTTTGTCCTTTACCTGTAGCATTCTTTAATGCATAACAGTCTTTCTTCATGTGTCCTTTCTTATGACAAAAATGGCATTCGATATCCCTCTTCCTTGATTTACTTCTACTCTTATTCCGTTGACCATTCTTTTCCTTGTTCTTGCTCCTGCCACGTTGTTGATTCTTTCCTTGGTAAGAATCACGAACATTATATGCATCTCCACTCTGAGTGCCAACCATAGATTTTCTACGAATCTCCTCACTCAAGAGTGCTCCACATATATCATCATAGACAAGTTTACCGCCAGGTGCACTGTTGCTAATAGCTGTGCAAAACGTATCCCATGATGATGGCAGGGTGCATAACAGCAATACTGCTTTCATTTCATTATCCATATCCATTTTTTGAGCGTGTAACTGGGAGAATATAGCATCAAACTCATTTAGATGAGCAGCAACACTATCTGTGTCCTTCATACAAAGGTCATATAATTTTCTCATCAGATACACTTTATTTGATGCCGTCTCTTTTTCATATGTATTGCATAACTTCTTATAAAGCTCCTATGCACTTTCACAGTCTAATACTGTAAAGTAAACATTATCTGCCAAGTGCAAGCGAATGGTAGACCTGGCCATTTCATCTAACTCATCCCAATCATCTTCATCCATGTCAACAGGCTTCTTTGAAATCCCATTTACTGGCTTCCATTGCCTCCTTTGAATCAGCACATCTTTAATCTGATTCTTCCATAGAGCAAAGTTTGTGCCATCAAATTTTCGGATCTCAAAATGGTCTTTGCCCTGCAAGTTATAGCTCCTCCTCGGAACACTAGCACTAGACCCTGATCCACCGGATGTGCCTGAGACCTCTGATGCCATGATCGTACAGAACTGAATAGAATGATAATGGAGCTAGAAGAGTCCAAACACCAACAAATAAGTGTATCAAGGAGTAAATCGACCACTGTATAGTTGACTAAACCAGAAATCTGAAAAATTTTGCCAGAGTATCCTCTGCAAAATTAGCATATGACCAGTGTCAAAGTATCATAAAACTGCAAGTACTGACATGTCTACCTGCATAGTGAATCACTGACTCCATTGCATATAATCAGTTACCCAGTAGAAGCCAACTAGGCTTATCGAGCACCTATGAACAACTATCATACATCTCATATGGTGAGGCTGGGTAAGTCTTCCACCTGCATCACCGAAGAGACCCCGACATCTGGGTGTCTCCCAATTAAGAAAACCTCACCACGACCCTCTTTATCAAACGTAAAAGGCTTTATGCAAAGAACGTAACCGCTATATCAATGACCACATGGACGTACATAAGCGGTATCCACAGAAGCGTACATGGTGTGTATGTGCTCAATATATGCAGTTAAATGACACTAAAAGGCTGAGTTACACAGCCCAAAAACTAGCCAATAACACCTGCAAGTGTCTGTCAACTCTGATGTTTTAGGCTTTAAAAAGCCTGCATAAATTTGTAGCGACTGCTCCCACCAAAACTGAAAACCCCTCGAGAAACCTGTAGTTTTATGAGTGTGGCTGAAACTACAGCCCCAAAGGTTGATATTTATTGTCTCAGAAGTACAAGGAACACTCTTCTTGATGTTCTTGGACCTGTGCCAAGAGAACTATGTGCAAAAGTACTCCGAAATGGCTCCAAAAAACACCCCAAAATTGCTTCAGAAATAGGCTTTGAAAGCAAAAAATGAAGCTTTGAGGGACCAAAACTTGTTCAAGGTAATGTCAAGCTTAGTCTTTCCCCTTCTTCAAACACCACAAGAGTGTAGCTTAGTGGCAAGAGATTGCCACGGTTAAGTGAGCTCTGGGGGGAACAGTACTGGGATGGGTGACCTCCCGGGAAGTACCGGGAACCTCTATATTCCTTGATCGTTGAGGTCCTCCCTCGCGCGTAGCCAATGGTGACTTCGGTGACTCGGATGACAAGGTATGCCAAGGTCTATGCCTTGGTCGCCACCTTAGTCACCACCTTAGTCGTAAGCCTTGGAGAAAGGGGGGTGCTCGCTTCGCTCGCACAAATGGAACAAAGGTTTTGCCTCCAACTGCTCTGATACCAGTGAAGTGTTTCAATGGCGATGCACCACAGTGCGCTCTCCTTCTCGAGAGCTCCACGACGATATGCTCGGAGTAGAAAGCCGAGCTCTTGAGGTCGCACACAGTACTCCGCACAGAGGCTGTAGAATACACAGAAAACACAGTACACAGGAAGCACGAAGACAGACTTCTTAGGTCTTACAAATGCGGTCGAACTTACAGTCTGTGACTGACTAGTCCATTATATGTTTTATTAAAGAACATATACAAAGAAGTGTCCGGTGGCCATTTGGCCTTTCACATGGACACTAACGGTAACAAAATCTTGATCCAAAAGCAGAAAAATGTATCTTTATTGGGTACTTCCTTGAGCAAAAGGGATATAAATGTTATAAGCCACTCACACGATAGGTTAAGGTAAGAAAAGATGTGGTATTTGATGAAATGTCAAGCTTCTATGCAGATGCCAAAGAAGGACTGAATCTTGAACCAAATGACAAAGAAAATGATGAAAAATCAAGTGTAGAATCTCAAGTTTTGAGTGGACCAAATGCATCACCAAGCAATAGTTCCAACTCAAATCCATGGAGTGGAAACAAATTCATCAAATAAATCCAAGAAAGATAAAGAAAAGTCTTCTGCTAATAGTAAAACATGTGCAGGTTTTGAAGACATTGATGGAGATTCAAGTGGTTCAAAAAAGAGTCTTGATGAGGAACTTGGATTGCCCTCTATGACGACTCCATGAGTTAGAAAGGCACATGCAGATGATACAAGGAGAAGTGACCCAGGACCAAGAAGGTCTGGGAGGATGCGAAATTCAGTGCAACGATTGATGTATGATAGTTATATGGCTCGTCATTGTGCCTACATGACCAAGGTAATACAAGATGTTGAACCTTCTTGTTTTGAAGAAGCAATGGAAATGCAGATTGGAAAAAAGCTATGGATGAGGAGATGGCTGCACTTTATGGAAATGAAACATCGAAGCTCGTTCCATTGCCACAAGGAAAGAATCCCATAGGTTGCAAGTGGGTTTAGAAGGTAAAGTGCAATGTTAATGGTAGCATAAGCAGGTACAAAGCACAATTGGTAGCAAAAGGACATGCACAAACATATGGCATTGATTATGAGGAAATGTTCAGCCCTGTAGCTAAAATGTCTACTGTGAGAACACTTGTTGCATTAGCTATAGAAAAAGGATGGACTTTACATCAGATGGATGTGAAGAATGCTTTCTTACATGGTGAGTTACAAGAAGAAGTATATATGGGCCAGCCACAAGGATATGAAGACTCAAACCACCCAGAATATGTTTGCAGGTTGCAAAAGGCTTTGTATGGGCTTAAGCAAGCTCCTCGTGCTTGGCATGCAAGGATTGTTGACTACTTAACCACCATTGGGTTTTCTATGTGTGATGTAGATCATTCACTATATGCAAGGAAGGGTGATGATGGCAACACAATTGTGGCTATTTATGTTGATGACTTGATTGTAGGTGGTGATAATGAAGAAAGCATTAAAGAGGTAAAACAACTTCTTATGCAGGAATTTGACATGAACGATCTTGGTGTGCTGCGCTACTTCTTGGGCATTGAGTTTATACATACAAAAACATGTATATGGATGTCACAAAGGCAATATGCCTTGAGTATGCTACAAAAGTATGGTATGGCAGATTGTAAGCCAATTTCTATGCCATTATATCAGAATTTGAAGTTGGATACTACATCAAGTGAAGCATTGGAAAATGCTACTATGTACAAGAAAATTGTGGGAAGCTTGATATATCTCACAATCATAAGGCATGATCTAAGCTACACTTTTGGACTTGAAAGTCAATTTATGCAGGTTCCTAGGAAGCCAAATTTGGATGCTTTGAGGTGCACTCTACGTTATGTGAGTGCTACTTTGGATTATGCATTGTTTTATGAAGTTGGTGTAGATTTGCAGGTTCATGGATACACCGATGCAGATTGGGCTGGTTGCATTCTAGATAGAAGATCTACTAGTGGTTTTCTATTCTCACTTGGGAGTGCAGCTATTACATGGAGTAGTAAGAAGCAATCCACTATTGCTTTGTCGAGTACAGAGGGTGAGTATAGAGGTGCTGCAATGGTAGCATGTGAGGCATCATGGCTAGAGATGCTACTTGCAATTTTAGGTGTGGAAGTGCAAAATCCTATCACTGTCTATTGTGATAATCTTATCAGCATACAGCTAGCACGAAATCCTATTTTCCATTCTAGAACAAAGCATATTGATGTACATTATCACTTCATCAGAGAGTAGGTATTAGCATGTGATATTGATCTTGTCTATGTGAGAACATATGAGTAGGTTGCTGATATTTTCACTAAAGCACTCGGAGCAGAGAAGCTGAAGAAGTTTCTGAAGATGCTTGGATTAGAGGATATGACGTTGAGCTTGAGGGGGAGTGTTGAGATATCAAGCTCAACATGTGACGATCCAAGATGACACATATCCGTTTTTCATTTCTCTGACATGTATAATGGTCACACCGGTATATGTCAGGGATACTTCATTAAGCTTTACTAGATTTATCTACCGAGAGTGATGGCACTTTTTTTTTGCCAACTCACTCATTTGCGGACATTAGGTTTTTCCTTATGTAGTGTTCTATATATATTGCACTTTGTTGTATTGTTGTTTTTAGGTCATTCTTGTACATTCCATTTATGTAATAGAAGAAGAAGATCATTCTTCCTTGCCTCAATCTATGTGCATGCTTCTCTTTGATTGTGAGAGTGTGTGTGAGCTCTCTTCCTTATCTCCTTCCTCGCGACATAATAGTATGATTAACATACCCTTAATTTTTGTAAAAGGACCCGTATGTTTGAAGAGTTGATTATCTATTCATGAATTAAAATATTCTCAAAATGTAGGTGCATGCACATTTTTATATAGAAAGTCATATGAACCACATTTTACGGGAACTTTTGGAAAAAGATGTGCACCACTTTTCTCCTTTATTCATAGAATCTACTTTTGGAATGATGAAAATTGTGTATAAATATATGCAATTTGAGACAAGTCTAAAGTAAGTGTGTGTATGAGAGAGAAAAAGAGAGATTGTTCCAATATTGTGTATGATCTTTGTATCTATTTATTACTTCTTTTGTAAAATATTTGGTCTAACAATTTTTAAACTCTCGTTGTCATAGTTCAAGAGTGCACACAATAAGAAGAATATCATATCCATGAGAGCAAATAGTTGGTAGGTATGAAGATGTGCACATAACGAGATAGAAGCTCACACACCTACAACAAGGCAAGCATACACATGAAAACACATATGCACACACATACACACTCACTCACAAAATATTTGGTTTAACAATTTTTAAACTCTCGTTGTCATAGTTCAAGAGTGCACACGATAAGAAGAATATCATATCCATGAGAGCAAATAGTTGGTAGGTATGAAGATGTGCACATAACGAGATAGAAGCTCACACACCTACAACAAGGCAAGCATACACATGAAAACACATATGCACACACATACACACTCACTCACAAGTAGGCAAGAGCATGATGCTCCAAGAAGCTCACTGTATTGCAAAAGTCTAGAATAAAAACTCATGAGAGTTGTCAACTCTCTAAGTTCATTTCAAACAAGTAACCCTCACAAATGAGAGCTACTTCACTTATATAGACTTTTGAAGAGCTCTGTCAACATTGTAGTGTGTGATCTAACTTTAAAAATAGTGTCCAAAGGGAGGTTGAAATGATGTTAGGAAAATATAAAATTCGTGTGACTATTCTGTTCATGCTACAAAGCTTGAATACTATTCCATTTTTACATGGTGAGCCCGATTACTCTTAAAAACAGGGTGTTATGTCAAAAATAGGCATTTTTACATGTATTTTGGGTAAAAAATAGGAAAAAAACCTACTTTGAAGAGAGATTTGAGATGAGAAAAATTAATAGACCGCTTCCTCTATTACTTCTATGATTGTCTTTCCCTTTTGTTGCATTCTTTATCCTTCAATTGAGCAGTGACTAGTGTTTTTTGGTCTACTTTTGAACTTCCTCCAACAACCATTTTTATGTTGTTTGCATGCCTATGAATGAACATGCCCTTGTTCAACATCTATACATCTTCACATGAGAGAGACACTTCAACAAGATCTTTAGAATAAATTAAACGTCAAATTTGGATCTTAAATCATGAAGAAGTCACACATGGAATACAATAAAGTAAGAACTTTGAACTATAGTCTTCTCATGTTTAGTTTTGCCTTGTGTTCTTTTTCTTATATTTTCACTTTTTAGTTAGTAGCTTGTAGAAGTAATCTAGTGACTTTTCGAGGGTGCATAAGTTAAAGATTTGACACCTTGAGTATTTGGGAGGAAGTCTTGATTTCAAATCTTGGCTAAACATAAGATGAGTTTCTTTACCTTATGAGGTCAAGTGTGTGAGTGTGTTTCCAATTCATTGTACTCTCAAGAAAAAAAGTGACTTTCTTGATGTAGTGCAAGATTATCTTGTCTCATACCAAGTCTTTGCTCCCAAGAAGTGGGATTATCTCATATAAAGACCACTAGATCATATCAAGCGTGTCTACTTTTATTGGTTGTAAGTTACTCAATAAAAAAGGGCGGTAATGCGAGAGACTTTAGACAATCTCTAGAAATCTAAAGGTTTTTTGGTCCACTCAAGATTGTGTAATCTAAAAGAAAAATCTTTTTCTATTATAATTTACCTTGTTATTTTGGAAAATAATTGAAAAAGAAATAAAAAAGACAATACAAATGTGAAGAATATTTAAATGATTTTTTTTTTTGGAAATGGAGGTTCAACAAGCGCTTACTCTCTCAAGCTTTAACTTTGAAAGAACATTTGTACAGATGAATGGGCATAGTACCCCCGAGACATCCCCTCATCCCACAAAACAGGTGTTAGACAAGATTACAACTGATTTCAATTGATTTAGATTGTCCAAAATCATTACATGTCCAACCCGAGTATTACACTTTAGACCTCTGCCTCAAGAAACCAAAAACTCAACCACTAGAACAATGAAACATGAAATAAATTTTTCTCTAGTTTTTCAAAACTATAATTTTTTTTTGTTTTAATAAGAGCATACTAATAATGCAAATAAAATACATATGATAAATAACATAAATTCTGATAATGATTTTCTGATAATGATTTTTCTTTTTAATAAGAATTTTCTATCTTAGAGTGTTAAACCTCGAACTCACTCACAGAAAGTGTCATGACTATAGCACATGCGGCTAAGAGTGTTACAACTATATCACGTGCCACTCTCTAGACAACAAAAAGTTGTGTACACTCGAGAAATACCATAATTTATTTAGAATTCATAATTGATGAAACCACCACAACGACAAGCGAATATACAAAAGTAATTCTATACTGTGGTTCTCTCCATAGATTCAGCGCTCGACTCGTGTGCCGACCGCAAATTGGCAAGTGCACAGTCAAATCTGTCCCTCGAGGCTGCCCTCTAGGCTCTCTCTCTCTCTCTCTCTCTCTCTCTCACAAATTCGTCTCTCCGACCGCACTTCCTGACTGGACTGAGAGATCGTCCCTGGTCCGACTCGCAGATTTACTCTCAGATCCTCGCGGCTCGACTTGCATGCGCCCAACAGTTTTCAGTAATCTGCATTACGCTCCTTCCTTATATCTCATCTCCGCGAACCCTAATCTGCCTCCATCCGCTTTCGAGTCTGACGTCGACGCACTCTTTTAGGAAGGCTTCTGCAATGGCGTTGGTGTTGCAAAGTAATGGGATTTACGCTACTGCAGTAAGCAGGCCGGGGCCCACTGCTAGTCGCTCGCCTTGCATGGACTCTGTGTCATTGATCCATATTTCAAGAGCCGCGGGCTCGCTACGGAGTACTCCAGCTCGGCTATGGATCTCTTCCAGCAAAGCTCGTCTTACAGGAATTGTAATGACGACGGCGTTACCTGTGTATGTGCACTCCAGTCTCTTTGTGTGTGTGCGTTTTTCTTTCTTGCTGGTTTTGATTTTTGTTTGAACATTCCCACTGTGCGCTTTTTCTGTTGTCCCGCTTCCTTCACAATTTAGAACGTTAATCGTCTCTCCGGGGTATTTTTGCAAGGGCTTAACCGTTTACTATTCTGTTGCCAGAGATGTCGAGGAGAAAGTGGAGCACACGAGTTTGTATGTTCCTCGAGAATCACACACACAAGTCACTCATTCCATGCCCCCGGAGAAGATCGAACTCTTCAAGTCGTTAGAGGACTGGGCAGAGGAGAACATAGTTCCGTATTTGAAAACTGTGGAAAAAAGTTGGCAGCCGCAGGACTTCTTGCCAGAACCCTCTTCAGAAGGATTTCTGGATGAAGTGAAAGAATTGCGACAGCGTGCAGCAGAATTACCTGATGACTATCTTGTTTGCCTCGTTGGGGACATGATTACAGAGGAAGCTCTTCCAACTTACCAAACCATGCTAAACACTCTGGATGGAGTTCGGGATGAGACGGGTGCAAGCCTCACATCATGGGCAAGGTGGACCAGAGCTTGGACTGCTGAAGAAAACAGGCACGGTGATCTCCTAAACAAATACCTCTACCTCACAGGGAGAGTAGATATGAGAATCATTGAAAAGACTATACAGTACCTTATTGGATCTGGAATGGTACGTAAATGCCTGACTTTTAATATTTATTTCGAATTGTTGACGGACAAAGTTATGATAATAAATTCATTGCTAGGCAAAGTTATGATAATACAGTACCTTATCGGATCTGGAATGGTACGTAAATGCCTGACTTTTAATATTTATTTCGAATTTTTGACGGACAAAGTTATGTTAATAAGCTATGACATGCATTGCTGGGCGGACTGTTTGGGCACTGGGTTATAGTTCTTGATACCATCTCTTTGGTTAGTTTGCTTTGATTGCTCGAGACAGAGGGGTAAGTGATAGCTTCGCAAGAAAGCATTTGGCAGTTGACTGCAATTTTTCTGCTATTTTTGTAAGAGTAGTGCCTATCTTTTAGTCAACCCGTTTGTATGAAACATCAGGAGGCTTTGATGAAGTGATTGAAAACATCAGGAGGCTTTGATAAGTAATGTCTGAGTTTTAACGTTCACTTCCAGTTGTTGATGGACAAAGCTATGATGAAAAATCCGGATAGCTCAAGCAAAATGGCTACGATGATTATGGCATGAATTGCTTCTAGCGGAATCTTTGCACACTTGCCTGTCATTACTTTGATTAGCTTGTTTGGATTGATCAAGAAAGAGGAGAGGGTTGAGTGGTAGCTATGCAATAACTCTGTGCTTGGCTGCAAATTTTTGTTACTGTTGTTAGAGTAGTGCCTGTTTTTCAATCAACCTGCAAATTCTTGCTATTGTTGCTAGAGTAGTGCCTGTTTTTCAATCAACCTGTTTGTATGGAACATTGGAGGTTTTATTGGAGGCTTAAGCAAGGGAATTATGATGCAGAGTTGTATGCTTTTCATTAGCTTACTTGGTGGTTGATGAGGATGGATTGCATGACTGGCTAAGCGAAGATCATGTTGCTCAATGCTCGAGTGTAAATTTCTGCTTTTACAGCTTATTCTTTCACTCAACCTGTTTTTATGGCTCATGAGGAGGGTTTAGAAGAGGTGTAAGCAAGATAACCTTCATTCAGAGCTGCGGACTTTTCATTAGCCTACTTAGATGGCTGATGGAGAAGAATTGCATGGCTGCCTAAGCAATGAGAGTATGATGCAAATTATTGTGGGGTTCCAGATACAGAGTTGGCTGTGCTTTCTCGTTTCTATGTAGTTGTATTGTCCTTGCTCATTGTATAAGTCTGCACATTTTTGTTGTCCCTTGGCATAGTAGGACTTGTTTTTTGACAGTCCTTTTTTGGATGGATCAGTAGGAAGGTTTACTGAAAGCCGAAGGAGGAGAGTCATGATATACTACAGAGAGTCATGATATACTACAGATATATTCATTAGCTTACATGGATGGCTCATGTAAACAGATTGGATGAATTTTCAAGCAAATTTTATGAGGGGGGAGATGAGGACTTGGCTATGCTTATCATATTCACCCAATCTGATCAGAGATGTAGAATTGGATATTTTTTGTCACGTTCATCCAATTACACTGTCGCCAGAACGCACAGCTGTTCTTTTAATTAGCCCACTTGGATGGCTCAGGGAGAAGGATTGGATTTATATCGGCATAATGACTATGATACCTGTTTTTATGATTTGGACATGTGTAGTCCAATTACCTTACCTTTGCATATGTTGCACAACCATATCAGGATGTTTTTTGCCACATTCATTCCAGCACCTTAGTCTTGTTGTCCCTGTTTTAACTCTTCTTCTCTGGACGTTGCAAGAATGTTGATCTGTTTGAATCATCTCGGTGTTGATTCATTGGTTATGGCATAACATTTGGGACTTATTGTTTGGGATTTTTGTTCCAGGATCCACAAACAGAGAATAGCCCCTATTTGGGGTTCATCTACACTTCCTTTCAGGAGAGAGCAACTTTCATTTCTCATGGGAATACTGCAAGGCAAGCGAAAGAGTTTGGTGACAACAAGCTTGCACAGATCTGTGGAACAATTGCAGCAGATGAAAGACGGCATGAGAATGCATATACGAAGATAGTGGAAAAGCTCTTTGAACTTGATCCAGATGACACTATATTTGCTCTAGAGGACATGATGAGGAAAAAGATATCCATGCCTGCACACTTGATGTATGATGGCAATGACAGGAATATCTTCGACAAGTTTTCTCAGGTTGCACAAAGGACAGGTGTGTACACTGCCAAAGATTATGCGGATATTTTGGAATATCTGATCAAAAGATGGAATGTGGAGAAGCTATCTGGACTATCAAGTAGGGGTCAGAAAGCCCAAGATTATGTCTGTGGACTGCCGAATCGCTTTAGGAAGCTAGAAGAACGAGCATCTCGGGTGAAGAAGGGGCCGAAGACTGGCAGCTTTAGTTGGATTTTCAACAGAGAAGTTGCCCTTAGCTAAATTGCTATGTTTCTCTATACAGTCTCATGAGTAACAGTGTTAAAAGTGTAAACAGAGCTTATGGGTAAAAGCTGCAATGCATGATGATCCATTCCTAAAGTATTTCTGAAATTAGAGGATTATGCAGGATCAAGCCCTTTCTTGCTTTGCTTATTGTTCTACTGTTTGTTTATGGTGAGATTACTAGGATTATGAGAAGCACAGTACAGTTCTGATGGCTCTGTACTTTTTGGCCTCAAATAAGAACTAAGCCCAGTGACATGTGATTAACTGGGGTGTGCTATTTTGGCAGGCATATAAAGCTACACATGGGTATGTGATGTAGTCTATGCGGCATATTTAAAGATTATTAGGTGTCATGATGTGAACTTGAAGTTGAGGTGTATTTTAGCTGTGCAAATTGTAACTATCTTGAGGGCTTTTAATGTGACTATGGAGTTTCATCATTGATTTTCCATAAACTTACATTGAGATGTGGAATCTGAATTTGGGACTCTAAAGGAATGATTTGTCTAGATATGTTTATTGGAATCTTTTGATGTGCACATGGTTTTATGACCACATTAAAACTATATAACTATGCTTCTGTTCAAATATATGGAAGACAGTCATATGCTCTGCAGTTGTTAGCCTCTCATGTCACTTGGGCAAGGTCTCAAGCTTACCTCTAGACTCAAGGAAATGAAAATGAACCTTTAAAGGAGGGAGTCATATGTGATTTGTATAGGATGACAGCTTACTGAAATCTGTTGTACATGTGTTTTTGTGACTGCGCGCACACTTGAATTTACTTTTGTTTAATCCATGGAGAATTGGTTTTATGACCACATTAAAACTATATAACTATGCTTCTGTTCAAATATATGGAAGACAGTCATATGCTCTGCAGTTGTTAGCCTCTCATGTCACGTGGACAAGGTCTCAAGCTTACCTCTAGACTCAAGGAAATGAAAATGAACCTTTAAAGGAGGGAGTCATATGTGATTTGTATAGGATGACAGCTTACTGAAATCTGTTGTACATGTGTTTTTGTGACTGCACTCACACTTGAATTTACTTTTGTTGAATCCATGGATAATTCTGTACTATGTGGGTTACTTTTGTTTAATCCATGGATAATTGTGTACTATATGGGGAATTCTTCATTGTTCTACGTCATTGATGTGCATGTTTTTTTATGACCAGTGATTATGTTTCTGCCATATAACGCTCATTAATGCTATGGACATAAAATGTGGAGTGAACCACACTGAAACTAAACTGAATGATTATGTTTCTGCCGGAATATATTGAGATTGGACGCTCATTAATGCTATGAACATAAAATGTGGAGTGAACTTTGTAGCAGTCTCTCTCACATCGTCAAGATGTAGGGCAGGCGGAATTCATGATATATTATGAGTGCATTTAACTAAGTTATTTTTTGGAATCTGTTGCTGTGCATGTGTATTTATGACAACTCTCAAACTAATAACCCTACTTCTATTCAAATAAGTTGGCTACTTTATAATGTATTTTGTATGATTTTTGGAGTCAATGCTGCGACAGTTAACTTCTCATCTCACCTGGCCAGGTTTTTCTGTAACTGTGGTGAGATTTTAGTGTGGATTTTTCACTTAGGTTCACCTCAGTAAGGAAATGCTGAAACTATGACACATCATGCAAAGCATACTGGTTCAACTTCTCATCTCACCTGGCCAGGTTTTTCTGCAACTGTGGTGAGATTTTACTGTGGAATTTTCACTTAGGCATACTGGTTCAAATTTCCTTACGGAAGTGGAGTCCTAGACAAAAGATCAGTGTAAAAGTACAGATGTCATTGTAATTTTATCGTTTCTGTCCTCAACAGGGCATAGAGATTATTCACTCATGCTTTTAAACTGGGAGCAATCTCTGTAGATAAGCATTGCTGTATATCTGGTCTTAAAAATATTGGCTCACTAGTGGTGGTAGACATGCTGATTTGATACTTGCAATCGCATGAATTACCATTGTGATATTAAGCGTGTTGCGGGAGTTGCTAGTATCATTTATCTCAACCTTGTACTGCAGTCTGTACTCTAGCAAAAAATCTCTTTTTTTTTTCCCGTTTAATAGCAGTGAACCAGTGATTAAGCTATGTGCAGTGATGCAAGTCTGCACATTCTACGATTGTAGTAGTGGTAATATAGTTCTGACTGTTTGCACAGATATTGTGTACATATATTGTCTGGTTGGCTAATACGCCAATGAAAGAGGAACTTGAATGGTCCCTCCACTTTCTGAGAGGGTTCACATTTTGGAAAGCCAGATCACATGTTTATGTGGTTTGTAAGCTGTTCCTGTATTAATGCTTTCATTTTGGAAAGCCAGATCACATGTTTGTGGTTTGTAAGCTGTTCCTGCATCAATGCTTTTCAATTCTTGTTGAGTGCAATTGTCCAGGGAATCTGAAGATTTGAGACGATTATGAAGTGTCTGCGTCAACCTACTGGTGTTAGGCTTTATGGAGGATTTGATCTTTCCTGAATATATGCCCATCTAACCAAGGTCGTCCTTAGCTGACGTTAAGTCACTTGCTTCTTTATGGTGCATTTATTAGAAACACTTCGTGGGCTGTATCCTGTGATGCTGAAGCACCCGGGTATATACCTTGCTTAGCCCAGAATCCGTGCTGTCAGTGACCTGTAGTCATTGTTATATTGTGGTTGTGTTCTTGATGGGTGTTTCATGTATAACTTTCCTTGTAGGGTCGTGGTGACTGTACTTGTTTTTAAGTCAGGCCTGGCTGCTTCCTTTATTTAAGTTTGTACTTGATATGTGAGCAGTTTCTTGCAGCATTTAACTTGGAAAATCCTACTTGCTACACAAATCTTGTCGATTGATCGCCTTGGGGTCATGTTTGTGTGTATTGGGTGAGTGTAGCATTGCATGAAGTTTTGGGTCAGACATGCTACACTCTTAAATTACTTGCTTCACTACTGTGGTACTCCGAGCTCTTTTTTGTCCTCCTATTTTGAGGGTTTAATGAAAAGTTGTGCAGTTAATTCTGTGAGATTGTTTTCATGTCTGCTTGGTCTATCTCCATGGTGTCCATGTGTACAGTCATTTGCTTTGGAGGAAGCAAGTTATTTCTGTACTTGATGTGATAAGTCCCAGAGATTTTGTCTATAGGAATGCAGATTGTAGTAGTGAACGAAGGCAAGTACTGGGATGGTATACAGCTATGGGCTGAAGCTGTCCTCTGAATGTCCATGCCAATAGAATCTTCAAAAAGTTGGATGCGTAGCCAGAAAGTAGCCATTGGGTACATTCATGAAGAGCCTTCTTTCAAACTAACTCTGCTTACATAAGAAACAGAACCTGCTATAGTAGTTGAGTGAACACGCTATGCGAAGAAAATATTTAGAATGTCCTGTGATGGGTGATTAATTGTTTGAGAATCTTACATTCTGAGTTCTTACGAGCTCCCTTCAACCAATTGCATGGACTCCATGGGTTAAGCTATTCCCTAGTCTTGTGATGATGCTTCAGTTATTCAGTATTTGTGGCTTAAGCAGATCTTGTGCTTTACTGCAGTGCCTACTGCAATAACCATTAGAAAGGTTGTGATCTGGATGTGGGGGAGGGGGTTGTCGATATGCAAAGTTGGGATTTGGGAGTGGATTGTAGAGGTTTGGTTTCTCAAAAGGAATTCCAAAATGTATGACAGAGACATGGCTATGGCTAAATGAGGAATTATTGTGATATCCATCAATTGCTCACGGAGGATCATTGTGGGAAGGGTGGCATTCATTGCTGGAAGCTTGATGGATATATCCTAAGGGTCTGAGGTGGAACACGGGCTAACCTGTGTATGAGAGATTCTTTGCACAAGAGCCTTGTAGGGTTTGTGGGCAATTAGCCTCTTAGCAAAGCCATCTGTCAATTATACCTTTATAGAATGCAGTTATTTAATATGCAAACATATTCATGTGAATCTTATCCACCTGGGGCCATTATAGAGCATTTAACATTTTGATCGGTAAAATTATTCAATAGTCTGGATAGAGGTGGTAAATGAGTCCTTTCTGATCTTTAAAAGATGGATTATGTTGGGAAAATCAGATTCATAAGATAAGAAAAATCTGCTTGGAACTCTAATTGCATAAGCCTTATCGCTATCTAGTTACCACTACAGTAGGATAAGGGACAAATACCCAAGATGTTCCCAAGTAGTAGCATTAGTTTGAGACATTGGTAAAAGCACCATTATTTTTGTAATTGTTGGTACGAAGGGGCCAGAGATCATATTGGTAAAGTGGTGTTCAGTATCAGCCTAGAAAAGAGTTCTTTCAAAGAACAAAGTTGCATTTTAGTGTATTTGTGCATATGTTGCGTGTTCTGACCCTAATTGGAGGTAATGTAGTATGGTATGAATGTGTATATGCCCTCGAAGGTTAGTATGAGGTAACATTCCAGCCCCATTGCATGCTTTGATATATTTCTAACACAACTCCAATTATCAATTTCCTCTTGGGTTGCATGCCAAACAACTCAACATAAGTCGGGGAGGGTTTATAGATGATATTGCTTTCCTTTTTCTTTTTCTCTAGGGAACATGCTGGTATATGTATAATACTTCTCTTCCTATGGAATACATTCCAACCCACAAGCTTGTTTTGCTGAGCTATATCTATATTCACATTGGGTCTGATTGATGTGAATATGGTAAATAGAAGGTATGTGAAGGCACAATCTTTAGGATCTTGGGGTAGTTTCTCTTTGAATGGCTATAATTATACAAAGTATATTTATGCCTTATATCAAATGGTCCATCCAGGATTGAAATATTTAATGTTATGTCTAAATTCTTAGATGGAATGCTCGTCTTGTTGTTAGACATAGGTCCAAGTCGGATCATATATGAGTGTGTTGGAACAAGAGCATGAGTTGCTAAGGTTCCTAGCTCGGGGATTATCCTAAGGTTCCACCTTAGAAAGTAGAGTGAGTGTGCATGATGGCCACATGTCACATGAGCACCCTAGAAATTTTCTAATCTTGGAGCAAGAGGATAAATAGGATGGGAGGAGAGTAGCACACATGCCATTTTTTTAAGTCTCTGTGAGAATCGTCTCACATTTGGTATCAAAGCATTAGAAGATTAACGGGGATTCTTTTCACAATTGTTTTTGGGATTGCAACCTTACGAATTCTTCATTGTCATCCTCGAGCTCTGTGTGTCCGCTGCTGGAGGACTGAGAGGTTCTTACATCAAAAAATAAGGGAGGAGGAGGCCCCTCAGAGAAAAGCCCAAGGCCCCCCCAAGGAGCTCCATGAGCATGCACGGTGCCCAAGGCCAATGGAGATCATCGACGGTAGAAGAAAGGCCATCACTGCTCACGTGTAGCCCTCAGAGTCACAATCAACGAAGGAGAGAGAGAGAGAGAGAGAGAGAGAGAGAGAGAGAGAGAGAGAGAGAGAGAGAGAGAGAGAGAGAGAGAGAGAGAGAGAGAGAGAGAGAGAGAGAGAGAGAGAGAGAGAGAGAGAGAGAGAGAGAGAGAGAGAGAGAGAGAGAGAGAGAGAGAGAGAGAGAGAGTTCCACTTTCTACTTCCTCCCCTCTCTTGGATGCTTAATGAAGGAGGTAAGACTCTTTATATAGCCGTTTTTGGCTTCTCTCCCTATATGTGGGATAAAGGACTTGCATTCGAGCTCTCGAACCTCAACACCTATCTCTGATATTCTATGCACCATCCCTCTCTTGAGGTTGTTTCTTTTCCTCATAATCCCCTCTTCAAATGATGGTTATGAGCATACATAGGTACACTCAATTGCCCATAACTTTATCTAGAATTCTCAAATTGAGTGATTTAACTTGCTATAGAAAGTAGACTTCAAAAGATTTCCAATGAATGATGGGAAGCACAATTGGATAATTAAAAACCGCTTGTCCATAGTATTTGATTTTCTGCATGTATGTTCAAAGAGAGATGTTGCCCATCCACCTAGTTCCATAAAAAAGTCATAGCTTCCTCATGGAAGTTCCAAATCAAGAAATTCAAATTGCTATAGATTCTACACTTCAAGGCCTTTCTTTTGAATGGGTATATTATGATCTTTGCAAGCCATCTCTACATGAGCTTTTACATGGTTCTTGATTGGCGAGAAACTCTTTTTGAGTGAATTGAGTATGCAATTATGATGATTAGGAGTTCCTAACCATATTTAGTACCATTTGGAGTAGAAATGAATTTATTCTTATACCTTTGCATCATATTTTTCCCCTCAATCACATTCATTCGGATACTTGCATCATAATTTATCATTTTGCATTGTTTTTTTTCTTCCAATATAGGAAACTAACATCTGAATGTGCAAAGTTAGTTTTGATATGAATTCATCTCTGCACATGAAGTTACATTACCTTATGTTGGTTCATAAAAGCATGCACATGTTGTGTGTTTTAAGATCTTTTTTTAGGTATTGGAGCGAGAAAAGACATTCAAATGAGGGCATGTAGTGTTCAACAACACATGTTGCGAAAATTTTTGTTTGCAAGTTTTTGGAGTAAAGAAAGTGGCTTACACACCACTACACTGATGCCTATCATTGTATCATGGTTATTATTTCCAAGCTTCATTTTCCTGGGAAAACGTTATTAAAATTTCTGTAGCCACATGGCATTATATGCCATGAGAGAACTAGAGAGATATTGTGTTGTAAGAGAGAGGAGGTCTCATGTGTGCAACATAATTAAAAGCTTTTAAAGTAATTTAAGTAGAGAAGAAGATGCATGAGTAGATGCATGCATACATAGATGATATAATTTCTAGAAATGTGAAGTGCATGATGCATTTTTTGTCTATAGAAGATCATTTTATCTATCACCATGATGAGTTAGGGTGAGCATAAAGTATGTTGTAAAAGTACCATGAGTAGGCTTAGTTTTCTTTTAGAAATTAAATGACAAAGATAGATATGATCTTTTTCATTTAGGTTGGGAATGGTGGAGGATGGAGTCCTCAGAGTAACCAAGGTTTCCTCCAAGAGAACTTTTAGTAGTTAGATGAAAACTAGAAGCTATGTCTAAGAGAGACAAAATAATAATTTTAGAACATCTAGGTATGATTAATGGCAAAGAATTACTTATCTTGAAAGACGTCATAAGAGTTCATGATGTAAACTAGCATCGTAACTCTAAGATTCCATACTTTAGATAAGTTTTAAGAGTACAAAAAAAAAGGGAGTAAGTGTGTGTAGTTAAGAGATAAAAGAAGAAAAGAAAAAAAAAGTTACAAAGGTTAACTTATTCATCAAGGCTTGCAAGTGAGAACTTTGGGAAATCTCTAGAACACTTCAAGTAAGGATGATGTAATATATAGAAGTTCCATAGATATGGTATAAGTTTAACCATTGCCAAAATGATTCTTGATGTGAAAGAAGGAACAATAGTGCTCATAGTTGTTCTTTCAAGACATTATAACAACTTAGGGGTTGAGTCAACATACTCTTATGGCTAGAGCAATGGCTAAAACAAAGGCAAAGTAAGGTCAAAGTTATGAAATAAGAAACTCAAGAGGTATGAGTCCTAAGATATTATGGTTGTGTGAATCAATACATGTTAGAAAGGACTTTAAGATGCCTATAGACAAAGAATTTGAGGTGGGAATTCCAAGATCTTAGGATTCTATGAGTCAAGAAGATCTTACAAAGAACTCTAGAGTACCCAAAGATATATGATGTATAGTGATCAAGATGAATGATTAGTAGCATTTTAATTAAAAAAAGTATAAGTTTGTGGATATCACAGTAAAATAGTAGATACCATATGTATGGTATCATTGAATGGAGTTCTTAGATTAAGAAAAATTAATTCAAGTATAAGACCAAGGGAGGTCTTAAGACAAGGGCAAGTGTTGCCAAGGTCATTAGAATAAGGAACTTAGTATTTTCACAATTAAGAATTCTAGGATGTATAGTTAGAACCTAGAATAGAGGATAATTCATCCTCAAAGATTCCATGATCAAGAAAGAATGCAAGTAGCGTTATGATCAAAAGGAATAAAGATTTAAAAGAGAAAGATTCAAAGTAATACATCTAGGAAAAGATGAGAATTTGGAAAAATTAAGTTTAGTAAAAAGAATTGCCCCTTTTTCAGAAAGGAAAAATTGAGACAAGGGCTAGTTTTACCAAGGTCTTAAGAGTTAGAAACTTAGAGGTAAGAGGTATAAAGGTATTTTGAAATTTTCTTAGCAGAGAACTCTAAGAGCACCTACTAATTTAGAATACTTCTAAATGTAGTATCTAGTCCATAGATAGTTCATAAGATATATTACAGTATCCCTTGTACCTAGAGCACTTGAAAGAAAAATAACCAATAGCAAAATTGAATCAACCTATTACCAAGCTCCCTCCATTAATCCAAAATAATGGTACAACTTAGCAGTTAAGAAATGCCAAACACCTAGCAATGAATAAAACCAACAATGTAGCAATAGGTCTCTTACCTAATGAAGTCTCTCACAAAATGATTAAAAGCTATCAAGGATTCCCTTATGAGCCTATCAAAATTATTGGAGATCAAATTGAGATTCACATTTGCTAGTTTAACTATTGAAGATCCATTGGACTACATCTAGCATAAAAACTAGCAAAAAAAATATCGAAATCTCCTAAAAAAAGAATAAAAAATTTAGAATAGAAAGAAAAACCCTCAACGTGAGAATCAACCATACACGAATATGACAACCCCATATGTGAGAATCAACCATACATGAATAAAAAAAATTTCATGGGAAGATCAGTAATTGAAAGATTGTTAGATCATAGCCAAACTACATGTCAAATAAGACATATATATAAGAATCTCAACTGGATCTAAAACTATCCAAATCATTAGTTTTTCCAATCCACATATTTTCAAAGACATAAGTACCTACCAAGCATCCAATAATGTATCATTCAATAAGTATATGCAATTGAAAACATGTTCAAATTGAAAATCCATGTGCTTTAAACTAAAATACAACTATAATTCCACTGTAATGTCAAATCAAAGTGGTATATACTGAAATGAAGATAAAAGATCCACCATAAATTTAACCAAACTAGCATAGCAAGGATCAACTCTTATATGGACCACAATGATCATACATAATAAAATGTAATGGGTTAAGAAAATATTTCTAAAAAAAACTATTTTTGCATATTGTAATAAGTGGATCTTTTATCTTCATTTCAATATATGAAACTTTGAGAATCCACAATGAGCTCTCTTCCTTATCTCCTTTCTCTTGACATGGTATCAGAGCTAGTGAGGCTATAGAGAGATCGTGGAGAAGATCGATCATGAAGAGTATGTGAGAAGGTGTGGAGAATGCACACTTCACAAATGATCTCAGATTGCTACGAAATTTGGTTTGACGGTAGAAGGCATCAAAATATGTTTGAGAGTTATCCCTTTAGGATCACTTGTTTTCCTCAGAGGTTGGTTTTAGTACAATCTACACTTCCATTTTGAGCTCGCAAGGCAGATCCCACAAAAAAACTAGGTCATTTTGGAAAACTCTAACATGCGTTTTGTTTGGCAAAAATCAAGTATTACAGATCTAGAATTTCAAGTGATTTCGTGTACTGTTGATACAGGAAAGCTATTTTTTTTTTCAGATTGAACTGTGACACCATAATGTGATAGTGTTTAACTAGAGGTATCACTTCTATTGTTTTCGCAGTGATCTGAAATGCTGTACAAATGGAAAATGTTGATGGATTGAGTCAACTTATAAGTGATAAGTTGGACAAGAACAACTTTCATGCATGGAGATTCAGAATGAAGAATTCTTGATGGGAAAAGGCTACTGGAAGTACATCGAAGGAGAGAATGAAAATGCTCTGTAGTTACAAGAGAGCAATTGGACTGCGGACTAGTTAAGAGCATATGAAGAGTGGAATCAAGGAGCATGGAAGGTAATCTATTGAGTGTTTGTTAGCATAAAAGATAGCATGATTGGACACATATATGATGCTAAAAATCCGAAAGAGGCTTGGAAGAGTTTGGTCACATTGTACGAGACCAATACAAAGGCACAAAAATTGCAACTCAAGAACAAGCTGCATACACCAGAGAAGAAGAGCATGTCAGTAAGTGAATACATCCTGAAAATCAAAAGCATATGTGAGTCACTTGCATCTATTGGTGTTAATGTAGATGATGATGATACGGTGGAAGTGTGCCTTTGTGGTTTAGGAGCTACATATAAGCAATTCAGAACTTCTATTGAGACCAAGGAAAATATTCTGAATTTTGTTGATCTGGTATCCATGCTCATTTTTGAAGAAAAGAATCTTGATGAGGACTCAACCTCCCAAGGAAAACCTAGTTCTGAATATGTATTCTACTCTGATAAAGGAAGAGCAAGATGTAGAGGTTTTCGAAGTGGAAGAGGAAACAATAACCAAGATGAAGGTCAACAAAGAGAATCATGCAAGAAGTAGGGAACATTTTTGAGGTAGGGGGAGCCAAAGAGGCCACATAAATTTCCAAAGAAATGATTTAGGTAATTAGAGTAAAGGATGCTTGAATTGTGGTAAACCTAGTCACTTTGAACATGATTGCAAGTTGCAGAATCAAAATAACAGAAGGCAACAAAACAACTATTCATCCACAAGTGGAGATGATTTGGAGAAGCTGTTCATGGTCCAATATCACATGATGATTACAATGTCTACTAATGTTTCAAAATCAAATGGTAATGTCTAGAATATTGATTCAGGTGCCTCAAATCACATGACCAACCATGTAGAATAATTTAGTAGCTTGCAAAAATTCTTTGTTCTTGGATTTGTTGAAACAGGCGATGACACATCACTATCTATGGAGATGGGAAGGTAAAAAATCTTGTTGATGTGTTGCATGTTCTGAATATAACAAATAATCTAGTTTTTGTTGGACAAATGGTTGACCAAGTATTACAAGTCAAGTTCAATGCCGATGGATTATATGTAGAAGAGTACAAATAGAATGGAAGATTGATCACCAAAGGAAACGAAATGGTAGGATGTTCATTTTAAATGTGAAAATTCTTAAAATGAATATAGCCATGTTTGCAAAAAGTGCAAGTGTTATTGCTGATATAGAGATTTGTTATTGCAGATGTTATTTGTTGATATAGATATGGAGTTAGTGCAAATTTGTAGAGGCTCAAATTGATGAATAATCTTCCTAATGGACTACCACATTTCAAGGTTGCAGAGATGTAGAAGGTATGTGAAGCATGTCAATCTGGTAAACAGTCAAGGACATCATTTTTGACATGACAAGCATGTTAGAGAGAATGTGCTAGAAATAATATAACAGATGTTTGGGTTCCTAAAAAGAACACATGTATGGGTAGTTGCAAGTTTTATGTCACTTTCATTGATGACTATACACAAAAACTATGGGTATACTTTATGAAAGAGAAGAGTGAAGTGTTTGATCACTTTCAAAATTTTAAGGCTATGGTGGAAAAGAAGATAAGGAAGTATATTCATATATTAAGATCCAATGGAGGAGGTGAATACATGTCAAATGACCTCAACAACTTTCTAAAAAGTCATGGAATTTGATGACAATTTTCATGCAGGTACATATCACAACAAAATGGCATTGCTGAATGCAAAAATAGACATACTGCAAAAATAGCAAGAGCCTTGATGGCTAAAAAAAATATGCCTCATTGTTATTGGGTAGAAGTTATGCACACCACTATATACATCATGAGCATAACTTTGACTTCTGCTATACATCTAGTTACACCTGAAGAAAAGTTTATAGTTAAAAATCCAAACTTATCACATAAAAAAAAAAAAATGTATCTTCATTGGGTATTCCCTTGAGCAAAAGGGATATAAATGTTACAATCCACTCATACGACAAATGAAGGTAAGCAGAGATGTGGTGTTGGATGAAATGTCAAGCTTCTATGCAGAGGACAAAGAAGTATTTTTTAATACCTCAAATGAAAAAGGAAATGCTAAAAATGCAAGTGCAAAATCTCAAGTTCTGAGTGGACCTGCTATGTCACCAAGCAATAGTTCCGATGCAAAACCATGGAGTTGAAGATTGTGTGGGAATTTTAATCTAGCAAATTCATCAACTAAGTCCAACAAAGCTTTTTGCTGGTAATAAAACATCTACAAGTTTTGAGGACATTGATGGAGATTCAAGCAGTTCAGAAAAGATCCTTGATGAGGAGCTTGGATTTCCCTCTACGAAGACTCCAAGGGTAAGAAAGGCATATGCAAATGACACAAAAAGAAGAAGTGACCGAGGGCCAAGATGATATGGGAGGCTGCGGAATTCAGTGCAACAATTGACATATGATAGTTACATGACTTGTCATTGTGCCTACATGACCAAGGTAATATAAGATGCCAAACCTTCTTGTTTTAAAGATGCAATTCGAAATGTAGATTGGAAGAAAGCTATGGATGAGGAGATGTTTGCACTTTATGGAAATGAAACATGGAAGCTAGTTCCATTGCCACAAGGAAAGAAACCCATAGGCTATAAGTGGGTTTACAAGGTAAAACACAATGCTGATGGTAGCGTAAGTAGATATAAAGCATGATTGGTAGCAAAAGGATATACACAGAAGTATGGTATTGATTATGAAGAAAAATTCAAACCCCTAGCTAAAATGACCATAGTTAGAGCACTTGTTGCATTAGCTACAACAAAAGGATGGATTTTGCATCAGATGGATGTGAATAATGCTTTCTTACATGGTGAGTTGCAAGAAGAAGTATACATGGACCAGCTACAAGGATATGAGGATTCAAAGCACCCATAATATGCTTGTAGATTGAAAAAGCCTTTGTATGGTACGCAAGAATTTGACATGAAGGATCTTGGTGTGCTATGCTATTTCTTGGGCATTGAGGTTATACATATAGAAACATATATATGGATGTTGCAAAGGCAACATGCCTTGAGTATGCTACAAAAGTTTAGAATGGTTGATTGTTAGACAATTTCTATGTCATTAGATCAGAATCTGAAGTTGGATACCACATCAGGTGAAGCATTGGAAAATGCTACTATGTACAAGAAAATTATGGGAAGTTTGATATATCTCACAATTACAAGGCGTGATCTAAGCTACACTGTTGGACTTGAAATTCAATTTATGCAAGTTCCCAAGAAGCCTATGGACTTGTGATGAAAGAGACTATTCCTCTCACCAACAAGTGCATATAGTGGGGATTGCACATTTAAATTATCAATCCGAGAAGTATCTTGAACCTAACCGAGTGTATGAAGGCTTGCACTTGCACAATGGTCAATGAAGTGAGATAGGTATCATGGCATGCATATGAGTATTATCTTCCACATTCATCACCCACATAAGTGGAAATGGTGTCGTGATACATGAAACAATAGTAAGCACAAAAATAAACTTTTCTCTCAGCTCCGAACTCGAAATATGGTCAATTGTGGGTTCCTTTCGAAGCTCTCGATGAGACACATCCAATGGTCCTTGTCCAATTCTGACAAATCTACCTCAAGATACGGGCAAAAAATAGAGTTGCACAACTCACCTAGTTTCACCACACACCTCCTCACACCTCACACACACATTACACACTTTAGAAAAGCAATGAATTGGATAGACAACACTTGCACTCATTCCAAGATACAAGCACAATTGCAAGCTCACAAGCATGGAGATACAAGAGGAAGAAGAAGCAACTTCAAAAATCAGAGTTCTCTCTTCTCACAATGGCCATAAATTCTTTACAAAGTGTCCTCAAATGACTTATATACATGTGCCTCAAAAATGGTCCTTTCACACAAGAGACCGGAACTTTATTATAGAAACCCTAATTTCCTAGTAGTCTAAAAGGATTATGATACAATGTTTGAGATTTATGCATCTAGAGGACTCCTCTAGTGCATTTACATGGCTTCATGAGGTTTTCATAGGAATTTGAAGAAGAAAAATTGTGCCCATAATTTGGAAAATTTTGGGGCTCCTCTTTTGTGCTCTTTTACTCTGCAACAAAGCCACATTTAGATGCTTTGAGACACACTCTATGATATGTGAGCACTACTTTGGATTATGCATTGTTTTATGAAGTTGGTGCAAAATTATAGGTTCATGGATACATTGATGAGGATTGGGCTAATAGTATTCCAAATAGGAAATCTACTAGTGGCTTTCTATTCTCATTTGGGAGTGCAAGTATTACATGGAGCACTACAAAGCAACCCATTGTTCCTTTGTCGAGGACAGAGTCTGAGTATAGAGGTGCTGCAATGGAAGCATGTGAAGCATCATGGCTAGAGATGTTACTTGTAGATTTAGGTGTGGAAGTGCTAAAACCTATCTTCATTTATTGTGATAATCTTAATAGCATATATTTAGCATGGAACCCTATCATTCATGCTTAAACAAAGCATATCAAGGTACATTACCATTTCATCAAGGAAAATGTATTAACATATGATATTGATCTTGTTTGTGTAAGGACAGATGAGCATGTTGCTGATATTTTCACTAAAGCACTTGGAGCAAAGAAGCTAAAGAAGTTTCAAAAGATTCTTGGATTATAAGATATGACGTTGAGCTTGAGGGGGAGTGTTGAGATATCAAGTTAAACATGTGATGATCGAGGATGACACATATCACTTTTTCATTCCTCTCACATGTATAGTGGTAATGTGTCATGGATACTTTGGTGAGCTTTACTAGATTTATCTACTGAGAGTGATGGCATATTTGTTTCCTACCAACTCACTCATTTGCGGACATTAGTATTTTCCTTATGTGGTATTCTGTATATATTGCACGAGTTGTCTTGTTGTTTTAAGTCTCTTGTATATTCCTTTTATGTAATAGAAGAAGAAGAAGAAGAAGAAGAAGAAGAAGAAGAAGAAGAAGAAGAAGAAGAAGAAGAAGAAGAAGAAGAAGAAGAAGAAGATCATTCTTCCTTGCCTCAATCTGAGTGTGCTCCTCTTTGAGTGTGAGAGTATGTGAGTGAGATCTTTTCCGTATCTCCTTTCTCTTGACATATAGTACTATAGTAGGCAATTGATCATGTGATTCTTACAATCCGAAAAACTATTGTATCCTCTTAGAAGATCTTGGGGCATGCTATTAGTTCAAAAACTTGATGTAAGGCATAGGATGGATATTATCATGCTTCATGATTTCCAAAAAAAAGTAGGTTATTGGCTCACTTTTGCATAGAAAGAGAAAATCTTACGTAGGACCAACCTATGGGAGTGTGTGGATTCGTTTGAAGGCTTTCTATAATCAATTCTATCCTCTTTTCAATATCTATGCTACCTCAAAAGTTACAAGGATTGGCATATTGGAGTGTGTAGGAATAGTTGAGACAAGAGAACAAGCCCTTTTATGGAATACTATCTACTGATAACATAGCATACAATGAGAGATGCAAATATATTTCTTTGATGCATAATGGAAACAAATAATTAAGAATATATAAACCAAAAATTAATCTTAAAAGGATCAAGTTTATTTTTGTGAACAACTTTAGGATGCATGAGGACATGTTCTTTTATGAGAAGGCATATTACAAGAAATTGAAATTTTCATTACTTGAGGTGGAATAAGCCAAAAGAGGCTAGCCATTTATTTTAAAATGAGATACATAAAATAATTGTGACAAGAATTATGCCTTTTTCCATGAATATGGCTACTTGATATCATTAAATACAAACTAACAATTCACAATCTTTATCATGAGACCATGATTTTGATGGATTGCATAATTGAATACTATTACATACTACATAAAGATTACCCTATTATTTAAAAGGAAGAAGATTATCCTTGGCCTTCCTTGATGATTGAGATGTTGAGTACTATTGATGATGTTGAACTTTGACCACCCAAAATTGTTTAATTGAGTATTTTTGAGATGTTTTTGTTGGATGATGATTCTCTTGATATGAATGAAGAAATTCCCTTATCTTAGCCCTCACCCCTTGATAAGATTCTAACTCAATTTTTCTTTGAGATGATATAAAGAAAGATTCATTAGAATGATGGGAAAGCTCATTGGTCTTGTCAATAATATGGTATAATGGGGCCTCTAATTATCTAGATGCATGAAGTCATAGGGGAAGAAAAGACGGAGACCCATTGGATGGTTTGTGAATGGGTGCATCAACAAGAGTCTCAAGCAATCAGCACATATGCTCAAATTATTCTTCATTGTTTCCTAAAGTGATTACTTATTCTTGGAAGGAATTAAAAATCTCTCAATTATGAGGATGTTGGAACCATTCTCCATGTGTTGTTCCACCAAAATTAACTTGGTTATGAGCTCAAAATGTGTTTATGCTCCAATCCAATTGCAAACAAAAAAGTGTTGCCGTAGCGGCCTCTTTTTGGGAAGCTTGATAAGCCCACATGTGAATAGATGTTAGAAGGTTCTACATGACATTCATATCAGCGCTTTATCAGTGCTTTTCACCTGCCCATTAGATTTGGTTTCCATCTTGTTAGTTTTTGCAAGGTTTGACAAAATCTTTAACGAACTTCATTGAATCTTTGAAAAGCTTGGGCCACAATAGCTCATTATGCATGATCTTGTGTCCCATTAGTTGACCTAATAAATGATAATTCGCATGAATATTCTCTAACAATGGAGGCTCTTTTGGAGCAAGCATGCACCTTCGAAGAATACCATCATTTCTTTCTTTCTATATTTGTTAGTATATTTGTGAGCAATCGCTTTTCTGTATATTTGGGTTGTGGAGAACCCTCTTGGAGATATAGTGCTCCCTGATCCTAGGGGAATAGAGGGAGACTAATAATAGGTTCTTGAGTGAGCAAGTGAGATTGCTTTAAATCATACGACCATTTCCTAGATGCAAGAATAGCTCATAATAAGGAGTAAATTCAAGTTCAAGTTCGAAGACAAAAGGCATGCCTAAGAACAAGTCAAAAGAACAAAAAGTTGGAGAAAAACCAAAAATTTCATAGAACCGATTGCTCTAATAGAGCAATTGACTGCATGCATATTCGTTCTTTGAGAGTCTAAGGGTATAAGGGGAACATCCATCTCATGAGGATAGACCAAGTCATGGATTAGAAGCAAGGTGGTGAGTAATTGTGACAAAAAATGCATATCTTCGGTATTCTAGGCCTAGAGCCATCGTTGGTCTATAAGGCTAGGCATTTATGCATCCAAAAATTTCCATTGTTGAGAGAGACATTTTCCACCTAGAGTGCTTATGAAATTGCTTCACACATAGAAAAGAGGGACCATTCTACATAACTACGAATGCTCAAGGTTTGAGCAATCATTGGTGAGCAACCTTGGGATTTGTTGAGTATTTTGCCGTGGAATTATTCCATACATTGGAAAGAGAAATGATAGTGTCCTAGATCTAGTGGAAGGTCCAAATTAATAGATGAGTAAAAAAATGATTGCCTTAGGTATTTTTGGAGTGAGCCATTGTGAACAATTGGTGGTGGGGTTTTAGACCAAAGGAGATACCTTTTAGCACTTAAAATGGATCAAGACTACAAAACATTAACAAAAGCATCGAAAAAATTCAAGGAAAAGTCACTATTGGACCAAAATGATTGCACTATAAGACCAAACATTTTGAGACACTTTGGGGTATATGAGCACCTATCTAAGCTTGATCTCGTCTCTTAGGTTTTGAGATACTATTGGGGAAGGTTCCAATCCATTGTGACCTTGAAATCATTAAAGATAACATTTTGATTGCTCTATGACAAATCCTAGCTAGACAAATTGGACAAGGAGTTAGAGAATTTTTCGACCATCCTTATACTTAATTTACACACCATGAGGAGTTAAGAATGCAGTGCAAAAGTAATAATACTCAAAGCCTAAGAAAAATTACCTTTTGCAAAAGAACGATTGCTCTATGCAAAGCAATCGCTTAGGTGCACATAAGGAATTCGGAGCACCAAAAGGAGTTAATCACAACAAGACGAGGGTCAAGTGAGTCCATCCAAATCTAGTCATTGGATGCATACTTGCCTACACTTAAGTCATTGAGGAGACTATCTTAAGCACCCATAGTCTTGGTTGATTTTAACAAGTAGTAGTGTGACCTAAGAGAAGGTTTCTTGTGTTCATCAAGTACAAATCCCGCTCAAAAATATCCAAGTATGCTCAAAACAAGAGCTCTTTTAGAGCAATTACTCTAAAGACAAATTTAGCATTGGATCATTCTAATCAAATTTGAATCTTACATTGAATATTGAAGAAAGTAATAGGGCAAGTACTCCTTTAGGATCATCTAAGAAGAGGCGAATGGCTTAAACTAATTGCTACTTAGTGAAACCCTAGGTTGGTTTTTTTGAATGCATTAGAGCATTGTTCTTTAAGTGAGTTTGTTGGCAGTAGCCAGAGGCATAGAAGACGCGGAAACATTTAAAGACACAGCACAAGGAAGTAGTGGGGATCTAGTCGAATCATTTTTTCAAACAAATATATTTCAAAATACTTTTCAAAAACCTCCAACAATGATTTTCATCACTTTTGTACCATACGTAACATAGAAAAACCCTTTTTGTAATTTATAGCTCCATTTTGTGCAAGACGAGGAGTCCTCAAGCTTGAGGAGCTTAGGTAGAATGAGCGTACCAATTTTGTTTATTTTTAGACACCGTTTACCCTTTCAAATAGCATCTAGAACCTATTTTTTAACTATGCCGGTCACTAGATGTGAAACATGTCAAAACTAGTCTAAAAACTATAAAAAGAGCTAGAGAGCTCATTTTTGAGGTTATTGAGTGTTACCTTGTGTGAGTAGAGAAGAGCATAGAGCTATTTTGAGCTTGTAATTGATCTTAAGCAATAGAGTCTATTTTCCTATCTTCCATTGTGTCTTGCTTGTCTCCTACATGTGTGTGTGCATCTCTATGCTTCTCACCTTCACTCTCACTACATCTCACATTCACGATCTTCATATCACTCCTATCTCTTCCACGGATTGACATTAAGGAGGTGGAGCTTCTTAACGTGGTTCTCACCATTGTGCTAGAGCAACACCAAATTTGGCACCGTTGTCGGGGATCGAGTCTAGGACGAATGTGTGATGGTAAGAGTATAGCAAGAAGTGGCATTGGAAGGTAAAAATTTCAGTTTTTGTTGTTGTTTTTAATTAGTTTTTAGTGTTTTTCATCTCCCCTACACCCCTCCTTCACCACCGCATCATCTTCTTCCACCCCAAAAAAATCAGAAGATTCACCATATCCACCCATTCTACTCATTTCCCCTCATTTGTGCATGTGAGAGAGAGAGAGATTGCTTGTGTGTACTTTTGTGTTTTTGAGTTTTCTTGTAGGTACAGAGCTCCAAAACATCAAAAAAGCTTCCAAAAGGTAAAAATTGTACTTTCTGTCAGAAATTGCCGACTGTGTCAGACCATTGCGATGGTCTGGAAAACTCGGAATTTGAGGTAGGCGACCACACCAACGTGTAGGCGATCCTTGCACACATAGGAATCCACATTTGCTTTTTGAAAATTTTCATTTTGGTGGACCATCCCGATTGGGTCACGCCATTGCGATTGTGTCACACAATCGCGATTGGCTCACGCCATCGCGATGGCTCGACCTGAACCATCGCGATGGTCCCACGCCATCGCGACGGTTCACCTGAACCGTCATGACGGTCCTTGACCATCGTGGCGATCCCGTCGACCCCACGCCATCGCGATTGGCTCATGCCATCGCACCGATGCTGCCACATGGCAAGCTAGACCATCGCGACGATACCCTCAGACCATCACAACGCCGCAAAAGTTGAACCATCACGATTGGCTAAATCCATCGTGCTCCATGACCATCGCGATGGGCTCACGCCATCGCGATTGTCCTGTTGACCGTCGACCAACACCATCGCGATTGTTCGCCGATTAGATCATCGCGATTGCTCACTTCAAACCATCGCGATTGTTCATTTCAGACGATCGCGACGCTTTGCTCCATCGAACCATCGCGATTGTGCCACGCCATCGCGACGGTTCACTTGAGCCATCGCGACGGTCCCAGACCATCGCGATTATCTCAGACCATCGCAATTGTCCACCCCAAACACAATTTTTAGGGTTTGATTTTTTGGGCAAATTTGGGGCCATTTTTTGAAAATTTTTGGGTGATTAGACTCCTAGGAGATCCCTTAGCTTATATTTGAAGAAAAACTTGTTTGATAGTTTTTACCCCCGAGGACCTGAACGCTCATATCTTTTTCATCCAAAGTCCGTTTTTTGAGCTTTATAGCTCCTTAGAAAGCTCTTTACAAGTACTACGTGAGCTAAACTGTTCTTTTTCAAAAAGAAGACATTTTTTTTTCAATAAGATAATTTGAGGTTAACATTGTTGGGACTAGAAAAGCCAGGGGGCATAGAATTTTGGGCAAAGGAAAAAGGGACCTAAAAGAATGTATATATCCAAGTGCTTGATCATCCATTGTGAATTGGTCTAAACATTGAATTTTTACAGGTCTAGCACGGACAATCGAGGACACTCAAAGCAAGGCAGTGAAGACACAGTGCTTGGGAAGCGCGACTTGTTGGTCATCAGAGCAAGCAAAGCAACTGACTTGAGGTTGGAAGAATACTCAACCCCCTCACTCAATTATTAGTGTAGGCTAAACGATAGCATTGTGGGTTAAAGACGATAGGAACGATCAAGTTCAAGAGATTAAGTTTTTTAAATCCAAGACTAAAGTAAAGGTGTGTGATACAAAAACCTAAAGAAAAGAACTTAAGTATGATGGAATGAGAACTCAAAAGTACCATGGAAAGTTGATTCCTGACGCTTACAGTAAGATAAGACAAGAACTTAAAGGAATTTAAAAAGAAACAAGCAAATCAATAACAAGGAATCATTGTCAATTAGAGAGTGCCGTGAAGAAAATTCATGAACCTTAGATCGGGCAAACACATAGGTAAGTTAGATCGAAGAAGCCTTAGATAATCAGAAGCAAGTGTAGGAACTACTGCACGTTCGTGGGCTCAACAGTTGAATAGTTATCCCTACGAGTTGAGCTCAGATACAAGTGAATCAGAAATGGCTTTTAGCACGGAGAGAACAAGAGGGTTAAACATAGAATATTTGGAAAGACTCGAAGGACCCTATAGAACTCAATTAAAATTTCTCCGAACCAACCGCTTAGGTGCTCGCATCTATGAGGATGGTTTGCGAAGACAAGTGGTCCAAATGCACCACCCTGATCAACCCATTGGATTGGAACGTCCAGTGGTGAAATTTGAGAGAGATGCGTACATAGACAAGGAAGGAACAATGTACATCATAAGTACTCAACCAAATAATACAAATGAGTTTGGTGTAATACAGTTAGAGACAAAGGCTAAAGCCCAAGGAAAAGAACCATTAGAAGAACCTAAGACACCTAGAGGGAAATCTATACTGACAAGAGTACTAATCCCCGATTGGATCCCTTAGGATAACAGAAGCATAGAACTATTCGTAAACAAGGAGACTGATGAAGCATTTTGGAGATATAGAGTAGAACAACCTACTGAGGTAGGCTCCATCATGATATATGAGTTCAAGGACCCAGATACACCTGGAAAGGTTGTATACCTGGATGAAACTTCAGAAAGAGTATTTGTGGTAACAGACCACGCAAGAAATACCTACACATGGAGAGGTGATTTAGTATTCCCTCCCTCATGAGAAAACGTAAATACGAGCCATCAAGGGGCAAGAACATCCTCAACCCATGGTGCGCAAAGAGAGAAGAACAAAGAGATGCCAGAAGTAAGTTTTACTCATCCCTTAGGGAGAGATAGAACGAACATGGACCCCGATAGAGTGGAAAGACAAAGGGAACCTAGAATACTAGGTGGTAAAGATGATTTTCCTCTACCTAGACCATGCAAACACACAAGAATATTAAGACTCACTCAATTAGTAAAATCCATGAAAAATTACTTCGATGGGACAGTAGATCCCTATGATCATGTTGCGGAATTTAAGCAAGTGCTAAGATCAGAACAAGTAGAAAGACATGTTCACACAATACAATGCTTTTGGACTAACGTTAAAGAATACAGCTTTAACTTGGTTCCAACCATTGCAACAAAGGCAATTTAGAGACATCCATCACTTGTTAGAGTCATTCATCACTGAATTCTCTAAACTCAGATTGTTCATCTCTAGCATCCTCAAAACTGTCCAGTTCAATAGAAGACCTAGCAGAAAAAGTGGCCCAGAAACAAGGAGTTTCTAGTAAACAGATGCCTAGGTTAACAACAAACAAGCGTTGTTACACATGTGGTGGGGATCATATGGCAAATGTGTGTCCCAATGTAACGCAACCGCAAGCCAACCCTAGTGGCCAGTACTGTACAATAGAGAGACGATACACGAATCATACGGCTCAAGACTGCCCATATAACAAACAGGCAGTGAGACAGAACTACCCGCAAGCATACCCCCAGCCAGGTAGGTATCAAGGTCAATATAATGCTCAGCCTCATTACTATAGGCCTCCCCAAAACTATCCTTATCAGGCTCAATAGAGACCTCAACCTGTTTTAGCTCAACAGCCACCCCCACCAGCTAATGTCATCTCAGTCAAATACGCTGCTGCAGAAGAGAACCTCAATAGGGCTTTAGTTCCCTCTTCACCTTTAATTACTGAAAGTGATCCTAACTCAAATAGTTTTGACTCTACTCATTTAGATAGTCCACCCGCATATTATTCAGAGTCACTAGAACATGTGGAGACATACCAATATGATAGTCCACCGTTGGAACCCAGTTGGGAGCCCGACTATGCTAATGTGATGTATACCAACCCTGATCCACGGTCCCAATTGAGACAGCAAAGACCACAGGGCCCTAGAGGACCATGCTTTAGGTGTCAAGGAGATCACTTCATAAAGGATTGTCCACATCCTTCGATAGCAAGATAGTCACAATATTATAACATACAAGGCTTTTGTGCCGATTGTGGCAAAGAGCATGTCATCAAAGACTGTCCCAAGAACCCTATGAATGCTTCAAAAGTGACACCGATCAACGTGATATGTATTGTACACAATGCAGATGGATCCAACCCTACTTACGTGCCTATCCAAGCTATAACCAGAGCCCAGGCGCTATCGGGATGAAATCCTGCAGGGAGTGTGCATTGTTTTTTTTCAAAGTTCATAGATTTTATGAGATTTGTGTGATGTTTTGATATAAAGAGGGGTATATTTTGTGCATGATTTGGTCAATGTGATTGACTGTGCGATGCGAAATCATGTTAGAGATGTACGTTAGAACCGTGCGTGTACATATCTAATGTTTGACCCATAAACCCTTAGGTTTGACCCTTAGAAACCCTTGAAAACATGCGGGTTTACCCTAGAAAAACCGGACTTGAACCCTTGGAAACCCTTGGAGTTTAGGTCCAAATTGTAAATAAACCCTTGAACTAATGAGCTTGAGTTAAATGTGAGCAAACCCCGAATTTACCCGACCAAAATCCCTAGCTTAGACCCTTGAAATCGGTGTTTATCCTAGGTCAAACCCTTAGATTAATTAATTTGTATACAGTGTGAAACCAAAACTAAAAAGAAAAAAGGAGAAAAATAAAAAAAAAAGAATTAAGAGATTGGATTTTCCAAGAATAGTAAGTGAACATGCATGGTTGTTTGAAATTGGAAAGTTCAGTAGGGAGGTTGGAAACTTCTAGAGAATAGTCCCAAGGAGAGAAGGGCAGGGGAGCCTATAAATAGAGGGCCAAGGCTCATTTGTTTTTCCTCGTGGATCTTCTTGGTGCATCTGTTCTCCAGGTGTGGGTTTTTACCCTCCTCTTATTCATTATTTCTTGCTCATGTTCATTAGCTGCATAAAGTTAGGAGGACACAGAGAGAGAGAATAGCCCCAAATATTTTTAGAAGCTCATAGATGTTGTTGATTTGCCATGGTCATGGGTATGTCGTAGGGATTTGAGCTCCTCCTTGATGGGCTAGAGAGAGCGCTGACGGCAGAAGTGTAGGGGTTATGATTAGTAGAGAGAGAGAGTTGACAGAGAGAGACAAGGGTCGTCGACGGCGCTGCTGGCAGGCAAAGGCGGTGGAGAGATGCACGATGAGAGAGTGCAGCACTGCAGACTCCAGAGAGATAGTGGGGAGGAGATAGAGAGAGAGTATGTCAGCGGGCAGGTAGTTCAGAGAGTCTAACTGGCAGCGCGTGACAGACGACAAGTAGAATCAGACGAGAGAGAGAGAGATCTAGTTATGGCAGCTACGTAGAAAGAGACTATGAGAGAGAGATGTATGGCTGCTAGATGTGCACACGTGAAGGCTTGATCGCATGCAGATAAAGGGCACCGACACAGAGAGATTGACGGTAGCTCAGAATCCTAGCGCAAGATTTTGTCGATGTCGGACGGAGAGAGGAATGGAGACGCTGAGTGTTGCGGGTTCGATCGACGTAGATAGATAGACAAAGAGACTTAGACTATGGTCGAGTTGCAGATAAGACAGAGAGGGGTCCAGCTTTTGCACCATAGAGAAGATGACCTGGAGGATCGTCGACGTGTAGAGTGAGAGAGAAGAATCATGATGCACTCGCCGATGCACGTAGAGTAGAAGAGAGATAGATGCAGTCGACCCTGTAGAATCGGGCGGTGAAGGGGGCAGTGCTGCACAATAATCGCAGATGAAAAGAGAGAGATTAGAGAGAGAGGAGAGAGAGAGAGTGAAAGGAAGTCGGCGGCCTGGTTCGTGGAGGTCATTAGCTATTTGAGATCGCGCGTGGTATGCCAATTCTGAGATCTTGACAGCACTAAATTCGAAGGAGGTAAATATGAGGGATGTTCATGACCATGTGCGTGGCTGTGGACGACAGAACCAATGTGATGCGCACAGCTGTTGTAGACAGAACCCATGTGAAAGAGAGGATAAGCGGACATATTGCAAGCTGCAGCACAAATGTCGGAGGAGAGAGAAAAGAGAAGCTACTAACGTTCCGTTCCTGGCAGAGAGAGAAAGTCTGGTTGACTCGTAGAGAAAAACCACTTGTTGAGCGAGGCAGATATGCACTATAGATTCGGTAGAGAGAGAAAGAGCTCCTGTCCGCGCTGCGTGGGATAGAGAAATCGAGGATTCAGGTAATATGGGCGGCTGCACATAGAGTTGAAGAGAGAGGTGACGAGAGATATGTGCAAAGACTCAAAGATATATGACTGATGGAGAGAGAGAGAGAGCCAAAGATGGTTGGCCTGAATCGCAGCAGCGGCAGAATTCAGAGGAGGTGTGATGGCGGCGCAGAGATCGCTGTGCTATGGGGCAAGAGGAGAAAGAATCTGGAGAGCTTCGTGTGGACAGAGATTGCGGTGCACCCGATGCATAAGGAGAGAGAGAAGGGAGGCGGTTGCCTGCTTTCGCGCGATGTTCCTGGACGAGAGAGGAGAATTAGCCAATGTCGGGGGCAGTCGCAAATGATGAGAGAGAGAAGGCGGCATGGAGAGAGAAAGAAACGGAGGCGGTTGGCTACTGTCGTGCGATGACGTGGAGAGAGAGAGAGAGTAGTCCGCAACGCACACAGAATTCTGAGAGAAAAAAAAAATGAATGGAGAGAGAGAGAGACGGCAGTCTGTAGCACATACACATTTGAGAGAGAGAAAAATGTGGAGAGAGAGAGAGGCCGTCAAAGGGGAAAATGATTAAGATTGAAGTGTCAAAAACATGAGGATAAATGAATGAAGATGAATGGTATCTACTAACCATAAAATGAGAAATCGACGCACACAACCATAAAATGAGAAATCGATGCACACAACCACTTTCCATACAGAGTTGTGCGTATGATAGACAGACAATTTGGACGTCTTCGTTTGCACACACGTACACGAAAAAACAAACACATCAAGTAATACATTAAATACACAAAAATTATGAAGGTTATAACAAAGAGAAATTCCATCTTTGAATGACATTACATTTGCCTTATAAGATTATAAGACTTTCATAAGTACGACAAAAGCATGAGTAGCCGTGATACCCAAAAACGTCAATCATTACTTAATGGACCTAGAAACACATATGGATTTTTGAAGAGGGAGAATCCGTTAGTCTCTTTGGAAAGAAAAAGAAGAAGTTATTTGGTAGTGTCTAGAATCAAAAACGAGAGATGCTTAGTTTTTAGTGAGTTCTATTCATTCTAAATGTACTAACATGTTTTTAAATCCCGTGGGTCTTGTTGTGGATCTTCCTATCAGGTTCGAGCGGTTGATGATATTGGAGGATTATATGAAGTAAAGAATTGCTGATTGAAGACCAAAGTAAAGAGTACAACCCCCATGGATCTTGACTGTGGATCTTCTTTACAGGTTCATGATTTGAGAGATTATATGAAGTGAAGAAAGAGATTGAAGACTAAAGATAAAGAGCACCCCGTGGTCTTTCTTGTGGAACCTTCCTACAGATTCTGCTGATTGATGATTTCAGAGGTTTATATGAAGTGAAGAATTGAAGATTGAAGCCTGAAGTAAAGAATCCCGTGGATCTTGCTTGTGGAACTTCTTCCTATGTTTATGCGTGGATTCTGAAATAAAGAGAAGGGAGGCTATTGCTAAGGATACCTGAAGTAAAGATTGGACCGAAGATTGGAAGAAAAGCTTGGAAGAAAAGACCTACCCGCAAAGGTTATGAAGACTATCGAGGCACGAGGGCCACTTCCTGCACTGTAGCAGGAGGCCTACGTCATATCCGGCCGATCCGCACTGTAGCGGTGTTATTTATTTGTATTTACTTGTTCCGTACTGTAGCGGATTTTTGTATCGCGGACCTGCACTGTAGCGGGCATCACTGTATCATTCACTTTTATTGGTCGACTGCCGTTACTTTTTTATCGCATCATTGAGCTTCGTCTGCATCCCGTGTATTACTGCTATATCCGATTGTCTCTTTCTCGACGTCTATGGTCCACACACGTACGCACGCACGTCTCTTCCGAGGGGCAGGGGCTCTACGAGGATCGCCACACTCCAGAGAGTTTAGGCGAGGTGCCAAGCACACAGACGTCGCTCATAGGACAGCGGGAACAGCACGCGACCAGTAAAAGGGGCCTGATCCAACCCCAGCGCTGGCTTCCTGCCCGACCTCCTTCTTCCCGACACCTGAAACCGACGTGAGTGTCGGGAAGAAGGAGGTCGGGCAGGAAGCTGCTGGGGTTGGATCAAGCCCCCTTTGATGTGCGCCGTTCTCGTTGTCCTACGAGCGACGTCTACGCGCTGGGCGCCTCGCCTATACTCTCTAGAGTGTGTGCAATCCTCGTAGGGCCCCCGCCTCTCGGAAGTGATGAGACGAGCGTATGCGTGAGACCGTAGGCATCGGGAAAGAGGCAAATCAGATACAACACTGATACTCGAAAGCCCTTTGCGTACAAATCTCAATGATACAATGGAAATGAAACTAAAGTCCTCCAATAAAACTGAATGATACAAAGATCCCCGCTACAGTGCAGGTTAGTAATACGGCAATCTGCTACAGTGCGGAACAAGTGAATACAAATATAAGCCACTGCTACAATGCGGATCGGCTACATATAGGATAGGCCTCTCGTGTATAGTGCGAGAAGTTGCCCACGACCTTCTGCTTCTGGTCTTTGCGGTTGAATTCTTTCTTCACTTTTGGGTCTTCGGTCTTCAAAACAAAAAAAAGCTTTACTTCAAATCTTCTTCAAATAATTGCCTTCACTTCATAAATCGCAATAGCCTCCAGACACGCAGTAACCTGTAGGAAGGTTCCACAAGCAAGACCATGGGGTGCTCTTTATCTTTAGTCTTCAATCTCTTTCTTCACTTCATATAATCTCTCAAATCATGAACCTGTAGGAAGGTTCCACAAGAAAGACCACAGGGTGCTCTTTATCTTTAGTCTTCAATCTCTTTCTTCACTTCATATAATCTCTCAAATCATCAACCTGTAAAGAAGATCCACAGTCAAGATCCACGGGGTGGGGTACTCTTTACTTCGGGCTTCAATCTTCAACTCTTTACTTCATATAAACCTCTAAAATCATCAATCAGCCCAACCTGTAGGAAGGTTCCACAAGAAAGACCACGGGGTGCTCTTTATCTTTAGTCTTCAATCTCTTTCTTCACTTCATATAATCTCTCAAATCATGAACCTGTAAAGAAGATCCACAGTCAAGATCCACGGGGTGGGGTACTCTTTACTTCGGGCTTCAATCTTCAACTCTTCACTTCATATAAACCTCTGAAATCATCAATCAGCCCAACCTGTAGGAAGGTTCCACAAGAAAGACCACGGGGTGCTCTTTATCTTTAGTCTTCAATCTCTTTCTTCACTTCATATAATCTCTCAAATCATGAACTTGTAAAGAAGATCCACAGTCAAGATCCACGGGGGTTGTACTCTTTACTTTGGTCTTCAATCAACAATTCTTTACTTCATATAATCCAATTCAACCGCTCGAACCTGGTAGGAAGATCCACAACAAGACCCACGGGATTTAAAAACATGTTAGTACATTTAGAATGAATAGAACTCACTAAAAACTAAGCATCTCTCTTTTTTGATTCTAGACACTACCAAATAACTTCTTCTTTTTCTTTCCAAAGAGACTAACGGATTCTCCCTCTTCAAAAATCCATATGTGTTTCTAGGTCCATTAAGGTAATGATTGACGTTTTTGGGTATCACGACTACTCATGCTTTTGTTGTACTTTCATGCCGCCGACGCCCTTGTCTCTCTCTATCAACTCTCTCTCTACTAATCATAACCCCTACACTTCTGCCGTTAGCGCTCTCTCTAGCCCATCAAGGAGGAGCTCAAATCCCTACGACATACCCATGACCATGGCAAATCAACAACATCTATGAACTTCTGAAAATATTTCTGGCTATTCTCTCTCTCTCTCTCTGTGTCCTAACTTCATGCAGCTAATGAACATGAGCAAGAAATAATGAATAAGAGGAGGGTAAGAACCCATACCTGGAGAACAGATGCACCAAGAAGATCCACAAGGAAAAACAAATGAGCCTTGACCCTCTATTTATAGGCTCCCCTGCCCTTCTCTCCTTGGGACTATTCTCTAGAAGTTTCCAACCTCCCTACTGAACTTTCCAATTTCAGACAACCATGCATGTTCACTTACTATTCTTGGAAAATCCAATCTCTTAATTCTGTTTTTTTTTAATTTTTCTCCTTTTTTTAATTTTAGTTTTGGTTTCACACTGTATATACAAATTAATTAATCTAAGGGTTTGACCTAGGATAAACACCAATTTCAAGGGTCTAAGCTAGGGATTTTGGTCGGGTAAATTCGGGGTTTGCTCATATTTAACTCAAGCTCATTAGTTCAAGGATTTATTTACAATTTGGACCTAAACTCCAAGGGTTTCCAAGGGTTCAAGTCCGATTTTTCTAGGGTAAACCCGCATGTTTTCAAGGGTTTCTAAGGGTCAAACCTAAGGGTTTATGGGTCAAACGTTAGATATGTACACGCACGGTTCTAACGTACATCTCTAACATGATTTCGCATTGCACAATCAATCACATCGACCAAATCATGCATGAAATATACCCCTCTTTAGATCAAAACATCACACAAATCTCATAAAATCTATGAACTTTGAAAAAAAACAATGCACACTCCCTGCGGGATTTCATCTCGACAGCGCTCTTACAGAATCAACAGCTTAATGCTGAAAAAATAGCTGAAACTAGCAAAGTTGGAGAATCTAGTAATAAAAAGACGAAATCCTGGAAAGATTCTAGAGAAAGGATTAAGAGAAAATGGAGTAAAAAGATAACTGAATTGGAAGGAAGTTTAAAGGAATCGAGAGCCAAAATCCTAGAATTGACTTGGCAAGAATCAAACCAAGAAAATCTAGCTCAGAGATCAGGATCACTTTTAGCAGAACCCATACCAGAAAACCTAGACATGATTAAAAGGACCTCAAATAGCTGAAATGAGTAAGAACTACCCTCGAGCAGACTTAGAAATTGAGAGGACAAAACTGTGCATGAAGATGGTAGAACTAGCACAAGCTATGTTTGAAGCCTCTAGATATCTTAATTGGAATAATATGGCAAAACCTGAATTGCACTTTCAAGGATTGATGGAGAGGCTAGAATACTTGATAGAAAGCAAGGAGAAGAAGAATCCGCATAGGAACCCTATTGTTTCAGAGACACAGGAAAGAAATGCACCATCCATGTCTCAAGTACCAAACACAGAAGGGGAAGACAACCTGTCTTCCATACATAAGTATTCACATGAATTTTTGAGAGAAATCCAAGAAGAGAAGTGGAGAAAAGAACAAGGAACGCATCCTCCTATTCAAGAAATAGACGACTTACAGGAACAAATTCCCCAAGACATCCCCTCTATCTATGATGATGTAGAGGAAGAGCAACTGAGTGAACACACAGGTTTTGATCTGATTCTCCGCAAGAATTACCTCAGTTCACAGGAGCTTGGGAAGCCAATTCTATTAGCATGAGAGCACCCACGATACTAGTGAGGAATGAAGAATCCGTAATCCCTAGAAATACGGAAGTGATAAAAAACACTAAAGTACAGTGTCACCTCACTCTTGAGGAATTGTTGAAGGTTAAACCAAAATTGTGGAAGCATGTAGCAAATCAATTCCCTGAGCTTGCTACTACACCCTCACAGATAGGAACACACAAGAAGGTACCAGAGATACCCATGGATAGAATAGGAGATGTAAGCGAAGGAGAGGAAGGTAACACTTATCTTCCAATAACCCATCAGGGCTACACCACCAAAGCCATCTTAGACTCAAGAGCCGGAGTAGTCATTGCTACCACCGCTTTATGGAAACCCTGGGGTAAGCTAGCATTGAGACCTACCAGGATGAAGCTACAAATGGCTGATGAACATATAGAGAAACCATTAGGCTTACTAGAAGGCATATCTCTCACCACTTGTGGTGTGGACTTTGAGCATACTTTTTCCATTTGTGATTTTGCAAAAAATCATGCTTATGAGATGATTTTAGGACGACCATTCATGCACCAGTTGCAAATTGTACAAGATTGGGGAACTAATTCTTTGTACTTGCAACATTTAGGAGTGACTACTAAAGTCAACCTGAAAGACTATTCACATCGAGATGTACCCCCAATACAATGGAATACCATCCATAAGACACAAGAAGAAACAGAATCTGTACACTCTTTGGAATCAGATCCCTCATGGTTGCATGAGGATACTCATCTATGGATGTGTAAAGTAGCCAAACAAGAGGAAGAACGATTAGAAGCCAGAACCTTAGGTTCAGAACAACATCCACAAACCCTTCAAGACCCAGCTTATGCACCTATAGTATTTCCAGACGAGGAATTCGAGCCTCACGGTTGGGCAGAAATCCTAGCAACAATGGATGTAGCCATCAATGAAGAACAATGGACACCCCACTGTGACGAGGATGGCTATGACATTTCAGTCTTCTCAATAGAGCCAATCATGTGCGATTTCCTTATAGAAGAATGTGAGCCTAGCACTGATGCATTCGAGGATGCAAGTGACTTTGATCTAGAGTCAATCATTATGGACCCTCCATTTGCACTAGATGAAGAATATTTCTACGAAGTAGAAAGTCACCCTCAGAGACACAAAGAGATTATGAATGATGTGAGGTTAGCCACACAAGTGACTGTTAAAAGCGAAGGTAAGAAAAGAAAGAAGAAAGAAACCACGTCAGAGGAAGAAGAACCTTCGTTTGAGGTACCAGAGAACTTTAAGAAGTATGAGATAGAAGATAGAAGAATCATGGTACGAATGCCTAACAGAAAAGTTGACGTTGGAGAAGTATATGATAACCGAGAAAAAACCAAAAAAATCATTGTTGCCATAGAAAGAGAAGAAGAAAAATGTACATACATTGGGCATGATTTGACAAATGAAGAAGAGGAAGAGTTAATTGCCCTATTGCGCGAATATAGAGATGTGTTCGCCTGGAGTTACAAAGACTTGAAAGGAGTAGATCCAGATATATGTTCCCATAGAATCCCTATGAATCCAGATGCAAAACCTACGAAATAGAAACCATACACGTACAATGATAACTACGCTGCGAAGATTAAAGAAGAAATAGATCATTTGTCAATAGAAGCAGGATTTATTTATGAAATTGAGCACACTGAATGGGTATCCCCCATTGTGGTTGTGCCCAAGAAGAATGGAAAATTGTGTGTGTGTATTAACCTTAAAAAAGTTAATGCCACCACAATTAGAGACAGTTATCCTCTTCCTATCACGGAACACTTATTGGAAAGAGTTGCGGGCGAGGAAGTTTACAGCTTTCTTGATGGTTTCCCAGGCTATAATCAAGTAGCCATTGCTCCAGAAGATCAACATAAGACGGCTTTTGCCACAGAATGGGGCATATTTGCATTTTGTGTGATGCCATTTGGCTTAACAAATGCACCCGCCACTTTCCAGCGACTCATGTGTCATGTTTTTAAGGAATTCTTATGCAAGAATTTGGAAGTCTATGTTGATGACCTATGTGCACATTCAAATATGAGGCAGACACATATCCCATAATTAAGGCAGGTATTTGACAAATGTCGAGAATATCAGGTTTGTTTGAACCCAGAAAAGTGCGTTTTCATGGTCAGACAAGTAAAAATTCTAGGACACATTGTGTCAAAGAATGGAATCTCTATGGATGAAGAAAAAGTGAAGGTAATCTCTGATATACCTAGACCAAATAACGTAAAAGAGGTATAGACATTTATGGGTCATTGTGGTTATTACAAACAATTCATACATATGTATGCGATCATAGCCAAGCCTCTGTACTCTCTTTTGACCAAGTTTGAATGGATAGATGAGTGTGAGAACTCATTCAATGAACTTAAATGATGTTCGTGCTCAGCACCTATATTGACAACCCCAGATTGGAGTAAGTCATTTCATGTACATGTGGATGCATCCAACTATGCCATAGGAGGTGTGTTAGCACAACCCACGAATGAAGGTAATATAGATCTCCCCATAGCTTACGCGAGCAGATAGATGAATGCAGCAGAAAGAAATTACACTACTATGGAACGAGAAGGATTAGGAATGATCTACGCCGTAAAGAAATTCAGACATTATTTGTTGGCGAACAAGTTCAAATTCTTGACATATCATCAAGCATTGTTGTACTTAGTCAATAAGCCATGTAACACATGACGATTGATACAATGGTTTCTATTGCTCATGGAGTATGACTTTGAAGTAGTAGTCAAGAAAGGAAAGACACATCTTAGAGCTGACCACCCCTCAAGATTAACCACAGGAGAAGCTCCTCAAGGAGTAGTGGATGAATTGCTAGATGCATATTTGTTTAACCTGGCGATAGTACCAGAATGGGCTAAACCGATAGTCCCTATTCTCACATACGGACCTAAGAATCCTAGGATAAGGATCAAGGAAGGAGAGATTACCAAGTCTCAAAGATACCAAATAATAGCAGGAACTATATATAAATGGGATAATCAAAAGATTCTTGCTTGTTGTGTAGATGAATCAGAACATGCGAATTGGTTGCAATTAGCACATGTAGGTGCATTAAAGAAACATCATTCGAAACATCGTACATTGCAGACTCTCCATAGACTAGGAGTATATTGGCCTTCGACGGAAGCATACATCTACAAAAAATGTAAAGAATGCCCTGTTTGTTGTGAAAGACCACCAGTAGAACATGCTACATTATATCACGTGTCTCTCACACTAGAATGGAGTGAACCTTTAGTGACATACTTGAGGACGAAAACATTCCCTCAAGGAATGAATTTAGCACGACAATGAAGTCTAGAGCAGGAAGCTCAAGACTATTCACTTATTGGCAACAATTTATACAAATGAGGACGAGATAGATACTTAAGACAATGTGTTCATGAAAGCGATTATTTGAGCGCACTAGAGACTGCACACCAAGGTGTTGCAAGAGGTCATTTTGGACCCGATAGGATAATCAAATCCATCCTCTTTGCAAGATTATGGTGGCCCACTCTTCACATGGATACACATACCTATGTTAAGAGATGTGATGTGTGCCAAAGAACTCAGTTTCCTACTCGCAGAGATGAAATGCCATTGAAACCCATGATGGGAGGATGTGCATTTTCTAAGTGGGGTATAGACTTTGTAGGACCCATTAACCCCCCTGCAAAAGGTACACATGCCGAATACATTATTCTTGCCATAGATTATCTTATCAAATGGGTAGAGGCCAAGGCCACAAAAAGAATGATGCACACATGATTGCAAAATTCTTATTTGAAAATGTCTTTACAATATATGGATTGCCTATTGAGTTAGTGAGCGATCGAGGAACTCACTTTCTAAACCAAGTCATTGAATATTTGTTACAGGATTTTATGGTGATTCACAAGAAATGCGCACCATATCATCCTCAAGCCAATGGTCAAGCAGAAAGCACTAACAAGATCCTTTGTAACATACTGACAAAACTCGTGAACAAAAAACGTTCAGATTGGGACAAATAGTTACACTACGCTGTTTGGGCATATCGAGTGGCCTACAAGACCATACTCAATGCAACTCCCTTTCAAATGGTTTTTGGTCAGAATGCTGTGCTTCCTTTGGACTTCTTGATACCGACCCTTAAGGCTGCATAAGAACATCAGTGGACCGGGCATGAATTATCAGCAAGAATAATGGACTTGGAACGATTAGGAGAAACTAGGCTGAAAGCAGCAACATGAATATACGCAGCAAAGAAGCGACAGAAAGCATATTTTGATACGCATGTGAAAGATAAGGGCTTAAAGGAAGGAGATTTAGTCCTAGTGTATACGTTGAAACAACATGCACAGAAGTTAGAAAAGCGAGGTTATGGACCTATGATCATTAACAGACTCTCGACAAGTGGAGCAGTACAATTAGCCACCTTAGAAGGAGACATAATGCCTAATTACATTAGTGGCTGTAGAGTCAAGCTATATCAAGAAACTCTTACTGAGGATATGCTTAGACGACTCACGTTGGCAAAGAAGCGTAAGGAGGAAGAAAATAGAATACGAGCTGAAGCTCAGGCAGAGGCTATAGAACGCATTAAGCGCATGAAGCTAAGAAGACAAGGACTAGGGAGAGAACATTATAACCATCTAGAAACAACACCCATATACCCCATGGCCATGTGTCAAGCAAAGTCAAGCACTCATCCTAGCATAGTGGATTGGAGACCATTCATTACAGTCAGACTAGAGCACGACAACCCTTGCCAAGAGCTCAGGGCTTAATTGACTCAGGTACTACGACTAGTGCGATTAGATGGTCCCACTATAAGGAATCAAGAATAGAAATGCGGCCAATTGAGGCGTATCTCATAGGGCTAGGAGGAATGGAAACCCCTTCCATGGGTGAGGTGGATCTTCCTATCCTCATAAACGAAGTGACCATGATAGCGAAGCTACTAGTGTGCCATGACGAGGACCTGATAGAACCCCTAATCCTTGGCCAAGATTGGCTATACGATCACTCAGTGGACCTAAATCTTAGACAAGGCTCCTTGTAGATTGGAACCTTAGATCAGCAGTGAGTGATACCTCTTGACTTCCCTTACAACACCCCGCCTGAGGTATGTAACCCTAGACCATATGAATAGCATGCGAAGGAGGACCGAAAGATCTTTGGTCAGATAAGTCACGCTACGTCTACCCCAACCCACGCAGGCTTGGCAATGGACAATTTCCATTTAGAAGAACGTCAGGAGATTTTGCCTTGGTCCTCCTGCAAATTAGAAGGGGTCACCATCCAGCAGATGGGTCAAGTGGGTTGCATCAGCGGTCGGGTGGACTGCATCAACAACCACATGGGCAAAACACCCTGCAGTGCCCATCCTTCCACACTTACTGCGGACTGGCCTAGATTAATAGTACAAAACGGAGCACTTCCTAATAGGCAGGTTTCGCAAGTGTTGGACCTCCCTTCTTTTCCAAAGCAGAGTGTCCATCCGACCTCTCAACCTCAACCACAAAGGAGTCAACCACAACGGAGGAACCCAAACCGACGATAATATCAGATGACACAAGGAAGAACACAGTAATATTAGTATCACAAATCAAGAGGCACGCGACAAATATGGGTGCCAAAAGGACAGAAAACACACAGATAGATTTCAATGATGCCGACAAGGATAAGCAAAAGTTAAAGCAAAAGCAGAGTCAGTATCCGACATCTCCTCGACCTTCTTCTACAAGTACGAATAGTTGACAGATTTGGATCGCCAAGAAGTATCTTACAAATCGATCCACACCCACATAGATTTGGGTACCCAAACAATGTATCATAGCTCAACACTCAAGCCATGTAATATATACCACTCAGAAATCTTTTCACCTCTCAATACCACCACATCCGATATCACCTTTTGTCCCTCAGTAGAAACATTCCACCCGCTCAGAAACTCTTAAGAAGTGGATACCGAAACGTATCTAGACAACTTCTCTGAATCCCTTGACTAACATTACTCCCATCCCGACTAAACACTACCCTTGTGATAACCCATGCACACCTGAACTTTGTACAAATCCACACACTCTAACCCAACATCACTTGTAATAACACATTATCAAGAAATGTATGCATTATTTGAAGCATGTAGGTGTCTAGAGACCTGCATTAGTTTTGCAAGCATCATTCCATCAACCACATCACAAAACTTGGCTACACGGGTTACACATCGGTTATGGAAAGGGATTGCGGTCTCACTTTAATGGGATCATGATTAATTTCCATACTAATGTGTAAATCTTTTGTAGCAGATCTTCTCCACACTCGCATCACTCATCATGCAGGCAGAATGACCACTTGAAGCTGGCCCCAGTGTACCTACGATAAATATTGGTGAATTACTAGCAAAGCCTCATCCCACGGAACAACCGCCAGAATTTCAAGGATTCCCTAGACCTATGCCAATCGATGACCCTCCTAGGGGATATACGGAAAAGGTCCATAGCAACTCTCACTGGTTCCAAGGTTTTGCAGGCCCATTGGTAGATGCAGATTTCATTTTTGAGACCTATTTGACTTTTGATACCCGTATGTGGGGCAAATACCAATTTTTCTCAAGAGAGTTTGAAGCGCTCCAGAACATGGAAGATTTAAAGCATGTTTGGGTGAGAGCAAGATTCACAGAATACTTCAGTGATCCGTTGCCTAAACCAGATTTCTACCGATGCTACTATCTATTAACCACTTTGACAACTTCTGAGAACAAGGATCTACCAGGCACATTCATTTTGCCGTCTTTGGTAAATGACCCGCCCTTTAAGAAATTTTACCTTTCCAAAGACTTAATTAGAGCTGCAATCAAAATACATGGAACCCACACGCTGACAAAGCGTGAAAGGATAATTCCCGAGCCTATGAAGAGTGGGGATGTTACCAAATGGGAAGATATTTCGGCTATCACACCTGAGCTCTCTAAGCCACTACGAATCTATATGCAACATTTCATGTTTCCAGCTCAGGATCGATTCACCATGCCCCATAAACACATTTGGTTTGGATTGTACTTATCATGCATTGGCACCGCAAACAGTTGATCTAGCAAGTTGGATCATTGACCAGCTATACTTAGCACAGCACCGATGGGAGAGGAAGAAGGTAATCCATGGATGCTACGATCTTACGAGAATTGTATATATGTGTTTGGCATATGACCTGCCAATAGAGCATGCTATGATGAGTGAAGAGCTGAAGGTGTTTAAAGGGAAGGCCAAGAAAACCAGAAAATCTAGCAAGGGACGTGCAGGAAAGCGCATGCGGGGAACCATCCCATGCCTACAGGTCCTAGAATCCCCTTCACCCCAGCCATCTCCAGAGCAATCTCCTATAGAAGCCCCAATAGTGATACAACCCATTCGTATAATCCTGTCATGACCAGTCATTACAAAAGGCATAACCAGTGTAGTTACTTCTCAGGCTACCACTGTCCAGGAACCTACAACCACTGCAGCAGAAGTTCCCACCACTAATGGTATGGAAGCATTTTCTTTTCTAATACCAAACCTGGAATAGGAACTCATATTTTGAAATTCCGGATGTTTTCTCAAATGAATTTCAGTTTTCTGAAGGCCAGATTTTCTCTAAGGAATATGAACGACCAAGCTACCCTACCACTCCACCTGATCAACAACAAGGACAAGTAGTATCCAGCTCGGAAGATGAAAGGACAGAAACAGATGATGATGATGATGATGAAGCTATTCAAGAAAGCCAGGGATCTCAAGAGAATGTACAGACGGATGAACAAGAACACCACACTGATACCCAGGGTGACACTAGCACGTATGAAGATGAAACATTTGAAGCAGCGGCCTACACCTTGGTGATCAAGTAGTTATATTGCACCATGGAAAAAGTTTGGGCATGTAAGAAGTTATCTGAGGAAGAAAGCCAAGCTCTCATAGAACAGGAACTCATCACAGGAGGCTTTGAAGAAGCATATATCAAAGGCTTCAGAGAACTTGTTAAATCAGTAGGCACAAATGAAGCATTAAGGTATTTGCAGTGAAAGCTGTTACCACAGTTTGACCCACGAGTTAGACTATTATCCAAACCAGGTCAATAAATCCGCGTACCCACAGATGGCCAATCTTCAGAACAAGCCAGGGAAGGCCATCTCATCCCTGACGAATCTTTGGCAGAAGAAACAATTATCATCGACTCCCTGCCCGACACTACTACTGTACATACCACCAGTGTTACCGAAGTACCCACCACACCAACCAATCCTCCTTCACCTCCCATCCCTCTAGTCTCTCCTATACATCCTGCCTTGCCTAGACCATCCACATCCTTTGATAGCGTAGCAGCAGAAACCTTTGTTGCTTCGATTCCTCTAAACCTTTTCACACCTACCCAATCTAACTTACCTCCTCAAACATCCATCTTTCTATCCAATCCATTTCCCCATCCATCCTTCCCTTCCTTCCCTACACCTCCAAGACACCTATTTCCCTTTCCACCTCCATTGACTTTTTCCCCAGTTTCACCTCCCCAACCCACCATAATCCCTCTTTCCCCCTTCCATCAAGCAGTACAAGAGACCCCCTCTATAAATTACTCTGCCACCTTTGTAAATCCTATATTTACACCCACACACGCACCCACTATCACTCCACTATTCACAGTCACGACACTCGACACCACATCCAGTGACATGGATATCTCACCTCCCACCGCACCACCACTCACACCTCCCATTGCACCACCATATTTCGGCACATCACTTTTTTCCACAATCACCACTGCATCCACGTTCCCATCCCCATTTCCCTTTCCCCTTGCATCGACACCCACACACACAGCATCTACATTCACTACACCACTAATTTTATCACCCACTATAGACACTGCATTCCGTCAGATGTTCACCTGCATGACTCAAGTGCGAGATGAATTTGCATCTCTTGGAACCACTTACCAAATGCTACAGCAAACAACGAACGATTTATAGTCGCAGCTAAATTCATTATCGATCGAGAATGCATCGTTGAACACCCGCTACCAAGAGCTACGTGAGGCCTATCATAAACTTGAACTCGAAAGCGAAGAAAAGACAAAAGAGGCCATCAATGACATAGACAACTTGTTAAGGGTGCAACCTATTCGCAATGCGACACTTACTAGGAACATGGGATTGCTCAGATGCCACTTGGAAGCAGCTAAAGAAGAAAATCAACGTCTATAGGAACAGAACAGAGAGAATTTGGAAGCTGCTCTAGATTAATCAGACCAACCGTTGAGCCCCAGTCGCTTTAAAGCTGTTCCTTCAGAATCTATGAAAATGTTACTAGATGATCATGTCAGATTGCTAGATGAATATGACAACATGAATGAGGAGTTCCAGAAGCTCAAAGAAGACCACAAATTGCACCAATTAAGAGCACCTCTAGAGCAAGGACCACTAGCTCCTGCGGACCCTTCTCCTCAGATCCTAGAGGAACTCAATGCATTACGAGGAGCCAGGTATTAACTCTTCAATCCCGGATAGCAGTATATGAAGCACCCCCCAGGCCAGACTCCCCACCGGAACTACCAGCAGAGGAAGAAACAGTGACTATTCCGGTGGAGGAAACTTTTGAAGAAGCATATGAACCCCAACCCATCCTAGGCGGACGAGTCACGGTCGAAGGCCAAACGACTTTCGAACTTCCTACTCCCGCATGGATGGAGATGATTGAAGAACTTGGAAGAACCCACTCCGCAAGGGTGGAAGCGCAGTTACATGCAATGGCAATGATTGAAGAACGAATTTTACAATCCCCATATTTTGCTCACTTGGCCCCTCGCAGATACATATCTGGACATGAGCTACAATACAAGCCTTATTTTATGTTAATGGTGGAATATCGACTGGCCATAGAAAAAGAAACAGGCAAGAAACCCTCTCACGCGACCCAGTTTGAGCCTGACGATTTGCCACTAGATGCGCAACGAGGAGAAATCTATCAACTAGATTGGCGCAAGGATTTATTACAAGAATATCCAGAGATGATGAGTACTTGGGCCAAGGCACCACTCCACTTGAAGTACAACCCATGTTGGGGACCCATGCCACGATGCCACTCCTGGAAGGCATTTGCCATTAAAGTACAGAACAACAAGCAATGCCAAGATTGGCTCAGTTACCCATATTTCAGGCCACCCACAGGACCACCAACAGTTGGATACATGATGGCAACGATTGATCACTGGCTCCCTCGCTTGCGAAGAATGGATGATGTAGCAGCGCATATGACTGTCAAGATATTTGACATGTTGCAGATGGTCTTCAAAGTCTTCCGTCGCGTCAAGGCACCACATGTGAACACCCTGGGTTTCGAGCATGGCAATCTCAATTTAGCTTATGACATGAGTACGACACCATCGCTCCGGGTGTGTTATGCCTGACACTATCGAATAAAGTACTTACCGGTGTGCTATAAGCAGACCTTTGAAGAAATGTTCACTACCGGTTTTTGGGAGTATCACTCAGAAGTGTTCATAAGCAGGCCTACACATCTACTACAATTATTTGCCTGTGAACAACTGGTATACTCCACACACTACAGACTCCCACCATAAGATGAACCACAACCAATTGATTGGGAGAAACTTGAGGCAGATCTGGCCCGAGCAATTTGCATATCAGAACACACCCTCGCTCATGACCTACTATAGAATTATATCTGGCAGACCCCACAACAAGGTTCTGTCAAGGACGACAGAAGCGAGAGGGAGGGGGGTGTTGGCAGTAGCCAGAGGCATAGAAGACGCGAAAGCATGTAAAGATCGAGCACAACGAAGTAGTGGGGAGCCAGTCGAATCATTTTTTCAAACAAATATATTTCAAAATACTTTTCAAAAACCTCCAACAGTGATTTTCATCACTTTTGTACTATATGTAATATAGAAAAACCCTTTTTGTAATTTATGGCCATTTTGTGCAATCTGAGGAGTCCTTGAGCTTGAGGAGCTTAGGTAGAATGAGTGTACCAATTTTGGTTATTTTTAGACACCGGTTACCCTTTCAAATAGCATCTAGAACCTATTTTTTAACTATGCCAGTCACTAGATGTGAAACCGGTCAAAACTAGTCTAAAAACTATAAAAAGAGCTAGAGAGCACATTTTTGAGGTTATTGAGTGTTAGCTTGTGTGAGTAGAGAAGAGCCTAGAGCTATTTTGAGCTTGTAATTGATCTTTTCCTATGTGTGCATCTCTACCTTCCATTGTGTCTTGCTTGTCTCCTACATGTGTGTGTGCATCTCTATGCTTCTCACCTTCACTCTCACTACATCTCACATTCACGATCTTCATATCACTCCTATCTCTTCCATGGATTGAAATTAAGGAGGTGGGGCTTCTTAACATGGTTCTCACCATTGTGCTAGAGCAACAGAGTTGTAGGAATCTTCCAAAGGATTTCTAGTTATGTGGCATTCATATTTGACTTTTCATTTTACTAAACGTTCAAGAGGAGTGGAATTTTTCACTTAGGTTAGATTGGAAATCAAAATTTTTTTTGATCAAAGCTAGGAAAGTCTAACATTAAAAGAAAAAATGGGTGCATGCTCACTTTTTAGCATTGACCATTCATCCGTAGTGATTTGGATTTAAGCAATAAAAGAGATTTTGGAAAAACCCTAGAATTTGCCTAAAGGATAGTGTAAACATTGTATGCATCTATATACAACTAATCTCCCACAAGTAAAACAACTTGGAACTATCAGAACCTTTAAATTTGAAGAAAAAGCCTTATATCCCAATGGAAGTAATTGAATATCAAAGAGTACTATGAGACTATTTTTACCATTAGTGTCTATGTGAAAGGCCAAATGGCCATCAAGCACTCTATATGTTTGTTCTAATAAAACATATAGTGTCCTGGTCAACCACAAACTGTATTGAGACCGCCCATTTGTAAAATCCACATACAATGAACTTGTACTCTTTGTTCTTTGGCTTTTGCATTTTTCTGTAGGTCTACACGGATATGTACAAAGAAGCATTGTGATGCCATCGAAAAGGATAGTGTAAGCATTGTGATACCATTGAAAAGGATAGTGTAAGCATTGTGATACCATTGAAAAGGATAGTGTAAGCATTGTATGCATCTAGAGACACCTAAGCTCTCACTCATAAAACAACTCGGAATCATCAGGACCTCTAAGTGTGAAGGAAAACCCTAATTCTATATTGGAAGTAATTGAGCATCAAAGAGTACTAAGAGAGTATTGTTACCATTGGTGTCTATATGAAAGGCCAACAAGCTGCCAAACACTCTTGTATATGTTTGTTCTAATAAAACATACACAAACTATATTTAGACTGCCCATTTGTGAAACCTGCATATAGCAAACTCGTACTCTCTGTTCTCTAGTTTTGCATGTTTTTGCAAGTCTACATAGACAGGTACAAAGAAGCATTGTGAGTGACACCATGAGAAAGGATACTCCACACTATGAGAAGATCAAAGGATTCCCCTTCATTGGTATGAGAGTAGTTTCGCATGCGAACACACAAGTTGTTCCCATCTATATAGTGCTGCCAAAACATACAAAACACCTCAACAACTCCAAGGATTATGACTAAGGCGACATTAGCACTCCAATCAGGAATTAATGACACTTGATAAAGGGTGGCATGCTCCACTGGTGGTCTCTCTCTGCACATTGGACAATTCTCAATCCACTCATGTATTTCTTTGTCCATGCTAGGCCAATACACTCCTAAACGTTTCAGATTTTGCAATGTTCATTGTTTAGAATAATGATTTCCTAGCAATCCTTCATGGGCTTGTTGCACCCAGCTAGTATGTTCGTCATCCTCAACGCAACAAGCGAGTACACCCTCCGTATCTTGTTTGTACATGCTTCATGCCAATATGTGATATTTTGTGATTTTACAATTTCTTCTTGCGAGGTTTTCACATTCTTATTTGTGGGTCCGAAGGTGAGGATTGGTACCAACTTATTTGCCCATTTAGGAACAACCTCCAAATTGAAGAGATAAGCGTCGGGTAGGTCATTAGACACTCCTTGAGGTGACTCTCCTGAAGTAATGCGAGAAAGGTGATCTGCCCAGAGGTGGGTTTTACCTTTCCTAACAACGACTTCAAAGTCATATTCCATTAGTAAGAGGAACCATCTTACTAAGCGTCCTGTATTGCAAGGTTTATTGACCAAATATAACAAAGCTTGATGTTAGTGAAAAACTTGAACTTGCTGGCCAATAAATATTATCTAAACTTCCTCACAACATAAACCATGCCTAAGCCCTCTCGCTCGGTGGTGGTATAGTTTTGTTCAGCTGCAGTTAGCTGTCTGCTAGCGTATGCTATGGGTAAATCTAAATTTCCTTCACCTGTGGGTTGTGCTAGCACACATCCTATGGTGTGATTGGATGCATCCACATGGACATGGAATGGCTTATTCTAGTCAGGGGTCATCAGTATTGGTGCTATGCACATACATTTCTTCAATTCAGATCTTCGTAAATGGATGGAATGTCTTAGGGGAATTGATCATGAAGATCATCAATCTCAGGAATAGGAGGGGAATTACCCTTCTCCTTGGCCCATTTCTCTTCTTGTATTTCCCGCAAGAACTCTTGAGAGTACTGTTGAGTTGAAGGAGGTATTCCAGCATCCGTGGAATTAGGAACATAAGCTCCCATTGGTGGTGAGCTTCCTCTTTCAATAACTGGTTGAGCCTGTGGAGGTAAAGAAACTTGTGGTTTGTTTACCAACTACTCTAATCTTTCCAGTAAGCCCTGGAAATGCAAATCCAGTTTGACAGAGTTTGTCTGATTGAACTTTTGACTAGTCTCGAGTATAGCTTGAGCTTGTTCTACCATTTTCATGCACATTCTCATTCGTTCAATCTCTAAATCCGCTCTAGGGTAACTCTTGTCTAGGTTTGCAGCTGTTGGCCCTTCTTAAAGTCGAGCCTGGTAGGCCTTGAACATCATGTCCAAGCCTTCTGGGGTTGGATCTGCAAGAACAGACCCTGGTTGCGGTTTATTTACAATGGGTGGTGGGGTGGGATGAGGTGGAGTAGATGGAGTTTCAACATGCGAGGGGCTTTGAGATGCAATGTCATCTATTTTTGTTTTCGCTTCCTTCAGACTTTCTTCTAGTTCTGATAACTTTTTATTCCACTTGCGATTGGCCTTCTCTCTGGTATCCTTCCATGTTGTTGTTTTCTGCTTGCTAGGCTCTCCTGATTCACTTGACTCTGATTGTTCAGCTGGCTTATCCTGTTTTAAGGCTTGTGCCCTAGTGACTGCTTGTATAGGAGCCACATTACTGCTACTTGAACTTGAATCCGCCACAAAGCCTACCACATTAATGGGTGTAATCTTGGGTGCACTAGAGGGGTTTCTTGGACAATCTCTGGGGAGATGGTCTTTGCCACACTCAGGACAAAAAGCCTGTATTGTGATAGCCTGCCCTTGACTCGGGGATGGTGGGTGGGACAATCACGAAGGAAATGGTCGCCCTGACATCTGAAACAAGGTCCTTGTCCTCTAGGGGCTTGTGGTCTCATTTGCCTCAATTGGGGCCTCGGGTTAGGGTTTGTATACATGACATTAGAGTGTTCAGGCTCCCAATTTTGTTCCATAGGTGGTGCCTCATATTGATACATGTAAATCTCACTCTGTCCAGGTGACTCTGTGTAATAAGCATGTGGACTACCTTCATGGGAGTAGTCTGAATTATGAGCATGAGAGTCATTCTCTGAGATCAGTGGGGTCACTGGCACCAATGCTCTATTAAGGTTCTCTTCTGCCACTGCATACTTGACTGGAATTACATTGGCAGGCACTGGTGGTTGGTTTCCTAGGACTGGTTGTGGCCTATATGGTGCATGATACTGTTGTTGTGGTCTATAATATGGCTGTTGGTATTGGTTCTGATACCTGCCTTGTTGGTAAGGTTGCGGATAATTCTGTCTAAAAGCGTGTCTATTGTATGGACAATCTTGAGCTGTGTGGTTTGTGTGTTTTCTCTCAATGGTGCAATATGGAGCATTCCTTTCTCTCATGTTCTGGTTGTGCAATGGGCATACATTAGCCATGTGGTCGCCTCTACAAATATAACACCGATTCAATGAGGTGACTCTCGGTATTTGTCTATTTTGAACTCCTAGCTTCTTAGCAACTTGCTCTGCTATCTCATCCAGCTCAGTGGAGGCTTTGGAGGTATGACTAGTAGAACTGTCAGAGTCTTTATAGAGTGTGGATAGTCCTAACTCCTCACCCAAGTTGTCTTCTATGTCAATGCAGGTCCGCACACATTCTTCTATGCTTCTAGGCTCTTTCAAGTACACATATGATCTTAACTTGGTGCTTAGTAAGCCATCTAAAAACAAAGCCACTTGTTTGGCAGGTGTGGGCAACTCTAGAACATGGCATCTTTCTAAATACTGTCTGAACCTTCTTCCTGCTAGCCGCACTGTTTCTTGGGGTGTCTGCTTGAAGCTGTGGATCAAAGATGATGTGTTGTGCTTGATACCACTCTTGGAAAATTCTACAATGAATTCGTCTAGCAGTTGACCTATATCGTGATAGTTGCGACTACTCAATGGTTGAAACCAAGCTAAGGCAGTGCCCTTAAGAGTCAAACCAAATGCCTCGTACTGGGTGAACAAATCCTCAACTTGTTCAGCTCTTAACACTTGTTTGAACTCGGCCACATGATCATAAGGATCTCCTGTCCCGTCAAAATAATTCTTCATTGCCTTGATCACTTGAGTGGGTCTAAGGGTTCTTGGGTGCTCTCAGGCTCTAGGCAATGGAAAATCATGTTCATCTCTTTGTTGCCTATGTGCTTGATGTTTCTCTCTTTCAAGTCTTTCACCCTCATGTCCTGCTCTATTTCTACCAACAATGTGTGTAAGACTGACCTCATGTCTCTCTCTAGTTCTTTCTCTCTGGGCTTCATGAGCTTGGGATGATCCTACTCCTTGGAGGCCATGGGCAACATTGGATCTTGATGGAGGGAAAATCAATTCACTCTTCCAAGTATATGCATGTCGATCATGTTCTGTTACCAAGAACATTTTCTCTCATGTGTTATCCAGGTAGACAACTTTGCCTGGTATCTCTGGATCCTTGAACTCGTAGATGATGACTATGCCCAATTGGCTAGGTTGATCTGGCTTGAATCTCCAAAAGGCTTCCTCTGTTTCTCTATTCAAAAATAGTTCTATGCTTTTGTTGTCTTGAGGGATTCAATCTGGAGTGATCACTCTGGTCAAAACTGACTGACCTCTAGGAGTCTGGGGTCTTTGTCCTACATTTCCTTGTTCTAGGTCTCCTATCTCATTCTCATGAATGATATTTCCAAACTCATCGGTCCTATCTGGTAGGTTGGTGACCACATACATGGTTCCTTCCTTATCAATGTATGAACCCTCTTGGAACTTGACCACCGGGTGTTCAAGTCCAAAGGGTTGATCTGGATCTTTGAGTTGGACCACTGATCGCCTCAGGCCATCCTCATAGATGCGAGCACCTAATCGGTTGGTCTGAATATATTCCAATTGTGTCTTATAGGGACCTTCTCGTGTTTGTAGATGGGCAGCTCCTAAGCCACCTGCATGTTTCCTCATGCTAAAAGACATTTCTGAGTCACTTGTGTCAGAGTTTAGTACATAAGGACAACCACTTAGTTGTCGTGCCCAAGACTTAGTTGTATGGTTGACACTAGACTGAGAAGATCTAATGCTTTGTCTATCCTTGCCTAGGTGTCTACTAGATCTCAGGTTCGTAAGCTTTGGTTAAGAGTCCAAAATTTCCCCTTGGTATGGTTCAAAATCCTTTGGAGTCCCCTTGGTTCCCTAGTCCCACCTGAGGGTCAACTTCAAATTAGTCTATATGAAAATCAACACATTATTCTTATAAAAAACAGTTGAGGCCGTGTAGGATTTGAAACGAGCTTTCCAACGAGCTATAGAGCTCAAAAAATGGACTTTGGATGAAAAAGTTATGTCAAATCAGGCTCCTAAGGATCAAAACAGGAACATGACCTTTTGGAAAAAATCACGATTTTGTGTGAAAATCACGATTTTGTGAAATCAAGAGAATCGCGATGCTGTGAATCTCAAGAGAATCGCAATGTTGCGAATCTCAAGAGAATTGTGATGCTGTGAATCTCAAGAGAATCGCGATGCTGTGAATCTCAAGAGAATCGTGATTTTGTGAATCTCAAGAGAATCGAGATGCTGTGAATCTCAAGAGAATCGTGATGCTATGAATCTCAAGAGAATCGCGATGCTATGAACCTCAAGAGAATCACGATGCTGTGAAACTCAAGAGAATCACGATTTTGTGAATCTCAAGAGAATCGCGATGCTGTGAATCTCAAGAGAATCGCGATGCTGTGAATCTCAAGAGAATCGCGATGCTGTGAATCTCAAGAGAATCGCGATGCTGTGAATCTCAAGAGAATCGCGATTTTGAGTCCTATGAAAATCGTGTTTTCTTAGAATCATGTTTATGAAAATCCCGATTTTGTACCTTGGATGAGAATCGTGTTTTTGAGAATCGTGATTGCCAGTAGAGAATCGTGTTTGATCACAATCGTGTTTTTGGCTGAAAATCGTGATTTGTGAGAATCGTGATTTTGAGCACAACCTCATAATCACGATTTTGAGAATGACCTTAGAATCGTGTTTCCTTTAGAGAGCTTTTAGGCAGAAAATAGAAAATTGTGATTTTCAAGAAAAATTGAATTTTTCACAGAATCGCGATTTTCATCACAGAATCGTGTTTTTTGGCGGGAAATTCAAATTTCTGAGCGCCGAGCAATGGCGAGCTCCGTATGTGCAGAAAATCATGAAAAAACACAAGCGCTTGCTCTCTCTTCCACTTCCTAGCTCCTGCTCGCACAATAATGCATGAAAGATGGTATGAAAATGGTGAAAATGCACTAAAAAACAAGAAAGTTCTATGAAGAAAAAGATGGAAGAAGGTGGAGATGATGATGATGAAGATGAAGAAGAAAAATCAGAAAATGAACAAAAATGAGTTTTTTTTACCTTCCAACGTCACAATTCTACGATCTTACCATCACAACGCTCGTCCTCGAAGCTCTCTCCCCGGCAACAACACCAAAATTTGGTGCAGCTCAAGTGTAAGCACCACCTCCTTTACTTGTCAATCCGCAGAGATGTGAGGACCGGTATGAAGACCACGAGCAAGTGAAGGCAGAAGTGCGTGAGTGAAAGCACACAAACATGCACACACATACACACACACGCACACAAGGTAAGATCAAAGAGAGGAACAATGGAAAGCTTCGATTGCCAATGAGTTCTCTTACAAACGCTCTATTCTCTCACAAGCTAACCTCAAAAATGAGCTCTCTAGCTCTTTTTATAGTTTTTTGAGTAGTTTTGGCCCTGTCCAGACTTAGTGTCTGGCCTAGCTAAAAATTAGGTTCCAGGGCTTATTTGAGAGCTCAAACGAAGTCTAAAAATTATGAAAATTGGTAGGATGATACTTCTAATACTCCTCAAGCTCAAGGACTCCTCGGCTTGAACAAAATGGAGTTACAAAAATAGAAAATGGTATTTACAATGGTTTTTTTTGTGATGGAAATCACTATTTTTGTAGGGGATTCTTCTAAAAATTTGACATGTACTTCTTGGAGCTCCCTACTTGCTCCTTCTTCTTGTATGTCCACTTCTTTGATGCACTTCCATGCTTTGTGCTTGACCTTGAGTTCCAACAAGAGCCCATGCAATCCAAGGTTCCACTTTCTCAAGAAGTCATTTTCCTCCCAAATATGGAGGGTTCCTTGGAAAGGTGAACTTTGGGATCAAGTATTAGAGGCAAACCGGAATAAGGAGGCCCTTACACAACAAAAACCTCATTTTTCAGAGTTCCAAACTTGTGATGGTATAATGCATAATGACTTACTCTTAATGAGTCTATAAGTCCATAGTCATGGGCTAATGTAGCCACACACTTTGAATCTCTTCCATCCTACATTAGAGAGGATGAAGTAGCCTTATAGTGAAAGAAAGCTAAATCAATGAAGTTAAAACCCTAGAGCAAAGGACAACACAAGTACACAGATACATGGAGATATGGACACATAGTTAGTTTTAGTGTGTATGGAGTAGAAAACTATAATTCTGATTAGTTCCTAGTTGGAATTCACCATTCCCCCAACCCTATTTGCACAAGAGGGTCAAAGTATTGCAAACAGGATAGACAAGCCATCTATCAAATCCATGAAACTAAGACTATCGTTGAATGAGCTAGATTTCATAGCAGTAAGTCAACATTGTCAATAGGATTTTAAGTTCCTAAGAACTTCAAGAAATACCAAGTACAATAACACAAAATCATTGCTACTATGCCAAACTATGAAAAGATCATAGAAGAGAGTTATGATAATAAAGAGGATACAAAGAAAGTGGTCATAACAATAGAAGAAAACGAAGAACCATGCTCTTATATAGCAAATGATTTGCCCAATTCTAAGGAGGAAGATCTCATACATCTCTTACAAGAGAATCAGGATGTCTTTGATTGGACCTATAAGGACCTCAAAGGGGTTGATTTGGACATTTGTGCCCATTGTATCCCAATAGTGCCAGATGTTGGACCATCCAAATAGAGTCTGTATACTTATAATGAAACTTACTCTACCAAGATTAAGGAAGAAACCAATATATTGCTAGCTATCATTTTCATTTACGAACAATACATGACTATATCAATTCCTATTCAACCCACCAAGACATTCCCACAATTGAGCATGCTACTCTATATTATGTTTTTGCATGGCATCATGGAGCAAGAACATAATCAACTATTTGAAATCTACCAATTATCCATCTGAGATGAACATTCCAAAACAAACAACCTTACATGAAGAGAGCCATTATTATGCTCTTATTGGAAACATGATTTACAAGCAAGGCAAGAATAAATACCTACGCCTCTATGTACATAAAGATGATTATTTGCCACTTTTGGAAGCTGCACACTTAAGTGTTGCAAATGGATATTTGATAATTTTCTATAGATCAGACGATCCAAATGGTTTTATTTGCTGGTATGTGGTGGCCCACCGTATGCATGTATGCTCAAACATTCATGAGGACGTGTCATACTTGCCAAAGAGCAAAATATCTATTTAACAGAGATTAAATGCCTTTAAGGCCCATGATGGTAGGACACACATTTGCAAAATCAGGGATAAACTTTATTGGTCCTACTAGCCCACCCATGAAAGGATCTCATGCTGAGTATATAATAGTACCAATATGCTATCTTACTAAATGAGTAGAGGCACAAGATACATCTAAAATTGATTCTCAAACAATTACAAAATTTTTATTTGAGAAAAGTTTTAGAAGTATTAGCCTCCCCATTGAGATAATGAGTGATAAAGTACACAATTTGATAATGAATTCATCAAGGTATTATTAAAAAAGCTTTTGTTTTTTCTTAAAAAATCTGATCCTTATCATCCACAAGAAAATGGTCACACTGAGAGTTCCACAAAGTGTTTTGCATATTTTTGACAAAATTAGTTAATTCAGGATGCTTAGATTAGGATAAGCAATTGCACCATGTAGTTCGGGCTTATCATGTTTCTTAAAAGACCAAGCTAGGATCCTAGCCCTTTCAATTTAGTATATAGACAACATGCAATCTTGCTTATTGGATTCTTGGTACTGATTCTCAAAGTGGATAAAGAATATGAATGGAATGTTCATGGGTTATCTGCTTCACTAGATAAGCTTGATGCTCTACAAGAGACATGCCTTAGGGCTATAGTGGGCATCTATAAGCAAAAGAAATGACAAAAATCCTATTTTGATGCCCATATCAAGGATAAGAGCTTTAAGAAGATGATCTTGTACTAGTTCACATCTTGAAACAACATGCTAAGAAGTTGTAGAAAAGATGTCATGAACCCTACATGATCCATTGCATATCGCCTAGTGGTGCCATCCAACTAGCCAAACTTGAAGGGGATATTTTTCCAAATTATATAAGTGGCTGTAGAGTCAAGGTCTACCAAGAGTTCCTCATTGCAGTCATCTTAAGACAATTACAAGTGGCTACAAATAGATGACAAGAAGAACAATGTATTAGAGTGGAAGCTCAACAAGAAGCCTTAGGGCGATGAAAAATGATTGCTTTCAAAGCATATAGATCAAAACATGCACGCTAATGTGCATAGAGAAGTATCCATGGAGTCATTCATGAAACCACAAGCCTTTGTCATGGCTATGTGTCAAGTGCAAAGCCAATCAAAGACAAAAGAACTTGAATAGCTGCTCAATTAGATTGCTTCCCTAAACATATGGTCAAATTAATTATTGATTACAAGTGCTACAACTAATGTGATAAGAGTATCTCTTGTAAAGTCTTTGAAGGCTCAAGTGAAACATGTTGAAGCCTACTTGATAGGCTTAGGAGGTATTCAAACCCCATGTGTTGGAGAAGTTACACTTCCCATGCATTTGGGTAGAGCCTTATTATCCATAAATTTTTTAGTCTGTGAAGATGATGATCTGATTCAACAAGTCATCACAGGACAAGATTGGCCATTTGAAAACTCAATAAGTCTAAACCTAGCCAATGGCAAAATGATAGTCAAGCAGGGTGGAAATAATGACATTGTACTTATTTTCACTTATTCTTCACTTAATGGCATGATACCCCATGAGATTCCTAAGATTCTTGAGCCTCTCTTTGAAGCCATACATATACCCAACCCACCACTTGTTAATCAAGTTAAAGGCCAACAAAAACCTCAACTAGTACAAAAAAGATCAAAGAGCCTAGGAAGGCAAACATCTCAAGTGGCTCAACAATAATGGCTACCTAAGTCTCTTTTGGTTACACAACAATCACAATCATCATTCTGGGTGCATAAGATACAAGTAAGACAATTTTAGGATTCTTCTCACATTCGTATGAAGCAAAAAGCCTCACATAAAAAGGCACTTCAAATCATAAAGTCCCCATGAAAAGAGCCACAACATGTAGTTAGACAAATTTGGATACCTAAAAATATTAGTGCATTAGGTAATCAATATAATCAAGTATGGGTTCCTAAATCCTTACTTCAGGTTAAACCTATACCCCATGCCTCAACAATGTTTGTAGTAAGTGACAAAAAACAAGGAGAGGGGAGAATGGGGTAGATCTTTACAACAAACCTTTCCTCCCAAAGCCTCAAAGGGGCAAGTTCATGCCCTCATTTACACACTAAAAAGAACATAAATAGGGTAAAAAATAAGAGACTAAGTAAGCAAGAGCCTAGGATCATACGAGAATGGATCCCAAAGTAGGTAGTGCCACCAAGGAACGCCACAACGAATACTAGGTGGGTCTTGAAGAGATGTTTGATTCCTTCTCGAGGCCTCTTAGTCACCCTTTCAATGGTAGCACAACCCTTGGCTCCATTCTCCATAAAGGATCATGCACAACAATTGAAAGCATTTATTTTTTATATTATCATGATAAAGTTGCATCTCATGCTCTTGAAATAAATGCATATGATTAGAAAGAGAAAACATCTTATAAATGTGTAGAAATTTGTTATTTATTTTCTATGTACAAGACTAACACTGGCCACCCAATGTTTTTAAGTTTAATGAAACAAGAACTAAGACATACAGATCTGGTCGGTCAAGAACCTCTTTGTGCAATAATCATGTGCATGAATGCACAACCGTATCTCTTGCACCATTCAAGCCAATTGCACTTAAAGTACACAAAAAACATCAGGCCACATTACACAGCCTTGCATGAGACATAGTTGTTACAAACCTATGCACGTGAGTGAGCCCTTGTATTTCGAGAAAGAACACATGTATATCTTGCTTTGATACTCACATATTCCTTTCAAGAAGCCATCAAGTAGCTACCTCCAACCACAAATGCTAACTACTACTAAACTAGAGTAAAAAAATGCATTAACTTGCTTGGCTATAGTCAATCAGCTTTGCAGAGGAACCAATGTATGGCGAGGGCCATGTCATTACATGATCTCTGAAGGTTGTCAACAACTCTAAACAAGTTTTCAAGTCATTAATTATTGAAGCTTTTTGCTAGCAGCCTTCTATGTTTTAGAAGACATACATTCGAGTATAAAAATTTCAAGGATACAATGAAGAAGAAGAGACTGAACGAGGAATAAATTGTGTTGAATAATCAATCAATCGAGTCCCTATTTTGGTGCTATCTCCTTATGTAGATATGAGGAAGGTGGAGAACATCTCCACCTGATAAAGGGCATTATGCTTAAGCAAAGTTTCTTTCCCTCACAAAACCTTGTGAAGGCTCCAAGAATCCATGTGGAGCAGTGTAGTGGATGTGCTTATACATCCCATCAAGATGGTCAATACTACCAAACAAGAAATCAACTCTTACAATCTCCACCTTCCAACTCAAGGAGGAGGGAGCCATGCAAGCACCATCTTCAAGTGAGAGAGAGAGAGAGAGAGAGAGAGAGAGAGAGAGAGAGAGAGAGAGAGAGAGAGAGAGAGAGAGAGAGAGAGAGAGAGAGAGAGAGAAGAGAAAGAAAACATAAAAGGAAAAAGCAAAAAGAAAATTCCATCCCCATAGATTAGGCATGCTCTTGGCATTGGATAACCCTTGGACACATTGCTCAAGACCCGCATCTTTCACATTTTTTTTTAGTACACCTAAAGTTGCATTCATAGGGCCATTCTACAAGGTTGTGCATCAGATATAGTTGCCTAAAGCCCATACATTGCACTAAAGAGTCCCCCTATGACTACTTCTAGAATTCACTGCTAATAATTTTTTTTTATTGTTAAGTGGTGGAAGTAGCCTTATTTTCTTTTTATTTATCACAACACACTCAACCATTCAACCCCGATCCAACTGATATATATATATATATATATATATATATATATATATATATATATATATATATATGTGTGTGTGTGTGTGTGTGTGTGTGTGTATACATATACATATACACTTTATTTTGTCTTTGAAGGGTCACAAATTGCTTGTTGATGTGTGAAACATCACAAGAAATGAATTAATGTGACACTAGAACACTTCTATCGTCACCATTAACTCAATGCTTCTCCAAACTTTGAGAAAAGATTGCTTAAACTGAAAACTTTGCTTCTACATAAATTTATAGTCACTAAAATGACATACCTTCACTCTTTTGCTTATTTCTCCTATTACTTTCAAGAAATGGATCTCTAGAACTCAAGTTATGGCCTTCACAAGTTCACCCTATATGAGTTTTCAAAATTGGAAATTCTGCCTCTTTTAGTAAAATAGAGTGTCTAAAAATGCAAATTCGATGCCGAGCATCGACTTGCAACCAAAAGTCGATGCTAGGCATCAACTTGGTGCTTTTTTAGCCACTTTTTCAGTGCCAAAAATACCCCGTTCAACACAGATATGAAGAAGACCACTTTTCTGTGGGAAGTCAATGCCAGTCATTGACTTTATATTGAAACTCGATGCCATGCATCGAGTTGCTCCACAAAGATCATGTTTTAAGAAGATTCAACAACAAATACAATTCAGAGAATGAAAACAATGACTTATCAACACAAACTCGATGCCAGGCATCAAGTTACTTGGAAAACTTGAACTTTTGAACTCATCACATAGTAGGCAAGCATGGAGATGATGGAGAGAGTCTCATACATAGAACTTTACTTAGTTCTTCTCATAGCTATGAAAAACTCAGAAGTTTACAGGTTCTTTCTCACTCAGAGAAGCCTGATTATACTCCGTCATACAAAATGAACTCCTACTAACATTCTCTCTCTTCCTCATCGTGTCAGTTGATACAAACTAACTTATATACTTTTTCTCAATCTCGTGATTTTTTTTAAAAAACTTCTAAAACTAAAGTGAACTAACTTTACAAATATAATACACTTGTGAATTTGTCCCTTCACATAGGCATATGGATTTCTTCTAAAGCTTTGACCTTCAAATATATGTCCAATTAGTGATTGTTTCTCCAACAGCTCCCCCTCAATTACTAATTGACATTCTTTGTTTCTTCATATCATCTTCTTTTCTTTTACTCCTACCATGCTTTTGAATCTGCTTCTTTCTCCATTACCTTCTCTCTGAGGAAATGATAATGTATGACTATATGTTTTGTTCTTGCATGAAATACTAGATTCACTGTAAGATAAAGTGAACTCATGTTATCTCCATGTATTGTAGGTATACCTTGATCAATGCCCAAGCTTTTGAACAATGTCTGCATCCATATGATCTCCTTAGCTACTTCCACAAGTCCTTTGTACTAAGCTTTAGTTGATGATAATGCTACAGTATGTTGTTTCTTTGAACACCAACTTACAAGCTTATCACCAATATATATCATGTATCCATGTGTTGATCTCTTGTCATTTTGATTACCTGCCCAGTTTGAATCACTATAGGCTCTCAACTTCAAATCTGAAGTAAAAAGATAATATAATCCTTCCTTTATAGTTCCTTTGATATATCTGAGAACTCTTTGATCTGCAATCCAATCTGGATCCTTTGGACAATGCATGAATTGTGATAGAACTCCCACTGCATAACTAAGATCAGGTCTTGTTAGTGTAGCATAAATCGAACTACCCGCAAGAGATTGATACTTCCTCATATTTTTGTATTCTGCACCATCATATTTACTGAGCTTGTGATTAACTTCAAGTGGAGTTGAAGCTTCTCTACAATTTTCCATATCAAACTTCTTCAATAGATTCAGAAGATACCTTTCTTGTGATACATATATGCCATAATCTGTATAGGTGACTTCCATACCAAGAAAGTATGATAACTTTCCTAGATCACTGATCTTGAATTCTTTTTCAAGTAATCTCTTTATCTCCTTGATTCCTTCATTTGAAATACCTGTGATTATAATGTCATCCACATAAATACAAATGTAGATTGTACCTTCCTCTATTCTTTTGATAAGTAGACTTGGATCTGCTTTTGAAATTTGATATCCAAGTTCATTGAGATACTTCAATAGTCTATAGTTCCATGCTCTTGGAGCTTGCTTCAATCCATATAGTGCTCTTCTCAACCTGCAAATAAAATTTGGATACCTAGAATCTATAAACCCTTGAGGTTGTTCCATGTATAACTCATCTGATATGTATCCATTCAAGAATGCATTCTTTATATCAGATTGACTTAGAGTCCATCCATTTGAAGCTTCAATAGCAATGATTGTCCTTATAGTTGACATCTTAGCTACAGCACTGGATGTCTCATCATAATCTATGCCATAAGTTTGGGCATAGCCTTTCACCACCAATCTAGCTTTGTATCTGGCTATACTTCCATCTGCAAACTTCTTCACTTTATAAACCCATTTATTTCAAATTACTTTCTTACCATTTGGTTTAGGAACAAGTTCCCATGTCTTGTTCTCCTCTAGTGCATTGAACTCTTCCTTCATTGCATCTTCCCATTGCTTCTTACCTTTTGCTTCATCATAGTTGTGTTGTTCTTCATCATCTTTGACCATATATGCATGGTTCTTCTGAGTTATGTAAGAAGTATCATAAGAATACCTTTCTGGTTGCCTTCTAGTCTTGCTTGACCTTCTAAGTCTCGATACACCTCTTCATCAAATATAGGAGCTTCTTCATTCCTTCTTGTTAATCCACTTCTCGATGTACTTGCTTGCATATGGTCTTCATCTCTATTCACCTGTACAATTGATTTTCCTTTCTCACATCTTCTTACCTCTTCTTCAAATTCTTAAGCTGTATGACTTTGATATGCATACCAACTTTTTTGTTCATCAAATGTAACATCTCTAGAAACAAGAAATTGTTTGGTTAGAGGATTCCACAACTTGTAACCCATCTGCTTTTCATCATAACCAATGAACACATATTTTTCTACCTTTGGTTCAAGCTTATGTCTAAGTTGTGATGGCACATAGCATATGCAATTGATCCAAACACTTTACAATGATCTAGTGTTGGTTTCCTAAGATTCATATGGAGTCATTCCATTGAGAGCTGCACATGTAATCTATTCACAAGATATGTAGCTATATTTACAACCTCAACCCAAAGATAATTTGGGCAATTCTTCTCCTTCAACATAGCTCTAGAAAACTCAACCAAAGTTCTGTTTCTTCTTTCTGCTACACCATTTTGTTGTGGTGTATACCTGCAGGTCATTTCTCTCTTAATACCTGCATTCCAAAGATAATCATTGAACTCTTGGGAGAAGTATTCTCCCCCTCCATCAGACCTCAGTCTCTTAAGCTTTTGACCTGTGACTCTCTCTACATATGCATGAGAATGCTTGAAAGCTCCAAACACTTGTGATCTTTCCTTCAAAACATACATGGTTATCGATCTTGTAGCATCATCAATGAAAAGCACATAATACCTTGAGCCACTGATAGATCCTTTTTTTTGTTGGTCCCCATACATCTGTATGAATGAGCTCTAGTAATCCATCACGTTTGAATCCTTTCTTTTGAAATGGTAACTTGTGTGCTTTTCCCATCTGACATGCTTCACATTTATAAACCATATGTTGACTCTGCACATTTGGTAATCCTAGTACAGACTGATTAGCAACCATAGCTTTAATTCATCTTTCATTGAAATGACCTAATCTGTTCCCTTGCACTCTTAAAGTAAAGAGTCTGCCTTTTTTCTTACCACAAACAATCTGATTATATCCATTCTCTGGATCTTCAACAAATACTCCTTCATTTGTAAACCTGACTTGAAAACCTTTTTCAACTATCTGTCCCACACTAATCAAGTTTTTAGGTATTGTGGGAACATACAAAACATTGGTTAGAAAATCTGCTCCACTCTTGCATTTCACTTTTCCAATTGAATGTACCTTATGTCTTGTATTATCACGTGTTTGAATTGTGTGACTAGAAATACCTTTTTCCAATTCTGACATCAATTCTATGTTTCCTGACAAATGATTAGAACATCTAGAGTCAATGTAAAATACCTTTAGATCTTCTTTATCTGATGTGCTGATTGAGTTCATCATCAATGATGTATGACCTTCATTCTGTGTATCATTTGCATAATTTTAGTAGGTGGTGTTGTAGGATTGATTCTATCCCCAACTTCTTCTTCCACCTCTACCATAGCCTCCTCTTTGACTTTGTCTACCTCTCTGAGAGTAACTTTGATATCTTCCACCTCGGCCTCTGCTATTTTTGTTTTGATTCTGGCTTGATCCTTGTTGATTATGCCAGTAGTCATGAGCCAAATGATTGCTCAATCCACAGATCCAACAAGCCTTCTTATTGTTATTTTGATTACCTCTTCCTCTTCCAAAGCCTCTTGATCTTCTTCTACCAGTGCCTTTACCTCTAGCGTAATAAACTTAAGAACTCGATTCCTCTTCATCCTTTGCTTTACCTTTATCTCCTTTCTTCTTGTTCTTCATGTACATTGCAGAACTTTGTCCTTTATCTCCATCTCCCTTCAAGTCTTGCTCAAATGTGAGCATCAAACCAAGCAATTGATTCAAATGTGGAACAAAATGATGCCTCATTGTTATTGGGTAGAAGCTATGCACACTCTTGTATACATCTTGAACAGAACTCAGACTACTACTTTACATCAAGTTACACCTAAAGAGAAGTTTATAGGTAAAAATCCAAACTTATCACATATGAAAGTATTTGGCTATATTGCATATGTACATGTTCCATATGAGTTGAGGACAAAGCTTGATCCAAAAGAAAAAAAATGTATCTTCATTGGGTCTTCCTTGAGCAAAAGAAATATAAATGGTACAAGCCGCTCACACGATAGGTGAAGGTAAGCAGAGATGTCGTGTTTGATGAAATGTCAAGCTTCTATGCAGATGCCAAATAAGGACTTAATGTTAACTCAAATGACAAAGGAAATGCTAAAAACTCAAGTGCATAATCTCAAGTTTTGAGTGGACCTAATGTGTCACCAAGCAATAGTTCCAACTCAAATACATGAAGTGGAAGATTGTGTGGAAATTTCAGTATAGAAAATTCATCGGCTACATCCAAGAAAGGTAAAGAAAAGATTTTTGTTAATAGTAAAACATCTATAGGTTTTGAAGACATTGATGGAGAGTCAAGTGGTTCAGAAAAGAGACTTGATGAGAAACTTGGATTTCCCTCTTTGAAGACCCCAAGAGTAAGAAAGGCACATGCAGATGATACAAGGAGAAGTGACATATGACCAAGAAGATCTAGGAGGATGAAGAATTTAGTGCAACGATTGACATATGAGAGTTACATGGCTCATCATTGTGCCTAAATGACCAAGGTAATACAAGATGCTAATACTTCTTGTTTTGAAGATGCATTGGAAATGAAAATTGGGAGAAATCTATGGATGAGGAGATGGCTACACTTTATGGAAATGAAACATGGAAGCTGGTTCCATTTTCGCAAGGAAAGAAACCCATAGGCTGCAAGGGGGTTTATAAGGTGAAGCACAATGTTGATAGTAGCATAAGTAGGTATAAATCATGATCGGTAGCAAAAGGATATGCATAGACATATAATATTGATTATGAAGAAATGTTCAACCCTGTAACTAAAATGGCCATTGTTAGAGCACTTGTTGAATTAGCTACAACAAAAGGATGGATTTTGCGTTGGATGGATGTGAAGAATGCCTTCTTACATGGTGAGTTGTTGAAACAAGTAAACATGGAACAACCACAAGGATATGAGGATTCAAATCACACAGAATAAGTTTGTAGGTTGTAGAAATCTTTGTATGGGCTTAGACAAGCCCCTCGTGCTTGGCATGCAAAGATTGCAATTTATTTAACCACCATCGGATTTTCTATGTGTGATGCAAACCACTCATTATACGCAAGGAAGGGTGATGATGGAATCATGATTTTGGCTATTTATGTTAATGACTTGATTGTAGTGGTGATAATTAAGAAAGCATTAAAGGGGTAAAGTAACTACTTATGCAAGCATTTGACATGAAAGATCTTAGTGTGCTGTGCTATTTTTTGGGGCATTGAGTTTATACATACATAAATAGGTATATGGATGTTGCAAATGCAATATGCCTTGAATATGCTTCAAAAGTATTGTATGGATAATTATAAGAGAGTTTCTATACCATTAGATCAGAATATTAAGTTGGATACTACATCAAGTGAAGCATCGAAAAATGCTACTATGTACAAGAAAATTGTGGGAAGTTTTGTATATCTCACAATTACAAGCCCTGATCTAAGCTACACTGTTGGACTTGAAAGTCAATTTATGCAAGTTCCCAGGAAACCAAATTATATGCTTTGAGATGCACTCTATGATATGTGAGTGCTAATTTTGATTATGCATTGTTTTATGAAGCTAGTGCAGAATTGCAAGTTCATGGATACAACGATGAAGATTGGGATGGTAGTATTCTAGATAGAAGATCTACTAGTGGCTTTCTATTCTCACTTGGGAGTGCAGATATCACATGAAGCAATAAGAAGCAACCCACTATTTCTTTGTCGAGTATAGAGGCTGAGTATAGAGGTGTTGTAATGGAAACATGTGAAGCATCATGGCTAGAGATGCTACTTGCAGATTTAGGTGTGGAAGTGCAAAAGCCTATCATCATTTATTGGGATAATCTTAGTAGCATAACTTTATCATGGAATCCTATCTTTCATGCTAGAACAAAGCATATCGAGGTACATTATCATTTCATCATGGAAAAGGTATTAGGAGGTGATGTTGATCTTGTTTATGTGAGGATAGATGAGAAAGTTGCTGATATTTTCACCATATTACTTGGAGGAGAGAAGCTAAAGAAGTTTTTAAAGATGCTTGGATTACAAGACATGATGTTGAGCTTGAGGGGGAGTGTTGAGATATCAAGCTCAACATGTGACGATAGGGGTTGACATGTATCAATTTTTCATCTCTCTGACATCTATAGTGGTCATGCCCATATATGTCAAGGATACTTTAGTGTGCTTTACTAGATTTATCTACTGAGAGTGATGATAAATTTGTTTCTTTCTAGCTCACTCATTCGTAGACATTAGGATTTCCCTTATGTAATATTATTTATATATTGGAATAGTTGTAATGTTGTTTTAGGTCATTCTTGTATATTACTTTTATGTAGAAGAAGAAGAAGAAGAAGAAGAAGAAGAAGCAGAAGGAGAAGGAGAAGGAGAAGGAGAAGGAGAAGGAGAAAGAAGAAGAAGAAGAAGAAGAAGAAGAAGAAGAAGAAGAAGAAGAAGAAGAAGAAGAAGAAGAAGAAGAAGAAGAAGAAGATCATTCTTCCTTGCCTCAATTTGTGTGTGCTTTGAAGTATTTCGATGGCGTGCACCACACTGGACTCTCCTTCTCAAGAGCTCCACGACGATATGCTCAAAGTAGAAAAACCGAGCTCCGGTCGCCACGCACAGTACTCCGCACAGTGCTGTACAATACGCAAAAACGCAGTACACAGGGAGCACGAAGACAGACTTCTTAGGTCTTACAAATGCGGTCGAACTTACAGTCTGTGACTGACCAGGCCACTATATGTTTTATTAAAGAACATATACAAAGAAGTGTCCGGTGGCCATTTGGCCTTTCACATGGACACTAACGGTAACAATCTCCCACTAAAGGCCAATATGGCCAGAGTAACTATGGGAGAAAAAAGAAAGAATGATAAAGAATACCTGAGTGTAAGTATACAAACTATACCTCCCACCTGATGGGCATGTTACACAGTATACAAGTGACTGTGTAAGATCAAGAATCAAGTAACCCCCATCAAGTGACAACAGTGTCGAAAGCTATCCTGTGGTAGAGCTTTAGTCAAAGCATCTGCAGCATTATCTCGAGTGTGAACCTTCTCAAGAATAATGCTCTCAGTGGCTAAGCAATCTCTAATGAAGTGATACCTCACCTCAATGTGCTTGGTCTTTGCATGATAGACCGGATTCTTAGCCAAAGCAATGGCACTCTGACTATCACTGAGCAAGTGAGGTACATGCTGAGGCAAACCCATATCACAAGCAAGACGAGAAAGCCACAATGCTTCCTTACATGCCTCACTTGCTGCAACATACTCTGCTTCTGTGGTGGAAACAACTGTACATTCTTGAAGACGAGATCTCCAAGAGATAGCACCTCCAGCAAAATGAAAAATGTACCCTGATGTAGACTTACGATTGTCTACACAACCAGCATAGTCAGAATCTGTGTAACCAATAATGGATGCTTTCCCTCTACCTAAGCATAGACACTTGTCCTTAGTGCCACTCAGATATCTCAAAATCATTTTGACCGCTCCCCAATGTTTCTTGCCAGGATTAGACATATATCTGCTCACAACTCCCACTGCAAATGCAATGTCTGGTCTCGTAGCTACCATAGCATACATGAGACTACCAACAGCAGACTGATAGGGAATTTTGGTCATGAATTCCTTTTCCTCATCTGATTTGGGGCAGTCATCCTTGCTCAATTTCACATATGTGGGTAAAGGTGTACTCAATGCCTTTCTACCCTGCATATTGAATCGATGAAGTACTTTGGATATGTACTCACTTTGAGACAAGTATATGCATCTTTTACTCCTATCACGAGTAATGCGCATGCCAAGAATATGTTTGGCATCCCCCAAATCCTTCATATCAAATGTCTGACTCAACTTCTTTTTGAGAATTGACAAATCATAAGAGGACTTCCCAGCAATCAACATATCATCGACGTAAAGTATCAAGCATATCAAGCTGCCATCAGAACATCTCTTTGTGTAGAGACAATGATCCTCATTGCTCCGAGAATAGCCTTGGGACTTCATAAAAGCATCAAACTTTTGGTACCATTGTCTAGGAGACTGTTTAAGTCCATACAAGCTCTTCTTGAGCTTACAAACTAGACTTTCCTTGCCAGGAACCACATAACCCTCTGGTTGTTCCATATAGATCTCATCTGTAAGATCTCCATGCAAGAAAGCTGTTTTCACATCCATTTGGACTAGCTCTAAGTCCTCCATTGCAACGAATCCAAGCAACATGCGCAAAGTAGTCATCTTGACCACTGGGGAGAAGATTTCCTCAAAATCAACACCATGTTGTTGCTTAAAACCCTTTGCAACAAGTCGTGCTTTATATTTTGGAGAAGCACTATTTGATGTGAATTTCAGCTTATATACCCATTTACATGGTAAAGCTTTCCTTCCCTTTGGCAAAGGTACTAAGTCCCAAGTACCATTCTTGTGAATAGAATCCAACTCACTCTTCATGGCACGCTCCCACTTGACATGATCCTCTGTCTGCATAGCCTCTTTGTAGCAAGAGGGCTCACCGGCATCTGTTAGCATAACAAAATCTAAACCTGGAACATATCTATCAGGTGGATATGAGACACGTGCAGAACGTCTCAATGGTTGCTGAACAGGAACATGTGCAGACTGATCTGAATGAACATTCTCTTGAACATCCCTATGTGCAGCATTTTTATGCATGCTAACCGGAGGACTAGTATCCTCAAACACCACTCTTCTCACTTCAACCTCCTTAATCGGCTGTTTATGCATCTTAGACTCATTAAAAATGACATCACTACTTCTGATCACTGACCGTGTTTCAGGATCCCATAAGCGATATCCAAATTGTCCTTCTCGACCATATCCAAGAAAAATGCATTTCTTTGACTTATGGTCCAACTTTTGTCTAAGATTCTTGGGTATATGAACATATGCTTCACACCCAAAAACTCGAAGATGATCATAATATGGTGGTTTCCCTGTCCATAACTCTTGTGCCACTTTCAGACCTTTGGCAGTACTAGGTGAAAGGTTAATCACATGAACTGCAGTCAATACTGCTTCTGCCCAAAAACCTTGTGAGAGGTTTGCATGATGCAACATAGAGACTACTCTATCTTGAATAGTTCTATTCATCCTCTCAGCTACACCATTCTGTACTGGAGTATAAGGAGCTGTAAACTCTCTACGAATCCCTCTACACTGACAGAAAAGGCTGAATTCATGTGAGGTATACTCACCCCCATTATCTGAACGTAAAGCCTTAAGCTTAGTTCCTTTTTCAGTCTCAACTGAAGCAAGCCATTTTCTGAAAGTAGGGAATACATCATCCTTCGATTTGATAGGATATACCCAGACTTTTCTAGTAGCATCATCTATGAAAGTAACAAAGTAAAGAGAACCACCTAAGGACCTAGTGGGCATAGGACCACACACATCAGTATGAACAAGATCTAAAGGCTGAATTGAAGAGTCAATGTGCGTTTTATGCACATTTCTAGTTTGCTTTCCATATTGACAATGCTCACAAAATGAAAAATCAGAGAAAGATAACACAGGTAAGTAGCCAGAACGAGAAAGATTTTCCATTCCACTACGAGATATATGGCCCAAACGACCATGCCAAATACAAGCCATAGGCTGTTCAGTAACAGCTAACAAGTGTTCTTTCTGTGATACAAATAAAGGGTAAAGTGAGCCAACTTTCCTTCCTTTTGCAATAACCATATTGCCCTTTGATATACGAAAGGACTGAGCATAGAAGACCACCTTGTAACCAAGGTCATCAAGTTGACCAACTGACATCAAACTGCGTGATAACTGAGGTACATGGCGTACATTATGCATAGTAAATTTTGAACCGTCAATGAACTGCACAACCACATCTCCAATCCCCACAACATCACACTGGTAAGAGTCACCAAGTCTCACGGTACCAAGAGACTTTGCTGCATAATTAGAGAACCATTCTCTATGTGGTGTCACATGGAAAGAAGCACCAGAATCTAGCAGCCAGGTGTGGGAAATGTTGGTGCAAGACAATCAACAATTGAAGGTCTTTAAGTCCGCAGAGACATCAGCAAAATTTCCTTTAAAAAGGTCACCAGAAGATCACCGGAAGGTCACCGGAACAGTACCGGAAGGTCACAGGAAAGTCACCGGAATGTTACCGAAATAGATCAATTTTACAGATTTCAGTTCATGAAGAGTTGAAGGATGAAAGGAGGAAGAAAAGAACAAATTTTGAAGCTTGGAAGAAGAACCGGGAAAAAGTTGTACACATATGTACAGTAGTATAGTCCGCGTTATAAGCTTGTACAAATTTATCTATAAATACCTGGAAAATGTCGAGGCGCGTAGTGATGAATAAAATGGAAGAAATGAGAGGCGTATAGGCATTAGTGGCATATACGAGAGAGAAAGGAATAGAAGAGAAGAATGAGAAGTTAGATGTCATGAGACATATGAGAAGTTAGTTGAGTTTTCCTCTCATCACTCAACTGTAACTTTCTGAATAATCGAAGAAAAGTTGCGCCGAAATTTCTGTGTGTTCTTCATCTGTGTTAGATGATTTGTGAAATCCTATTGAGGATATCTAAGTCTATAGTTAATCAATCTATAGCTTAAGTTTCAGAGTTTAATTGTAAACAGAAACCGAGAATTGTCAGTAGGAACATTCGTATGTTTGAGTGTTCAAAGTTTACTGAAACAGGCGCATTTTCGGTGATCAATGTTTTGATCATTTCTCATTGCATACTTTAAAGTTTTGCATGAGTGAGGGCTTAATCTTTAAGTTAGAAGATAAGCTACTCGTAACCAGAAGCATTTGCTTAAACGGGTTCTATTCAAGGAGAACTAAGTCTTAGAAGTTACAGGTGTAAAAGTCGACTGTTCAGAATGACAGTTTCAGACATAGGTAACTTGTGAAGGTGATTTCTCAAGTTATACTAAACCTTTTGAGTAACTTTAACTTGAAGGAGGTGCGCAATCTCTAGGCGACACTCCATACAAAGTTTCATAAAAATCTTTACATGTTTGTCAGATTAATTTGAAGAAACTGTGCAGCAGAATGTTTGTGTGGTGAAGTTTTTTGACTTACTCTTGGTATAGAGGTGCTCTAATCACAAGAGTAGGTTATTCTGAAGGAGATTAACATTCTCCGACAGTGGTATCAGAGCAGGTAAAGTGGTATCAAAGCAGGTATCAGTCCAGCAGTGGTATTAGAGCAGGAGACACCAAAATCAAAGAAAGGAGGTTTCCGACTGCTGCAGTTACAAAGAATTCAACAACCGAAGAACTAAAAGGTGAAAGCTTGAAGGCGAAACCTGAGGAAGAGATCATACGACATCAAGAAAGACAAACGGAGTCTAATTTGAAGCAAAGGTACATATATTATTCATAAAGGTTGAAGATTTAAATACACAGGAAAACACAAGATGGGAGATTCTCTACAGATAGAGAAACTGGATAGGGAAAACTATCCTGCGTGGTCAATGAGGATGGAAGCTTATCTTATGAGCAAAGATTTGATAGCTTATATCACAGGAGAAGAAGAAAAGCCACAGTTCAGAGATCCTAGTGTTCCGACTAGGGAAGAATTAGCAGATTTGAAAAACTGGATGAAGAAAGATGCGCAAGCTAGAAGCATTATCTATATGGCAGTAAATGATTACTTGTTACCTCATATTCGAGGTCTTGAAAGTGCAACGGACATTTGGAATGCATTGGAGGAGCATTTCCAGAATACTACTAAGTCAAGGAAGGCATCCTTATGGGCAGAGTTTACAACCTTCAAGAAGAAGGCTTCTCAGTCCGTTTCAGACTATGTGACAAGAATGAAAGACATTGCAGATGCATTAGGTGCTGTTGATGAAGATATCGAAGAGGATAAATTGGTAAGACAAATTCTTACAGGCTTAAGAGGTGATGACAAATGGAAGCCGTTTATTTTGTCTACAGAATTATCCCTTGATCATTTCACTCCAGATTTAAATCAGTTGTTAGGTCACATGCTAACATTTGAGAATGATGTTAAAGGAGATGGTGACAAGAGTGCAGGTCATGCAATGTACTCAAAAGATAAAAAGAAGAATAGCAAAGGAAAGCAACAAGCAAATGAAGATGAAGGAACAACTAGCCAAGCCAACTTCCTAAGAGGAAGAGGAGGTGGCAAAGGTAGAGGAAAAGGCAGAAACAACAAAGATGGAGGTAAAGCCTGCTGGATTTGTGGTAAGACAAATCATTTAGCTAATGATTGTTGGCACAATACTCAAAGTAATAATGGATATAGTCAAAGTTACAATGCAAGAGGAAGAAGTGGCAGAAATCAAAGAGGAAATTTCAGAGGAAGAGGTGGTAGGAGTTACTTTGGAAGAAATACAGGTAGAGGATTCCAAAGTCAACAATATAACAATACCTACTACAATTACGCTTCAGAACAAAAGGAAGATTCAACGATGATATTGAATGCTACTTGTGAAAGTCAGAATGAAGATCAAAGAGTCTTCTACATTGACTCAGGATGTAGTAATCACCTGAGTGGAAACATATCATTGATGACTGATTTGGAGAATAAAGTTTCTAATCATGTTGTTCAAACAGGTGACAACACAAAGCATAAAGTGCAGTCGATTGGATCAGTGAAAGCCAAAGACGGCAGTACCTTATTGGGTAAGGTTCTGTATGTTCCTACAATTCCTAAGAATTTGATAAGTGTAGGACAAATTGTTGAAAAGGGATATGAAGTAAGATTCACTAATGAAGGAGTATACGTGGAAGATCCCAGTCAGGAGTATAAACAGATTGTTTCAGGAAAAAAAGAAGGAAGACTGTTTACACTGAAGATTCAAGGTAACATTGGTCAGGCCATGTTTACATATGAAGGACAGAAAATTTCTGAGTTAGATCTTTGGCACAAGAGACTTGGACATTTCAATGGAAGAGGTATTAAAGATATGGTTAACAATGGTTCAGTGCTTGGATTGCCTAATGTTGCAGGTCAACATATGACATACAAATGTGAGGCATGTCAGTTTGGTAAGGCTCATAAGAATTCTTATACCAAGCGTGGTTTTATGCACTCAGAGAAGCTTGAGTTGGTACACACAGACGTGTGGGGACCATCAAAGGATTTCAGTATAAATGGATCAAGATATTATGTGATTTATGTTGATGATGCTACCAGATGGATCACTATCTATGTGATCAAAGATAAGTCAGAAGTATTCAATACATTCAGACATTATCATGCGTATGCAGAAAGAACTACAGGTCATAGACTGAAGAGACTAAGATCAGATGGAGGGGGAGAGTATTTCTCCAATGAGTTCAGTGACTACTTATGGAATGCAGGTATAAAAAGGGAAGTTACTTGCAGATATTCTCCTCAACAAAATGGTGTTGCAGAAAGAAGGAACAGGACTATTGTTGAGTTTGCAAGGTCCATGATGAATGAGAAAAATTGCCCTAATTATTTGTGGGCTGAAGCTGTAAACACAGCTACTTATTTGGTCAATAGGTTACCATGCAAAGCCTTGCAAGGTATGACACCATATGAAGCTTGGTGGGGTAAAAGACCTACCCTAGATCATTGCAGAGTATTTGGATGTGTGGCATATGCATATGTGCCATCACAATTAAGACACAAATTGGAACCTAAAGCTGAAAAGTATGTTTTCATTGGCTATGATGATAAACAGATGGGATACAGGTTGTGGAATCCATCCACGAAACATTTTCTGGTATCAAAAGATGTTACGTTTGATGAGCAAAGTTCTTGGTATGCAGGAACAGTTAATAACAATACAGGTGATGAAGAAGAAGTGAATCAGAAGAAAGGTAAATCAAAGGTTCAAATAGTTGATGAAGAAGAAAATTATAAAGTGCAGGAAGAAGTTGAAGAAAGGCCAAGATTTGATCCTGAGTGTGAAGAACCAGAAACCTCAAGGACTGGAGAACTCAGAAGGTCATCAAGAAATAGATGGCAACCTACAAGGTACAGTTATGATACTTCATTTTTGGCTACGAAAGATTATGCTTACATAGTGAAAGCAGATGAAGACCCTTCTACATATGAAGAGGCAAAAGGTAAGGAAAAATGGGAAAAAGCTATGCAGGAAGAACATGATGCATTGGTAGAAAATCAAACATGGGATTTAGTTCCTAAACCAAATAGCCAGAAGATTATTGGATGCAAGTGGGTCTACAAGACTAAAAGATTTGCAGATGGAAGTGTGTCTAGATACAAAGCTAGACTTGTTGTCAAAGGGTTTGCTCAGACTTATGGAGTTGATTATGATGAGACTTATAGTCCGGTAGCAAAGATGACAACTATCAGAACACTCATAGCTGTTGCTGCGAGTAAAGGATGGAAGTTATGTCAGTTAGATGTGAAAAATGCTTTTCTGAATGGATATATTTCAGATGATGTGTTCATGGAGCAACCTCAAGGGTTCAGAGATAAAAAATATCCAGATCATGTGTGCAAGCTCAAGAGAGCTTTGTATGGCTTGAAGCAAGCGCCAAGAGCGTGGAATTATAGACTTGTAAAGTTCTTGAAAGAACTTGGTTTTCAGGTGTCTGAAGCAGATAGTAGTCTGCTTATAAAAGCAAGTGATAATGGTTTCATATACATGTGCATATATGTTGATGATATAATTCTTACAGGAACAGATGAGTCAGGTATACAAAGACTCAAGAAGCAAATGGAAAAGGAGTTCAAGATAAGTGACTTGGGAGACTTGTCATATTTCTTGGGAATGGAGATCACATATACTCAGCATGGAGTATTCGTGACCCAAGAAAGATATTTGAAGAACTTGTTAATCAAGTTTAAAATGAATGATTGCCGGATAGCACCTACTCCAATGGAGGTGAACCACAAACTGAGTAAGTTTGGTGGAGAAGAATTCAAGGATGTGAGACAATATCAGAGTTTGGTTGGTAGTCTTATCTATGCTACTTTAACCAGACCTGATTTATCATATGCAGTAGGAGTATTGTCTCAGTTCATGCACTGTCCAAAGAAAGAACATTGGATTGCAGGACAAAGGGTGTTGAGGTACATTAAAGGTACACTCAAAGAAGGTTTGTATTATGGTTTTACATCAGATACAAACATCAAAATATACAGTGACGCAGATTGGGCAGGTAATCCAGATGACAGAAGATCAACCTATGGATACATGTGTTATGTGGGAGATAAGCTAATCTCATGGTGTTCCAAGAAGCAACATACAGTTGCTTTGTCGTCTACCGAAGCTGAGTACAAAGGCATGGTTGAAGCTGCAAAGGAAGTGATTTGGCTAAAGACTTTAATGAAGAATTTTGATGCTATACAGAGGACTCCAATTATATTTGGAGATAACATGAGCTCATTATATTTAGCTGCTAATCCTGTTTTTCATGCCAGGACTAAACACATTGAGATACAGTATCACTTTCTAAGAGAGAAAGTGATGGATAAAGAGATTGAAGTAATTCATACTTCAACGAAAGATCAGATAGCTGATATGCTTACAAAAAGTTTGGATGGACCTAAGTTACAAAGGTTTAAAGATATGGCAGGAATAAAGAAGACAGAGAAAACCTCAATTGATGATTGAGGGGGAGCTGTTGGTGCAAGACAATCAACAATTGAAGGTCTTTAAGTCCGCAGAGACATCAGCAAAATTTCCTTTAAAAAGGTCACCAGAAGATCACCGGAAGGTCACCGGAACAGTACCGGAAGGTCACAGGAAAGTCACCGGAATGTTACCGGAATAGATCAATTTTACAGATTTCAGTTCATGAAGAGTTGAAGGATGAAAGGAGGAAGAAAAGAACAAATTTTGAAGCTTGGAAGAAGAACCGGGAAAAAGTTGTACACATATGTACAGTAGTATAGTCCGCGTTATAAGCTTGTACAAATTTATCTATAAATACCTGGAAAATGTCGAGGCGCGTAGTGATGAATAGAATGGAAGAAATGAGAGGCGTATAGGCATTAGTGGCATATACGAGAGAGAAAGGAATAGAAGAGAAGAATGAGAAGTTAGATGTCATGAGACATATGAGAAGTTAGTTGAGTTTTCCTCTCATCACTCAACTGTAACTTTCTGAATAATCGAAGAAAAGTTGCGCCGAAATTTCTGTGTGTTCTTCATCTGTGTTAGATGATTTGTGAAATCCTATTGAGGATATCTAAGTCTATAGTTAATCAATCTATAGCTTAAGTTTCAGAGTTTAATTGTAAACAGAAACCGAGAATTGTCAGTAGGAACATTCGTATGTTTGAGTGTTCAAAGTTTACTGAAACAGGCACATTTTCGGTGATCAATGTTTTGATCATTTCTCAGTGCATACTTTAAAGTTTTGCATGAGTGAGGGCTTAATCTTTAAGTTAGAAGATAAGCTACTCGTAACCAGAAGCATTTGCTTAAACGGGTTCTATTCAAGGAGAACTAAGTCTTAGAAGTTACAGGTGTAAAAGTCGACTGTTCAGAATGACAGTTTCAGACATAGGTAACTTGTGAAGGTGATTTCTCAAGTTATACTAAACCTTTTGAGTAACTTTAACTTGAAGGAGGTGCGCAATCTCTAGGCGACACTCCATACAAAGTTTCATAAAAATCTTTACATGTTTGTCAGATTAATTTGAAGAAACTGTGCAGCAGAATGTTTGTGTGGTGAAGTTTTTTGACTTACTCTTGGTATAGAGGTGCTCTAATCACAAGAGTAGGTTATTCTGAAGGAGATTAACATTCTCCGACAGGAAAGAGAATCAGCCATAAGTGCCTCAGATGGCACAGTACTATCAAGTGTCAACACATCAGCATCATCAGAAATAGCATTAATTTCTTCAATCTTCACAGTCGAAGTAGATGGTGCAGGTAACTGTTTAACATGCCCATCAACATTCTGTCCTTTACCTTTAGCATTCTTTAATGCATAACAGTCTTTCTTCATGTGTCCTTTCTTATGACAATAATGGCATTCAATATCCCTCTTCCTTGATTTACTTCTGCTCTTATTCCGTTGACCATTCTTTTCCTTGTTCTTGCTCCTGCCACGTTGTTGATTCTTTCCTTGGTAAGAATCACGAACATTATATGCATCTCCACTCTGAGTGCCAACCATAGATTTTCTACGAATCTCCTCACTCAAGAGTGCTCCACATATGTCATCATAGACGAGTTTACCACCTAGTGCACTATTGCTAATAGCTGTGCAAAATGTATCCCATGATGATGGCAGGGTGCATAACAGCAATACTGCTTTCATTTCATTGTCCATATCCATTTTCTGAGCCTGTAACTGGGAGAATATGGCATCAAACTCATTTAGATGAGCAGCAACACTATCTGTGTCCTTCATACGAAGGTCGTATAATTTTCTCATCAGATATACTTTATTTGATGCCGTCTCTTTTTCATATGTATTGCATAACTTCTTCCAAAGCTCCTCTGCACTTTCACAGTCTAATACTGTAAAGTAAACATTATCTGCTAGGTGCAAGCGAATGGTAGACCTGGCCATTTCATCTAACTCATCCCAATCATCTTCATCCATGTCAGCAGGCTTCTTTGAAATCCCATTTACTGGCTTCCATTGCCTTCTTTGAATCAGCACATCTTTAATCTGATTCTTCCATAGAGCAAAGTTTGTGCCATCAAATTTTCGGATCTCAAAATGGTCTTTGCCCTGCAAGTTATAGCTCCTCCTCGGAATGCTAGCACTAGACCCTGATCCACTGGATGTGCTTGAGACCTCTGATGCCATGATCGTAGAGAACTGAATAGAATGATAATGGAGCTAGAAGAGTCCAAACACCAACAAATAAGTGTATCAAGGAGTAAATCGACCACTATATAGTTGACTAAACCAGAAATCTGGAAAAATTTTGCCAGAGTATCCTCTGCAAAATTAGCATATGACCAGTGTCAAAGTATCATAAAACTGCAAGTACTAACATGTCTACCTGCATAGTGAATCACTGACTCCACTGCATATAATCAGTTACCCAATAGAAGCCAACTAGGCTTATCGAGCACCTATGAACAACTATCATACATCTCCTATGGCGAGGCTGGGTAAGTCTTCCACCTGCATCACCGAAGAGACCCCGACATCTGGGTGTCTCCCAGTTAAGAAAACCTCACCACGACCCTCTTTATCAAACGTAAAAGGCTTTATGCAAAGAACGTAACCGCTATATCAATGCCCACATGGACGTACATAAGCGGTATCCACAGAAGCGTACATGGTGTGTATGTGCTCAATATATGCAGTAAAATGACACTGAAAGGCTGAATACACAGCCCAAAAAACTAGCCAATAACACCTGCAAGTGTCTGTCAACTCTGATGTTTTAGGCTTTAAAAACCTGCATAAATTTGCAGCGACTGCTCCCACCAAAACTGAAAACCCCTCGAGAAACCTGTAGTTTTACGAGTGTGGCTGAAAATACAGTCCCAAAGGTTGATATTTATTGTCTGAGAAGTACAAGGAACACTCTTCTTGATGTTCTTGGACCTGTGTGAAGAGAACTACGTGCGAAAGTACTCCAAAATGGCTCCAAAAACACCCCAAAATTGCTTCAGAAATAGGCTTTAAAAGCAAAAATGAAGCTTTGATGGACCAAAACTTGTTCAAGGTAATGCCAACCTTAGTCTTTCCCCTTCTTCAAACACCACAAGAGTGTAGCTTAGTGGCAAGAGATTGCCGCGGTTAAGCGAGCTCTGGGGGGAACAGTACTGGGATGGGTGACCTCCCGGGAAGTACCGGGAACCTCTATATTCCTTGATCGTTGAGGTCCTCCCTCGCGCGCAGCCAACGGCGCCAACGGTGACTTCGGTGACTCGGATGACAAGGTATGCCAAGGTCTATGCCTTGGTCGCCGCCTATAGCCTTGGAGAAAACCTGGGGGGGGGTGCGAGGCCTTTTTGCCTCGAACTGCTCTGATACCAGTGAAGTATTTCGATGGCGTGCACCACACTGGACTCTCCTTCTCAAGAGCTCCACGACGATATGCTCAAAGTAGAAAAACCGAGCTCCGGTCGCCACGCACAGTACTCCGCACAGTGCTGTACAATACGCAAAAACGCAGTACACAGGGAGCACGAAGACAGACTTCTTAGGTCTTACAAATGCGGTCGAACTTACAGTCTGTGACTGACCAGGCCACTATATGTTTTATTAAAGAACATATACAAAGAAGTGTCCGGTGGCCATTTGGCCTTTCACATGGACACTAACGGTAACATGCTTCTCTTTGGGTGTTAGAGTGTGTGAGTGAGCTCTCTTCATTAAATCCTTTCTCTCGACAAGTTTGGAGATTTCTCAAAAAGAATATTTGAATTTCTTCTCTGTTGTAGAGCTAAGAAGAGCAAAGAGGCAGAGAAAAAGAAGGGCCCCAAAATTTTTTCGATTTGGACACTTTATTTTTGTATCATAGCCATTTTTTAATATATTTTTCGATGTAAATGCACTAGAGGAGTCCTCTAGATGCATTCCCATAGAGATTTGTATCTTTACCTTTGTAAATTAGTAGGAAATTAGTCTTTTAGTTAATAAAGTGCCGATCTCCAGTGTGAAAGGACCATTTTTAGGGCACATGTATATAAGTCAATTTGTGACTCTTTATAGACACTTTTTACCATTGTGAGAATCAAGAGCACAAAATTTCGAATTGGTGTCTTCTTCTCTCTGTATCTTCTTCCTTGTGAGCTTGCATGCATGTGTGATGCTTGGAAAGAGTGCTTAGAAGTGTTGTCTATCCATGAAAGTGCTTGTTTGCTGTTGGTAAGGTGTGTGTGAAGTGTAGGAAGTGTTGGAGTGTAGGAAGATCAATCCCGTGACTCAGTATTTTGCTCATAACTTGAAGTAGAAGTGTCAGAATCGAGTGAAAAGACTAGCATTGGATGCGTTTTATTGAGAGCTTCAAAAGGAACCTACTATTTGCTATATTGAAAGTTTGGAGCTAAGCGAAAAGCTAGAATTATTATTGATTACTCCTCAAAGTGTCGCGACACCATAGCTGACCTTGGAAACTTGGCTATGATGGATTTATACTTATTTGTACTTTGAGAACTTCATCTGCATTGACCATTATTTGAATGCGTGTCTTCATACACTCGGCTAGGTCTTGATACTCCTTGGATTGATAATTAAAGCGTGAGTCCCCACTATATGCACTTGAGGGAGATTGAGGTATAGTCTCTTTCTCCACAAGTCCCTAAGTCGACACTTAGGTACACATGTTTTTGGCGCGTTGCCGGGGAGAGTTGAATCAAACCGAGGCATTCGTGTCATGGTGAATAGCTCTTAGCATCGAAGTGAGTAGAGAAGTTGTGAAATTCTCTTCTTTGGTAAGTCACTCTCATCCGCACTTACTACTTCTTGCTCTTGGAGTGTGTGTAGTGAGTTGATAGTTTAGGGAAGTGAGTAGAGACGTAAGTTAGAGAAGGAAGGAGGAAGTAAGTGAGTAGGCTAGGAAGATAGGGTTAGTTTTCAAGATAGTTTTTGTCAGCCTTTTTAGTCAAGTATTTCTCAAAAGTATAAAAACCAAAAAAATCAAAGCACTTCACTTCATTTGTGCAAAGGCAAGTATCGAAAGCGCTGAAAGTCGGATATCATGAAGAGAGTGGAGATGGGAGAGTTTGGGGCCACGCGGAGCAAGTGGGGTTGTAGAGGAGTCGGAGAATAGCTTTCAAGGTGAGCACATCAAATCCCTACTCTCAACATCCACTTAAGTCAAAGCAACATAGCTAAACGACCTGCGGCAGATGTCGTGAGGGGCTATCAGGGGTTGAGGAGATTTCTTTTCTTGATTCAGGCACTTGAGAGGGGAGAGACAAGCTCTAGGATCACCCACATTATTTTGGAAACTCAAATTTACTTGTTAAAATTTGAAAAATTGCAAGTGTGGTGTTCTCCCATGATTGAGTGTCACGACATCTAGATGTCATGATCTCCTCTGGTTGAGTGTCGTGATATTTATCCACCTTGAATATCGTGAGCTTTCCTCACGACATTCGAAAAATATCGAATGTCGTGAGCTTTCCTTGTGACATTTGGCAGATATCGAATATTGCGAGCTTTCCTCATGACATTCGTCGAGTATCGTGGGACTTGGCTTCACGACATTCGTCAAGTGTCGAGTATCGTGGGACTTGGCTTCATGACATTCGTTAAGTGTCGAGTATTGTGGGACTTGGCTTCACGACATTTGTCAAGTGCCGACTATCGTGGGACTTGGCTTCACAAACTTTGTCAAGTGTCGAGTATCGTGGAACTTGGCTTCACGACATTCGTCGAGTGTCGAGTATTGTGGGACTTTTCTCGCGACATTTGATTGATATCGAATATCGTGGAACTTACTTCAGTGTTGAGTGCCGAGTATCGCGGAACCCTGAGTTGCGACATTTGACAAATATCGGGTGTCGTGAATCTAGTCAATGTTAGGTATAATGCAGAGAGGACTTTAAGTGAAGTAGGAAATCCCCAATTAATAAACATTTTTCATACAATTTTGAGGTTCTGCAAAGAGCATTGGGAGCTAGGGGTTTGTCGAAACTTGACTAGAGCTTTTAAGTGAATGAACCTAAGATCCGAAAGAACCTTAGGAAGCCGAAGAAGTGTAATCTCTTCTGTGGGAAGTGTAGCTGAACCGAGTATTCACTTGCATTACTCTGAAACCTCGAGTGAGTCTGAGGAGGAAACCCTCATGGCCTCAGAAGACATGCAGAATTCTGTACCAATAGTTGGCATGATGTCAATTATTGAAGGTGAATACCGAACATCTTTAGAATATGTGAGCACCAATCAACACGGGTTACCCATCTACCTAGATGCACTAAACATATCAGTGGCTAGGCTGAAGAAGGCTAGATGCTTACATAGTACCTAGGCCAGCTGTTAAGTATGCAGGAGGATTCTACATGGATAAAAGAGAGATTCTATATGTAGTTACAGAGCATCCTAAAAACATCAATGAGCAAAGGGAAGAAGGTAATACCCACAACCCTAATGAAGAGGGACATGAAGAATATGTGTCTACCCCTAGAGGGAAGTCAATTGTAATTAGGGTTTGGAGAGGAGACCTAGTTCCCCAAGATGATTCCCTGATGGATGTTTATTTAATGAGCGGGATGGAGCATCTACTTAGAGCACACTCTTCATTGTGGGAAGAAGCCACCAACCCAGCCACCATCTATGAATTGCAAGATCCTGAAAATCCCAGTTATATTACGTACTTGGATAAGAATCAGAGAAGTTACTGGCCCTTAACGGAATTAGAAAGAGCAGGGCTGAAATATCAGAACATCCTAGTGTTCCCACCTAGGGATCAAGCCACAACTTGGCAAAACCCCCAAGGAACCTATCAAGATAATTCTTATCAGCAATCAGGATAGACACAACAACCGAACATTCCAGTTAGACCCCATGTGGAGTTTGCTACATCTGGCGATAATCCTAACTACTGACCACCTACACATGTAGAACCGAGGAATAGAATTCCTATCCATGAGAGACCACCTATAGGAAGAGGACCAGGTATACCAATAGGACGACCAGTCTTCCCTGTAATGCCTAGAACACCTAAACCGGGAAAAAGATTGAGGCCCATTCAGGTAGCCAAGTGCATGAGAAGTCACTATGATGGCTCTAGTGAACCATACAACCACATAGCTGAATTCAAGCAAGTAATAAGAGCCAAAAAAGTGGAAGACTTTTTGATCCAATATGAATCCTTTGGCCTAACCCTTAGAGACACGGCCTTAGCTTGGTTCCAACCCTTAGACCCTAATAATTTCCAAAACATGGAACAATTTACTAAGTCTGGAATAAAAAACAACTCATCCTCATTAATCCATAGTTTTAAACAGGCTCCTATGGAATCGGTGAGATTGGCAACAAGACGATTTAAGCAATATGTGGATAGATGCCTTGTTGAGGAGAGACCCACTCAAAACAAAATGGTTTCATTGTTTTTGGAAGGATTAGTGAATGGATCATTGAGATCATTGGTATATGTGAAGAGAGTCCAAAATTTGTAAGAGTGTATGAAAGAGTGTATTGACCTAGAAGATAATCTGGCTAAAGACTTAAAGATATCTCAAGGTAGTGTGAAAAGTGAGGACAGCGCCAGCAGTACGTCAAATCCCAGGAACAATGTAGAAGAAATAGCCGATTTAGTGACTAAGAAGCTGAATGTTCAAGGACATAAGAACTACCCAAACAATCCTATGAGAGTACCCATGCTTAGAAGATGTGTTCACTGTGGGGGTGACCATCCTTCTCACATGTGCAATAGGGGAGTAATTTCACCACCTGCTTATGCTTACAATAGACCACCCACCCCAGGCCCTACGCATTATTGTAGCATACAACAAAGGTACACAAACCACAACATAGAGAACTGTCCTTACAATCGGCAATCAAGACTCGTACAACCACCCATAAGGCCTTATGGATACCCCCAGAGAGATCAAGGAGGAGAAGCCTTTATATATCCCACATATCAACAACAAGCACCAGCACCACGACCTTATGCTTATCAAGGATACAACCAACCTCAACCCGTGCTAGGACAACAACCACCACACCCCCAAAATGTTGTCCCAGTGAAAATGGCTCAACTTGAAGAGAACCCAAAAAGAGCAATAGTCCCAGCCACTCCATTGGCTAGTACTGAGGCTTATGACCCATCTTATGACCCCAGTCAAGGGAATTATTCCACATATGAGGGCATTATAGTGGAGTACGAACAATCTTAGGAGCCATATACTTATGGTTCTGAAGGATCTGATAGCTCTTATGGATATGAGCAGGACTATGTGTCATTAATGTACACAGCTCCCAGAGCACCCATACCCTCCCGACTAATGAATAGACCACCTCCACCTAGAGGACCATGTTATAGATGCGGAGGTGATCACTTTATCAGAGAATGTACATTACCTAACCCACCACTACCGCAACGAATTTGGGAAGGATATTGTAGTGATTGTGGTAAAGAACATCTTTTTAGAGATTGCCCCAAGAACCCCAACAAAGTTAACTCCAATGTGCAGATCAATGTGATAGAAGTGATAGAGTCATCGGGGAGTGATAAGGAGTACACGATACCATTGAAAGCAATAATGAGGGCTAAAGCGAGAGAGACTCCAAAAAAATCCAGAGAAAATGATCACGCCAACAAAGAATTGAACATACCCACACCTCAAGTAATTGTAGATTCTGAAGAGTGTGGGAAGAGTATTAAAAGTAAATGGACCCAAAGATGGAAGAATCGTAGAGAAAGGATGAAAGAAAAGAAATTGCAACAAAAGATGAAGAATGAGAATAATGAACAATGCGAAGAAGAAAAACAAGAACTTGAGGGGAACAATAAGATAGAAAAGTGTAAAAAACGAGAGGCAGGATCAGTTCTGACCGACCCTATGCCAGAAGAGTTAGCCATGTGGATTCATGCATACCAGACACGAATAACAACAGGACCAACCATTGAACAACATGAAAGAGAATATCCAAGAGGTGACTTAGAGAAAGAAAGATTGGAGATATGTAAGAAATTAATTGAAGTGGCTCAACATACCCTAGAAAAACTTGTTCAGCTACCACCCAATTCAAGAATTCCCGAAAATGAATTTCAAGAGTATGTCACACCTAATGACCCCAAGAAAGGAAAGGAAGACAAGACCTGTGGTGAAAATTACTGTGAGAATAAAAGAGAAGGATCCATTATCCCCGAAGTAGATGGGGAATGGCCTAAAGAATTGTGGGCAAGGGTCCAAGAAGATAGATGGAAGAGAACGGAAGGAATTGAATCTCCCTTTGAGGAATTAGAAATAGAAGGTGAGTTTGAAGCATCAATACATGGGTTAAACTCAGAAGGATTATTGCAACTTGACGAGAGCAAAAATGATGAAGACAGTGTGAAGGCTTTGCTGAACTACATGGGAGAATGCGAACATAACTCTGAATTATATTGTGTTCCCTCAGTGAGGAGAAAAAAGTAGAACCCATCGATTCAAACCTCAGACATCATACAACAGCTTAAAAAAGTAAAAATACCTTGTATTCTGACGTTGGAAGAACTCTTGAAGGTAAAACCACAATTGAAGGAGAAGCTCACTAGTCAATTAGAGACAAAGTCAGACAAAAATGAGATTCCGAATGAAGTAGCCACAGTTAAAATCCAAGTCGATAAGGTTGGAGATTTCAGTGAGGGAGATGAAGGAAACACATGCCTCCCCATCACTTACAGAGGTTACACCACTAAAGCCATCTTAGATTCGGGAGCGGGAGTAGGCATTGCTACCAAAGAAATTTGGGAAAAATGGGGAAAACCAGCCTTACGACCCACCAGGATGAAGATTCAAATGGCAGATGGACACACTGAACAACCCCTCGGGTTATTAGAAAAAGTAACTTTTACCACTTGTGGAGTTGAATTCGAGCACACCTTAGCAATTTGTCAATTCAAAAAGGCTAGCAGTTATGAGATGATACTCGGAAGACCTTTCATGAGACAACTCAAGGTAGTGCAAGATCGGGGAAAAGATGCGGTATACTTGCAGCATGAGCGAACCACGACCAGAATAAATATCCATAGGTACACATATCAAGGTGTTCCCCCTTTGCAATGGAATGAGATACATAAGGAGGACGACGATCGATCTATTCACAATATAGGTTTGAGTGACCAAACATGGATGAACGATGATACTCATCTATGGATATGCCAGGTAGCTAAAAGGGAAAAAGAAAGGAAGAGAGGATGGCAACAAAGGCAAGGAGTATCTAGATCTGTAGAAGATTTGGCTTACATGCCCTAAATATTCTTAGATGAAGAATTCGAACCTCATGGTTGGATGGAGATTTTAGCTACTCTTGACCTATGTGTAAATGAAGAAGTGATAACCATGAATGAATGCATTGATGAGGAAGGATATGATGTAAGTTTATATGTGGTTGTTCTCTAAGAAGCCGAAGAAGGAGAAGTAATTGAAAAAGAATGGAAGGAGGATTATGAGAGCATTGAAATGGAACATGAACAAATTGAGGCAGAAAGCAAAAATCAAAGAGTAAGTGTCATAACTAACAAGGTAAATCAAGGAATGACACAAGGAGAAGAATTTGAACCAGACAAAGAAAACAGAGAGGAAGAAAACAGGCCCCAAGACCAATTCAAAGTACTTGCTCACTTCAAGAAATATGAGGTAGAAGAGAGGAAGATTGCTATCCAGATGCCAAAATGGGAAGCGCAACCAAGAATAGCATATGACAATAAAGAACAGACCAAGAAAATAATAGTAGCTTTGGAGGAAGGAGAAGAGAGATGCACTTTCATAGGACAGGATGTCTCATTGGAGGAAGAACAAGAGTTATTACGACTCATAAGAGAATATAGGGACGTCTTTACATGGACATATAAGGATTTAAAAGGGGTAGATCCCTCTATCTGTGCCCTATGACATCAGAAGCCAAACCTTCCAAACAAAGACCATACACTTATAACGATGTTTACTCAGCAAAAATTAAGGAAGAGATAGATAAGTTGTTGGACGCAGGCTTCATTTATGAGATTGAACACACAAAATGAGTATCACCTTTAGTGGTTGTGCCGAAAAAGAATGGAAAATTAACGGTATGCATTAATCTGAAAAAAGTAAATGCCGCCACCATACGAGATAGTTACCCACTGCCTATCACTGATCATCTTCTGGAAAGGGTTGCAGGAAAGGAAGTCTATAGTTTTTTGGATGGCTTTTCAGGATATAATCATGTAGCAATTGCTCCTGAGGACCAACATAAGACAACCTTTGCAACCGAATGGGGAGTTTATGCATTTAGAGTTATGCCTTTTGGTCTAACTAATGCCCCATCTACTTTCCAAAGGTTGATGTGTCATGTGTTCAAGGAATTCTTAAGGAAGAGTATGGAGGTATACGTGGACAATTTATGCACCTATTCAGCTATACGAGCCGAGCACATCCCAGAACTAAGAAAGATATTTGCCAAATGTGGACAATATAGAGTCTTCCTTAATCCGAAAAAATGTGTCTTCATGGTCCGACAAGGGAAGATATTAGGACACATTGTATCTAAAAATTGAATTTCCACGGATGAAGAAAAAATCAAAGTAATTTTAGATTTTCCAAGTCCAAAGACCACTAAGGAAGTGCAAGCATTTATGGGACATTGTGGATACTACCGTAGATTTATCCACATGTATGCCATAATTGCTAGGACCCTTTATGCATTATTGTCTCAGTTTATTTGGACGGAGGAATGTGAAAAGGCTTTCAACGAATTAAAGAGTCGATTGAGTTCAGCACCAATCCTCAGAGTGCCTGATTGGAATAAACCATTTCATATTCATGTAGATGCTTCCAAGTTTGCCACTGGATGTATCTTAGCGCAGCCAACAGATACAAGAAAGTTAGACCACCCTATAGCCTATGCTAGTAGACAATTAAACCAAGCAGAGTGCAATTATACCAGGACGGGGCGAGAAGGTTTAGGAATGGTGTATGCGATAAAGAAGTTCCGACACTACTTATTGGCAAACAAATTCAAATTCTTCATCAATCATCAAGCCCTAATGTACTTAGTCAATAAGCCTTGTAATACAGGATGACTAGTGTGATTGTTTTTATTGTTGATGGAATTTGATTTTGAAGTAGTGGTCAAGAAAGGGAATATGCACATCCGAGCAGATCACCTATCCAGAATGACACATGGAGACCCCCCCACAGGAGTACTAGATGATCTACCAGATACTTATCATTTGAATCTCGAAGTATGTCCCCAATGGGTGGAAAAGTTAATCCCCATCCTCACCTATGGACCTCAACATAGGATCACTGAAAAAAAAGTCAGAAGCTATGGAGGACTAGAAATCTCCACATCATTGCTGGAAGCTTATACCACCAAGATCCAAGTGGGTTACTTATGAGATGTGTGGAGGAAGAGGAGCAAGAGATGTGGCTTCAAAAAGCACATGTAAATCAATGGAAAACTCATCGAAATGCGAGTGGAACATGGAAAACACTGAAGAGATTGGGCATATACTGGCCAACCATGCAGAGGGATACACATAACTATGTATCTACCTGCCCCACTTGTCAAGAAAGAATGCCAGAAGAGAACTCTACCCTATGTTACTCTATCGTAGCACCAAGGTGGAGTATGCCTCTGGTAAAATTCTTGAAAACCCAGGAGTACCTAGTAGGAGCTACTTTAGCAAGAAAACGTGCCCTCAAAGAGCAAAGCAAGGACTATGTTCTTATAGGAAAACAACTCTTCAAGAGAGGAAGGGACAATCATCTACAAATGTGCATTCATGAAGACGAGTACATTTCGATCTTAGAGATGGCTCATACGGGAGCTGCAGGAGGACATTTTTCTGCAGACAAAACTGTAAAAATGATTCTCTTCGCAGGAAAGTGGTGGCCAACTCTACATCAAGATACAACCACTTACGTCCAAAGATTTGATACATGTCAAGGAACGAAGTATCCAATTAGAAGAGTGAAATGCCACTAAAGCCTATGATGAGTGCCAGAGTGTTTACCAAATGGGGAATAGATTTTGTAGGACCTATTAGCCCACCAGCTAAAGGTTCCCATGCCGAGTACATAATAGTAGCAACGGATTACTTGACCAAATGGGTAGAGGCCAAGGAAACCAAGAAGAATGATGCAAGGACCACGGCTAAGTTTCTCCTTGAGAACATATTCACTAGGTTTGGATTGCCAATCGAAATTGTAAGTGATAGAGGCACACACTTTATCAATGAAGTAATATAATCATTAATGAATGAATTCTTAGTGATTCATAAGAAATCAGCCACTTATAACCCACAAGCCAATGAACAGGCTGAAAGTTCGAACAAAATCTTGTGTACAGTTCTTACCAAGATCATTAACAATGGCAGATCCGATTGGGACAAGCAATTACATCATGTTTTATGGGCATTACAAGTAGCATACAAAACAACTATAGGAACTATTCCGTTTAACCTAGTATATGGACAGAATGCCATCCTACCAATTGATTTCCTAGTACCTACTCTCAGAGTAGCCTCAAAGTATGAATGGACCGGACATGAGTTATCAACTCAATTGGACCAAATTGAAAAGTTACACGAAACAAGATTACAAGCTGTGGCAGGTATTTATGCTGCAAAAAGGTGACAGAAGGCATAAAGCTCAAATTAAAGATAAAAACCTGAAGGAAGGAGATTTGGTCCTAGTTTATACTTTGAAGCAACATGCAAAAAAACTACAAAAAAGAGGATATGGCCCCTTGATAATCAATCGTATATCTACGAGCAGAGCCATTAGCTTAGCAACCCTAGATGGAGAAAGATTACCAAAATATATAAGTGGTTGCCGAGTAAAAAAGTATTTAGAACCATTGATAGAGGAAATGATGTCACGACTTCTAACAGCAAAAAATGGGCAAGAAGAGGACGAAAGAATATGAGAAGAAGCAAGACAACAAGCTCTGGAACGAATAAGGAAAGAGAAGGAATGGATAAGAGAGAGATATGAAAGATATAGCTGAGGAGAGGAACTCATCCCAATGGCTAGTTTTAGAACCTCTGAAAACCTAGGACATCAAACAAAGCAACCATATTTGAACTTGGGCGCTGGAATAGAAGAGTACCACTTGGTGGATGCTCTAATTGACATGGGAGCAGCTGTTAGCTGTATCAAGTCTTCTTTGACGCATAAGCTCAAAGAGCAGTTAAGTCCAACCAAAGCACATCTGATTGGAATAGGGGGAAGGGTTAATAAATGCATAGACGAGATTACATTGTCACTACATCTAGGAAATAATATGATGCAACAAAAACTCTTTGTGTGTCATGATCAAGATTTATTGGAAGAACTTGTGTTAGGCCAAGATTGGATATATGAATATGAAGTGACTATTGTTGGTGCATTTTACCCAAGCCTACATGCTTGATATATTTGGTATTATCCTCATTTGTAAGTCACATGAGTAGTCATGTGAACACCTCTTGTAAAAGAGTACATTTTATCTCTTGTAAATGGAAAAAGAAAAAAGGAAAAGGATGGCTTACCTCATCCATGATGTAAAAGCAAATTCATGGCTCCAACTATCAAAATCACGAATTTTGAGCTGAGGGAATCTCTCCTAACTTTGGGGATCACTTTTAGGCGGAGCCATTCGAATTCGAATTCAAAACTCCCTCCAAGAATAGCTATAAAAGGAGCAAGAAGGAAGAGGCGATTAGCAAGCCTTGTATGTGACCACTTCATGTCATTTTGTAGAGATTGAAGAGCTTACTCCATAGCTCTATCATTCTACTCCCATTGTGCAAAGATTCATTGCCAATGTGGTTGTAATCATATGTGAATCTATACATTTATTATCATCTACCTCTCTGTTATGTTCTCTGTTATACTCACTCAGAGTAGTAACTTCAGAAGGTCATATCTCGAGTTATACTGAACCTTTTTCAGAGATTTAACTTGCGTTGGATAGCGTGTACTGTCTACGTTGTGTATATAAATTTTCAAGGTCATTGAATTAATAGTTTTGGAGATATATGCATTTTACTGCTCACAGGTCTATCTCTGCAGAGCCTCGAGAATTGTGGGAATGTTCCAGAAATTGATGAAACTTGTTCTCAGTGCTCAGTCCATCATTTGAAGTGTTTTAACTTGGATTGGGAAGCTTGCTAAGTCTATTTGCTATGCCCAAAAGGAATTTTTCTAATTCCTACCAGGTTGAGAGCACTGTTCATTTTTTCCAGCAGGTGTATGTCCAAAAATAGCAAGTTTTGGGAGCTAGTCATTTCGCAACTAGTCTGTCTTGACTTAAACTTTTGGGATACATGTTCCAAAGTACTTGGCTGATATTTTGGTGGATTTAGGAAGCTCAAAGGGTCTTCTAATCATCTCTGAAGTCTCAGTTGGCTGGTGTGAAGCTGGTTGTAGCAGCACCAACTCATCTTTGGATTGCATCCACCATCTCTCTTCACAGTGGTATCAGAGCATAGTCAAGCAACATGGGAGATGGATTTCCATCAACAATTGACAAATTGGATCGAAACAACTACCCGGCATGGTCTCTAAGGATGGAGGCTTACCTTCAAGGGAGGAATCTATATGGATTCATATCCGGAGATGAAGCAATGCCAACCATGAGGAACAAAGGGCAACCATCACATGAAGAAGTGGAAGGACTTTCGAATTGGTGTTCAAAGGATGCACTTGCAAGGTCCTATATTCTAAACTCAATCTCTGACTTTCTTTTACCTCATGTCAAGGGATGCAAGACATCAAGAGAAACCTAGAATGCACTTGCTTCTTTCTTCTCTTCCAACACTCGAGCAAGGAAGAACCAATTGTGGATGGAGTTCACAACAATGAAGAAAAGCCCAAAGCAAAATGTGACTGATTATGTCACAAAGATGAAGGAGATTTCTGACCAACTTGGAAGCATTGGAGAGGTAATTGAAGAGGAGCAAATCATAAGACAAATCATGAATGGAATCAAAGCAGACGACAAGTGGGAGTCATTCACAACAGCCATGGATTTATACATGGATATGCCTGTACCGGACCTCAACACACTCATGGGCCAACTCTTCACTCATGAAGCAAAGATTAGCAAAGGTGGTGAGTCCTCAAGAGGTAATCAAACTTCTGCCTTATATTCTGATAAAGCTAAGGTCAAGGACAAGTCAAAGAATAGGAAGAATGAAGATGAAGGTAGCTCTTTCCAAGCAAACTTTGCAGGTAGAGGAAGAGCTAGAGGAAAAGGCAGAAGTGGAAAGCAAAGCAGGGGGAGATTCCAATCATCTCAACCTTGCAACACATGTGGCTTATCTAACCATACTATTGAAGAATGTTTCAGGAACCCGAGGAGCTCAAGAGGAAGAGGATTCAATAGAGGTGGCTATGTTGGTGCATTTTACCCAAGCCTACATGCTTGATATATTTGATATCATCCTCATTTGTAAGTCACATGAGTAGTCATGTGAACACCTCTTGTAAAAGAGTTCATTTTATCTCTTGTAAATGGAAAAAGAAAAAAGGAAAAGAATGGCTTACCTCATCCATGATGTAAAACAAAATTTGTGGCTCTAACTACCTAAAACCACGAAATTTAGAGCTGAGGGAATTTCTCCTAACTTTGGGGATCACTTTTAGGTGGAGCCATTCGAATTCGAATTCAAAACTCCCTCCAAGAATAGCTATAAAAAGAGCAAGAAGGAAGAGGCGATTAGGGAGCCTTGTACGTGACCACTTCATGTCATTTTGTAGAGATTGAAGAGCTTACTCCATAGCTCTATCATTCTACTCCCATTGTGCAAAGATTCATTGCCAATGTGGTTGTAATCATATGTGAATCTATACATTTATCATCATCTACTTCTGTGTTTTGTTCTCTGCTATACTCACTCAGAGCAGTAACTTCAGAAGGTTATATCTCGAGTTCTACTAATCATTTTTCAGTGTTTTAATGTGCGTTGGATAGCTCTTACTGTCTAGTTTGTACCTTTAAATTTTCATGGTCATTGGGTTAATAGTTGGGGAGATATATGCATTTTACTGCGCACTGGTCTATCTCTACAGAGCCCCGAGAATTGTGGGGAGGTTCCAGAAATTGTTGAAACTTGTTCTCAGTGCTCAGTCCATCATTTGAAGTGTTTTAACTTGGATTGGGAAGCTTGCTAAGTCTATTTGCTATGCCCAAAAGGATTGTTTCTAATTCCTACCAGGTTGAGAGCACTGTTCATTTTTTCCAGCAGGTGTATGTCCAAAAATAGCAAGTTTTGGGAGCTAGTCATTTCGCAACTAGTCTGCCTTGACTTAAACTTTTGGGATACATGTTCCAAAGTACTTGGCTGATTTTTTGGTGGATTTAGGAAGCTCAAAGGGTCTACTAATCAACTCTGAAGTCTCAGTTGGCTGGTGTGAAGCTGGTTGTAGCGGCACCTACTCATCTTTGGATTGCATCCACCATCTCTCTTCACAGTGGTATCAGAGCATAGTCAAGCAACATGGGAGATGGATTTCCATCAACAATTGACAAATTGGATCAAAACAACTACCCGGCATGGTCTCTAAGGATGGAGGCTTACCTTCAAGGGAGGAATCTATATGGATTCATATCCGGAGATGAAGCAATGCCAACCATGAGGAACAAAGGGCAACCATCACATGAAGAAGTGGAAGGACTTTCGAATTGGTGTTCGAAGGATGCACTTGCAAGGTCCTATATTCTAAACTCAATCTCTGATTTTCTTTTATCTCATGTCAAGGGATGCAAGACATCAAGAGAAACCTAGAATGCACTTGCTTCTTTCTTCTCTTCCAACACTCGAGCAAGGAAGAACCAATTGTGGATGGAGTTCACAACAACGAAGAAAAGCCCGAAGCAAAATGTGACTGATTATGTCACAAAGATGAAGGAGATTTCCGACCAACTTGGAAGCATTGGAGAGGTAATTGAAGAGGAGCAAATCATAAGACAAATCATGAATGGAATCAAAGCAGACGACAAGTGGGAGTCATTCACAACAGCCATGGATTTATACATGGATATGCATGTACCCGACCTCAACACACTCATGGGCCAACTCTTCACTCATGAAGCAAAGATTAGCAAAGGTGGTGAGTCCTCAAGAGGTAATCAAACTTTTGCCTTATATTCTGATAAAGCTAAGGTCAAGGACAAGTCAAAGAATAGGAAGAATGAAGATGAAGGAAGCTCTTTCCAAGCAAACTTTGCAGGTAGAGGAAGAGCTAGAGGAAGAGGCAGAGGTGGAAAGCAACGCAGGGGGAGATTCCAATCATCTCAACCTTGCAACATATGTGGCTTATCTAACCATACTACTGAAGAATGTTTCAGGAACCCGAGGAACTCAAGAGGAAGAGGATTCAATAGAGGTGGCTATGGATCAAATAGAGGTAGATACAATGGAGGCTACAAGAACAACAACTACTACAACAACAATTACAACAACAACAACAACTATCAAAGTGGCCATAGAGGAAGAAGAGATTACAATAACTATGCAGAGGACCAAAGTCAAGAAGATTCATTATTGATTATGAATCTATCAGCGAAGAAGGGTAAGGATGATGATCACATATTTTACATTGATTCGGGATGCTCGAACCATGTAGCAGGAAATGTGGCTTTACTTTCTGATTTGGAAGATCCTCATAACAAGCATGAAGTGCAGACAGGAGATGATACAAAGCACTCAGTGGAGAAGATAGGTAATGTGAAGACATCAGATGGGAATATGAACCTCTTAAGCAAAGTCTTGTATGTCCCTACAATTACCAAAAATTTAATAAGTGTTGGACAGATTGTTGAAAAAGGATTGCAGGTTAGATTCAACCGATTTGGAGCATACGTTGAAGACCCAAGGCAAGGCTTTCGAAGGATTGCCAAAGGAGAAAAAAGAGGAAGGCTTTTCACTTTTGAAGTGGAAGATACAAAGAACATAGCTTTGTTTAGCTGTGGATCTCAAACTCTAACAGAGTTGGAGATATGGCACAAAAGGCTTGCTCACATTGGTGAGAGGACACTCAAACAAATTTGCAGGGACCAAAGTGTACTTGGTTTGCCTAATATCACAAGGCAACACATGATTTATAAGTGTGAAGCTTGTCAACTCGGCAAGGCTCATAGACAACCTTTCAATAAGAAAGGATATATGTATCAAAATCCTTTGGATCTAGTGCACACAGATGTGTGGGGTCCAAGTAAGGAGCCATCTATATCAGGCTCAAGATATTATGTGTCTTTCATAGATGATTGTAGCAGGTGGACCATTCTGTTTTTCATGAAGCACAAGGATGAAGTGTTTAATTGCTTTAAGAAGTATATTGCTCTTGTTGAAAATCAAACAGGTAGGACTTTGAAAAGACTCAGATCAGATGGTGGAGGAGAATACTTCTCTTCTGAATTTGATGCCTTCTTGCATGAAAGAGGCATTAAAAGGGAAGTCACTACAAGGTATACACCCGAACTCAATGGTGTAGCAGAGAGGAGGAACAGAGCTATTGTCGAAGCTGCAAGGTCCATGCTCAACGAAAAGGGATTGCCAAACTACCTATGGGCAGAGGCTATGTCGACAGCCACAGATCTCATAAATAGACTTCCATCTAAGTCACTAGATGGAACCACTCCATATGAAGTGTGGAATGGAAGAAGACCTAGTCTAGAGCATTGCAAAATCTTTGGATGCTTAGCCTATGCTCACATTCCTTCTCAAGTAAGAGGGAAATTGGATCCCAAGGCAGAGAAGTGTGTATTCATTGGTTATGATCAAAACCAAAAAGGATATAGATTGTACAATCCAACCAATAAAGGATTTTCTTTGAGTAGAGATGTAGTTTTTGATGAAAACAAATCATGGTTTGATGATGACAGGAAAGTGAAGCTGCCATATGACTTGGATGAAGATTTTCCATCACTTCAACCAAAGGAACCAAAGCAGCTTGAAGAAAGTGATTCGGAGATTGACCTAGAAGACTTGGAAAGACTAAAGCTATGGAAGAACAAAGGTAAAGCAAAGATGCAGGATGCTACATATGGACCCGAGAGCTCACATCAACCACTTAGAAGGTCTTCAAGGGAGAAGAAGAAAGCAGAGAGGTTTGGTTATGATACTTCTTTGGTCACGAAGCACTCAATCTACATTGCAAAGGATGCAACCAATGAAGAACCTACAACATTTGAAGAAGCACAAAGCAAGAAAGCTTGGAGAGATGCAATGGATGAAGAAATGGAAGCCTTGAAGGAGAATGACACTTGGGAGCTTGTACCTAACAAGCCATCTATGAAGATAATCGAATCTCGATGGATATACAAAATCAAGAGGAATCCAGATGGAAGTATAAATAGACACAAAGCAAGGTTAGTTGCTAAAGGGTTTGCTCAAATCCATGGTATTGATTATGAGGAGACTTTCTCTCCTAATGCAAAAATGCCTACAATTAGGGTTCTCATTAGTCTTGCTGCATCTAGAAATTGGAATCTTTATCAACTTGATGTAAAGAATGCTTTCTTGAATGGATGGATTTCTGAGGAAGTGTATATGGCACAACCTCTTGGATATGAGGATGCACATCATCCTAACTATGTATGCAAACTAAAGAAAGCTTTGTATGGATTGAAGCAAGCTCCAAGAGCTTGGAATTTCAGATTGGTGACTTATTTGCAGGACCAAGGATTCAAAGCTAGCAAGGCGGATACCTCTTTGTTCATAAAGAGGAATGGATCTGAAGTGATCTATTTATGTGTGTATGTTGATGATATTATTATCACAGGCAATGATCTTGAAGGAATCAAACAGGTAAAGAGTCAAATGAAGGAGGAGTTCAAAATAAGTGACCTCGGACCACTCACTTATTTTCTTGGATTGGAGTTGATCTACACAGATTCAGGTATATACATCACACAAAGGAAGTATGTCCATGACATGCTTGTCAAGTTCAAGATGGAAAATACCAAGTGTGCAGGTACACCTATGGAGCAAAATCATAAGCTTAGTGCTTATGAAGGAGAGCCAATTGAAGACATCACAAGCTATCAAAGCTTGGTTGGAAGTTTGAACTATGCAACACTCATAAGAGTGGATATATGCTATAGTGTTAGCATATTGAGTCAGTTTATGCATAAGCCGAGAAGACCACATATGGAAGCGGCCAAGAGAGTCCTCAAGTACCTAAAGGGGACCATGAATGAAGGTTTGTTTTATTCATTTACTTCAGATATTGAGCTAAAGGTCTACTCAGATGCAGATTGGGCCGGATCTAAAGATGACAGAAGAAGCACATCAGGGTATATATCATTTGCAGGTTCAAAAATCATTTCTTGGTCATCAAAGAAGCAACCAACCGTGGCATTATCTTCTACCGAAGCTGAATATAGAGGATTGGCTAATGCAACTCAAGAAATCATGTGGTTAAAGTCTTTGTACACAGATCTTGGACTTCATTCTTCAACACCTCACATTTTTGGTGACAACACAAGCTCACTACATCTAGCTGCTAATCCGGTATAACATGCTAGAACCACGCATATTGAAGTCCACTACCATTACATAAGGGAGAAGCTAATGAGCAAGGATATTCAACTATCCTATGTCTCTACAGATATGCAATGTGCCGACATGTTGACTAAAGCTCTTGATGGTACAAAATTAACTAGATTCAAGTTGATGATTGGCTTGCAGGAAATCAAGGACAATTGAAGACTTATTTGAAGGCCAAGCATGTTAGGCTTGAGGGGGAGCTGTTGGTGCATTTTACCCAAGCCTACATGCTTGATATATTTGATATCATCCTCATTTGTAAGTCACATGAGTAGTCATGTGAACACGTCATGTAAAAGAGTTCATCTTATCTCTTGTAAATGGAAAAAGAAAAAAGGAAAAGAATGGCTTACCTCATCCATGATGTAAAAGAAAATTCGTGGCTCTAACTACCTTAAACCACGAAATTTAGAGCTGAGGGAATCTCTCCTAACTTTGGGGATCACTTTTAGGTGGAGCCATTCGAATTCGAATTCAAAACTCCCTCCAAGAATAGCTATAAAAAGAGCAAGAAGGAAGAGGCGATTAGCAAGCCTTGTACGTGACCACTTCATGTCATTTTGTAGAGATTGAAGAGCTTACTCCATAGCTCTATCATTCTACTCCCATTGTGCAAAGATTCATTGCCAATGTGGTTGTAATCATATGTGAATCTATACATTTATCATCATCTACTTCTCTGTTTTGTTCTCTGCTATACTCACTCAGAGTAATAACTTCAGAAGGTCATATCTCGAGTTCTACTGATCATTTTTCAGTGTTTTAAAGTGCGTTGCATAGCTCTTACTGTCTAGTTTGTACCTATACATTTTCATGGTCATTGAGTTAATAGTTAGGGAGATATATGCATTTTACTGCTCACTGGTCTATCTCTGCAGAGCCCCGAGAACTGTGGGGAGGTTCCAGAAATTGTTGAAACTTGTTCTCAGTGCTCAGTCCATCATTTGAAGTGTTTTAACTTGGATTGGGAAGCTTGCTAAGTCTATTTGCTATGCCCAAAAGGAATTTTTCTAATTCCTACCAGGTTGAGAGCACTGTTAAATTTTTCCACCAGGTGTATGTCCAAAAATAGCAAGTTTTGGGAGCTAGTCATTTCGCAACTAGTCTGTCTTGACTTAAACTTTTGGGATACATGTTCCAAAGTACTTGGCTGATATTTTGGTGGATTTAGGAAGCTCAAAGGGTCTACTAATCAACTCTGAAGTCTCAGTTGGCTGGTGTGAAGCTGGTTGTAGCGGCACCTACTCATCTTTGGATTGCATCCACCATCTCTCTTCACAGGCTATGGATCAAATAGAGGTAGATACAATGGAGGCTACAACAACAACAACAACTACTACAACAACAATTACAACAACAACAACTATCAAAGTGGCCATAGAGCAAGAAGAGATTACAATAACTATGCAGAGGACCAAAGTCAAGAAGATTCATTATTGATTATGAATCTATCAGCGAAGAAGGGTAAGGATGATGATCACATATTTTACATTGATTCGGGATGCTCGAACCATGTAGCAGGAAATGTGGCTTTACTTTCTGATTTGGAAGATCCTCATAACAAGCATGAAGTGCAGACAGGAGATGACACAAAGCACTCAGTGGAGAAGATAGGTAATGTGAAGACATCAGATGGGAATATGAACCTCCTAAGCAAAGTCTTGTATGTCCCTACAATTACCAAAAATTTAATAAGTGTTGGACAGATTGTTGAAAAAGGATTGCAGGTTAGATTCAATCGATTTGGAGCATATGTTGAAGACCCAAGGCAAGGCTTTCGAAGGATCGCCAAAGGAGAAAAGACAGAAAGGCTTTTCACTTTTGAAGTGGAAGATACAAAGAACATAGCTTTGTTTAGCTATGGATCTCAAACTCTAACACAGTTGGAGATATGGCACAAAAGGCTTGCTCACATTGGTGAGAGGACACTCAAACAGATTTGCAGGGACCAAAGTGTACTTGGTTTGCCTAATATCACAAGGCAACACATGATTTATAAGTGTGAAGCTTGTCAACTCGGCAAGGCTCATAGACAACCTTTCAATAAGAAAGGATATATGTATCAAAATCCTTTGGATCTAGTGCACACAGATGTGTGGGGTCCAAGTAAGGAGCCGTCTATATCAGGCTCAAGATATTATGTGTCTTTCATAGATGATTGTAGCAGGTGGACCATTCTGTTTTTCATGAAGCACAAGGATGAAGTGTTTAATTGCTTTAAGAAGTATATTGCTCTTGTTGAAAACCAAACAGGTAGGACTTTGAAAAGACTTGGATCAGATGGTGGAGGAGAATACTTCTCTTCTGAATTTGATGCCTTCTTGTATGAAAGAGGCATTAAAAGGGAAGTCACTACAAGGTATACACCCGAACTCAATGGTGTAGCAGAGAGGAGGAACAGAGCTATTGTCGAAGCTGCAAGGTCCATGCTCATCGAAAAGGGATTGCCGAACTACCTATGGGCAGAGGCTGTGTCTACAGCCACATATCTCATAAATAGACTTCCATCTAAGTCACTAGATGGAACCACTCCATATGAAGTGTGGAATGGAAGAAGACCTAGTCTAGAGCATTGCAAAATCTTTGGCTTAGCCTATGCTCACATTCCTTCTCAAGTAAGAGGGAAATTGGATCCCAAGGCAAAGAAGTGTGTATTTATTGGTTATGACCAAAACCAAAAAGGATATAGATTGTACAATCCAACCAATAAAGGATTTTCTGTGAGTAGAGATGTAATTTTTGATGAAAACAAATCATGGTTTGATGATGACAGGAAAGTGAAGCTACCATATGACTTGGATGAAGATTTTCCATCACTTCAACCAAAGGAGCCAAAGCAGATTGAAGAAAGTGATTCGGAGATTGACCTAGAAGACTTGGAAAGACTAAAGCTATGGAAGAACAAAGGTAAAGCAAAGATGCAGGATGCTACATATGGACCCGAGAGCTCACATCAACCACTTAGAAGGTCTTCAAGGGAGAAGAAGAGACCAGAAAGGTTTGGTTATGATACTTCTTTGGTCACCAAGAACTCAATCTACATTGCAAAGGATTCAACCAATGAAGAACCTACGACATTCGAAGAAGCACAAAGCAAGAAAGCTTGGAGAGATGCAATGGATGAAGAAATGGAAGCCTTGAAGGAGAATGACACTTGGGAGCTTGTACCTAACAAGCCATCTATGAAGGTAATTGGATCTCGATGGATATACAAAATCAAGAGGAATCCAGATGGAAGTATAAATAGACACAAAGCAAGGTTAGTTGCTAAAGGGTTTGCTCAAACCCATGGTATTGATTATGAGGAGACTTTCTCTCCTGTTGCAAAAATGCCTACAATTAGGGTTCTCATTAGTCTTGCTGCATCTAGAAATTGGAATCTTTATCAACTTGATGTAAAGAATGCTTTCTTGAATGGATGGATTTCTGAGGAAGTGTATATGGCACAACCTCCTGGATATGAGGATGCACATCATCCTAACTATGTATGCAAACTAAAGAAAGCTTTGTATGGATTGAAGCAAGCTCCAAGAGCTTGGAATTTCAGATTGGTGACTTATTTGCAGGACCAAGGATTCAAAACTAGCAAGGCGGATACCTCTTTGTTCATAAAGAGGAATGGATATGAAGTGATCTATTTATGTGTGTATGTTGATGATATTATTATCACAGGCAATGATCTTGAAGGAATCAAACAGGTAAAGAGTCAAATGAAGGAGGAGTTCAAAATAAGTGACCTCGGACCACTCACTTATTTTCTTGGATTGGAGTTGATCTACATAGATTCATGTATATACATCACACAAAGGAAGTAAGTCCATGACATGCTCGTCAAGTTCAAGATGGAAAATACCAAGTGTGCAGGTACACCTATGGAGCAAAATCATAAGCTTAGTGCTTATGAAGGAGAGCCAATTGAAGACATCACAAGCTATTAGTGTTAGCATATTGAGTCAGTTTATGCATAAGCCGAGAAGACCACATATGGAAGCGGCCAAGAGAGTCCTCAAGTACCTAAAGGGGACCATGAAGGAAGGTTTGTTTTATTCATTTACTTCAGATATTGAGCTAAAGGTCTACTCAAATGCAGATTGGGCCGGATCTAAAGATGATAGAAGAAGCACATCAGTGTATATATCATTTGCAGGTTCAAAAATCATTTCTTGGTCATCAAAGAAGCAACCAACCGTGGCATTATCTTCTACCGAAGCCGAATATAGAGGTTTTGCTAATGCAACTCAAGAAATCATGTGGTTAAAGTCTTTGTACACAGATCTTGGACTTCATTCTTCAACACTTCACATTTTTGGTGACAACACAAGCTCACTACATCTAGCAGCTAATCCGGTATACCATGCTAGAACCAAGCATATTGAAGTCCACTACCATTAGGTAAGGGAGAAGCTAATGAGCAAGGATATTCAATTATCTTATGTCTCTACAGATATGCAATGTGCCGACATGTTGACTAAAGCTCTTGATGGTATGAAGTTAAGTAGATTCAAGTTGATGATTGACTTGCAAGAAATCAAGGACAATTGAAGACTTATTTGAAGGCCAAGCATGTTAGGCTTGAGGGGGAGCTGTTGGTGCATTTTACCCAAGCCTACATGCTTGATATATTTGGTATTATCCTCATTTGTAAGTCACATGAGTAGTCATGTGAACACCTCTTGTAAAAGAGTACATTTTATCTCTTGTAAATGGAAAAAGAAAAAAGGAAAAGGATGGCTTACCTCATCCATGATGTAAAAGCAAATTCATGGCTCCAAATATCAAAATCACGAATTTTTGAGCTGAGGGAATCTCTCCTAACTTTGGGGATCACTTTTAGGTGGAGCCATTCGAATTCGAATTCAAAACTCCCTCCAAGAATAGCTATAAAAGGAGCAAGAAGGAAGAGGCGATTAGCAAGCCTTGTACGTGACCACTTCATGTCATTTTATAGAGATTGAAGAGCTTACTCCATAGATCTATCATTCTACTCCCATTGTGCAAAGTTTCATTGCCAATGTGGTTGTAATCATATGTGAATCTATACATTTATTATCATCTACCTCTCTGTTTTGTTCTCTGCTATACTCACTCAAAGCAGTAACTTCAAAAGGTCATATCGCGAGTTATACTGAACTTTTTTCAGTGATTTAACTTGTGTTGGATAGCGTGTACTGTCTACTTTGTGTATATAAATTTTCAAGGTCATTGGATTAATACTTTTGGAGATATATGCATTTTACTGCTCACTAGTCTATCTCTGCAGAGCCCCAAGAATTGTGGGAATGTTCCAGAAATTGATGAAACTTGGTCTCAGTGCTCAGTCCATCATTTGAAGTGTTTTAACTTGGATTGGGAAGCTTGCTAAGTCTATTTGCTATGCCCAAAAGGAATTTTTCTAATTCCTACCAGGTTGAGAGCACTGCTCATTTTTTCCAGCAGGTGTATGTCCAAAAATAGCAAGTTTTGGGAGCTAGTCATTTCGCAACTAGTCTGTCTTGACTTAAACTTTTGGGATACATGTTCCAAAGTACTTGACTGATATTTTGGTGGATTTAGGAAGCTCAAAGGGTCTTCTAATCATCTCTGAAGTCTCAGTTGGCTGGTGTGAAGCTGGTTGTAGCAGCACCAACTCATCTTTGGATTGCATCCACCATCTCTCTTCACAACTATCCAATTCACCTTAGGCTACATATCAGCCAAGATAGGGCACCGTGAGGTGTTACACTTATGTGTTCCTCGAGTAGCTTTGATGTGAACCTTTTCCCTATACATGGGCACTTTTTACTCTAGTGCTGACTAGAGGTTTTTTCCCCATGTTACCACATACTTGATACTCTCATATGTGGTGGTACTTTGTACTTAGGGATATTATTCAGCTCTTACTTCAGTTTAGTTCATCGATCAATAGAGAGAGCTATTCCAGCCATCGTCTTCTTTGTGTGTCTTGCTGTGTTTGTGCTCTTTGTGTGTGCTTCTCGTGTGTCTCTCGCACTTCTACACACACCCAACAGTGGTATCAGAGCAGGTTCAGCTTCTTCTCAAGTTTCGGTTTTTCGCGTCGCGGCGCACGCGCACTTTTACAGTGCAAATCGACTTCGGAGCATAGAACTGTGAATTTCAGCAGCCCGAAAACATTTCTACCAGGTGCGCTAGGGTTTTACCCCCATTTCAAAGCCATTTGTGCAGTCAGAATCACCATCAGAGTGATGATTTGTGAGCTGAAATTTCAGCACTCATTTCAGCTTTCGTCAAAGTGAAGATTTTGTCACATTCTTGTTCCTTAGTGAAATGGTGGGCAGCAATGACTTGTTTGGCATGCTTCAAGCTGAAGATAAGCTTGATGGGACCAACTACCCGATGTGGTCTTACATGATGAAGCATGTTCTTGTTGCAAAACAACTTTGGAACATAGTGGCAGATGTAGATCGAAGACCGGCGGGTGCTTCTACTTCACAATCTACTATCACAGATGGAGCTTCTTCTTCGAGTACAGTGGTTTCTCCTTCTCCACCTACACAGGAGCAGCTTAGATGGGATGGAAAAGATGCTCAAGCTCATGCTTTGATTGTGCTTTCAGTGAAGCGTCATATAGTTCCACACATTCGGTCATGTTCTACATCACGACAGGCATGTGATACTCTTGCTTCTTTGTATGCCGTGCGTAATGAAGCACGTGTTGCATACTTGAGGAAACTTGAGGATGTATGTATGGCTGAAAATGAGGCAGTGGATGTGTATGTGACACGCATCAAGGACTTGAAAGAGCAATTGGCAAACATAGATGAGATCATTCCGGATGCATCACTCATTTCTACATTGTTGAAAGGATTACCAGAATCTTTTCAAAGCTTTGCTACTACACTCCGTTTGGTTGCAAAAGGAAATCCTAATATGTATGCATTTGATGAGGTTGTGTCTCTTGTTTTGCAAGAAGAGCAATCTAGAGTGAATAGGAGTGGTTTGATTGAGGGAACGCAAGCACTTGCTATCTCACAAAAGGGGAAAAGCAAGTATGGTTCAGCTTTGGGTTCATCAAAACCAAAGCCTCAAGCTTCCTCTCATTCGTCTAATGATGGTGATTTGCAAAAGAAGAAGAGATGCAAATATTGCCGGAAGGCTGGTCATACTATTGATGAGTGTAGAAAGCTTGCTAAACACAATGAAAAGAAGAAGGAATCGGGCATGTCTATTGTTGAAAATTCAACAAATGCAAAGAATGATGAAGCTAACTTGGCTCAAGATTTTTGGGCATGTGTTGTTACATGTCATTATGATGCTTCTTTACATTCTAAATGTATGGTTGTGAGTGAGGCTGATTCGGATTGGTTCTTTGATAGTGGTGCTTCAAAGCACATAACATCATGCAAAAGATTTTTTGCCTCTTTGAAAGATGCACCTAAAGGAGGACATGTGGTGTGTGCAAACAATGCCTCTTATCCTATCATTGGAGTAGGAGAAATTGAGCTTACGGCTGCAAATGGAGGTGTGATTCTCTTGAAAAATGCATTGTATGTGCCCGGTATAAAGAAGAACTTAATTTCAGTTCCGTTGATTGCCAAAGCTGGACTTCATGTACAATTTATTGATGATAAGTGTATGGTTCATGATTTCAGCAATGGTGATGTTATCGTGATGTCCGGTACATTATGTAATGGTTTGTATCGCATGGATACATACAAGAGGGCTGCCTCGAATGCCTTAGTTGCTCATACTTCTTCATGGCTGAAATGGAGCTTTGGCATGCTCGTTTTGGTCATTTAAACTTCAATAGTTTGCTCTACTTGCAAAAGAAGGACATGGTTATTGGCTTGCCTACACTTGAGTCCATTGAAAAGCATGCATGTGAAGGTTGCATTCTTGGAAAAATGCATCGTGCTTCTTTTCCAAAAGATAGTCACACACACACTACAAGAAAATTGCAACTTGTTCATAGTGATGTATGTGGTCCGGTCAAGACTCCATCTTTTGGGAAGCATGTATATTTTGTTACCTTAATTGATGATGCTACTCGCCATACATGGGTGTATCCTATGAAAGCAAAGAATGAGGTATTCTCTTGCTTCAAAGCATTTTTAGCTATGGCTGAAAATTTTTCTTCACAAAAGCTTTTGACTCTACGCACAGATCGTGGTGGTGAATACATGTCACATGAGTTTAATGCTTTTCTTCGTGAAAGAGGTATTTCACACCAATGTACGGTGCCATATACACCTCAACAAAATGGTGTTGCTAAGCGTAAAAATAGAACTTTACTTGAAATGGCACGATGTATGGTTAAAGGAAAGCATCTTCCTCATAAGTTTTGGATGGAAGCGGTCATGTGTGCAAACTATGTGTTGAATCACTGCCCTATAAAAGCATTGAGAGTCATCACTCCTTATGAGGCTTGGAATGGTCATAAGCCTATGGTTAGTCATATGCGTGTGTTTGGTTGTTTGGCATATGCTCTTGTGCCATCACAACAACGTCACAAACTTGATGACAAGGCAAAGAAATGTATATTTGTTGGTTATAGTGCTGAAAGTAAGGGATATCGATTGTACCATCCATTGACGAACACAATTATTGTGAGTCGAGATGTGGTATTTGCTGAAAATTCAGTTTTCCCTCTACTTAAATGCAAAAAACTACCAACAGTTAGCTCACAAGATGTGTTCGATACACTCATGCCTTTGTTCCAAAATGGTGCGCTTGACTATGGCCATGTAGACCAGCCAACTGAGGCTCAAAGGGCTGAAAAATTCCAGCCAAATAGGGCTGGAAATGTAGAGAATTTCCAGCAAAACATGGCTGAAAAAATTCAGCCAAAAATTGTCAAAACTGTTGGAAATTTCCAGCCACATATGGTTGAACATTTGCATCAAAATATGGCTGAAACTGAGCATGAAATTCAACCCACGCATGATGTACATATTGAAGATGTTTTACATAATGAACGCATGTCTATCAAGAGTGCACAATCTATGCCAAACTGGCTGAAACAAACTTTGCAAGACAGCAAATTGAGTGCACCTTTACTTGGTAGAACAAGATCAAGCTCTCACCATGCATCAAGTAATTTTGTGGATTATTCTCTTATTGCTACAACATGTAATGAAGAGCCACTTTCTTTTGAAGATGCATGTGACGATCCACAATGGATGAGTGCTATGCAATCAGAAATGGATTCCATACATATGAATGGTACTTGGGAGTTATGTGAATCGCCAAAAGGAAAGAATGCCATTGGTACAAAGTGGGTTTACAAGATTAAGAGAAAATCTGATGGTAGCATTGATCGCTACAAAGCTAGATTGGTTGCCAAAGGATATGCACAACAATATGGCATTGACTATGAGGAAACTTTTGCACCTACTTCACGCATGACTACCATTCGTACCGTGGTTGCATTGGCTGCCAATTGAGGTTGGAAAGTGCATCAATTGGACATAAAAACAGCCTTCTTGAATGGAGATTTGCAAGAAGAGGTCTATGTGAAGCAATCTCCTGGATTTGCTATGAAAGGGAAAGAGCATATGGTTTGTCGCTTGCATAAAGCCTTATATGGTCTCAAGCAAGCTCCACGTGCATGGTATGACAAAATACATAAGCACTTGATTGCTCTTGGCTTCACATGTAGTCCGATTGAAAGCACACTCTATGTACGCAAAAATGGGGCTGACCTTATAGTGCTTTTTCTTCATGTCGATGACATACTCTTGACTGGGTCATGTGATGCAAAACTTGACATTCTTATGGCTGATTTGCACCATACTTTTGATGTCACTTATCTTGGTCTTTTGAGCTACTATCTTGGCATCCAGTTTGTATCTGTTGAGGGGGGAATTGTTATGCATCAAGCCAAGTATGTTGAGAAACTACTTCAGCGTTTTGACTTTGAGGATTGTAAGCCAGTTTCCACACCAGTTGAGACAGGATTCGGGTTCTTAGTTGAGGATTCCAGTGATGCATTTGACACTTCTCTTTATCAGCAAGCTGTGGGATGTCTTATATATGCATGCAACACAAGGCCGGATATACAGTATGCAGTTTCCCAGTTGAGTCGATTCATGCATAGGCCTGGCAATAAGCATTGGCAAGCGGTGAAATGTGTGTTTAGATATCTTCGAGGCACTTTGAGCTTAGGTCTCTTTTATGGAAGAGATGTTCAGCCATACTTGCATGCTTTTACAGATAGTGATTGGGCTGGTTGTTATGATACTCGCGTGTCCACTAGTGGTAATTGCTTTTTCCTTGGAGACTCATGCATATCTTGGTTGAGTAAGAAGCAACCTACAGTGGCGACATCGAGTTGTGAACCTGAGTACAGGGCAGTTTTCACAGCTACATTGGAGTGTATATGGATGAGATGCCTATTGATGGATCTTTGCATGGAGATTGATGCTGCTACACATATTCTCACAGATAGTCAGAGTGCTTTGGCTGTTGTACGAAACCCAGTGTTTCATGCACGGACCAAACATATTGAGGTGCATTATCACTATGTGAGAGAGCGCCTTCATGCAGGAGATATTGATTTGGTATATGTGCCTACACAAGATAATGTGGCAGACATATTCACCAAAGCTCTTCCACGGGAAAAGTTTGAAGCTTTTCGCAAAGCTTTAGGCTTATTACCTTGTGGGGGCTGATCTGTCACTCCCTGCATGTGTTCACATCATTCGCTCCAGGGGGGTTTGTTACACTTATGTGTTCCTCGAGTAGCTTTGATGTGAACCTTTTCCCTATACATGGGCACTTTTTACTCTAGTGCTGGCTAGAGGTTTTTTCCCCATGTTACTACATACTTGATACTCTCATATGTGGTGGTACTTTGTACTTAGGGATATTATTCAGCTCTTACTTCAGTTCAGTTCATCGATCAATAGAGAGAGCTATTCCAGCCATCGTCTTCTCCGTGTGTCTTGCTGCATTTGTGCTCTTTGTGTGTGCTTCTCGTGTGTCTCTCGCACTTCTACACACACCCAACAAGGTATTCAGTGTGTTAAAAGAAAGAACCGTCAAAGCCAAGTGTATAGGCCCTAGAGATCAATTACGCATGCATGAAGATGATTGTACATTCACCTCCACTATGGAACCCCGACCACCAAGTACTTCATGTGAGAGTACACCAATTCTCAATCTCACGCACACTCCTAGTTCAGTGGGCCCCACCACTAACATCGTGTCCAAGCAAAACCCCTGTGAGGAATTGAGCACAAGAGCGACTAGTCAACATCATTATCACAAACATTCCCGCATTAGAATTTATCCCATCCCACACACCAGACATGCTTGGATCAGAAAAGATCAGGTGATAGCATATTATCAACAACAGAGCTGTAGACTACACAAGAAACAACAACAGTACAAGGACACAAGTCAAGTTGGACTCTGAGGTCTGCAAAGGATTGCTCAAATATGGATACCAAAGAAAGTGATTGCCGTGCAACCTTCTCGAACGCAAATATGGATCCCCAAATCATATGCACCAATGACGATCATCAAAAGGAAAATATCAATACACAAGAAGGATGAGCACGACATGAAGACGAAGCATCAAGAAAAAGACAACTACAGGAAATTGTAGAAACAAAAATACACAACCAGAACAATTCAAGGACTCGAAGGGCTAGCAAAGTGGAAGCACAACTTAAGAAGTACACCAAGCACTAGAAACGATGGAGATACAGTCAACTGCAAAAAAATAAAACAGATTTGGATGCCTAAATGCCTATCAATTTGCATACATCAACTTGTACAATAATTCCAAGGAAAATAATTAAAGATACAATAAAAGCTTCGTCTAGGTACTAAGATTCTTGTTTTCTTTCAGAAAGAAATAGAAAAAATATATATGTGTAAAAGAAAAAAAATCCCAGGTACTACCTTTCTCACACCCACGGGAAAGGGACGACACAAGTCACTCGGAGAGTTGCCAATTTCATGAAAGCTAAGTGAAGGATAACTCATGCTACCAGCTTTACACAGATTACTCCATATGTATTGAGTGCAGATCACATCTTCAAATTCTGAGGCTACACAAGAGGAAGAGGTCTTGCTTCTTCCCTTGGAATCGATCTCTAAAGCGAGAGTTCATTGGTTCCTTGAAGACCAACCTATGTCGGATCTCCTCTTTATGGCCACCATCAAGATTATGGATAGGGATAACTACTTCCCAATAATGTCACAAGATTTCCAAACCATAATCCAGGGACTACCACGCATCATAGATCTTTGGACAAGGGCGGGAATTGATGCATTTCTACGACTTCCGATATATTTACCTGATTTTCAAAGGTGCACACAAGTTATGAACACACTCCAGTCCGTAGCAGATAAGCCCTCAATCCCGGAAGCTAAAGTGTTGAACAAAACAGGTGCATGGAAACCAATCCGATTCCCACATGAAGTTATCAACAAAGCTTTTGGATGGAGTCAGGATGGTCTCACTAATGTTAAAGATGAATGTCATGATGCGAAAAAGAAAACCTTTCTGGAAATAAATAGGTCAGATATAGAAGAATCAGTTCAATTAGTGCATCAACATTTTTGTTTCAAGAGCATGAACATATATATTGTGCCTTAGAAGATTGTGGTTGAATTGCTCTCACATGCGATGAGGCAAATCGAGAATCAAGTCAATTTTAATCCCTACATTCAAGACCCCCTATTCGAAGCTAAGAAGAAATGGAGTCAGAAGAAGTTCCTGATTGGAAGCTCTGCATTGATGTTGCTAATTTATGAGGCACTTGAAATTAAAGAATGTCTACGATTGATGCCAGCCTCCACCGAAATGGCAAAATATGTGAAGTCGGCTACCGTTCTGAAGAAAAAGAAAATAGTCATGTCCTAAGAAGAAGTGGGAACCGGTTCCAAGAAACCAATGAGAGGGGCTAAGCACGCTAGAGATGAAGCGGTGTAAGAAACACCACAATCCAAACGCGCACATGTACTACCAAGGATTCCTCTGACACAACCGCCCATCACAAAAAGAGGTCTCTCATCGGCACTAGAAGAAACTCATGCGTACATGCGGGGTCAAGTTAACCTCAATGTCCAATGACATCAATATAGACAGGCAAGACGAGTGCAACAACAGAAGGACAAGGAACATACTCCAGAACTAGCTGCCAAATACAAAGAATTGGGGCTGAATGATTCAAGTTCTAATGAGGAGTCTAGTCATGAGAAGGACACATTGGACACCGACATAAGAACAGAAGCAAACAATGAGGAATGGATGGAGATTCACCAGGTTGAAACCACCCCCGATAATCAACAATCACAAGTACAAAATTAGGAAGCATCAATTGAACGAACACACCTTATTCAATTGAACGAGCAATCCCGGATGAGCATAAAGGAAGCTTCAATCACACATAAAGATGCGGTGCCACCAATAAAGGAAGAAATACAGACAAGCACAAAAAAAGAAAGGCTTTTACAACAAAATATGGAACAAATCGTGATTGAAATCCCTGATGATACGCCACAAGGTAAGATAGTAATTCAGGAGGCTAAGCCAAAGATACAACTTCATATTAGGCAGCCCCACGACACAACATTGCATGTGGCACAAGGAAAAGATGTTACCATAGGTGAAGAACCTAGCATACCGACAACATGGTTAAATGTAGATGTTACTCAATTGAAACCAATAGTCAAACAAATGATACAAATGACCATGGATACGCAGCAACAAATGATGGAAACAGACGCATATTATGACAAGGCCATGTGAGAAAAGAATCAATTTCAAGTGATGAGTGAATAGTTGTCTGCGTAGCTGATCCAGGCTCAACAAGTTGTTTCAGTTAAAGAAACGGAAACAATAGAAGTCAAAGAACAATGCACTACACTAATGGAGCAGAATCAAAAACTCTAGGAGAAGCTGATGGAGCTACAAAGACAATATGAAGCAAGTGAAGCGGAGAAAGAAATAATGAGGACTAAAAGTATATATAGAAAATGATAATTTATGCAACAGGAATAAAGAAGTGATGAAGGCCTTGTTATACAACCAACCAATAGAAAAAGAAGAGACAATAGTGATCGACTAGAAGGAATTGAAAGATCAGATTGCAAAATATGAAGATCTGCTGAAACAAGAGAAAATCCTAAAAGAAGAATGGGAACAAAGGCGTATACATGACACAAATGAGCTTAGGAAACAACTGAAAGTTACAGAAGCAAAACTTTTGGTAGTCTATAATGAAGATGCTGATCAAATAGCAGTCATCGGCAATGAGCTTCTGGCGGCCAAAGATGCGCTCCAGACTGCCCTTTATGAAGTTAAAGAAAAGACAGAACGTATTGTAAAATTGGAAGCTCAAATAGAACAAAAAGCAAACATCGGGACACCAGTAGAGCCATAACCAGACAATCATACTAACGAGGTAGAGGTACGTCCTCTATCTCCCCCGATCTATCATTCTCCAATAAATGAGCACATGGCGGAACAGTGTGATGATCATCCCATGCCATATACTATAGAAATAGGTCAGAAGGAATGGGCACTATTGGTGTCCCGATTGACAGAAAATTTTGAAAATGAAGTAGTCTAAGTCATGAAGGAAGCCAAAATTAAAGGAAAAGACTTGGATAAAATCATAAAGCCCTTCAGTATTCCTTATGGACTATTGAAAGAGCAAACACGGTGGTATATAAGGCAGATCATGCAAAAAGATCCCGATGAGCAATTGCACTTCAAAGAAAACACCTTCAATTACACACAAGAAGAATTTGAAGCTACGCAAACTTTATGGCAAAGAAAATTTTTGGAAAAAAATCCTACTTTGCGGGTGCACTGGCAAGCAGCACCATATTTACTACATGTAAATCCTTCTTTTTGCCCAACACTATGTCGCTGTGAAGCACGTGAATTTTTGGATATGCAAAAGAGTGTGGTGCTCAATAAACAATGGTTAAATTATCCTTTGCTTCCAAGTCCACCTCACAATTACTTGTCGACTGAGGATTACATGCTGAAAACCATTGAATTTTGGCTACATCGATATGCAACAGTACCCGACCTTACTATCAAGATGACTAATAAAATCCTCAATATGATACTTGTAGTATTGAAAGTTTTCAAACACGCAAAATACACATTTTTGAATTTCATTAGGCACAAATATCCTTGTTTTTTTATTTATCCGTTATGCTTAGTCGTCCTACAATCATGGCATATTATTCAAGACTGATGTTCTTGCCAAGTCAATACATGCAAATTTTTGAGGAAGCACTTTTTACATGCTTTTTTGAAATCGGCTCTGAAATCTTCCTAAAGATGTCAACGAATCTGAATGCGAGACTAGTGGCATATGAATTGAGTTTCTTTGCAGACCACAGATAGCCACCACATGATGGTGTAAAAGCTGAACAATGGAAGTAACTCATGATACGTGAAGCCAACCTGCTTAATGAAACAGAGCAAAAGGTTTACAAGACGTACTCCTACCGCATTCCAAAGCTTGTCGGGGATGACAAAGTTCAGGAGGGGGGTAGTGTTGAAGGAGAGTCTAGCAAAAAGAAAAGAAGAAGAAAACCAAGGAAGAAGCTTCACTAAAGATAACATATCTGAAGACACATCTCTGCAAGAAGCCCCGCAGGGGCACGCAACACCCATCTCTGCACAGAGCCCCATAGGGGCATACAATAGGGGAAGGTACACAAGAGACAAGGGCGGATCAAGGCCAAAAAGTATCCATGAAGAAGTGAAAGAAGATATTTGATAGATCCTGAGCTCCAGGAAGGTGCTTCAACCTCTTGATCTTCGGAAGGTCCAGATCGAAGGCTGAAGATCCTGACCTTCATACCTTCCACTGGTTGTGTGCGTGGCAGCCCGACTTAACAGAGCAACCTAGATTTAAAGAGGTTATTGGTGAGCTAGACTACAAATTAATTGTAGTTCATCTCCACGGGTTGCGAGCAGTGAAAAGAAAAGAACAGTTAAAAAGAATGCATGAGGTCCAGAGGATGTGAAAGAAGATTCAAGAATAGGGCCTTTAAAACATAATGCCAGATGGACAAGGAGGCAAGGCCGACCAGGTGATGCATGCGATGGAAAGAAGTAAATGAGCTACCGACAAGAAGTGACGTCTGTCAAGGGACGATAGAGACAAAGAGGGGGAGGATGTTGCAGAGCTAAGAAGAGCAAAGAGGCAGAGAAAAAGAAGGGCCCCAAATTTTTTTCGATTTGGACACTTTATTTTTTTATCATAGCCATTTTGTAATATATTTTCCGATATAAATGCACTAGAGGAGTACTCTAGATGCCTTCCCATAGAGATTTGTGTCTTTACCTTTGTAAATTAGTAGGAAATTAGTCTTTTAGTTAATAAAGTGCCGGTCTCCAGTGTGAAAGGACCATTTTTAGGGCACATGTATATAAGTCAGTTTGTGACTCTTTGTATACACTTTTTGCGATTGTGAGAATCAAGAGCAGCAAAATTTTGAATTGGTGTCTTCTCCTCTCTGTATCTTCTTCCTTGTGAGCTTGCATGCATGTGTGATGCTTTGAAAGAGTGCTTAGAAGTGTTGTCTATCCATGAAAGTGCTTGTTTGGTGTTGGTATGGTGTGTGTGAAGTGTAGGAAGCGTTGGAGTGTAGGAAGATCAATCTTGCGACTCAGTACTTTGCTCATAACTTGAAGCAAAAGTGTCAAAATCGAGTGAAAAGACCAGCATTGGATGCGTCTTCTCGAGAGCTTCGAAACGAATGCTATTTGCTATATTGGGAGTTTGGAGGTGAGAGAAAAGCTTGATTTACTGTTGACTACTCCTCTAAGTGTCGCGACACCATAGCTGACCTTGGAAACTTGGCTGTGATGGATTTATATTTATTTGTACTTTGAGAACTTCATCTGCATTGACCATTATTTGAATGCATGTCTTCATACACTCGGCTAGGTCTTGATACTCCTTGGATTGATAATTAAAGCATGAGTCCCCACTATATGCACTTGAGGGAGATTGAGGTATAGTCTCTTTCTCCACAAGTCCCTAAGTCGACACTTAGGTACACATTCTCCTTCTTCTTATGAATATGAGCTGTGAGTGAGGGACTTGAATTATCCCACATACATGGTTTTTAGCTCCAAAATCAATCTCAAATAGAACTTCATGTACCTTTTCTTCCACAATAAGAGGAAGAGAGTGAGGGTGCCTCCCTCTCCCACATGGGCAGATTAGGCTAAAGCACGTGCATTCTTTGCATGTGAGGAGACGTATAGATAAGTTCAAGAGATGAGCTAGTGCTACACAAAACCTGCTCTATGCTTGCCAATCTAACTTCACAGATGCATAATAGACTCCTTTAAATTCAAAATTATGCATTTAGAAATACCAAGTCCTTTGGAGAATCACTTTCAATTGTTTACATAAAAACATATAACTTGCATATGCATGAAATGTGAAGAACCTTCTATTTTGGGAATAGAAGTGCTGAATATTATGCTTAGAGCTCACAACTGGTATGAATTGACAAGAGAGCTTTTGCACACTTCTAATTGAAGTGAATAGATAACTAAAGCAAGTTATTTAACAAATTCAGTTGTACCATACACTGAGAAATGAATTTAACAAGTTAGGGAGTCATCCAAACTTTTCATGATCTAGAAGGTGTGCAAACATTGTCACCTTCTTGGCTTTATATCTCAAGATCTACTGAACCAAACTTGATGAAAATTGATATGTGAACACTAGACACTTCACTCTAACTATTACAATTGATATATAGAAAATGTGTGAGAACATGCAGAGAAATTGATTCCACAAGATCACTATAATGAAGAAGATGCAGTAGTAGACAATAGACATAAATGTACTTGAAGAAATGTATCAAAATGTATACGCTAATGAACATATGATACAAGGGAATAATACACATATACAAAGTGAGCTCAATGTATGCTCACTAAAGTAGCTCAAAGTCCCTAAGAATAGCTCTAGCATCCCATGACTAAAAGTATGTGTATTTATACACATGTCTTGCATTTGAATTTGAATTTTCAATCATCTAAAAGTGGTCCTATAATTTAGGGAAATAATTGATTTGATTCATCCAACAAATAAGTCATGGATTGACTCTCTTAAATCAATGAGATTCTATCTTCTTTTGTTATTTACATTTATCAAAGGCAACTATACTCAAATTGACTAGAATGAGTTCAAATATGGTTCTCTCTTATGAGGTAACAAAAGAGTGTGTAGTCTTGAATAGTTTGCAAAGCACTTAGGCTTGGTAATTCTACCAACATTTCCCCCTAAAGCCTAAAATACTTGAGTCTTCAATCATTCATGATCCCCTACAATCCAATCATTGATTTGAATCTTTTTAGTTTGCATCCATCCAAAGATTTTGTCATCATATCTACACATTGTTGATGTGTTGATACATATGAGAGTTGAATCTCTTTGCTCATTATCTTTTCTCTAACATAATGATAATGAACTTCTATATGTTTAGTCCTGGCATGATAGATAAGGTTATTAGAAATATGTAATGAGCTAATGTTATCATCAAATACACGTGGAGTAGAAGTATTCAATCCTAATTTTGAATATAGGGTTCTAATCCACATAGCTTCTTGTGTAGCATTTGCAAGACCACAATGCCCCATGAAAGCTTGTACTTCCTTGACATTCTTTGGCCTAGGTAGCTCCGCTATGGCTCTCACTTTCTCTTCATCAGTGGATATGCCATTCTTTGACACTATGTGTCCTAGAATCTTGCCTTGCCTGACCATAAAAACGCACTTTTCTAGGTAAATTAGGCAGACTTGATATTCTCTACATTTGTCAAAAATTTGTCTGAGTTCAGGAATGTGGGTTTGTCTAATGTTGGAATGAGCACAGAGATCATCAACATAGACCTCTAAATTCTTCCTCAAGAACTCTTTAAACACATGGCACATCAATCTCTGAAATGTAGCTGGTGCATTGGTAAGCCCAAATGGCATTACTCTAAAGGCAAAAATGCCCCATTCAGTGGCAAAAGCCGTCTTATGCTGATCTTTTGGAGCTATGGCTACTTGATTGTAGCCCGAAAATCCATCAAGGAAGTTGTACACTTCCTTGCCTGCTACTCTTTCTAAGAGATGCTCTGTGATAGGAAGCGGATAGTTATCTCGAATTGTGGCTGCATTGACCTTCTTTAAGTTAATGCATACATTCAACTTTCCATTTTTCTTGGGCACCACTACGTGGGGGGATACCCACTTAGTATGCTCAATTTCATAGATAAATCTAGCTTCAACCAAGCAATCTATCTCTTTCTTGATCTTGGCCGCATAGTTGTCATTGTATGTGTATGGCTTTTGCTTAGAGGGCCTAGCCTCTGAAGTCATGGGTATCGTATGTGAGCATATTTCGGGGTCTACACCTTTCAGGTCCTTGTAGCTCCAAGCGAATACATCTCTGTACTCTCTTAGCAAGGCTATCAATTCGTGCTCTTCGTCTTCCATCAAGTCATGGCCTATGTACGTGCATCTCTCTTCTCCTTCTTCCATGGCTACCACTATTTTCTTGGTTCCTGTCATCTATCTCATACTTCTTAAAATTTTCCGGGACCTCAAACAAAGATTCTTCCTCTTCTGGTGTGACTTCTCTCTTCTTTCTTTTCTTTCCTTCTTCCTTCGGGGTCACATGTGTGGCTAGCCTTACATCATTTGTAAGCTCTCCATGCCTTTGGGGTTGAAATTCTACCTCATAGAAGTATTCTTCATTTGATGCAAAAGGTGGGTCCATAATGATTGAATCTAGATCGGAGTCACTTGCATCCTCAAATGCATTAGGGCTAGGTTCACAGTCTTCTAACACTGCCTCTCCCATGATTGGCTCTATGGAGAAGACTGAAATGTCATAGCCATCTTCATCACAGTGAGGTGTCCATTGTTCTTCATTGATGGCTACATCCATTGTTGCTAAGATTTCTGCCTAGCCGTGAGGCTCAAATTCTTCGTCAGGAAAGACTAAAGGTGCATAGGCTAGGTCTTGAATTGATCTACGTGTTTCTTTTGCACCTATCTCTCTGGCTTCTTTTCTCTTCTCTTCTTCTACTGCTACTTTGCACATCCATAAGTGGGTGTCTTCATGCATCCATGAGGATCCTGATCCTATGGAATGCACCGATTCCGTATCATCTTTGGCTCTATGGAGGGGATTCCATTGGATAGGAGGGACATCTGTATGAGAGTAATCTTTGAGATTCACTTTGGTCGTAACACCTAAGTGTTGCAGGTACAAGGAGTTGGTTCCCCAGTCCTGTACCACTTGCAACTGTCGCATAAAGGGTCGTCCCAAGATCATTTCATAGGCATGATTTTTGCTAAAATCACATATAGCAAATGTATGCTCGAACTCAACACCACATGTGGTGAGAGTTATTCCTTCTAACAGCCCCAAGGGCCTCTCTATGTGACCATCGGCCATTTGCAATTTCATCCTAGTGGGCCTGAGTGCTGGCTTGCCCCAACACTTCCATAGGGAAGTGGTAGCAATTGCAACTCCTGCGCCTGAGTCTAGAATGGCCTTGGTGGTGTATCCTTGATGGGTGATAGGAAGATATGTGTTTCCCTCTTCGCCCTCACTCATGTCTCCTATCTTGTCCAAGGGTATTTCTGGCACTGTTCTCTAGGATCCTACCTGGGAACGAGGTTTTGCTATCTCTGGTACTTGTTTGGCTACATGTTTCCATAGCTCTGGCCTTACTTTGAGTAGCTCTTCTAAGGTGAGGTTGCACTTTACTTTAGTGTTTTTCACTACCTCCGTGTTCCTAGGTATGACTGAGTCCTCATTTTGTACCATGACCGTGGGTGTCTCATACAAGTGGACTTAGCTTCCCATGGGCCTGTGAAGTGGGGTAATTCATGCAAAGAATTAGACTCAAAGTCTAATCTCTCTTGAGAATGGGTGCTCTCCTGCTCCTCATAAATGGATGGGATGTCTTGTGGGAATTGGTCATGTGCATCATCCACAAGTTCAATAGGAGGAGGGACTTCACTTTCTTTAGCCCGTTTGTCTTCTTGAATCTCTCGTAGGAATTCGGGTGTGAACCGATTCATAGAAGATGATGTGTCTAGCTCCGTAGAGTTAGGCACATAGGCTTCCTAGGCAGGAAGGCTTACTCTTTCACTTGCCTTGTCCTTGTGTTGAGAGGCGGGTTCCTTTTCTAATTGTGCAATCAGCCTCTCTATTCTTTCTAACAGTCCTTCAAAGTGCAACTGCGTCTTAGCTGAGCTAGAGATGTTAAAGAGGCGACTAGCTTCAAACATGGTTTGAGCCAGCTCCACCATCTTAACACAAATTTTAGTTCGTTCAAGCTCTAATTCTGCTCTAGGGTAGCACTTTTCATGATCAGTTACGTTTGGCCCTGCTTGGATTCTGGCCTGATATGCTTTGAGCATCATGTTTAGGTCCTCCGGAGTGAGATCTGCTAGGACTGATCCTACTCTAGGGGGTGGTGGGATTAGGTGAGGCGGGTTGGAAGGCGGCGGGTCGGATGGAGTTGGGAATGGTGGAGGTGGGGTAGTGTGAGAGGGAGTTTGAGATGTGAGTTCGGTTATCTTGACTCTCGTTTCTCTTAGGCTTTCCTCAAGTTCACTCATTTTCTTTGCCCATTGTCTTTTCATTCTTTCACGACTATCTCTCCAAGCTCTAGTCCTCTTCTTTGTCATGCTCTCCGTTTCACTAACATCTGGGCTCTTTTCCTGGCCTACACTTTGGTTCTGTTCCAAGGCTTGGGCTCTAGTGATCACTTGCACTGGTGTAGTGGATGTCACACTTCCTGTGGAGTCTACAACTAACCCAACAACATTGATAGGAGTGATTTTCAGCATATTATTAGGATTCTTTGGGCAGTCTCGTAAGAGATGCTCCTTTCCACACTCTTGGCAATAGCCCTGAATCGTCACTGATAGGGGTTGTGTAGGTGGAGGCAAGGGACAATCACGAATGAGATGATCTCTCTGACATCTGTAGCATGGTCCTCTAGGAAATGGGGGTCTTACTTGCCTAGGTTGAGGTCTAGAGTTGGGGTTTGTGTACATTACATTTGTGTACTCTGGCTCCCAACTAGGTTCACTTGGTTCTTCACTGTAGTAGGATTCACCATGTTCAGGAGATTGCATGTAGTAAGCCTGGGGACTATCAACATGTGTAGAATCAAAGCTATGGGATCACTTTCTGAAAGCAATGGCGTTACTGGCACTATAGCTCTATTCAAATTCTCTTCTGCAGCTGCATACTTTACCGGAATTACATTAGCTGGAGCAGGGGGTTGTTGTGCTAACACAGGCTGAGGGCTTTGTTGGTTTTGGTAGGGTTGGTAGGTTTGTTGAGGCCTAGCATACTACTGAGGTGGGTACTGGTTCTTCCTTGTTGAGGGTATGGTTGTGGGTACATCTGCCCAACGACTTGCTTATTGTAGGGGCAATCTTGCACGGTGTGATTGGTGTACCTCCGTTCTATGGTGCAGTACTGGCTACTAGGATTTACTTGGGTTTGAGCCATAATGGGACATACATTCGCCATGTGGTCACCTCCACAAGTATAACATCTTTTCATAGGGGCAAATCTTCGGATCTGTTTGCTAGTGACACCTAATTTCTGAGCTACTTTCTCTGCAAGTTCCTCAATTGATGTGGATTGCGAGGAAGAGAGGCTAGAGGCACTATCTGAGTCTTTGTATATTTTGGAAAGCTCTAGTTCTTCCCCTAGGTTATCCTCGATGTCAATGCATATGCGTACACACTCTTCTATGGTCCTAGGGTCCTTCAAGTACACATATGATCTCAATTTGGTACTTAGCAATCCATCCAAGAACAAGGCCACTTGCTTAGCTAGCGTGGGTAACTCAGAGACAGGGCATCTCTCTAAGTATTGCCTAAATCTTCTTCCAGCAAGTCTCACGGTTTCTTGAGGGGTTTGCTTGAAGCTGTGAATCAGCGAGGAAGTGTTATGTCTTATGCCACTTTTAGAGAATTCGATAATGAATGCCTCTAGAAGTTGGTCTATGCTCCTGAACTTCATTTCTTTTAGTGGCTGAAACCATGTCAGGACCGTGTTCCTAAGGGTTAGACCAAAGGCATTGTACTACGTGAACAGATCTTCAACTTGTTCAGCTCTCAAGACTTGCCTAAACTCCGCCACATGATCATATGGATCTCCAGTGCCATCGAAGTAGTTCTTCATGGACTTCACTAACTGGGTCGGTCTCAAAGTCCTCGTGTGCTCTCTAGGTCTTGGTAGAGGGAACTCATCCGTATTTCTTTGATTCCTTGGGGCTCTAAGTACCTCAGGTTCCACTCTATTTGTTTCCGTCCTCGTTCTTTCTCTGCCCCCTGGGTTGGCAAAGCTTACTTCTGGCCTATCTCTACTTTTGTCTCTTTGAGTTCCATGAGCTTCGGATGTTCCAGCTCTAGGGTGACCATAGGACACGTTCGATCTTGGTTGGGGGAAAACAAATTCACCCTTCCAAGTATAAGCATGCATGTCATGTTCTGTAACCACAAAGATCCTCTCTGAAGCGTGATCTAAGTAGGTCACTCTGCCTGGGCTATCAGGATCTTTGAACTCATAGATCATGATTGACCCTACATCATTTGGCCTATTTGATTTATACCTCCAAAAGTCTTCATCTATCTCTTGGTTTAGGAGCAGATCTATGCTCTTATTATCCTGGGGAATCCACTCGGGATTGAGGATTCTAGTAAGAACAGACTTCCCCCTAGGGGTCCTGGGCTCTCCTCCTACGTTCCCTTGCTCTAGGTCACCTATGTCCGTCTCAGGGATCACATTCCCGAATTCATCTGTCCTATCTGGGTGACTGGTGACTACGTATATGGTTCCTTCTTTGTCCAAGTATGCTCCATTTTCAAACTTTACAGCTGGGTGTTCTATTCCAATGGATTGGTCAGGGTTTTTAATCTGGACCACGGATCTTCTTAGGCCGTCCTCATAGATGCTAGCACCTAATCGGTTGGTCCTAAGGTATTCCAGCTGCGTCTTGTAGGGGCCTTCCACCCTATACAAATGTGGCACACCTGTACTTCCTGTAGGTCTGTCCATACCTTGAGACATCTCTGATTCACTAGTCTCAAAGCTAGGGTAGTAAGAGTGATGACTCAACTGCTGGGCCCAAGACCTAGCAGTGTGATTGACACTAGCCTCTGAAGACCTAAGACTCTGTCTGTCTCTCCCTAGATGTCATCCTGATCTAAGGTTCATATGCCTATTTAAGTAGGCCCTATTTTGCCCAAGTACAACCTCGTTGCTGAGTTCTTTTGTATCAGTTACTTGATTCTTTTTTAGTTGATTACTGTGTTTATACTCTTGTCTGATATCACGTCGTCAGGTATACTTGAGTGTATTTCCGCACTTGAAGTTGATCGTTCCATGTTACGTTCTTTTTCCTTTAAAGTTCTCAACCGTACAAAGATTATGTCGTTAGCTTGAACTTGAGTATTTAGGTAGTCTTCAACTTGATAAATGCCTATCGCCGCCCTGGCCTACTCCTATCACTAGTCGTTCTTAGCCTAAGCTAGGAATTGATAGAGGGAGTTGAGAGTTTCCAACCTTTTGTTTCCTTCCTGGTTGCCCTTGAGTGCCCAGGAAACGTGTTCCCAAGCTTGCACTTACTCTTGCTTAGAATGCCCTTCGATGCTCTCAATAGATCTGTAAGAGTTCAAAAGTTAGCTCATGACTTAAATTCCAAAGACAGAACCAATCACTTTCATGCATGTAATTCACAAACCAAATTGCCTTTTGCCTTTATGGAAAACTATCCCATGGGACCCTCAATTTTCCTACTTCGGGGTATGGTCAACGTTAAAATACCCTATCTAATAATCCTGATATTAAATTTACCGTAACCAGTCAAAGTTTTGGTTGTACTCCCCACGAGCTTTCCAACAAAACAAGAATCACAGCAAACTGATTTCGTATGAGAAAGTTATGCCAGTTCAGGGTTCTAGGGTTAAAACAGGGTTCAAACAGGCTAACAGGCAAACAGGACTTCTCAAGTTATTTTCTTATGGCCTCCTTATGTGCTCTAGAGTGAAATGTTCATACCCAAAATTAGCCAAAATCTTCAGATTACAAAACCCTAAAAAATAGTCGAAAATGGCTGTCAATCGCGATCGACTTGGCTGTCAATCGCGATGGACAGGATTGTCCGTCGTGGCCTGTCAGTCGCGATGGACACGTGTCCATCACGATTGATGAGTGTCAGTCGTGATGGACACGTGTCCATCGGGATTGATGAGTGTCAATCGCGATGGACAGGGGGTGTCGGTCGCGATGGACAGAGGGTGTCGGTCGCGATGGACTCCTGTCGATCGCGATGGACTCCTGTCAGTCGCGATGGACTCCTGTCAGTCGCGATGGACTGAAATTTCGGGTTTTTTCCGTGTTTATGTGTTGATCGGGGCTCTATATGTCGCGATGGTCAAGATTCTCATCAAAATGGGGTGTCAATTGTGATTTTTCTGTCGGTGGAAATGGACAGGGGTGTCCGTCGCGATGGACACGTGTCCGTCAGGGTCTGTCAGTTGCGATTGATTGGCTGTCCGTCGTGATGGACAGTGTCAATCGCGATTGATGCTATCAATCACGATGGACTGAAAAAAGCCAATTTTTCAAAAATTTTTGTGGATCTCTGATGTGCAAGGTCTCTAGTCTACTGTGGTGCACTTAGTTTTACCAAAAGATGAAACTTTCTGTCAATCGCGATCGACAGAAGCTTGCGACACAGAGACAGTTCTGCACATTTCCGTACCTGCGCGACGTGCTGGAGGGGATGATACAGCTGGATCCTGCAAGAAAACTCAACAACCATGCAAAAACAATGCACACAATATTGCTCTCTCGCTCTCTCTCACAAATGGAATGAGGGAAATGGAATGGAGAAGGTGATAAGATCAAAACTGAAAATTTTTGCGATGATGGAGATGGAGGTGGGAGATGGTGATGATGATGATGGTGATGATGGTGGTGAAGTAAGAAAGAGAAAAATAAGAAAAGTAAAGAAATTACCTACAACGCCAACGTCTCAAATCTACATCTTACCATCACACGCTCGTCCTCAAAGCTCGATCCCCGGCAACGGTGCCAAAATTTGGTGTAGCTCAGCGATGAGTAGCACCTGCTTTAATGTCAATCCGGGAAGATGTGAGGATGGTATGAAGACCCCGAGCAAGTGAAGGCACAAGTGCGTGAGTGAGAAGCACACTAACATGCACACACATACACACACACGCACACACACGGTAAGACAAAGAGTGAGAAGCAATGGAGTTCTTAGATTACTTTCAAAAATCTCTTACAAGTTCAAATCAATTACAAAACTAGCCCCAAAAATGAGCTCTCTAGCTCTATTTATAGTTTTTGACTAGGTTTTGGCCCTGTCCAGACCTAGTGTCCGGCCTAGTTAAAAATTAGGTTCCAGTGCCTATTTGAGGGCTTAAACGGAGTCTAAAAAATACGAAAATTGATATGTAGGTACTTCTAAAGCTCCTCAAGCTCAAGGACTCCTTGGCTTGCACAAAATGGAGCTACAAAAACATGAAATGGTATTTACAACGATTGTTAGTGATGAGAATCACTGTTATAAAGATGTTGATTTGGAAAAATTTGAAGGGCCTATCTGCCAGATTTGCGTCAACTGCTCTGTCTACTTAATCCTTCACCTCGCTCTGACTCTCTCCGCTGGCTTCCTTGTCTAGTCAGTCCTTGACTACTTTCAACAAGCAACCTCTTGTATTTTCTATGAACGGGAAAGAGTATATGGTTTGTCATTTGCATAAAGCCTTGTATGGTCTCAAGCAAGCTCCACGTGCATGGTATGACAAAATACATAAGCACTTGGTTGCTCTTGGCTTCACATGTAGTTCAATTGAAAGCACACTCTATGTACACAAAGATGGGGCTGATCTTACAATGTTTGTTCTTTATGTCGATGACATACTCTTGACTGGGTCATGTGATGCAAAACTTGACATTCTTATGCCTGGTTTGCAGCATACTTTTGATGTCACTTATCTTGGTCTTTTGAGCTACTATCTTGGCATCTAGTTTGTATCAGTTGAGGGGGGAATTGTTATGCATCAAGCAAAGTATGTTGAGAAACTACTTGAGCATTTTGACTTTGAGGATTGCAAGCCAGTTTCCACACCAGTTGAGATAGGATTTAGATTCTCAATTGAGGATTCTAGTGATGCATTTGACACTTCTCTTTCTCAGCAAGTTGTGGGATGTCTTATAAATGCATGCAACACAAGGCAAGATATACAATATGCAGTTTCCCAATTGAGTCGATTCATGCATAGTCCTAGCACTAAGCATTGGCAAGTGGTGAAATGTGTGTTTAAATATCTTCGAGGCACTTTGAGCTTAGGTCTCTTTTATGGTAGAGATATTCAGCCATGCTTGCATGCTTTTACAGATAGTGATTGGGCTGGTTGTTATGATACTTGCATGTCCACTAGTGGTAATTGCTTTTCCTTGGAGACTCATGCATATATTTGTTGAGTAAGAAGCAACCTATAGTGGTGACATGGAGTTATGAAGCTGAGTATAGGACAGTTTTCATAGCTACAGTGGAGTGTATATGGCTGAGACGCCTATTGATGGATCTTTGCATGGAGATTGATGCTGCTACACATATTCTCACTGATAGTTAGAGTGCTTTGGCTATTGCATGAAACCAAATGTTTCATGCACGGACCAAACATATCGAGGTGCATTATCACTATGTGAGAGAGCACCTTCATGCAGCAGATATTGATTTGGTATATGTGCCTACACATGATAATGTGGCAGACATATTCACCAAAGCTCTTCCACAGGAAAAGTTTGAAGCTTTTCACAAAGCTTTAAGCTTATTACCTTGTGGGGGCTGATCTATCACTCCCTATAAGCGTTCACATCATTCGCTTCAGGGGGGTTTGTTACACTTATGCGTTCCTCGAGTAGCTTTGATGTGAACGTTTTCCCTATATATGGGCACTTTTTACTCTAGTGCTGGCTAGAGGTTTTTTCCCCATGTTACCACATACTTGATACTCTCATATGTGGTGGTACTTTGTACTTAGGGATACTATTCAACTCTTACTTCAGTTCAGTTCATCATTAATAGAGAGAGCTATTCTAGCCATCGTCTTCTCCATGTGTGTTGTTGCGTTTGTGCTCCTTGTGTGTGCTTCTTGTGTGTGCTTCTTGTGTGTCTCTTGCACTTCTACACACACCCAACATTTTCTATTGGATGCCTTGTAACATCTCTTGTTTGGACTTCATGTCTATTCCTTGGATCCCCCAAGTCTAAGAGTAGAGCTACATTCCTTGCTACATGATTTGAGCAACCTGGGTCTATATAGAATACATATTCATCTTCTTTACCTTGCTTCATGGTCATGTTCATAAGAAGAAGTGAATCTTCTTGAGTTTCATCATCTGCATAATTGTTGTAGTCTCTCCTTCCTCTGTATCCTACTTGGTAGTTTTTGTTGTTGTATGAGTTTTTGTTGTAACCATTGTTGTTGTTGAATTTACCTCATGAACTTCCATAGCCTCCTCTACTGTAACCTCTTCCTCTTTGGTTCTATGATTCCTAAAACAGTTCTTAGTAATGTGATTAGTTAAACCACATATGGCACATGGAGATGAGCTTTGAGCTCTCCCCCTGCCTTTTCTTCCTCTTTTTCCTCTTCCTCTTGAGCCTCTACCTCTATCTGGAAAGTTTGCTTGAGAGGAGTTTCCCCCATCCTCATATTTTTTGCCTTTGCCTTTGCTACCTTTGTTCTTTTTCTTATCAATATAGAGAGTATAGGATTTATTGCCTTTAGAGATGTCTCCATTATTCATAAGCTTTGCCTCATTTGTGAATAATTTTCCCATGAGGGTGTTGAAATTAGGAACTTGCATATCCATGTAGAGGTCCATGGTTGTGGTGAAAGATTTCCATTTGTCATCTGCCTTTATTCCTTTGATCACTTGACTTACTATCTGCTATTCATCAATGATTTCTCCAATGCTTCCAAGTTGGTCTACTATGTCGATTTTGGTGACAAAATTAGTCACAATTTGTTTGGGAATCTTCTTGAATGTGATGAATTCCATCCACAATCGATTCTTCCTTGCCTTGGTACTTGATGAGAAGAATGATTCAAGAGCATTCAAAGTCTCTTGTGAAGTCATAAGACTCCTGATGTGTGGAAATAAAAAAATCTGAGATTGATTTTAGAATATATGAGCTTAATAGAACATCCTTCAAACACCATGTGTTTAACCTCTCTTGTTCTTCTTGAGTTGGTTGGCCCTTGCTTCTAAGAATCGACATCATCTCATCTCTAGATATGTAACCATAGAGGTTTCTCCCTTGAAGATAAGCTTCCATTATAAGTGACCAAGATGAGCAGTTACCTCAATCCAATCTGTCTATGGATGAAGGAAATCCATTTCCCATGTTGATTTCTTATTGCTCTGATACCAGTGTGAGGAGATGTATATATAGGTTCTAGAGATGAGCTTGTTCTAGACAAAACCTTCTCTACACCTACCAATCTAACTTTAGGGATGCATAATAGACTCCTTTAGCTTCACAATAATGCATTTAGAACTACCACATCCTTTGGAGCATCACTTTCAATTATTTTCATAAAAATAGATAACTTGCATATGCATGAAATGTGATGCACCTCTATTTTGGGAATAGAAGTGCAGAGTATTATGCTCAAAGCTCACAACCTCCTATGAATTGATCAGAGAGCTTTTTCATACATCTAATTGAAGTGCATAGCTAACTAAAGCAAGTTATTTCATCAATTTAGCTGTACCATACACTGAGAAATGAATTTAACAATTTAGGGGGTTCATCCCAACTTTTCAGGATCTAGAAGGTGTGCAGACACAGTCACCTTCATGGCTTCATATCTCACGATCTTTTGAACAAAACTTGAATAAAATTGATATTGAACACTAGACACTCCACTCTAACTACTATAAGTCTAAATATAGTAAATGAAAGAGTGAATGCAAAGAAATCGATTCCACACGATCATTTTAATGAAGAAGATGTAGCAATAGAGAGTAGACAGAAATGTACTTGAAAAAATGTATCAAAATGTATATGCTAATGAACATATGATAAAGAGAAGTGTAGTGGACTACACATACAAGAAAGGGAGCTCAAGGCATGCTGACCAAAGTAGTTCAAAGTCTCTTAGAATAGGTCTATCATCCCGTGACTAAAAGTATGTGTATTTATACACATATCTTGAGTTTGAATTTGAATTTTCCCTCACCTAAAAGTGGTCCTATACTTTAGGGACATAATTAATTTGATTCATCCACCAAATAATTCATGGCTTGACTCTCCTAAATCCATGAGATTCCATCTTCTTTTAACATTTAGATTTATCCAATGTAACTATGCTCAAATTGACTAGTATGAGTTCACATGTGGTTCTCTCTTGTGAGGTAACAAAAGAATGTGTAGTCCTAAATAATTTGCAAAGCACTTATGCTTGGTAATTGTACCAACATCTCCCCCTCAAACCTAAAGCCTTCTTTGTTGTAACTTCTTCCTCTTTGGTTTCGGGGATTCCTGAAACAATTCTTAGTAATGTGATTAGTTAAGCCACATATGGCACATGGAGATGAGCTTTGAGCCCTCTGCCTACCTTATTTTCCTCCTCTGCCTCTTCCTCTTCATCCTCTACCTCTACCTAGAAATTTTGCTTGAGAGGTGCTACCCTCATCTTGAAACTTTTTACCTTTGTCTTTGATATCTTTGTTCTTGTTCTTATCTGTATAGAGCGTAGAGGATTGATTACCTTTTGAGTTGTCTCCATTTTCCATAAGCTTTGTCTCATGTGTGAACAATTGTACCATGAGGGTGTTTAAATTAGGAACTTGCATATCCATGTAGAGGTCCATGACTATGGTGAAAGCTTCTCATTTGTCATCTACCTTTATTCCATTGATCACCTGGCTTACTATTTGCTCTTCATCAATGATTTCTCCAATGCTTCCAAGTTGATCTGCTATGTCCTTCATTTTGGTGACAAAATCAATCACACTTTGTTTGGGTATCTTTTTGAGTGTGGTGAATTCCATCCACAATTGATTCTTCCTTGCCTTTGTACTTGATAAGAAGAATCGTGCAAGAGCATTCCAAATCTCTTGTGAAGACTTGCAATTCCTGATGTGTCAAAGTAAAAAAAATCAAAGATTGAGTTTAGAATATATGACCTTGGTAGAGCATCCTTTGAACACTATGTGTTTAACCGCTCTTGTTCTTCTTGAGTTTGTTGGCCCTTGCTTATGAGAATTGGCATCATCTCATCTCCAGATATGTAACCATAAAGGTTTGTCCCTTGAAGATAAGCTTCCATTCTAAGTGACCAAGCTTGGTAGTTACCTCAATCCAATTTTTCTATGGATGAAGGAAATCCATTTCCCATGTTGATTTGTTGCTACTCTGATACCACTGTGAGGAGATGTATAGATAGGTTCCATAGATGAGTTGGTACTACACAAAACCTGCTCTATACCTACCAATATAAATTCAAGAATGCATAATAGACTCGTTTAGCTTCACAATGATGCATTTAGAAATATCAATGCCTTTGAAGCATCACGTTCAATGGTTTTCATAAAAATAGATAACTTGCATATGCATGAAATGTGAAGAACTTTCTATTTTGGGAATAGAAGTTTTGAGTATTATCTCACAGCTCACAACCTAGCATGAATTGATTAGAGAGCTTTTGCATACATCTAACGTAAGGGCATAGATAAGTAAAGCAAGTTTTTTAATCAATTTAGTTGTAGCATACACTGAGAAATGAATTTAACAAGGTAAGGGGGTCATCTTGACTTTTCAGGATCTAGAAGGTGTGTAGATACACTCATCTTTGTTGCTTCATATCTCGAGATTGGCTAAACAAACCTTGATGAAAAATGATATGTGATTATAACTAGATCAAGTTGAACTATAGCAAACGAGTGAGTGCACGCATAGAAATCAGTTCCAGAAGATCACTGCAATGAAGAAGATGCTGTAGTAGACAATAGACAGAAATGTACTTGAAGAAATGTATCAAAATGTATATGCTAATGAACATATGATACAAGGGAAGTGTAATGGACTAAACATACATGAAGTGAGCTCAATTTATGTTCACTAAGATCACAGTCTCTTATAATATCTCTTTCATCCCAAAACTAAAAGTATGTGTATTTATACATATGTCTTGAGTTTGAATTTCAATTTTCCCTCACCTAAAAGTGGTTGTATTCTTTAGGGACATAATTTTTTTGATTCCTCCACCAAATAGTTTGTGGCTTGACTCTCCTAAATCCACAAGCTTCCATCTTCCTTTGAAATTTAAATTTATCCAAGGTAACTCTGCTCAAATTGACTAGCATGATTTCACATGTGGTTGAATCTCTTGTGTGAGGTAACAAAAGAATGTGTGGTTGTGAATAATTTGCAAAGCACTTAGGCTTGCTAATTGTACCAACAACTCCCCCTCAAGCTTAAAATGCTTGATTCTTCAATCCTTCATGATCTCTTGCAATAAAATCATTGATTTGAATCTGTTTAATTTGTTTCCATCCAAAGCTTTTGTCATCATATCTACACATTGTTGATGTGTTGATACATATGAGAGTTGAATCTCTTTGCTCATAATATTTTCTCTAACATAATAATAATGAAATTCTATATGTTTATTCATGGCATGATAGATAGAGTTAAGAGCGAGATGTAATGAGCTAATGTTATTACCAAATATATGTGGAGTAGAAGTATTCAATCCTAAGTCTGAATATAGGGTTCTAATCCACATAGCTTCTTGTGTATCATTTGCAAGTCCTCTGTATTGAGCCTCTGTTGATGAAAGAGCAACTGTGGGTCGCTTCTTGGAGGACCATGAAATCAATTTATTACCTGCAAAAGTAAGATATCTAGATGTGCTTATCTTATCATTTTTAGAGCTTGCCCAATTTGGATCAAAAAAGAGTTTAACATCGATATCTTATGTATATGGATAGTATAACCCTTCATTGATTTTTCCCTTCAAATACTTTAGGAATCTCTTGGCTGCCTCCATGTGAGGCTTCCTTGGAGTGTTCATGAATTGACTCATGACACTAACTCCATAGAATATATCTACTCTAGTTAGAGTAGCATAATTCAAACTTCCAACTAAAATTTGATAGCTAGTCACATCTTCAATTAGTTCACCTTGAGGAGCACGTAACTTCATATTTACCTCCATGGGTGTACCTGCAACCTTTGTAGTCTCCATCTTGAATTTAGAGAGCATATCTCTAATGTACTTTCTTTAAGTGAGAAACATACCTTTCTCTGTATATACCGATTCCAAACCTAGGAAGTATGTGAGTAGGCCAAGATCATTGATCCTGAATTCTTCTTTCATTTGAGCTTTCATTTTGCTAATTCCATCTGCACAATTACTTGTAATAATTGTATCATCCACATATACACATAGGTATATGGCCATTGAATGATTCCTCTTAATGAAGAGGTAGGAATCTGCCTTTCTTACAATAAAAAGTTTATCCTATAAGTAAGTGACAACCCTATGATTCCAAGCTCTAGGAGCTTGCTTCAAGCCATACAAGGCTTTCCTCAACCTGCACACATGTTCAAGGTATGTTTGATTTTCAAAGCCAAGAGGTTGAGCCATATATACCTCCTCTCAAATCCATCCATTTAGAAATCATTTTTAACATCCATTTGATATATCTTCCAATTGTTGGAAGATGCAAGACTCATAAGTACTCTAATTGTAGACATTTTTGCCACATATGGGAATGTTTGTTCATAATCAAAACTATTTGGCTACAAGCCTTGCTTTGTACATGTTAATTGAGACATCAAAATTCTTCTTTACCTTGTATATCCATCTTGATCCAATGACCTTCATAGATGGTTTCTTGGGTACCGATTCCCAAGTTTGATTTTCTTGTAGATCTTCTATTTCTTCTTCCATGGCACTCCTCCATTCTGGCTTCTTCTTGGATTCTTCATATGTTGATGGTTCTTTAGAGTTTGAGTCTTGTGCTATGTATATTGAGTGCTTAGTGACTAAAGAAGTATCATACCCATACCGTTCTACTTCAAGTGTAGGCTTATTCCTCTTAGACAATGTTGGAAAGTCTTCCTCTAGATCATAGGGAAACTTGATCTTATTGCAATCATCTTCAAACCAAGATTCAAACACAACATCTCTACTTACAATAAAACCTTTATTTCTTGGATTTTATAGCCTATAATCTTTTTGATTAAGTTCATTGCCAATAAAGATGCATTTCTTTGCCTTTGGTTCTAATTTGCCTCGGATTTGTGAAGGTATGTGTGGATATGCTATGCACCGAAAGATTTCGCAATTATCAAGGCTAGGTCTTCTTCCAATCCATGCCTCATATGGTGTCATCCCATCCAATGCTTTTGATGGGAGACTATTGAATATATATGTGGCTTTGGATACAACCTCTAGCCATAAGTTATTGGGTAACTTCTTCTCATTTAGCATTGACCTTGCAGCCTCCACTATGGTTCTATTTCTCATTTTTGCCACTCCATTTTGGTCAAGGGTATACCTGGTTGTAATCTCTCTTTTGATTCCTCTATCTTAGAGATAAGAATCAAATTCATAAGAGAAATATTCTCCCCCTCCATCTGACCTTAGCCTCTTCAAGGTTTTACCTATTTGATTTTCTACAAGTACTTCATATTCCTTGAAACATGAAAACACTTCATCCTTATGCTTCATAAAGTATAGTATTGTCCATCTGCTACAATTTCAATGAATGAGACATAATACCTAAATCCAAAGATTGAAGGCTCCTTACTTGGTCCCCATACATCTGTATGGACTAGTTCCAATAGGTTTCCATGAAAAAATCCCTTCTTTGTGAATGGTTGCCTATGTGACTTATCGAATTTACAAGCACTACATGCCAAATTTCCATCTTTGATAGAGTTTGACTACGATAATTGAACAACATAATATTTCTAGTATCTTGTAATTCAAATGTAAATAATCTACCTGATTTTTCTCCTCTTGTTATCCTCTTGAATCCTTGATGTGGATCCTCAACAAATGCTCCATTCTTTGTGAATCTCACTTGCAATCTTTTTTCAACAATCTGACCTACACTTATGACGTTTTTGGTGATAATTGGCACATAGAATACCCTACTTCATAGGTTCATATTACTGATTGTAGTGTTTGCATTGCCTATCTCTTCTACTGGATGCCTTGTGTCATCTCCCATTTGGACTTCATGCCTTTTTTGTGGATTCTCTAAGTTTGAGATTAGAGCTACATTCTTTGCTACATGATTTGAGCAACCTGAGTTTATATAGAATACATGTTGATCTGCTTTCCCTTGCTTCATGGTCATGTTCATCACAAGAAGTGAATCTTCTTGGGTTTCATCATCTGCATAATTATTCTAGTCTCTCCTTCCTCTGTATCCTCCTTAGTATTAGCTCTTGTTGTATGAGTTGTTGTTGTAAACATTGTCATTGTTAAATCTACCTCTTGAGCTTCCATAGCCTCCTCTGTTGTAACCTATTCCTCTTTGGTTTCTAGGATTCTTGAAACAATTCTCAGTAATATGATTAGTCAAGCCACATATAACACATGGAGATGAGCTTTGAGCTCTCTCCTTGCCTTGTCTTCCTCCTCTACCTCTTTCTCTTGAGCCTTTACCTCTACCTACAAAGTTTGCTTGAGAGGTGATGTTCTCATCATCACTCTTTACCTTTGCCTTTATAATCTTTGTTCTTGTTCTTATTAATATAGAGTGGAGAGGATTGATTACCTTTTGAGGTTTCTCCATTCTTCATAAGATTTTCCTCATGTGTGAAGAATTGTCCCATGAAGGTGTTGAAATTAGGAATTTGCATATGCATGTAGAGGTCCATGAATGCGGTGAAAGCTTCCCATTTGTCATCTGCCTTTATTCCATGGATCACTTGCTTTACTATCTCCTCTCCATCAATGATTTCTCCAATGCTTCCAAGTTTATCTGGTATGTCCTTGATTTTGGTGAAAAAATCACTCACACTCAGTTTTGGCATGTTCTTGAGTGTGGTGAATTCCATCCACAATTGATTCTTCCTTGCCCTAGTACTTGATGAGAAGAGTGTGTCAAGAGCATTCCAAGCCTCTTGTGAAGTCTTGCAACTCCTAATGTGTGGAAGTAAAAAATCAAAGATTGAGTTAAGAATATATGAACTTGCTAGAGCATCCTTTGAATACCATGTGTTTAACCTCTCTTGTTCTTCTTGAATTGGTTGGCCCTTTCTTATGAGAATTGGCATCATCTCATCTCTAGACATGTAACCATAGAGGTTTCTCCCTTGAAGATAAACATCCATTCTAAATGACCAAGCTGAGTAGTTACCTCAATCCAATTTGTTTATGGATGAAGGAAATCCATGTCCCATGTTGATTTGTTGTTGCTTTAATACCATTGTGAGGAGATGTATAGATAGCTTCTAGAGATGAGCTGGTGCTATACAAAGCCTGCTCTACACCTGCCAATCTAACTTCAGGGATGCATAATAGAATCCTTTAGCTTCACCATGATGCATTTAGAACTACCAAGTCCTTTGCATCATCACTTTCAATTTTTGGCATAAAAACAGATAACTTGCATATGCATGGAATGCGAAGAACCTTCTATTTTGGGAATAGAAGAGTTGAGTATTATGGTCAGAGCTCACAGTTTAGTAAGAATTGACCAAGAGCTTTTGAAGAAATTAAATGGAAGTGCAAAGCTAACTAAAGCAAGTTATTTCATCAAGTTAGGGGGGTCATCCCATCTAGAAGGTGTGGAAACATAGTTACCTTTGTGGCTTGATATCTCAAGATTTGCTCAACAAAACTTGATGCAAACTGATATGTGAACACTAGAAACTTCATCAAAATACTCCAAGGTTAAGTATAGTGAATTAAAGAGTACACGTAGAGAAATCGATTCCACAAGATTAATGTAATGAAGAAGATGGAGCACTAGACAGTAGACAAAAATGTTCTTGAAGAAATGTATCAAAATGTATATGCTAATAGACATATGATACAAGGGAGAAGTAATGGACTACACATACATGAAGTCAGCTCAATGTATTCTCACTACAGTATCTCAAAGTCTCTTAGAATAGCTCTTTCATCCTGTGACTAAATGTATGTGTATTTATACACATGTCTTGAGTTTAAATTTGAATTTTCCCTCGCCTAAAAGTGGTCCTATACTTTAGGGACATAATTGATTCGATTCCTCCATCAAATAAGTCATGGCTTGAAGCTTCTAAATACACGAGATTTTGTCTTCTTTTGACATTTACATTTATCCAAGATAACTATGCTCAAATTGACTAGCATGAGTTCACATGTGGTTCTCTTTTGTGAGGTAACAAAAGAATGTGTGGTCGTGAATAATTTGCAAAGAACTTAGGCTTGCAAATTGTAACAACAGCTCCTCCTTAAGCCTAAGATGCTTGAGTCTTCAAACCTTCATGATCTCTTGCAATCCAATCATTGATTTGAATCTATTTAATTTGCTTCCATCCAAAGCTTTTGTCATCATATCTGCACATTGTTGATGTGTTGATACATATGAGAGTTGAATCTCTTTGCTCATAATTTTTTCTTTGACATAATGATAATGAACTTCTATACGTTCCATCATGCCATGATAGATAGGGTTAGCAACATTATGTAATGAGCTAATGTTTTGACCAAATATATGTAAAGTAGAAGTATTCAATCCAAGGTCTGAATATAGGGGTTCTAATCCACATAACTTCTTGTGTAGCATTTGCAAGTCCTCTGTATTCAGCCTTTGTTGATGAAAGAGCAACTATGGGTTGCTTCTTGGAGGACCATGGAATAAATCTAGTACATGCAAAATTAAGATATCCAGAATGTGCTTTTCCTATCATCTTTAGAGCCTTCCCAATGTGCATCAAAAGAGTGTTTAACATCTATATCTGATGTATATGGATAGAGTAACCCTTCATTGATTGTGCCCTTCAAATACTTTAGGACTCTCTTGGTTGCCTCCATGTGAGGCTTCCTTGGAGTGTGCAAGAATTGACTCAGCATACTAACTCCATAGCATATATATACTCTAGTTAGACTAGAATAATTCGAGCTTCCAACTAAACTTTAATAGCTAGTCACATCTTCAGTAAGTTCACATTCATGAGCACTTAACTTCAGACTTACCTCCATGGGTGTGTATGCAACCTTTGTATTTTCCATCTTGAATTTAGAGAGCATATCTCCAATGTACCTTCTCTGAGTGAGGAACATACCTTCCTCATATATACCACTTCAAAACCTAGGAAGTATGTGAGTAGGCTAAGATTTGATCTTGAATTCTTCTTTCATTTGAGCTTTGATTTTGCTAATTCCATTTGCATCATTACCTGTAATGATTATATCATCCACATATACACATAGGTATATGACCTCTGAATGATTCCTCTTAATGAAGAGTGAATGATTTGCCTTGCTTATGATAAAACCTTTATCCTATAAGTAAGCGACAAGTCTATGATTCCAAGCTCTAGGAGCTTGCTTCAAGCCATACAAGGCTTTCCTCAATCTGAACACATGTTCAGGGTATGTTTGATTTTCAAAGCCTGGAGGTTGAGCCATATATACCTCCTCTGAAATCCATCCATTTAGAAAAGAATTTTTAGCATCCATTTGATATATCTTCCAATTCTTGGAATATGCAACAATCATAAGTACTCTAATTGTAGGCATTTTTACCACATATGAGAATATCTATTTATAATCAATACCTTGGGTTTGTGCAAACCCTTTGGCTACAAGCCTTGCTTTGTACTTGTTAATTGAGCCATCAAAATTCTTCTTATGTTGGAAAGTCTTCCTTTAGTAAATAGGGAAGTTTGACCTTCCTGCAATCATCTTCAAACCAAGTTTGGTTTTCATCAAACACATCTCTGTTTACACTAAAACTTTTATTGCTTGGATTGATAGCCTATAACCTTTTTGATTAAGGTCATAGCCAATAAAGATGCATTTCTCTCCTTTGGGTCTAATTTTCCTTTGATTTGTGAAGGTATGTCTGCATATGCTATGCATCGAAAGTTTTTGTAATGATCAAGGCTAGGAATTCTTCCATTCCATGCTTGATATGGTGTCATCCCATCCAATGTATTTGATGGGAGCCTATTGATCAGATATGTGGCAATGGATACAAACTCTACCCACAAGTAATTGGGTAATGTCTTCTCATTTATTATTGATCTTGCACCCTTTAGTATGGTTCTATTTCTTCTTTCTACCACTCCATTTTGTTCTAGCATACACCAGGTTGTAATCTATATTTTGATTCCTCTCTCTTGCATATAAGAATCAAAGTCATGGGAGAAATATTCTCCCCCTCCATCTGACCTTAGCTTCTTCAAGGTTTACCTGTTTGATTTTCTACAAGTGATAGATATTTCTTGAAACATGAAAACACTTCATCTTTATGCTTCATAAAGTATAGTATTGTCCATCTCCTACAATCATCAAGGAATGACACATAATACCTCAATGGAGAGATTGAAGGCTCCTTACTTGGTCCCCATACATCTATATGGACTAGTTCCAATAGGTCTCCATGAATAGATCCCTTCTTTGTGAATGGTTTCTTGTGTGACTGACGAGATTGACAAGCACTACATTTGTAGATCATGTGTTGTTTGGAGATCCTTATTAATTTGCTTCAGAGCCCTTTCACCTATGTGAGCTAACCTCTTGTGCCAAATTTCCAACTATGATAGAGTTTGACCACCATAATTGAACAACACAATATTTATGGTATCTTGGAGTTCAAATCTAAATAATCTACCTGATTTTTCTCCTCCTGCTATCCTCTTGAATCCTTGATGTGGATCCTCAACTCCATTCTTTGTGAATCTGACCTCCAATCCTTTTTCATCAATCTGACCTACACTTATGAGGTTTTTGGTGACAGTTAGCACATACAATAAATTGCTTAATAGGTTCATATTACCATATGAAATCTTCACATTTCCTATCTTTTCTACTAGATGCCTTGTGTCATGTCCTATTTGGACTTCATGTCTATTCCTTGGATCCTCCAAGTCTAAGAGTAGAGCTACATTCCCTGCTACATGATTTGAGCAAACTAAGTCTATATAGAATACATTTTCATCTACTTTACCTTGCTTCATGGTCATGTTCATTAGAAGAAGTGAATCTTTTTAAGTTTGATCATCTGCATAATTGTTGTAGTCTCTCCTTCTTCTATATCTTCCTTGGTATTTGTTGCTGTTGTAAGAGTTTTTGTTGTAACCATTGTTGTTGTTGAATCTACCTCTTGAGCTTCCATAGCCTCCTTTGTTGTAACCTCTTCCTCTTTGATTTCTAGGATACATGAAACAATTCTCAGTAACATGATTAATTAAGCCACATATGGCACATGGAGATGAGGTTTGAGATCTCCCCCTATCTTTTGTTCCTCCTCTTCCTCTTGAGCCTCTACCTCTACCTGCAAATTTTGCTTGAGAGGTGCTTCCATCATCTTTATAATTTTTACCTTTGCCTTTGCTTTCTTTGTTCTTGTTCTTATCGGTATATAGAGTAGATGTATGATTACCTTTTGAGTTGTCTCCATTCTTAATAAGATCTGGCCCATGTGTGAAAAATTGTCCCATGAGGGTGTTGAAATCAGGAACTTGCATATCCATGTAGAGGTCCACGACTATGGTGAAAGCTTCATATTTATCATCTGCCTTTATTCCATTTATCTCTTGCCTTACTATCTACTCTTCATCAATGATGTATCCAATGCTTTCAAGTTGGTCTGCTATGTCCTTCATTTTGGTGACAAGATTATTCATAATTTGTTTGGGTATCTTCTTGAGTGTGGTGAATTCCAAGCACAATTGATTCTTACTTGCCTTGGTACTTGATGAGAAGAGAGCTTCAAGAGCATTCCAACTCTCTTGTGAAGTCTTGCAACTCGTGATGTGTGGAAGAAAAAAAAAAACCCAAATATTGAGTTTAGAATATATGACCTTCCTGCAACATCCTTTGAACACCATGTGTTTAGCCTCTCTTGTTCTTCTTGATTTGGTTGGCCTATAGTTTTGAGAATTGGCATCATCTCATCTCCAATATGTAACCATAGAGTTTTCTCCCTTGAAGATAAGATTCCATTATAAGTGACCAAGCTGAGTAGTTACCTCAATCCAATTTGTCTATGGATGAAGGAAATACATCTCCCATGTTGATTTATTGTTGTTGTGATACCATTGTGAGGAGATGTCTAAATAAGTTCCAGAGATGAGCTGGTCCTACACACAACCTAATCTACGTCTGCCAATCTAACTTTAGGGATGCATAATAGAATCCTTTAGCTCCACAATGATGCATTTAGAACTACCGAGTCCTTTGGAGCATCACTTTCAATTTTTTGCATAAAAAACATATAACTTGCATATGCATGGAACATGAAGAACCTTCTATTTTGGGAATAGAAGCGCTAAGTATTATGCTTAGAGCTCAGAGCATAGTATGAATTGACCAAAGAGCTTTTGGACACATCTAGTTGAAGAAGCAAGTTATTTCATCAATTTAGTTGTACCATACAATGAGAAAAGAATTTAACAAGTCAAGGGGGTCATCCCGACTTTTGAGAATCTAGAAGCTGTAAACAACCCAAGTTTTCCGGTACTAATTAATAAGTAGCAAACAATATGCTTAATTACTTACCCATGCTTAACTCGTGGATTGTCCATAAACTACTCATGTGATAGAAAACAAATTGAGTGTTAGGCCAAATGATGAAAACATAAATAAGGCTTAAAATAGATTATTGATTGAGACTAACATTATGAAGACTCAAATAATGTTAGTCTCAATTTTAAATGTTCTTCAATGAAAGGCAATAGGTTTACAATCCTTAGGCCTAAAATGCTACAATAAAGTATCAATGTATTTAGTTTGTCAAAAAGAAATTCAGCCATCAAACTTCATAAAATGGATGCGCAAATAATAATGTGAATCCCCATATTTGAAACTTCAAAAGAGGCATGCAAATCAGCCTTAGAATTAGAAATACACATCTCAATAGAACATCGAGCAACATATCATCTACATAAAAAACAATGATGAGAAGTATATCATTTGCAAACTTCACATAGAAGGTGCTTTCGATTGGAATGTGTTAAGTCCACAGGCTAATAAGAAGGCTTGTCTCTTCTCATATCAAGAACATGATCCTTGCCTTAATCCATACACTTCCTTCTTTAACCTACACACTTTGCTTTCATACCCTTTTCACAAAAGACCATGGGGTTGAAATGCATACACTTCTACATGCAAGTACCCATTAAAAAGTGTAGTTTTGATGTCAAAATGATGTACATTCCAACCAATGTGAGTGCATATATGCTACGAATAATTTTCATATGGCATCTAGGTGCAAAAGTCTCATCAAAATCAGTACCTTTTTCTTGGCCATAACTCAGTACCTTTTTCTTGGCCATAACCTTTGGCTCAAGCCTAACCTTATAGAAATCAATGCTACCATCATGCTTGTGTTTCAAGTTGTAGACCCATTCAATGCCAATGATGTTCTTGCTAGTTTTTAAATTTTGTACTTCATCAAAGAAAATAGGCTCTTTCTCATCACCAAGGCTAGAGATAGCCAGTGCATAGCAATCAGTTGCAAAGGAAGCACCATCGACACTGAGTGAGTACAATGAAAAAGCGAGTTTCACTTTTTATCTCTAAAAGTCTGCACCAATTTTATAGTAGAATTGGAATAATATGTTTTCTAATTCAAAACTTGCTTATGATGAGAAGTTGGATCATTGGAAGATATTTTTTATTGTCCTCTAGTGAAAAGAGGCAATATGTATCATACACATCCCTTGAACTTATCAATATTTCTATGATACATAAAAGTAAAGGTTGCACAAGATCCTTCACAAAAGCTACATTATGTGCTTCTCTAATCCCCTTGGTATTCCTTATGTTCATAACTCTAGGTTGTTGTGTTGATTCGGGCTGCCACGCATGCATCTAGTGGCTAAGAATGTGATATTCTTAGTCACCCTCTTCAACTTTTCAGCCTCTCCCTCTTTCTAACGTTTGGTCTTTGGATATCTCTTTGTTCTCACACATCTGACCTTGTTGTATTTCTAGAGCGTGTTCATTTCTTTCCACTGCACGCATCATTTGGTCAGCCTTGCATCGGTTTCTGTCTTTTGGTTGATGCTTCAAAGGTTTTGTCTTTAAGTCTTCTTTCACATCCTTTGTGACCTGATGCTTTTCTTTAGCTTGTTGATTTCTTTCCACCGCACGCACCTCGTGGACAAGGAGACACTTAGGACCTTCAGATAATTTGTTGCTTTATCTGATCCTGAGTCCTTTGTGTACAACCTCCCCTTGAAAGGTCCTATTGTAATTCTTTGTTTCCATTGCTCGAGACCTGCTTCTTTAGCATTGCAGCCTGATGCATGCCCCTACGGGGCTTTGGGCAGAGGGTGGTCCTTCTTATTGAGCTATTTTGTTCTTTGATCTTCTTCTTCTTTGTTTTCTACTTGATTCTCCCTCCACAAGTCCCTCCTCCTGAACTATGTCATCCCCGAAAGGTTTTTTGTGGTGACGTGAGTATGTTTGTACAACTTGCTGCTCTATGCGATTTAGCGAATTGGCTTCATATACCATTAACTCCTTCCACTATGCTGACTTCACTCCATCATCTAGTGCCTGTCTGTGATCTGCAAGAAGCTTAGCTCATAGGCCACCAATCTTGGATTTAAGTTTGAAGTCATTTTTACAAAAATTTCCGAATCCATCTCAACTTGGTAGGAACATTAATCTAGAATACATCGCCGTAATTGTAAGTCTGCTTGGTGTAGTAGATAAGTCAAAAATGATTGCATCTACTCTTTGATTGATGCCGATAAAGCTCAAAAACGTATATTGTGTGTGCTTAAATACTCTCAAAACTATAAGGAGCATGCTTAATATTTTATTTGTCATCTTGATGGTTAAGTTTGGTACAGTCACATATCTTGATAAACAAAATTCTATTGTTCATACCATGTATTCTTCCATCGATAAGTAATTATGAGGTGGGCTTGGTAGTAATGGATAGTTTAGCCATTGATTATTTATGGTACCTTGTCGCTATGCTTCCCAAAATTGCATCCAGGTTTGTCTCCTCATTACTGGGCAAAAAGATGGATTTATCTATAGTACATATGGTACTGACTCCCAGTGCACCCGTAATGTCAGATTCTTTTCTAAGAACTTTCTTCCCCACACCGGATCTGCCTTGTCAAATTCTTCTTGAATATAAGAAAATGTGTTCATGTTGAATTGCAGATCATGATCAAGTTCCTTGTTTGTAGTTTTCTTGATATAGTGTCTAGTTTCCTCTTTTAGTAATCCATAGGGTACATTGAATGGCTTCAAAATTTGCTCGAAATTCTTACTTTAAATCTTTGCCTCTTTCATTACCTTTAGTACCTAATCTTCAAACTGATCTGTAAGCTGTGACACCAGTAGTGCCCTCTCATGATAGCTTAGTTCTCCAATAGCCGATTTATGTCGATCAGTGCTCGGCTCTACTTCTTCCTTAATGGGAGAATGATGCATGGGGGGAGAAAGAGGATGTACCTCCATCTCCACAGTAGCCGCTTGGGAGCTTGGAAATACTAGTGTCCCCATTAGAATCTTTTGTGCTAATTGATCCTTTAAGTTTTCAATGATTTCGTCCTTTTTCATGATTTCACTAGCTGTTGTTGTGAGTGCTTCCTTGTTCTTCAGGAGTTCCTCACCTATAGCAACGACTTGATCTGCATCTTCATTACATTGTGCAATAATTTGTGCTTCTACAGTCTTCCACCTTCTTGACCTCATTGGAGTCATACATATATTTCTTTTCCCATTCATCTCTTAGCGCTTGCTCTTGTTTTAGCTGATCTTCATGCCTTGCGATTTGAGCTTCCAATGCCTGTGTATTATTAGGTGTAATTTCTTGTGCCTCTATCGGTTGATTGCACAAAATGGTAGTCATCAGTTCTTTATTTCTATTTCAGAGGTTATCTGCTTCCTCCATGTATACCTTGATTTGTGCCTCTAGAAGTTTTTGCTTCTGGCAATCAATCGTGTCTTTTCTGCTTCACCGGCTTCATACTTACTTTGAATTTCTTCAAGCTGATCTTGCATCTTTTGATTTTCAGTAGTGAGTACGTTGCACTTTTCCATATCCTCATTTGTCTCTTTTTCCTTAGTTGCAATCGCTTGTTGAACTTGTAATACCTGTGCAGATAGCTTCTCACTTAACGCTTTGAATTGATTGAATTCCACTAAGGCCTTGTCATAATCGCTATCTGCTTCTATGAGTTGTTGCCGAGTATCCATGGCTGTTTGGATCATTTGCTTCACCACAGGTTTAAATTCTGCCACATCTACATTCAGCCATGTTTGCGTGATGCTTGGTGCCTCACTTATGTGTACATCTTTTCCTTTTTTGACATGAATTGTTTCATTGTGTGACCATCTAATTTGCAATTGGATGTGAGTGTCTTTTTCTTCATGTGTTGTAGGCTTTGTAGCACTTCCTTGAAATGTTACATCCAATGGGGAAGGCTCTGCTACAATCCTTATTGGAATAAACATTTCCTTCTCATCCACATCTTCCTGATCTTTCTCCTCCTTTGACATCTTTATCATAGCTTCACTGTCCGAGTGGGTCTTCGTGATTTGAATCTTTGTTTCTTCATTCATCTTTAGTGTATGGACCTCTCCTTGTGATGATCCTTTCTTTGGTGTCTTTGTGACTATATTGCCCTGTGTTCCATCCATTTTTGTGTCTTTTACTCCAAAGGAATCCTTTACTTGATTTATGTCGTCCAACTTACCATCATCATTTGATTCGCTCTTAATGTCTACATTCATCGGGGATGGTTCACATTCTTCTTGGACTTGAGAAGATGAGCTAGAGTTCACCAATCCGACTTCTCTATATCTATGGGATTTTGTTAGTCTACTTCCCTGGATGGTCTTTGCATGATCTTGATAATAGTGATGCCCTTGTACTGGTAGGTTTACTTGTCCTTCCATGAATTTATGAGTATCTTCCATAGCTTCCTTTAACTCTTCCTCTATGATGGGCTTGGACTGTTCGCTTTTGGTTCTTGGAAGTACATGTATTCTTTTTGATGAAGGGATTGCTTCTTCTGACTTCAATACTTCTGTTAATCTCTTTGCACCTCTCATTCTGGGTTGAGAGCTTGTTCCTGCCTCGTCGATCACCTTCATTCCTTTCTTCTTCCTAGGAACAGTGTCTAGCTTTGCGTACTTTGCCATTTCCATTGATGAAGGCATTTCCTTAAGATACTCCCTAATACCTAATGTGTGATAAATCAAGATGGTCAAAGCCACACTTCCATTCAGGAAATCTTTCTAACCCCATTGCTTTTTAGCTTTGAATAAGCATTCTTGGACATATGGTGTCAGATTCACATGATTGCCAATTTGTTTGGTGGCATGAGATAGAAGTTGTACTATAACCTTTTGTGGTTCTGTGTAGTGGTGCATGGGAAAACAGAAATGTTGGTGTATGAGCCTGACCTCCTCTTCAATATCCACATGATTGATGTCCATGAATGTGCGGGTTTTTGTTCCATGGCTTTCGTCCTTTAGGTTAGTGTTCCCATCTTTCTCTCATCCAAATGCTTCTTTAATCAATTCGTGCATGAACTGAATAATCACTCATTGTCCTTTTGCATCGAGAACTTTTTTAAAGGATTATGTAGAGCCAGTTGAAGAGTGTTCGTAACTTGAGTACATCGTTGAAAATCCAGCTTACAAATTGGTAAGTCGAAGTACTTATGAATTCCTGCCTTTGTCAATACATCCGTTGTTGATGGGAGTTCATGTAAGACTTTAAAGTCCTGGGACATCACAGGGAACTGATGATCTATGTCCATGATCTTTATGGTCACCAAGAGTAGATGGTCTCCTAGAGGTTGGTCTTCTCTGAAGCAATGGCCCTTAGCTTTTGTTACACTTTGCAGTGGAAATTGGAGTATCTCCTCTTGAGTGGTTGCCGCAAAATCTTCACAAGCCATCTGCACTTGTAATAAAGGAAAGAATCAGCTTACAGAAGAAACCAATTCGTGTGTTTATGTGTGGTTCAATGACATGTCGTTTTTTTTTGTTGCTCCATTCCCCTTTGCATAAGTAAGTAATGTTTCTTACCACACCTTTCTTAGTTTTAATCTTGAAAGAAAATAAGAGATTAATGCTAGCTGAAGAATTTATTTATTTACATATGAGATCATTCCTAGGACAGTCAAAGCTAAGACGTATTCCAATGATGGAAACATGCACCACTAATTTCGTTGAAGAGACAGTGTGCCGAATGCATGGCCTTGTAATGTGGCCCTATCATGCATACTCTGGATGCACTGGATTCTTCATGAGTGCAAGTAGCATTTCGTTGACTCTGTTCTTTAGTTCCTTGTAGCCTTTTAGGCCTCCACATCCACTTGGTATTTCGTGCTTGTGGCATTTGCTTCTGTAGGGATCCTTGTTCTATGGTCCTTTGGTATCCTTGGTTAGTCTTTATAGACATTTTTGCTTCACATTCTAGGTATGATACCTCGTTGAGATTTCTTATTTCTTGATTTGCTATTAGCCAGATTGTTTTCGGGATCCATATTTGCTGCTGTGATTTCTAGGCTTCTACTAATGAATTTGGAAGCTATACACGAAGAAGTCTTGGTTTATCCAATTGCGATTGTGAATGGTGGTTGTTTCTTTGTGTTTCTACTAGATGGATGATCTGCTTCTGTGTTGCGTTGACTTGTTGAGAGGCATTCTTGGGTTATACTCTTTAATGAACCAATTTCTTTCCCTTCCTTTAAGTTCTCTCCCTTAGGTTTGATGACATTAACTGATTTGTGATGACCTTTCTTCCAACAAAGTAAAGACTTCTTTATGCCCTATTTTTGCTAATATGTATCCTTGTGCGAGATGTATGCTCACTTCATTCTCCATAATCCAATCTTTTCCTAGAATCAGATTTTTGATAAGGTCTTCATCGTAACCTTCTTCATCCACACATTCATTCATGGTTAATACTTCCTCATTCATGCACACATCTAAGGTGGCTAAAATCTTCATCCATCTGTGCGGTTTGAATGCTTCAATTTGGGAAGATTTGAGGCATATACTTGGGATCATCCATGGGTCGGTAATTTCAATGTTCGATAGGCCACAATTGAATTTTATTCTCCTCTTGTTTTGCCTCTTTGCACATCCATAATTGAGCATCTTGCTGCATCCATGATTGATCACTAGAATCTGCACTATGAATAGATAGATCGTCCTCTTCCTTATGTACAGGATTCCATTGTAGTGGAGGCACATCCCTATATGAAAATGTGTGTAAATTTATCTTGGTAGTGGTCCCCTCAATGCGTCTCTTCCCCAGTCTTGTACTACCCTGAGTTGCCTCATAAAGGGCCGTCCTAAAATCGTTTTGTAATTATTGGCCTTTCCAAAGTGGCATATAGCTAGAGTATGTTTGAATTCTACTCCGCAGGTAGTTAGCTTAATCTTCTACAATATTCCTAGGGGCATTTCCACATGGCCATCTGCTAGTTGAAGCTTCATACGTGTTGGTTGTAGGGCTGGTTTTCCCTATTTTTCCCAAATCTCTTTGGTGGCTATACCTACACCCGCTCCGGTGTCTAAGATGGCTTTAGTCATATATCCATTAAATATGATAGGTAAGCAAGTATTTCCTTCATCACCTTCACTAAATTCTTCAACTTTGTCAACAAGGACTTGTATGGTAGATGGGACTTTTGTTTCTCTTCTTTCCTCCATAGGCTCTTTAGATTATATTCTCAAATGTCCCGTTATTTGCTTCCACAATTGTGGTTTGACTTGTAGTAATTCTTCCACGATCAAAAGGCATTGTACCTTGGTCTTCTTGAGCTCTGCTAGGTTGTGTGATGTCATATCTAGAGGTCCATCTTCTTTACCCCGTATGGTAGGAGCATGAAATACTACCGATCCTTTCTCGTATTCTCCCATATAATTTGCTAGTGTGGAAAAGCTGTGCACTTCTCTATTTTGGTCTAACATGGGTACTTCTTCATACACTTCCTCTAAAATTGGAATTGATTGGGTTTCCCCAATGTCAAGTTCTTAGAAGGGTGGTGTAGAATTCTCATTCTTTTTCCATCGTTCTTCTTGGATCTTGGCCCATAAGTCTTGTGGCCAATTGGCTTCTAGTTCTGGAATTGTTGAAGTCTGTTTGGTCTGGCTACTCTGTTGTTCTTCTTCACTATATTTCTCTTTAGGCATTCTTGTTGGTTTTCGATCATTATTTTTGAGACATTCATTAAACTGGCTCTCAGATATTCTTGTCTCCGAAAGGATTGGGATAGTCTTTTCTAGAGTGGCCTGAGCTATCTCTATGAGCTTTCTACATATCGCCAATCTCTCCTTTTCTAGCTCTCCTTGTGGGTAGAGTTTCTCATGTTGTTCTATATTTGGTCTGGTCGTGATTCTGGATTGGTAGGCTTTCAACCACATATCCATGTCTTCTGGCACTAGATTTGCTAGAATTGATCCTGGTTTGTCTGTGTGTACCTAAGAACCATCTTAGGGACTTGTGGAGAAAGAGATTATACCTCAATCCCCCTCAAGTGCATATAGTGGGGATTCACGCTTTAATTATAAATCCGATGAGCATCAAAACCTAGCCGAGTGTATGAATACATGCATTCAAATGATGATCAATGCAAATGTGCTTCCCAAAGAGTGCAAACAAGGCAAAGACTAAACCAAACAAGGTTCAGCTATCAATCATGGTGTCGCAATACTTGGTGCAACAGCCAAATAAATTGAGCTTTTCTCTCAATTTCAAGCTCCAAATATAGCGAATACCATATGCGTTTTGAAGCTCTCAAGAAGACGCATTCAATGGTGGTATTTTCACTCAATTCTAACGCTTCTACTTCGAATTATGAGCAAAATACTAAGTTGCGGGAATGACCTTCCTACACTTCAGCACTTTCCTACACTTTACACACACCTTAACCACAGCAAACAAACACTTTCATGGAGAGACAACACTTCCTAACACTCTTTTCAAGCAACACACATGCATACAAGCTCACAAAGAAGATAATACAGAGAGGAGAAAACACAAATTCGAAATTTTGTGCTCTTGATTCTCACAATGGCAAAAAGTACTTACAAAGAGTCACAAATTGACTTTTATACTTGTGCCCTAAAAATGGCCCTTTCATACAAGAGACCGGCACTTTATTCACTAAAAAGGCTAATTTCCTACTAATTTACATGGGTAAGCTACTAATCTTTTGTGGGGATGCATCTAGAGGACTCCTCTAGTGCATTTACATCGGAAAATATATTACAAGAATGGTTATAATACAAAAATTGGGTGTCCAAATCGGAAAAATTTTGGGGCCCTTCTTTTTCTTTGCCTTTGTGATCTCTTTGCTCTGCAACACTCTCCCCCTCTTTGTCTCTGTCGTCCCTTGACAGGCTTTACTTCTTGTCTTCATCTTGTTTAAGAGGTGTGAATACACGCACCCAGTGGTCGAAGAAGCAATAAGGACTGTCAGAGAATTTGTTATTTTATCCGAAGTAAGTCCTTTGCTTCTGTTTTCCGCTTGATATCCCGCACATCACAAATTTGGGTTGTTGTGTTCAGTTGGGTTGCCACGCACGCCACCAATGACCTCTTTCTAGCTTTTGGTCCTCTGATTTGTCCTGGTTGCACACATCTGATCCTGTTGTATTGCTTTGAGCCTGTTTACTTTCTTTTCATCGCACACTGTCAACGGAAGGATTATTACCTGCCAAATATTGTGGTTTCGGAACCGTTGGATATCTTCTTGCACATCTTCATGGATACTTTCTTGGCCCTGGTTCCTCCTTCCACCGACATGCTTTTTCCTTGATATGTGCCCCTGCGGGGCTTTGTGTAGAGATGGGTGTTGCGCCCCTACGGGGCTTCCTGCAGAGATGTGTCTTCAAATATTATTGTTTAATGAAGCTTCTTTCTTTGTCTTCTTCTTTTCTTCTTTTTGCTTGATTTTCCCTCAACACTACCCCCCTCCTGAACTCTGTCATCCCCGACAGGCTTTGAGAGTCGACGGGAGTATGTTCTATAGACTTTTTGCTTTGTTTCATTAAGCAGATTGGCTTCACATATCATTAGCTACTTCCACTGTTCTGCTTTTACACCGTCATGTGGTGGTTGTCTATGATCGGCGAAGAAGCTTAGCTCATATGCCACTAATCTGGCATTCAGGTTGGATGACATCTTTAAAAAGATCTCTGAATCGATTTCAAAAAACCCTGTGAAAAACGCTTCTTCGAACGTTTGCATATAGGTACTCGGCAAAAACATCAACCTAGAATAATATGCCATTATTGTTGGTCAACTAGGCATAACAGACAAGTCAAAAACAAAAATATCTGTTCCTTGGTTAATGCCAATGAAGTTCAAAAATGTATATGCCGCGTGTTTGAAGACCTTTAACACTGTAAGTATCATACTGAGTATTTTATTGGTCATCTTGATAGTTAAATCAGGTACTGTTGCATAATTCTGCAACCAAACTTCAATGGTTTTAATCATGTAATCCTTTGAGGTAGATAGTTATGCGGTGGACTTGGAAGTAGTGGATAGTTTAGCCACTGTTTATGGATCACACCAGTCTTTTGCATTTCCAAAAATTCTCTTGCTTCTCTTCGCCGTGGTGTTGAACAAAAGGAAGGATTTACCTGTAATAAGTAAAGTGCTGCTTGCCAGTGCACCCATAATGTAGGATGTTTCTCCAAAAATTTTCTTCTCCAAACAGGCTGTGTTGCTTTAAATTCTTCTTGAGTATAGTTGAACGTGTCATTTTTGAACTGCAATTGTTCGTCTGGATTTTTTTGTGTGATTCTCTTTATGTATTGTCTGGTTTTCTCCTTCAATAATCAGTAAGGAATATTGAAAGGCTTCATGATCGTCTCCAAATCTTTACCTTTAATCTTTGCTTCTTTCATAACTTTGATGACTTCATTTTCAAAATTTTCTATCAACCGGGACACCAATAGTGCCCGTTCCTTCTGACTTATTTCTGCAGTATATGGCATTGGATGATCATCATTTGGCTCTGCCATCTGCCCTTTTATTGCAGAATTATAAATTGGGGGAGATAGAGGACATACCTCTACCTTGTCAGTAGGCTTTTCTTGTCTTGGCTCTATTGGTGTCCCGATTGGTGTTGGCTGTTTCCTTCTAATGCCCAAGGAAAAAGTGATTATACAAGACTTTATTTTGTTCAAACCCCTCAGAATCGGTCCAATTGGATCACCTGGAGCCCATAATTATCCCTCGAGGAATCCTTCCTTTGTATATGTACTAGTTCATATGCTTCCCGGCAGATGCACCAAAATGTTTGGCCTCTTAGTCCAAGGGAAAGTGCACACACACAATGGTATTTGGCTAAACTTTCTGATGCTAGGTTAGTTTTGATCGCCCTAAATCCACAATTACACTCTGATGTACCACGAGAAAATATGGGCAAATACCTGCACTAAGGGCCCTTCAACTCTAGTGGTTACCTTTTAGCAAACTCTCTTCTCTCACTCTCACACATACCTATGCTTTCACACACTCTCATGCACTCTTACTTCCCCTTTCCCTCTGTTCCTTTCCGTTCTCCTCTTACACACATGCACACACCAACACTTATACACCCTCTCACACGCTGTGGTCGGGTTCAAGCGCGCTTAGGGGTACACACAGAGTGCCAAGAAAGTAATCTTGACTTTTAATCTATTGATAGGAGAAGATCTCTTCTTTGAATTTGCATGTGTCTCTCATGATCTTTTTACTAAAGGTGCTACACTTACTATGACATGAACTTTGGAAGGAGAGTGAATTGATTTTCAAAGTCAATTGCTTAATTTGGTTCAAGGCATCAACTTATGAACTCTGATATAGACCTCATGAGACTGAGCTCCAAGGCATCATGTTATCTTGAAACTTCTAATCAACAATTATGTAAAAGATATACATAAATGCACATTTGTTATGATCTAAACAAAACAGAAGCATTCTTTTCCTTCGCAAATCTAAAAACCCTCAAACTATTGAAGTATTTTCTCGGTCTCCCTGAGATAAGGAAATTTCTATGTTCATAAACTCATCTAAGCTTGGACTGGACTACGAGAATAGTGTTTCAAAGTTAACAAGGGATAACTGTAACACACAGTATTTGTGAATCGCAACAAACAGACAAAACAACATATATATTCACCTCAAAATATTAACGCACAATCTACGAGATGAGGAAGAATGGACTACTAATTGCACATTTTCATGTGATGCATATCATCATGGCTATCTATCAATAAGTCATAAGCCAATGCTCATAATTACAACAGTTTAGCAACCAAAATCTAGGCAATTAAGTTTCAGTCTTCAATCGATGTACTATGGCGTATCAAGGTTCACAAGCGCAAACACATTTGCTACCGCATGCTTATAGGAACATGGTATCTTTATTGACTACATGGAGTACTGATTGAGTAACCGCAAAGCTAGTACATAATTGCACACAAGTGAAACACTGTATCTTTTAAGGTAAAAGCATTGCACACAAATGCCGGAGTGAGTGAGGTCAAACTCTACATATCTAAGGTCATGGAATGTGAACATAACCATTCGACTATGCATATGAATTTATTGATAATTTGCTATACGCTGGTGCAACATCGAAAGAAGTAATGGAAATTCGATTATAAGAAGAATTCAAGCCCTTCCCATCTGCAATCCTGCTAGGCTCTCCAATTCTATCTCTATTTGATACTTCACAAACATAGTAAGAAACCGTTCTGTTATTAGGAAGAAAGAAACATATACGTCAATTCAAGATCTTCGAACTCCCCATGTTTTCAGCCCTACCTTCGTTTCTCTTGACAAATATTCATGCATGTAATACATTTTTTTTTTTAGACAGAACACAATAAACATATGCAATTTTTAACAAACGATTGCGCTAATTTGGAGCAGTTATGATGGGCTGCACTTTGAATTCTCTCTCACGTTGAGCTAGCCACCAACAGTGGAAGGAAGCCCTCACATTGTGCAGTCACCAGTCATGAAATACATTACATAGCATAGAGTCTAGACTTTGAATTTTAAGAATGAGAACTCAAAGAGAAAACATCACATGGCCAATGAGAAATTATTTACTGATGATAATACCTCTAACAAAGCAGGGTATGACCTGGCGACCTTCCGAAAACCCAAGATGTCTTCTATTGGCATCCATAGTGAGATTTTCAGGCCAATATCTAAGGCATCTGCAGTGCACCATTCCCATAAAGGTCGAACATGTTGAGGTTCACATAAACCCCTACGCAAGCTCCATTGGTTTGCACAGTTCTGATGTGTCAATATTGAAGTAAAAGGCCATTAAATCATCAACACCAGATGTACATTGTGTGGAGATGCTCACATCAAGACTTCAATTCACCTTCCAATGCCCTTTGCAAATGTATACCTAACTATCACTGAGGCACTCTCAGCCTTCGTACTTCAGTGGGCTACTGTTCTTCGTCTTTATTGTTTCCTTACAACAATTCGGTGGGCAAAACACAGAGCCGAGTCTCCTCCATCATATCCTCTCTTCCCCTTGCATATAGCTTCCTTCTTCTGCAAGCATGCCCAAATAGGAGTCAGAGCCGAGACCTTCCAATTCTTGACCCTGTTCATCACTTCGCACATTTTCTTCTCCCCCACCAATCTATCAACTCCCCACTTTGATGCCCTCCTTCATGCCTACTGAAGTCCCCCTCTTCGACGCCTGCTGCTGTTGCTTGCAAAAAAGGAGAACAAAAAAAATTCCCCGAGCCGTAGTAGAACACGCAGCAATTGAGATCCAATAACTGGGATATAAGGAAATCGCGATATCAGAAAGAACATACACATAGTGATCTCTGAAGCACAAGAAAAAGACTACTCCCCCCCCCCCTTGTTCCTGCACATGAAAAAACCAAAGAGAGAGCCCTCAAAAATGACCGCCCCCCACTTATCTTGTGGCAGCCGACTCCCAAAAAATTCTCGCTACCTCCCGTTTTTTCGATAAGACGAAGTGGGGAGAGATAGAGAGTTTTGACAAAAAAACCTCCCCCCCTCCGAACAGCGAATGTGCCCCCCCCCAGCCTTCTTTTCCGTTTTTTTGTCAGAAACCACGGGGAAAAAAAACAAAACCCCCCCCCCCTTGAATTGCACGAAATAGCCATGGTCCATTTATCACTGTTGATATCCCAGCTGCAGCACATAATACCACATAGAAAGTCTTTCGCACTGCCCGAAATGGAGCTTGTACCTCTCCAATAAGCTTCAAATCTCTTCTAAAACCTTGACCTACAGTTTCTCTTCCTTTTCCTGTTGCTCTTCTTTTCTTGTATCCCAAATGAACAATGCCACAAAGATAACAATCCCAGCAAGATTTATCCCTAAATTCTTTGCAACCTCCAATACATCAGGGGCATTTTCCCTTATAAATTCAGACTTTTCCCTAACTATCACCCAACCACTAGGCCTCAACAGGTGGTCCACTTCTGCGATAACAGCTTTGATGTTGCATCTCTTCTTTATCTTGCTAAACAAATGATCAGCATGAAGAAGGTCATAGGTTCTCGGATATGAGCTGAATTACTCACACCAATCATGATAGATTCCAAATAGACCACGATCAAATATAACAGGAAGTGTATCTGGTGCATCTATGGTACCACATGCATTACCCACACCGAAAGGGATGAAAGAGCTGCTGCAAACCTTCCATATACTACCCGCATGTCCATCACATTCCTAATGTGCTTCCAATCAATGCCAAGTCCCTCCAAGTAGGACTTCTCTACTGCCTTCTGCCACTTTTTGAATCGGCCATGAAATCATCAGCAACTGTCTTGCCATTGACACTTTTGAAATTATTCAACCATGCTGGAGCTTCAAGCAGCATTAGCTGAATCATCCTCTTCACACATGGGAGGAAAGTTCTTGTTTCGATTTTCGTAGCAGTCATTGGATGTGGGCTTTCGGAAAATGGCAGCTCCAATGCCTGTGGACTCATCAACAAACTTTGCCACAAGCTTCCAACAGATCGAACGGGTCAATTTCTCCATTTCTTTCTAGATTTCAACGTCCTCATCATCTGTCGAATACACCGGTGTAGCAGACCACACAAAATATCCCCCAGGCCTCATGTCCGTAGGAGGGGCTCTACACACTCCAAATACTTCTCATCCATCATCAAATCTACTCCAAGTACCTGAAATCAAACGTATTTTCCTGCCAAATAGACCCACATTAGTGCATAAAAACCAACCATTTTGTGAGCTAACATACTCCCCTCTTCTTATTTGCGAAGTCGTCCTCGACAAGCCATTACATGCTGCAATATCCATTCAGCCATGAACATGTCAGTTTATAACTTGGTTGCATACCTTTCCATCGAGTCATCATTCCAAGTGGACCTGCACTCATTTAAGCTATTAGTGCTAAAAAAAATCACTCATGAATACATACAAATCAGTCACTTCCAAATGATCCAAGAACATGCACATATATGCAATTCCATTTCAACCATGCATCAATTTGCTCATGCATTCCATTATGAAAATAGTCTCAACCAAAATATCACATTCATACCTTTCCATGTTTTACACATGCAACTATCATTACGAACAAACAGAAACGGAAATACCGAAATAAACAACAACAACTGAAATGAATTCAACAGGAGATGCAACATACCCAAAATGCATACCCCATTATTGCACCTACCATTCGCTATGTACAATTATTCCATGACTAGGCGTTCCCAAAGAATCCCCATCGTCGTCCTACAAAAGCCATCGAGACTCGAGTACAAGTCAAGACCTACATAAAAACCCGAGAGTGCCCCCACACACTGGAAAACCCTCGGATAAAGCACACAAGTTATAAAGCAACCCCGTTGCATTACCTCGCTAAAGCCTCATCCATAAGTACATATAAAGTCTCCGTGCCTTCAAGAATGTTGATTCAAAGTGAGCTGATCTGTCACAAGCCATCACATACCAATCACACAAGCAAATAATGTTCCCTTCCAGGCGATCGTCGCCCTCTCCTCTCTCTCTCTCCCCCTCAGAAGTGGGGAATAATTTCATAGGTAAATTTTATTTTAATCACACGTTGGCCTACGTTGACATTGGAAGCGATTCGTGGACCTGACCACCCGACCAGGTTGATTCCACCCATCTACCAATGCAATGCAGCGCACAACACACAAACACACAAACACACAATGATAACACATAACATATATCAGCTAGCCCATAACGAAGCTGGATACGGCTCGTGGTCGTGACTACCCAGCCACGATGGCTCCACCTACCTACCAACCCGTTATGGCGCGTAGCTAAGACGTAAACATATACATCCCAAGCCTATGGCGAAACTAGCTGCGGCTCATGGTCCTAACCACCCGGCTAGGATAAATCCACCCACCTACTAGCCCACCATAGCGCATTGGTACGATCACAGCAACACAAATTTTTTCTTTTCTTTTCTTTTTCTTTTTTTTTTTAGTGAATTAATTTACCCAAGTCCTGAGAATTAGGGAGAGGAAGAAAGGAATTTTCCCACTTACCCACACATGCATGCAAACATATACACTCTAGCCTTTGACAGATCAACCACCTCTTCACTCCATTCTCTCAATTACAGACACTACATATGTATTCATCGATTTGACTTTTCACTAGGTAACTACAGCCGGCTATGCCTTAGTCCCTCATGTACCTATCCTTAGATGATCTAGAATGTGGGTCCCCTGGATGTCTCATATAGCCTCACCTCGTACTCGCATCCCGACAACTTCCCTAGGGCGAGTCAGGCTCAACTTCAGGAGCTCCGTCATCACTTCCTATCGTCAACACATCTGCCCAAGCCCAAGTGATATCGTTCTCTTCGTTAGGCATTTCCCTCGAAGGGTCGAAATAGTAATATCGATCCCCCGCCCATCCTACATGTCCGGTCAGGTATTCCTCAAAACACTCAATATAAAACATAACATCCAAACCCTAGTTTATGAAGCATACCAGCCAATGCGCTTCCTCCACATCATATTCCGTCTCAAAGTCGTCGACATCTATGTCCATGCGGGCGAATGTTTGGTCTGAGAAATATATCCTTAGCTCATACAAATAGAGTTGAGTTATTTGATCTGCCATTTTGTTACTTAGCTCCTAACAGTTTCTGCGCAACACAAGAAAAATAACTAGAAGTCCAAAATTCCTGAGCTAGCAAGGGATAATATTTATGACACAAAAATCATAGCTTACATATGCGCACATACATATATATATATATATATATATATATATATATATATATATATATATATATATATATATATATATATATATATATATATATATATATATATATATATATATATATATATATATATATATATATATATATATATATATATAGTCAGTGCACACCAAAATAGACCTATTAGACCGACGTCTTGAGGGAGGATCAATAGGCCCCACAAAATCAATTCCCCATTTCTCAAACGGCTTAAGAGCCAGCATTGGCGTAAGAGGAGCAGCATGTGCTAATGTTGGTTTGCCCATTCTTTGGCATTTGTCGCATTTCTTGCAGTATGTGTGAGAGTCTTTGAACAGCGTTGGCCACCAATACCCAGCCAATAAGATCTTTCTTGCCGTCAGCTCACCAGCAAAATGCCCACCGCAAGGTTCATCATGTAATGCTCTCAACACTAGGGTTGCTTCTTCTTCCTCGAGACACCTCCGATAAATGCTTTCATGTACAAAATATCGATAGAGCTGCCCACCAATGATGCTATGGTGTTTTGCTAGTGCTAATAGTTTTTGCTTCTCTTTCTTGCTTGCTCCTGATTTAGTGGTGCACAAGAAGTTCACCAAGTCAGCATACCAAGGTACTTTAGCATCAACCTGGAATAGATGCCCATCAGGAGCATCGTCGGGCACACCAAAGATTGGCTCCTCATTAACAATTCAAGATAAATGGTTAGCCAATATATGCGCTTTGCCTGGTTTGGTTACCACTGTGAACTGAAATTCGTGTAGGAGTAGCATCCACCTCATCAATAGCCTTGATAGCTAGGGTTTATTAATGATGTATTTTAGGGCTTCATGATCCACATAAAACGTGAAATGTTTCCCCATCAAGTAATGCCGATACTTGTTTACCGCAAAGATCATCTGAGTACAATTTATGGCCATCCACTCTGTCCAAGATTTGATCAGTGAATGGCAAAGGGAAGTGGTCCTTTTTTGTGCGCTTGTTCAACTTACGATAATCTATGCAAATACGGATTTTCTTATTTTTCTTCGGAACCACTACAATTGGTGATACCCACTCGCTGGATGCGATGGGATATATGAATCCTGCTTCCAATAACTTAGTCAATTCCAGCTTGATCAATTCCGAGTAGACTGGATTTGTCCGCCTAAGTCGTTGACATATTGGTCGGGTGCCTTCTTCCAAATCTATATAATGTTGGCAGATTCGGGGATCAATTCCTCTCAGATCACTGTATGACCATGCAAAGGCCTTGCTGAAATTTTTGAGTGCCAATTTAATGCAATCTCGTACTCCATCCGGTAGCTCTGACCCCACACTCAAGAACTTTTCTTGAAAAACTTCCCATTTTTCCACCTGAGCTTCTCGCGAATATTCCTTATTCCTTGATGACACTGTGATTGGAATGTGCTCTCCAATCACGCGTGCATGGTTGGCCAGTAAATCATTGTTTTGTCCTTTTTCAACCGTACCCAATTTCTTTAGTTCAGCTTTTGCAATGGCTTCCGACACTTTAGTTTTACTTTCTCCTTCTCTGTCTGATTGTCGACTTCTCCTTAGAAGCTCTTCTTCTAGCATTCTAACCCTTTCTCTCAACTGTTGTACTTCCATTGTCGGAGCTAACTCCAGTTTCAACTCTTCTTTTGAAGTTCCCTTCTCCAGGGATTGAGTAGCTTTGCTTTTCTTCGCCGCTATACTCAACATGTAGCACTCAAATTCACTTGTATGTGTCAACCATCCCAGCAACTCCTCGTCTGAGTCATCCTTGTAACATAGTGCATCTTTGTACTCGCCCACTTTCGCATGTTGGAGGTTGGCCAATTGCAGATTAAATCCATCCTGTGAAAGGTCCTTGGAAGTCTCCGTGCGCAAGGCAAATCTTACCCGCGCCATTTCTTGTCTAACCTTTTCCTTTGCTTTTTGCTCCCTTTCCTCAGCTGTTGTCGATTTCTTGCCGGTCAAGTTTGGAGACACTTGAAGTTGTATTCGATCAACCTTTGGTCCAATTGTGATAAATCATGTGTGCCAATCGTGCACACATTCGGCTTGCACCAGCCATGGCCGTCCAAGTAAGATCGAGAAGGTAGCCTCTGAGGTCCTTGGTCTTACTATCAGATAATCAACTTTAAACTCTAGACCGCCCACAACTGTGCTTACATTCTTCAAAAGACCCGCAGGCTTCACTTGTGTTTCATCTGCCATTCTCAAGGACATCGGCGTTTCTTCCATGTGGTTGAGGCCCAAAGCTTTCATCATGAACTCAGTCATAAGGTTGACTGCGGCTCCACTATCTAACTGAGCACGAGGGACTGCATACCCTTTAATCTCGACTGTCACAGTTGGAGCATTCGAATCAATTTGCATCATAATACTTTGAATGATCCCTTGGACGTCTTTATCTTGTCTCTTTTTATCTCGAGCTTTCCTCGGCTTCTTAATATATTCGTTGTAGAATTGTTTCCTATAAGCAGGTGAACATTTCAGCAATGTTCCAATGTCTAGCGTGACTTCCGTGTCAGCGAGCAGTTTTACAATATCCACTTCTTCCAAACTTTGTCTTTCCTTCCTACTCTTAGGAGCCTTCAATCTTTCAGGGAATGGTGCTATGCCTGGCACAAACTCCTTGGTCATTGGTGGAAGAATCTCTATCTCTTCCCCATCCTCAAACTCTTGCTTCTCAGCAAATCCTCCAACTTGGTAAACTACCTCTTTGTGTTCGGGTATCTTCTCTTGGCTTGCTTTTCCGCTTTCACCTTCTGGATTTTTCTTCAAATACTCTTGAGTTCTTGTGACTACCACCACAGTTGGCTCTTTATGCGGTTTCTTGGCCTTGTAAGCATCCACAAAGTGCATTGATGAGCTAGAACCTTCTTGAGGGTTCGGTGTCTTGAACACTACTCCGATCGTAGGAACGTGCTCTTGAGCTCTCGATGTGGAATGCATCTGAGTATCAACATAATTCGAGGACCCTACTGGTGCTTTTTCCTTGCCGGCGGCAGCTCTTCGTTTTGGACAATCTTCATCAAAGTGGCCCTCTCCAGTACAGTACCCACATAGTGGGGTATAATCAATTGGTTTCTTTTCGTTTGGGCATCTAGATTGTGTATGGCCAAAGCCATGGCACCTCCAACACTGGATTGGACCATCTCTTCTTTGATCACGTGCGGCTCCTCTCAGATAGTCTCCTCCTTGACCCTGAGCACCATATCCATAAGTCGGTCTGTTTTCCCAATGAGATGTAGGTGGGACACTTTGAGCGGGCAATCCCGTGTAAGGTCTTTCTCTTGTATCTCCTGATTTCATGGTCCTCTCTTCATAGGCTCTCTTGTTGTAACATCGGTCCTCCATGTGATTTGTCCTTCCACAAAAAGTGCAATGCATTCTAGGTGGTGATCTATCTGTGAATACTCTCGAGACTGTAGGGCATTCTGAAGCCAAATGGCCGTAACCATGGCACTTTCCACACCATGTATTTGATCGAAACACTTGATTGGGGTTTGTAGTCACCTCTGGTTTTACTGTGTATGTTTCCTGGGTCATTGTGGCAGCTTTTATGGCTTGTGCGACCAACTCCAATATTCATTCTTCAGTTAGCGAAGGCTTTACCTTGCCTGGCATACTAGTGGTAGCTACAAAAGCTGGAGTCGTCAATGCGGGACTTCCTTGGCCAGGATCTTTTATTGGTATGTTACCTGGGCCTCCCATTGGCTCGTATAAGAGCTCCATCTTCCTCTGTTGACATAATTGTACTTCCTCCCAAAGCCTTGCTTGTTCCTTAGCATTCATTAAAGTTGTCGGTCTTGTCAGGCTAATATGCTGCTGTGCTGTAGGATCTCTCAATCCTGAAATGAATCTTCTTTTCAATGTCTCATCGTTCGGGGCATTCATGCCCATCTTTCTTACCAACGTTTCCATTCTCTGAATGTAGTTATTTATGCTTTCATTGACTCCCTGTCGCAGGTAATCCATCTGTTGTGCCAATCTATCTTGGAAGCCTTGTCGTCGAAATTTTGCCAAGAAGGCTTCCTTGAGCATCTGATAAGTTCCACACTCTTGAGGTGTCAAATTCCCATACCAATTGGCTGCCTCATCACGAAGAGTAGCCGGAAAGATCCTCGACCTTTGAGCCTGGTCTACTACCTCATTGGCCGCACACGTAACCTCAAACAGTTGGATAAAACTATCTGGATCTTCGTCCCAAGCACCTGAGAACTTGGTGAAGTCCCCCAAGTGAACTGAAATCCGCTGAGCCATTTCGAACAGAGGTGTGATATCAATATCACTTCGATCCCAAAAATTTAATGCACGCGGCCTCAAGATCCCTCCTTCAAACCTCCGCACTTGATTCGCGACTCTCCTACGGGAGTACACGTTTTTGGCAGATTTCTTCAAGCTAGTCGAGGTTGACTCAACTTGCGATTCCCACCTCTTCCTTTCTCTTTCAAGGGCTCTTCTCTGAGCTCGTTCCTCTCTTTGCGTTTGTGTTGCTCCTGAGGATGAGCTCCCCTTGCGCATGTACTAGATCTGGAGTCCGCAAGCTCGGCCAACATGTGGCGCTAGGCGAACCTATGGCACTCTCTTATAGAGACGTGCCAAGCTTCTCCCGGCAAACGCACCAAAATGTTTCCTTCTAATGCCCAAGGAAAAAGTGATTATACGAGACTTTATTTTGTTGAAACCCCTCGGAATCGGTCCAATTGGATCACCTGGAGCCCATAATTATCCCTCGAGGAATCCTTCCTTTGTATATGTACTAGTTCATATGCTTCCCGGCAGACGCACCAAAATGTTTGGCCTCTTAGTCCAAGGGAAAGTGCACACACACAATGGTATTTGGCTAAACTTTCTGATGCTAGGTTAGTTTTGATTGCCCTAAATCCACAATTACACTCTGATGTACCGCGGGAAAATATGGGCAAATACCTGCACTAAGGGCCCTTCAACTCTAGTGGTTACCTTTTAGCAAACTCTCTTCTCTCACTCTCACACATACCTATGCTTTCACACACTCTCATGCACTCTTACTTCCCCTTTCCCTCTGTTCCTTTCCGTTCTCCTCTTACACACATGCACACACCAACACTTATACACCCTCTCACACGCTGTGGTCGGGTTCAAGCGCGCTTACGGGTACACACAGAGTGCCAAGAAAGTAACCTTGACTTTTAATCTATTGATAGGAGAAGATCTCTTCTTTGAATTTGCATGTGTCTCTCATGATCTTTTTACTAAAGGTGCTACACTTACTATGACATGAACTTTGGAAGGAGAGTGAATTAATTTTCAAAGTCAATTGCTTAATTTGGTTCAAGGCATCAACTTATGAACTTTGATATAGACCTCATGAGACTGAGCTCCAAGGCATCATGTTATCTTGAAACTTCTAATCAACAATTATGTAAAAGATATACATAAATGCACATTTGTTATGATCTAAACAAAACAGAAGCATTCTTTTCCTTCGCAAATCTAAAAACCCTCAAACTATTGAAGTATTTTCTCGGTCTCCCTGAGATAAGGAAATATCTATGTTCATAAACTCATCTAAGCTTGGAATGGACTACGAGAATAGTGTTTCAAAGTTCCAAGGGATAACTGTAACACACAGTATTTGTGAATCGCAGCAAACAGACAAAACAACATATATATTCACCTCAAAATATTAACACACAATCTACGAGATGAGGAATAATGGACTACTAATTGCACATCATAGCTGCTCCAAATTAGCGCAATCGTTTGTTAAAAATTGCAGATGGTTATTGTGTTCTATCTAAAAAAAAAAAATGTATTACATGCATGAATATTTGTCAAGAGAATTCAAAGTGCAGCCCATCATAGCTGCTCCAAATTAGCGCAATCGTTTGTTAAAAATTGCAGATGTTTATTGTGTTCTATCTAAAAAAAAAAATGTATTACATGCATGAATATTTGTCAAGAGAAACAAAGGTAGGGCTGAAAACATGGGGAGTTCGAAGATCTTGAATTGACGTATATGTTTCTTTCTTCCTAATAACAGAACGGTTTCTTACTATGTTTGTGAAGTTTCAAATAGAGATAGAATTGGAGAGCCTAGCAGGATTGCAGATGGGAAGGGCTTGAATTCTTCTTATAATCGAATTTCCATTACTTCTTTCGATGTTGCACCAACGCATAGCAAATTATCAATAAATTCATATGCATAGCCGAATGGTTATGTTCACATTCCATGACCTTAGATATGTAGAGTTTGACCTCACTCACTGCGGCATTTGTGTGCAGTGCTTTTACCTTAAAAGATAGAGTGTTTCACTTGTGTGCAATTATGTACTAGCTTTGCGGTTTTACTCAATCAGTACTCCATGTAGTCAATAAAGATACCATGTTCCTATAAAGCATGCGGTAGCAAATGTGTTTGCGCTTGTGAACCTTGATACGCCATAGTACATTGATTGAAGACTGAAACTTAATTGCCTGGATTTTGGTTGCTAAACTGTTGTAATTATGAGCATTGGCTTATGACTTATTGATAGATAGCAAAAGGGAAGGGAAAAGGGAATGGGAGCATGTATGTTGTGCTTGAAAAGGGTGAAGTTGGTGGTGGGGGAATGGGAGATTGTGGACGTATGGGGGGAGGGAGAGGTGCGGAGGTGGGTGATATGTCCATGAGATCAAAAGTGGATGCGATCGTGGGAGTGATTGTGAACATGGGAATTCTGGGTGCGGTGATGGTGGTGAAGGTGTAAAGTGGTATGTGTAGTTGTGAATATGATCTGCCAGAAAGTGTGATCGGGGGATCGGGGTTTTTCGTGGCTATAGTTAGAATTACAGAGTCAGTAGTAGTGTAAACAAGAGAGGTGGAGATCGGTTGTGTAGGTTGTGTGGGTTGACTAATGGTCTGTGCTTCAGTATGGGAAGTGGACCCTCAGGCTGTGACGGTAGTGGTTACACTGGTAGTGGGAGGTGAAGGTGGTGGAGTTGGAGGGAGAGGGGGTAAGGGGGGTGATGGGGGTGCACTGGATGTGTGGGCTTCCTCAGTGTCAAGAATGGTGTGAGCAGTGCCAGTGGTCGTGGATGTAGTGCCCTGGGGTTCTGACACTAATACATTCATTTGTTTTCCTGATCGAGGGGGCATCTGCCGTATCTTTGCTCTGATCTTCTCGAGTGTGCAAGAGTTGTATGCACCATCTCAGGTACCCCCAACGCATCAGATAACATGTCAAGGGTTGCGCGGTATTGCTCATCCACACCTTCCTCCTCAAGGATTTGGTTCATGAGGGCTTTTCCTGCTGCCAAGGATAGTTTGTGTTGTTCTTGAACTTGGTTGATAGTATCATATAGCTTTTTCAATTACTTCGTATAAGTCAGGGCACCCTCAAGTTCCTGTAGAACTTCTTGCTCGTATTCATACTCTTCTTCATCAGAGAGTCCTTCTTGTTCCTCCTCTTGCTCCTCTCCTTCATCATCCTCCACTTCGACTACCGTTGGTTGGACTAGGTGAGGTTGGACAGTATCTGTCTGCTGCCCGCTTGCCTGCTCTGCTTCCACTTCTAAATTGGTAGCATTGATTATTCTGGCCACCTCCTCATCCGTTAGATCTTCCAATGTAAAGCCATGAGGGAACTCTAAGTCAGTTGGTACTCGTGGAAACACTAGGTTCGGGCCTTCTGTGCTGTGCCTTGGTAACCTTATAGTGAATGGTTGCACTCGCCTTGGAAGCCGTGGGGTGGTTTCTGGTGTTAGTGTTGCACCACGGGCCTGTGCACAGGGCATCTGAATTGCGCCTCTCATTTTCTTGGATGGAGGCCCTGCGGTGGATAGTCTACATTGGAATTCTTGCACCCTGGTCCAAATAAGTGCCCTTTGAACTAGCACATCATATGCCAAGCATCTGTACACAATCCTTGTGAGAGCACAACATCCATACAGTACTGACTTTTGCTTCTTATACCACCGTTGATGAGCCAAGTGGATTTGGTCAATAATCCAGTGAGGCATGTTGATTGTCAAATCGAAGGCATCTGCTAAATATAGACTGAACCATATCTTCTTGGGTGGCATTGTGAACCTCTCTTGCGTGGGGAATGCGAAATGCTGCATGCACATCCGAAGATGAATGGAAATAGTAGGTGTCATTGCCACCATGTCCTTTAATTTTGTCAGATTCCTGTTCTTCATGTTGTCGGGGACCATAGTCTCTTTCTCGGTGGGAAAATGCATACCTTTCATGTCGAGAGCTTCCCTCACCAAGTTGTTTGTCAGTCTGAACCGTTTCAGCTCATTGCCCCTTGTGAGAGATGGGAGGACAAAGGTGTTGTATCCCTTTTTCTCTTTGCTCGGAGTGAGGGTGCTAATCAAATACGAGCACCTCAGAAAGTCGGGCTTCGGCAATTGGGCTTTGAGGTAATCGTACAGTCCCGCCTTCTTCCATATCCGTTTCAGCCCTTCATTATTTTGCAGTCTCTCAAATTCCCTGGTGAAGAAGTGATACCTACCCTAGCGCCCGTTGAACTCTATCTCTGCCTCCCACAGGTAAGTGCCTTCTCCCAAAGGTCCTGCCACGTCACTAAACCAATGTGAGTTTTTGATGACTGGCATTGTGTGCCTCTGTGGAGGATTCTGCACCGGTATGGCATGTAATGCTCTTAATGCCACTCGACGTTCTTTCAATTCCTCCTCAATAGGAAGACTTTCAATATCCACAATCTAAGGGCTGGTGCCAGCCTAGGAGCTCGTTCCTGCCTTGGCCATATCGGGGAAACTGGTCACCAGTTCTGTGAGAATATACAAAGGGATGTTAACATTGCAAATGGACACCAAGCATTCGTGTGTCCCTGTTACAACATTAACATGATTTTAATGAGAGGTTAGTAGGTCAATAAGTGCTCGATAATCGTGTGTGTAGTTAGGGAATGGATAATCATAAGAGCTAAATGGAAAGGTGTGGTGTATGAGTGATGTAGTTAGTAAGTGGGTATGAATTTACAAATGAGGGTCGGGGGGTTTATTACACGTTTTGGGCTGCCAAACAAATAGAATGGCTGTTGGTCTTGTATTTGTGGAGACTCTGGAGGGCTTTATAAGAGTGTCTGCTTGGAAATGAGGCTTTTTAGGGACCCATTTACAAGTGATTCTACTTGTGCCCATGGAAGAATATGTGTTCGTGCATGATGTGTAAGAATGGGTATCAGATGTTCGAGTGGGTGAACCATGTTGTACAGGGTGTGACCTCTGTGTAGCTATTTGAGCCCACAAGCAAGCCTTACGCACCCAAATTTGTCTTGATTGTGGGCTAGCCTTCATCCACTTCTTGGGTACCCAGATAGACCTCATTTTTGCAGAAGAATTTTTGAAAGACTTCTCATTAGTGTCGTGTTGTTGATTACTAATAAGAAGTTTTGCCCGTGTGGTTGGCTTGATCGCAACAGGCTATTCGCCTTTCTGCACCCACACTTGTTTCATTGGCTGGGGCATCTTGCTTCTCACGTTCGTTTGGCCTCCAGCATAGGTAGCCTGCTGTATTTGATCTGCCGTTGGTTGCTGCATCCCTCTGGCCTTTGGAAAAGAAGGGAGTTCCATTCTGTCCTTGACCTCTTTATTGAAATCATCATTCCTCTGCATCACATAGTTTTGGACAAGAACAGCATGGTCATCTTCATGTGTACTCCTGGAAGGACCAGGAGTGTGTGCCTTGCCTAATTCCTTGAGTGCTTCATTTTCTAACTCAATTGTAATGCGTTTCTCATTGAACCAAACTTGAAGAAGTCCCCTTCTTAGGTTTAAGTTGACTGCATGGTCATAGATCCAGTCTTGACCCAAGACAAGAGGCTTAGTGAGGTCCTCATCTTGACACACTAGCACTTTCACTGTCATTAAAACACCTTGAATGTGGAGGGGAAGTTCCACCTCGCCCATGCAGGGGGTTTCCACGCCTCCCAATCCTATGAGATAGGCTTCTATAGGATTGACATTTAATCTCAACTTTTGACAGTAAGAAAATTTAACAGCACTAGTGGCTGCACCTGAGTCAATCAAGGCTCGCACAGTTTTTGCACTTATTCCTTGTCCTATCTCTAAGGTCACAAATGGACGTCGATCAATTATTCTATGGGCACTTATTCCGGAGACTTCACACATTGCCATATGATATCCTGGGTCCGCACAGTCATCTACCCTAGGCTGATCCCTACCCTGTCGTCTCAACTTCATCCTTCTGATGCGTTCTAAAGCTTCTGCTTGAGCTTCTTCTCGAATTCGCTTTTCTTCCTCTTTGTGTTTCTTGGCAATGTTGAGTCGATTTAGCATCTCTTCAGTCAGAGGTTCCTGATATAACTTGACTCTGCACCCGCTTATGTAGCTAGGTAGAATATTGCCTTCTAATGTGGCTAGTTGTACTGCTCCACTCATTGAGATCCTATTTATGATCATAGGTCCATAGCCATGCTTCTCTAATTTTCTCACATGTTGCTTCGGGGTGTAGACTAACACTAGGTCCCCTGCTTTCAATCCTTTATCCTTAACATGGGCATCAAAGTAAGCCTTCTGTCATTTTTTAGCTGCATATATTCCTGCGGCAGCCCTCAGTCTTGTTTCTCCTAATCGCTCAAGGTCAAAGATCCTAGAGGAGAGCTCATGGCCTATCCACTCATGCTCCTATGCGACCTTTAGTGTAGGCATCAAGAAGTCCAATGGTAGCACTGTGTTTTGGCCAAACACCATCTGAAAAGGAGTGGCTTGGAGTACCGTTTTGTAGGCAACTCGATATGCCCAAACAGCATGGTGTAGCTGTTTGTCCCAATCAGAGCGTTTATTATTCACTAATTTGGTAAGCACATTGCATAGAATCTTGTTTGTGCTTTTGGCTTGCCCATTAGCTTGTGGATGATAGGGAGAAGACTTCTTGTGTACTACCAAGAAATCTTGGAGAAGATTTTCAATAACTTCATTCAAGAAATGGGTGCCTCTATCACTTACTAGCTCTATGGGTAGCCTGTATCTAGTGAACACATTCTCAAATAAGAACTTAGCGGTCGTCTGGGCATCATTCTTTGTCGTAGCTCTTACCTCTACCCACTTGGTTAGATAGTATGTGGCCACAATGATATATTCCGCATGTGAACCCTTAGCTGGGGGATTAATCGGACCAACAAAGTCTATTCCCCACTTAGAGAATGCATGTCCACCCATCATAGGCTTTAGTGGCATCTCATCTTTGCGTATAGGGTACTGAGTTCGCTGACAAACATCACACCTCTTCACATAGGTATGTGCATCCATGTGAAGGGTCGGCCACCATAAGCCTGCAAATAGGATTGCCTTGATCACCCGATCTAGTCCAAAGTGTCCTCCTACTACACCTTGGTGAGCAGCTTCCAAGATCTTGATATATTCACTCTCATGGACACATAGTCTCAGGTAACCATCTTTACCATGCTTGTATAGATTATCACCAATGAGAGAGTAATCTAGGGCTTCTCGTTCTAGACTTCTTTGTCTGGCCAGTGTCATATCTTGAGGGAATGTTCTCGTCCTCAGGAAGGCTACTAATGGTTCACTCCAATCTGGCACTATGGACACTTGATAAAGAGTGGCATGCTCCACCGGTGGTTTAGTGCAACAGATTGGGCATTCCTTGCACAACTTATGGACATCTGCTTCCATAGTAGGCCAATGCACTCCGAGTCTCCTTAGTGTCTGTAGGGTTCGTTGCCTTGGGTAGTGTTGCTCTAATGCACCTACATGTGCGAATTGCAACCATTTGGCGTACTCATCCTCTTCCACACAACAAGCTAGGATCCCTTGATCTGTGTGCTTGTACATGCGTCCTGCCATGATCTGGTATTTTTGGGCTTTTACTATCTCCCTATCTTGAGTGTTTATGATTGGGTGGTTAGGCCCGTATGTCAATACTGGCACTAATGGCTTAGCCCACTGAGGTACAACTTCCAAATTAAACAAGTAAGCATCAGGAAGGTCATCTGATACTCCTTGTGGGGCTTCCCCAGATGTGAGCCTAGAGAGATGGTCTGCTCTCAAGTGAGTCTTCCCTTTCCTCGCCACCACTTCAAAGTCATAATCCATTAGTAAGAGAAACCATCTTACTAATCGGCCTGTATTGCATGGTTTGTTTACCAAGTACAATAATGGTTGATGATCGGTAAAAAATTTAAACTTATTTGCAAGCAAATAGTGTCTAAACTTTTGAACTGCATATACCATGCCTAATCCTTCTCGTTCGGTGGTGGTATAGTTCCGTTCAGCTGCATTCAACTGTCTACTAGCATAGGCAATTGGAAGATCTGTATTACCTTCACCAGTAGGTTGTGCAAGCACACACCCAATAGCATAATTGGATGCATCTACGTGAACATGAAAGGGTTTATTCTAGTCTGGTGTAGTCAAGATTGGGGCTGAACATAACCTTCTTTTGAGCTCGTTGAAAGAGTTTTCACATTCATCAGTCCACTCAAAGTTAGTCAACAGTCCATACAGAGGCTTTGCTATGATGGCATACATGTGTATAAACCGTCGGTAATAACCACAATGCCCCATGAAAGCTTGTACTTCCTTGACATTCTTTGGCCTAGGTAGCTCGGCTATGGCTCTTACTTTCTCTTCATCGGTGGATATGCCATTCTTTGACACTATGTGTCCTAGAATCTTGCCTTGCCTGACCATGAAAACACACTTTTCTGGGTTCAGGCAGACTTGATACTCTCTACATTTGTCAAAGATTTGCCTGAGTTCTGGTATATGTGTCTGTCTAATGTTGGAATGAGCATAGAGATCATCAACATAGACCTCTAAATTCTTCCTCAAGAACTCTTTAAACACGTGACACATCAATCTTTGAAAAGTTGCAGGAGCATTGGTAAGCCCAAATGGCATTACTCTAAAGGCAAATATGCCCCACTCTGTGGCAAAAGCTGTCTTATGCTGATCTTCTAGAGCTGTGGCTACTTGATTGTAGCCCGAAAATCCATCAAGGAAGCTGTACACTTCCTTGCCTGCTACTCTTTCTAGCAGATGCTCAGTGATAGGAAGCGGATAGTTGTCTCGAATAGTGGCTGCATTAACCTTCTTCAAGTTAATGCACACACGTAGCTTTCCATTTTTCTTGGGCACCACTACAATGGGGGATACCCACTCGGTGTGCTCAATTTCATAGATGAATCCAGCTTCTACCAGTCTATCTATCTCCTCTTTGATCTTGGCAGCATAATTATCATTGTACGTGTATGGCTTTTGCTTAGAAGGTTTAGCATCTGAGGTCATGGGGATAGTGTGTGAGCATATATCCGGGTCTACACCTTTCAAATCCTTGTAACTCCAAGCAAATACATCTCTGTATTCTCTTAGCAAGGCTATCAACTCATACTCCTCTTCTTCCGTCAGGTCATGCCCTATGTACGTGCATCTCTCTTCTCCTTCTTCCATGGCTACAACTATTTTCTTGGTGGTTTCTTTGTTATCATAGGCCTCTCCTGATTGAGCTTCGCGTCTTGGCATCCTTACCATGACTCTTCTATCGTCTATCTCATACTTTTTAAAGTTTTTAGGGACCTCAAACAAAGATTCTTCCTCTCCTGGTGTGACTTCTCTCTTCTTTCTTTTCTTTCCTTCATCCCTAGGGGTCACTTGTGTGGTTAACCTTATGTCATTGGTGAGCTCTTCGTGTCTCTGGGGTTGAAATTCTACTTCATAGAAGTAGATCCTACTCTAGGGGGTGGTGGAGTAGCATGAGGCGGGTTGGAAGGGGTTGGATCGGATGGGAATATGAATGGTGGTGGTGGGGTAGTGTGAGAGGGAGTTTGAGATGTGAGTTCAACTATCCTGGCTTTTGTTTCTCTTAGACTTTCCTCGAGCTCACTCATTTTCTTAGCCCACTGCCTTTTCATCATTTCTCGACTATCTCTCCAAGCTCTAGTGCGTTTCTTGGTCATGCTTTCTGTTTCACTAACATCTGAGCTCTTTTCCTGGCTTACCCCTTGGTTTTGCTGCAATGCTTGAGCTCTAGTGACCACTTACACTGGTGCGCTGGAAGTTACACTCCCTGTGGAGTCGACAACTAACCCAATAACGTTTATAGGGGTGATTTTTGGCATATTATTGGGGTTCTTTGGGCAATCTCGTAAGAGATGCTCCTTTCCACAATCTTGGCAAAAGCCTTGGATTGTCACTGACTGGGGTTGTGTAGATGGAGGTAAGGGGCAATCACGAATGAGGTGATCTCTCTGACATCTATAGCATGGTCCTCTAGGGAATGGGAGTCTTCCTTGCCTAGGTTGTGGTCTGGGGTTGGGGTTTGTATACATGACGTTTGCGTAATCTGACTCCCAACTAGGTTCACTTGGCTCTTCACTATAGTAGGACTTACTGTGTTCAGGAGACTACATGTAGTAGGCCTGGGGGCTATCAATATGTGTAGAATCAAAACTATGATCACTCGGGTCACTTTCTGACAGCAATGGTGTTACTCGCACTATGGCTCTATTCAGGTTCTCTTCTGCAGCTACGTACTTTATAGGGATCACATTGGCTGGAGCAGGAGGTTGTTGGGCTAGCACTGGTTGAGGTCTTTGTTGGGGCTGATATTGTGGTTGGTAGGTTTGTTGAGGCCTAGCATACTGTTGTGGTGGATATTGGTTTTGATATCTTCCCTGTTGTGGATATGGTTGAGGGTAATTTTGCCTGACAGTTTGTTTGTTATAAGGGCAGTCTTGTGCGGTGTGGTTAGTGTATCTCCGTTCTATGGTGCAATATTGGCTACTAGGGTTCACTTGGGGTTGAGCCATGATGGGACATACGTTTGCCATGTGGTCACCACCGCAAGTATAGCACCTCTTCACTGGGGCAAATCTAGGAATTTGTTTACTAGAGACACCTAGTTTTTGAGCTACTTTCTGAGCGAGTTCCTCAATTGATGTAGATTGCGAGGAAGAGAGACTAGAAGCACTATCGGAATCTTTGTAGATTTTTGAAAGCTCTAGTTCCTCCCCTAGGTTATCCTCAATGTCAATGCACATGCGTACACACTCTTCTATGGTCCTAGGGTCCTTCAAGTACACATAGGATCGTAACTTTGTACTTAGCAATCCATCCAAGAATAAGGCCACTTGTTTGGCTGGTGTGGGCAACTCAGGAACAGGGCATCTCTCGGGATATTGCCTAAACCTTCTTCCTGCAAGTCTCACGGTCTCCTGAGGGGTTTGCTTGAAGCTATGTATCAATGAGGAAGTATTATGCCTTATGCCACTTTTAGAGAATTCAGTGATGAAAGCGTCTAAGAGTTGGTCTATGCTCCTGAACTTCCTCTCATTCAATGGTTAAAACCATGTTAGGGCTGTGTTCCTAAGGGTTAGACCAAAGGCATTATACTGCGTGAATAGGTCCTCAACTTGTTCAGCTCTCAAGACTTGCCTAAACTCAGCCACATGATCATATGGGTCTCCTGTGCCATCGAAGTAGTTCTTCATGGACTTAACCAGCTATGTAGGTCTCAAGATTCTGGTGTGTTCCCTAGGCCTTGGCAGAGGGAAATCATCAGCATTCCTTTGGTTCCTTGGGGCTCTAAGTCCCTCAGGTTCCACTCTATTTTCTTTCGTTCTCGTTCTTTTCCTTCCCACTAGGTAGGCAAAGCTTACCTCCGGTCTATCTCTATGTCTGTCTCTTTGAGCTCCGTGAGCTTGGGATGTTCCAGCTCCTGGGTGACCAAAGGACACATTCGATCTTGGTTGGGGAAAAATAAATTCACCTTTCCAAGTGTAAGCATGCCTATCATTTTCTGTAACCACAAAGATCCTCTATGAAGCGTGATCTAAGTAGGTCACTCTGCCTGGGCTATCAGGATCTTTGAACTCATATATCATGATTGTTCCTACCTCATTTGGCTGATCAGATCTATACCTCCAAAAGGCCTCATCAGTCTCTCGGTTCAGGAGTAGATCTATGCTCTTATTGTCTTGGGAAATCCACTCTGGTGTGATAATCCTAGTGAGAACGGATTTGCCTCGGGGGGTTCTAGGTTCTACACCCATGTTTCCTTACTCCAGGTCACCTAAATCCATTTTCGGGATCACGTTTCCAAATTGGTCTATCCTATCTGGATGACTGGTGACTACATATATGGTTCCTTCTTTGTCCAGGTATGCTCCATTTTCAAACTTGACAGCTGGATGTTCTAGTCCAATGGATTGGTCAGGGTTTTTAATCTGGACCACTGATCTTCCTAGGCCGTCCTCATAGATGCTAGCACCTAGTTGGTTGGTCCTAAGGTATTCCAGTTGCGTCTTGTAGGGGCCTTCTACCCTATGTAAGTATGGCACACTTGAACTTCCTGTAGGTCTCTCCATACCGTGGGACATCTGACTCACTAGTTTCAGAGCTAGGGTAGTGTGAATAATGGCTCAACTGCTGGGCCCAAGACCTAGCAGTATGATTAACACTAGCCTCTGAAGACCTAAGACTTTGTCTATCTCTTCCTAGGTGTCATCCTGATCTAAGGTTCATATGCCTATTTGAGCAATCCCAATTTTTACCCAAGGTACAACCTTGTTGTTGAGTTCTTTTATATCAATCACTTGGTTATTTTTATTTGATTATTGTGGTTATGATCTTGTCTGATATCACATCGTCAGGAACACTTGAGTTAATTTTCTGCACTTGAAGGTTGATCGTCTCATGTTAGGTTCTTTTCCTTTAAAGTTGTCGGTCACACACAGGTTATCTCTTGACTTGAACTTGATTTCTTAGATAGTCTTGACTTGTCTCGTGCCTATCGTTGCCTTGACTTACTTCTAGCACTACTCAAACTTAGCCTAAGCTAGTGATTGACAGAGGGAGTTGAGAATCTTCCAACCTTGAGTTTCTCCCTTGGTTGCCCTTGTGTGCTCAGGAAGTGTGTTCCCAAGCTTGCACTTACTCTTGCTCCGATCGCCCTTTGATGCTCTCACTGGACCTGTAAGAATCCCAAAATTAGCTCAAGACTTAAATTCAAAAGACATAACCAAGCACTTTCATTCATGTAGCTCAGATACCAATTAGCCTTTTGTCTTTATGGAAAACAATCTAGAGATCCCTTGGCTTTGTTCCCCCTGAATATGGTCAACTTCAAAATACTATATCTAATTGAGGACACAAAAACAACACACACAAGTCGCTCTCTCCCTCTCTCTCACAAGTGAAATGAAGGAAATGGAGGGGAGAAGGTGATATGATCAAAAAACTGAAAATTTTCGTGATGATGGAGATGGAGATCAGATATGGTGATGATGATGATGGTGAGGTAAGAAAGAGAAAAATAAGAAAAGTAAAGAGATTACCTACAACGCCAATGTCTCAAATCTATGTCTTACCATCACACGCTCGTCCTCAAAGCTCGATCCCCGGCAACAGCGCCAAAATTTGGTGTAGCTCAGTGATGAGTAGCACCTCCTTTAATGTCAATCGGAGAAGACGTGAGGATGGTATGATGACCTCGAGCAAGTGAAGGCACAAGTGCGTGAGGGAGAAGCACACAAACATGCACACACATACACACACGCGCGCACACAAGGTAAGACAAAGAGAGAGAAGCAATGGAGTTCTTTTAGATTACTTCAAGAGTGCTCATACAAGTTCAATTCTATTACAAGCTAACCTCAAAAATGAGCTCTCTAGCTCTATTTATAGTTTTTGACTAGTTTTTGGCCTTGTCTAGACCTAGTGTCCGGCCTAGTTAAAAATTAGGTTCTCTGGCCTATTTGGAGGTTCAAACGGAGTCTAAAAAATGTGAAAACTGATAGGTAGTTACTTCTAAAGCTCCTCAAGCTGAAGGAATCCTTGGCTTGCACAAAATAGAGCTACAAAAATATGAAATGGTATTTACAATGGTTTTTAGTGATGAAAATCACTACTTTTGTAGGGATTTCTTCTAACGTTTTGACATACATTTCCTGTAGCTCCCTACTTGCTCCTTCTTCTTGTGTGCCCACCTCTTTGATGCATGAAAAATTTAGATGGCCTTCTTGCCAGATCTTTTTTGACTACTCTGTCTGCTTGTACCTTCTCTTCGCTCCGACTCCCTTCGTTGACTTCCCTGTCTTGTGAGTCCTTCAGTTCCTTGACTGCCAACAGTAAGCTATCGTTTTCTTCCATGTATACTTTCAGTTGTGTTTCGAGCAAGTTTCTTCTAGCTTTTATCCTCTCCTTATCTTTTTCACTGGCTTCATGCTATCTTTGTAACTCCGTCAATTGTGTTTGTAGCTGATGATGCTGGTTCATCAATGTATCACATTGTGTTTTGACCGTGTGCAACTTCGTTTCTTTGGTTGCAATTTCTTTCTGGGCCTGGATGAGTTGTGCAGATAGTTGTTCACTCATAATTTGAAACTGATTCTTTTCCCTCATGGCCTTGTCGTAATCTGCATCTCTATCCATCATCTGTTGTTGTGTATCCATGGCCGTTTGGATCATTTGCTTGACAACAGGTTTTAAGTGACTAACATCCACGTTTAACCATGTGGTAGGAATATTAGGTTCTGCTCCTGTTGTTACATCTTTCCCTTGTGCCACGTGTAATGTAGTGTAATGGGGCTGCCTAATATGAAGTTGGATCCTTGGCTCAGCCTCCATGTGATCAATCTTGCCTTGGGGTGTATCATCTGGCACTTCAATCACAGTTGGCTCTTTGTTTTGTAGTAGTCCTGAGTCCACATTCACTGGAGTTTGTATTTCTTCTTTGAGAGGTGGGATGGGAGCTTGATTTGTCACAGGAACTTCTTTCACTCTTATCTTTGATTGGTCATTCAGTTGAATCACATGTACGGTGTCAAAGGGGTTGTTCTATGTTCTTTTCTTGCGACTGTTGGTTGTCCGGTGTGACTTCGACTTGATTAATCTCTGTCCAATGTGCATTTCGGTTCTTATGTCAGTGTCCAAGGTATCTTTCTCGGGGCTAAATTCTTCATTGGAACTCGAATCTTCCAAGCCCAATTCTTTGTATCTAGCCACTTGTTCCGGGGTATGTTCTTTATCTTTCATTCTCCTTTCTTTACTGGCCTGCCTGTAATGGTGACCTTGGATATTCAAATTCACTTGCCCCTGCATAAACTAATGTGTTTCTTTAAGGGCAGCAGAGAGATCTCTTTTGGTGATAGGTTGCTGCATCAAGGAAATCTTTGGTAGTGTATGGGTCCTTTTTGAAGTGGGTGTCTCCTGAGCTTCTTCCTCTCTTAGTCGTTTAGCGCCCCTCATGGGTTTCCTTGAACTGGTTCCTACTTCGTCAATAGAGATGGCTGTATTCTTTTTCTTTGGAACCGTCGCTGACTTGGCATATTTGGCTAGCTCTGTTGATGTTGGCATCACGCGCAAGCAGTTCTTCATATCCAGTGCCTCATAAATAAGTAGGGTCAAGGCCGAACTACCATTCAGAAACTTTTTCTGATCCCACTTCTTTTTTGCTTCAAATAGACGTTCTTGAACATAAGGAGTCATATTTACTTGATTTCCGACTTGCCTCATAGCATGTGAAAGCAGTTGCACCACGATCTTTTGAGGTGTTGTATATCTATGCATGCTTGGAAAACAAAAGTGCTGGTGCACTAAGCGAACAGCATCTTCAATGTCAGTTCTGTTGATGTCAAAAAAGGATCTCTTTTTCGGATCATGACATTCATCTTTGACATTCGTGATTCCTTCTTGATTCCATCCAAAAGCCTTGTTAATCAGCTCATGAGTGAATTGAATTGTCTTCCAGGCACCAAATTTATCCAGTACTCGTGCCTCAGGAACTGACAGCTTATTCGATGCAGGCTGAAGTGTATTCATCACTTGCGTACATCTCTGAAAATCTGGTAGATAAATAGGTAGTCTGAGGAATGCATCCATTCCTGCTTGTGTCCAGACATCCATCATGCACGGTAATCCTTGTACAATAGTCTTGAAATCTTGCGACATGATAGGGAAGTAGTGATCCCTGTCCATGATTTTGATAGTGGCCATGAAAATGAGATCCGATACTGGTTGGTCATCCAGAAACCAATGGCCTCTTGCTTTTGTTATTGATTCTAATGGAAGAAGTTGGACCTCTTCCTCTTGAGTCACTTCCGAATTAGTAGATGCCATCTGCACTCAATATAGAGTATGAATTAGTAGCCAGATGGTATCAGAAATCCTCTTTCATTTGCCTTTCATAAGATTGACATTGCTCCGCGTGAATAGTGTCGTCCCTTCCCCGTGAATGTGAGAAAGGTAATACCTGGGTTTTTTTCCTATTTGTAGGTATTTTTATGTATTTGTCTGAAAGAAAAATAGAAAAGTTAGTTCATAGCTGAAGCGATTATTAATTATTTAATAATTTTCTTTAGATTATGTACAAGTGCTCTCCTATTTCCCAAGAGGAAAATGTGCTTCACTATCCTGAAATAGAAGAATAGCGTGCCGAATGCTTAGCCTTGTAATGTGTCCCTATCATGCATACTTTGGATTCTAGTAACTCCATATGTGTGCAACTCGAATTACTTAGTTGATGCATACAGCTAGCCTTGCTTTTCGACATCCAAATCTGCTTCACACTGTTGGGGCAGGTTGTATTCCTAACATTCCTGAAGAATATGGTGCTTCTCATGTTGTATATCTGCTTTATCTGCTTTTTGAATCTGGGAATGGTTTTCGAAGCATAACTCCTTCTCTGTCCTGTAGCTATTCATTTTTTGTTGTTTTGCCTTTAGAACATATTGATTTTCCTTGAGCATTGGTTCGACCTTTCTATTGATTGTCACTTGAGCACATAATTTTGGAATCCATATTCGTGTTCGGGCCGGTTGAGCGGCTATCACCTTCTTCGGAATCCATACTTAAGCAGTTCTTTGTGGAGCCAAATATTCAGAGCGATTTACATACTGGTTCTGTGTGTTCTTCTGCGGTAGCAAGTGGTTCTTTTGTTGAAGATATGCAGCCATTTGGTCCTTCCTTATCCAGGCTTGTCGAGTGTAAGGAATGGGGTATATTCTAATAGGTGCCGCCTTGTGATTACCTGGAGAATGAGTCTCTCTTGTGTGTGGTTCTTCGCTAAGGCTGTTTTCAGATAGAATGACACTCTTGTGACTTGATGGATTAGAAGATGGTGTGCAAGCAGAATTCTGTGTATCCTCACTTGAAGTAATCAAAGAAGGGGTTTCCATAGTGCTAGTGAACATACATGCATCACTGGGTTCCTTTGAGTGAGTTTTTGGTTCTATACTTGCGGCTTTGATTGGTCGTTCGTCTAGCATGCTGAATACTTCACAATGTCCTATCTTGGCCGAGATGTATCCTAAGGCCGATTGAATAGTTACTTCATATTCGTATATCCAGTCTTGTCCTAACACGAGCTCTTCCACTAAGTCCTGATCGTGACATACTAAGAGTTTTTGTTCCATTGTGTTGTTTCCTAAGTGTAGAGGCAAAATAATCTCTCCTATACACTTGGTGATCTTTCCTCCTATTCCAATCAGTTGTGCCTTTGATGGACGTAATTCTTCCTTGAGTTGCTGAGTCATTGAAAATTTGATGCAGCTTATAGCGGCTCCTGTGTCAATGAGAGCATCCACTAAGTGGTACTCCGTTTTTCCGGCTCCCAAATTCAAATATGGTTGTGTCCTTTGTTGACCTAGGTTTTTAGTGGCTCTAAAATTAGCCATTGGGATGAGTTCCTCTCCTAGGTGATATCTCTCATCTCTCTCTCATCCACTCTTTCCGTTTCTTGATTCGTTCTAGTGCTTCCTATCTGGCTTCTTCTCGTATCCTTTCTTCCTCGATGCGTCTATTTTTACCCATTATCAATCGTGACATTATTTCTTTAGTTAATGGCTCTAAGTATTTTTTTACTCGACATCCACTGATATAATTTGGCAATACTTCTCCATCTAGAGTTGCTAAATTGATGGCTCCGCTGGTGGATATGCGATTGATGATTAATGGGCCATATCCTCTTTTCTGCAATTTCTTAGCGTGTTGTTTCAGGGTATATACCAAAACTAAATCTCCTTCCTTCAAATTTTTATCTTTAATATGAGCATCAAAATATGCCTTCTGTCGCCCTTTAGTAGCATAAATTCTTGCTACTGCTTGTAACCTAGTCTCATGTAGCTTCTCTATTTGATCCAGTTGAGCTGAGAGTTCATGTCCCGTCCACTCATAAGTTGTTGCTACTCTGAGAGTGGGTATTAATAAACCAATGGGCAAAATAGCATTTTGTCCATACACTAAGTTAAAAGGAGTAGTGCCTATGGCGGTCTTGTAAGCTACTCTGAATGCCCATAAAGCGTGATGTAATTGTTTATCCCAATCAAACCTACCATTGTTCACAATTTTAGTGAGAACTATGCACAAGATTTTATTGGAACTTTCGGCTTGTCCATTGGCTTGTAGGTGATAAGGGGCTGATTTCTTATGAATTACCAAGAATTCATTCAGTAAGGCTTCTATAACCTCATTCACAAAGTGTGTGCCTCTATCACTTACAATTTCTATTGGTAGTCCAAATCTAGTGAAAACGTTCTCGAAGAGAAACTTGGCCATAGTCCTTGCATCATTTTTCTTGGTAGCTTTGGCTTCAACCCATTTGGTTTGATAGTCTGTGGCTACAATTATATACTCGGCGTGGGATCCTTTAGCTGGGGGGCTAATAGGTCCTATGAAGTCTATTCCCCATTTAGTAAAAGCTCTAGCACTCATCATGGGTTTTAGTGGCATTTCATCCCTTCTAATTGGATATTTCGTTTGTTGACAAGTATCACATTGTTGTACGTATGTTGCTGCATCTTGATGTAGAGTTGGCCACCACATTCCAGCAAAGAGAATCATTTTTGCTGTCTTATCTGCAGAGAAATGTCCTCCTGTAGCTCCTGTATGTGCCATCTCTAAAACAGCAAGATACTCGTCTTCATGAATGCACACTCGCAATGACTATCTCTTCCTCGTTCAAAGAGTTGTTTTCCTATAAGAGCATAGTCCTTTCTTTGTTCTACAAGTGCTCGTTTTCTTGCTAAAGTGGCTCCTTCTGGGTACTCTTGGGTCTTTAAGAACTTCACCAAAGGCTCTATCGTGGAGTAGCATAGAGTGGAGTTCTCTTCTGGATTCCGTTGTTGATAGGTTGGGCAGGCTCATACATAGTTATGCGCATCCCTTTGCATGGTTGGCCAATATATGCCCAATCTCCTTAGTGTTTGCCATGTTCCGTTCGCATTTAGATGAGTTTTCCATTGATTTACATATGCTTTTTGAAGCCACATTTCTTATTCTTCTTCTTCTACGCATCTCATGAGTAATCCACTTGAGTCTTGGTGATACAGACTTCCAGCAATGATATGAAGGTTTTTAGCGTTCCATAGGTCTTGGGTTCGGTTTGGTGTGATCCCATCTCTAGGTCCATGGGTGAGTATTGGGATCAACTTTTCTGCCCATTGGGGACATACTTCGAGATTAAAAAGGTCGTATCTGGCAGATCATCTGGTACTCTTATGGGTGGTTCACCATGTGTCATCCTTGATAAGTGATCTGCTCTTATGTGGGTATTCCCTTTCTTTACTACTACCTCAAAATCAAATTCCATCAACAATAGAAACCATCGTCCTAGTCGTCCTGTATTACAAGGCTTATTGACTAAGTACAGTAGGACTTGATGATCAAAGAATTTGAATTTGTTTGCCAATAAGTAGTGTCGAAACTTCTTTACTGCATACACCATTCCTAGGCCTTCTCTTTCAGTCGTGGTATAATTGCGTTCTGCTTGATTCAATTGTCTATTGGCATAGGCTATAGGGTGATCTAACTTTCTTGCATCTGCGGGTTGAGCTAGGATGCAACCAATGGCAAACTTGGAAGCATCTACATGAATGTGAAAGGGCTTGTTCCAATTAGGTACTCGAAGGATTGGGGCTGAACTCAATCGACTCTTTAATTCGTTAAAGGCCTTTTCACATTCTTCAGTCTAGTTAAACTGAGTCAATAATGCATAGAGAGGTCTAGCAATTATGGCATACATATGTATAAATCTTCGGTAGTATCCACAATGTCCCATAAATGCTTGTACTTCTTTAGCGGTCTTAGGTCTCAGTAAATCCAAACTTACTTTGATTTTATCTTCATCAGTTGAAATTCCATTTTTGGAGACAGTATGTCCTAATATCTTTCCTTGTCAAACCATGAAGACGCATTTTTCTAGGTTGAGGCATACTCTATATTGTCGACATTTGGCAAATATCTTTCCTAGTTCAGGGATATGCTCTGATCGTATAGCTGAATAAGTGCATAAATTATCCACATATACCTCCATACTCTTTCTCAGGAACTCTTTGAATACATGGCACAACAATCTTTGGAAAGTGGTTGGGGCATTGGTTAGGCCAAAAGGCATAACCCTAAAGGTGTACACTCCCCATTCAGTTGTAAAGGCTGTTTTATGCTGGTCCTGAGGAGCAATGGCTACCTGATTATAACCTGAAAAGCCATCCAAAAAACTATAAACTTCCTTTCCTGCCACTCTTTCCAAAAGATGATCCATAATGGGCAATGGGTAACTATCTCTTATGGTAGCAGCATTTACTTTTTTCAGATTTATGCATACTCTTAACTTACCATTCTTTTTCGTTACGACCACCAAAGGTGACACCCAGTCCGTGTGTTCAATCTCATATATGAACCCAACATCTAACAACTTATCTATCTCTTCCTTTGTCTTTGCTGAGTAAACATTGTTATATGTGTATGGTCGTTGTTTTGGAAGGTTTAGCTTTAGATGTCATAGGGATTCTATGTGCACATATAGATGGATCTACTCCTTTCAAATCCTTATAAGTCAAGGCAAAGACATCCTTGTATTCCCTTATGAGGCGGATTAACTTTTGTTCTTCCTCCATTGAGACATCCTGGCCTATAAAAGTACATCGTTCTTCTCCTTCCTCTAGGGTTGCTACTATTTTCTTGGTCTGCTCTTTGTTGTCATATGCTATTCCTGATTGTGCTTCTCGTTTTGGCATTTGAATAGCAATTCTTCTCTCTTCTACTTCATATTTTTTGAAGTGGGCGGGCACTTCAAATTGTTCTTGAGGCTTGTTTTCTTCGTCAATTTTTGCTTTTTCTAATCCAAGCTCCTCTTCCTGTGTTGGTTCTTGATTTATTTCATTAGTTATGGCACTTACTTCTAGATTTCCACTTTCTATTTCCATTCGCTCTTGCACCATTTCAATGCTCTCATAGTCCTCCTTCCATTCCTTTTCGATCACTTCCCCTTCCTCAGCCTCTTAAAGAACTACCACGTATAGACTAACGTCATATCCTTCCTCATCAATGCATTCATTCATGGTTATCACTTCTTTGTTTACACACACATCGAGAGTAGCTAAAATTTCCATCCAACCATGAGGTTCAAATTCTTCATCTAAGAATATCTGAGGCATATAGGCTGGATCTTGTACTGATCTAGCAACTCCTTGCCTTTGCTGCCATCCTTTCCTCCTATCCTCTTCCTTTTTCGCAGTTTGGCATATCCATAGATGAGTGTCTTCGTTCATCCATGATTGATCACTTGAACCTATACTATGAATCGACTGATTATCTTCCTCCTTATGCATCTGATTCCATTGTAAGGGGGGAACATCTTGATATGTGTATGTGTGGAGATTTATTCTTGTGGTGGTTCCTTCATGCTGTAGGTATACAGCGTCTTTTCCCCAATCTTGCACTACCTTTAGTTGTCTCATGAAAGGTCTTCCAAGTATCATTTCATAATTGCTAGGCCTTTCAAATTGACAAATCGCTAAGGTGTGCTCGAACTCAACTCCGCACGTGGTAAAAACTACCCGTTCCAATAATCCCAAGGGTCTTTTAGTGTGTCCATCTGCCATTTGTATCTTCATGCGTGTTGGTCTTAAAGCTGGTTTTTCCCATTTTTCCCAGATTTCTTTAGTAGCAATTCCTACTCCAGCTCTAGAATCTAAGATGGCTTTAGTAGTGTAACCTCTATAGGTAATTGGAAGGCACGTGTTTCCTTCATCTCCCTCACTAAAATCTCCAACCTTATCGACTGGGATTTTTACTGTGTTCACTTCATCAGGCATCTCCTTCTCTTCCGCCTTGATCTCCAATTGATGGGTTAATTTCTCCTTCAAATGTGGTTTGACCTTCAACAATTCTTCCAATGTCAGAGTGCAAGGGATTTTTACCTTTCTAAGGTGTTGTATGATATTCGATGTTTGGACTGATGGGTTCAGTTCTTTTTTTCTCATTGAGGGAATGCGGTATAATTCTGAATTATGTTCGTACTCTCCTGTGTAATTTGGCAAAACCTTTACACTATCATTTTCTTTGTTACTTAGATCAATTGGTATTATTTCTTATGAATTCAGTTCACGTATGGAGTCTTCAATTTCACCTTCTGCTTCTAACTCCTCAAAGGGTGGGTCTATTCCTTCCACTTTCTTCCACCGGTCTTCTTGGACTCTTGCCCACAAATCTTTAGGCCATTCCCCTTCTACTTCGGGAACGATGGAGCCTTCCCTTGTATCCTCACAAAACTTCCCATTATGTGTCTCATCTGCTTCAGTTTTCTCGGGGTCCTTAGGGATGAAACACTCTTGGAATTCTTTCTCAGGAATTCGTGAACTAAGTAGTCAAAGGACAGGTTTTTCTAAGGTCTGTTGAGCCACTTCAATTAATTTTTTGCATATCTCCAACCTTTCCTTCTCTAGGTCACCTCTAGGATATTCTCTTTCATGTTGTTCGATGGTAGGTCGTGCTCTTATTCGTGCCTTGTACGCCTGAATCCACATGGCTAATTCTTCAGGCATGGGATCTGCTAAAACTGATCCTACCTCTTCTTTTTTTGACTTTCCTTTCCGATTTTCTTCTTCCTCTTCTTGTTTCTCTTTTAGATTTTGTTCGCTCTTCTCAATTTCCTTCTTTTGTAGCAATTTCTTTTCCTTTATCCTATCTCTACGGTTCTTCCATCTTTGTGTTCGTTTGCTTACAACACTTTTCTCAGGCTCTTCCGAGTCTTCAACTACTTGAGGTGTAGGTGTGTTCACCTTTCTGTAGCTTTGATTATGTTCTTCAGTTTTTTCCGGGGTCTCTCTAGCTTTAGCTCTAGTTATTGCTTTCAATGGTACAATGTACTCCTTATCGCTTCTTGATGATTCTATCACTTCTATCACGTTAATCTGCACATTAGAGTTAACTTTGTTGGGGTTCTTGGTGCAATCTCTGAAAAGGTGTTCTTTACCACAATCACTACAGTATCCTTCCCAGACTCGCTGTGGTGGTGGTGGGTTTGGTAGTGTACATTCTTTGATATAATGATCACCTCCGCATCTATAACATGGTCCTCTAGGTACAGGCTATCTGGGGGGTATGGATGCCCTACGGGCTGTGTACATCAATGACACATAGTCCTGCTCATATCCGTAGGAACTATGAGGTGCTTCCATGCCATATGCATATGGTTCGTACATTTGTCCATATTCTATCATAGAGCTCTCATAACTGGGATAGTTTCCTTGACTATGGTCATAAGATGAGTCATATGGTTCTTTACTAGGCAATGGTGTGGCTGGGACTATTGCTCTCTTTAGGTTTTCTTCAGGTTGAGCCATTTTCACTGGGACAAAATTCTGAGGATGGGGTGGTTGTTGTCCTAACACCGGTTGTGGTTGATTGTAACTTTGATAAGCATATGGTCGTGGTACAGGTGTCTGCTACTGATATGTGGGATATCTAAAGGCTTCACCTCCTTGATCTCTCTGAGGGTATTCGTAAGATCTCATGAGCGGTTGTGTTGGTCTTGCTTGCCTATTGTAAGGACAATTTTCTGAGCTGTGATTTGTGTATTTTTGTTCTATGTTGCAATATTGTAAAGTTCCTGGAACGGGTGGTCTATTGTAAGCATAGGCAGGTGGTGGGACTATTCCCCTAGTGCACAAATGAGAGGGATGATCACCTCCACAATGCATACATCTTCTAAGCATGGGCACTCTCATTGGGTTGTTGGGGTAGTTCCTCTGTCCTTGAACATTCAACTTCTTTGCGACTAAGTCGGCTATTTCCTCTACATTGTTCTTAGGGTTTGATGTGCTGCTGGCTGAATCTTCACTTTTGATACTACCTTGAGGTATTTTCAGATCCTCCGCTAGATTTTCTTCTAAGTCAATACATTCTTGCAAAGTTTGTACTCTTTTCACATACACCAGAGATCTTAATGATCTATTCAATAATCCTTCCAAAAATAATGACACCATCTTGTTTTGAGTAGGTCTCGCTTCTACTGGGCACCTATCCACATAATGTTTGAATCTTCTTGCTGCCAATCTCATTGATTCCGTAGGAGCTTGCTTAAAGCTATGGATTAATGATGACGAGTTGTTTTTAATTCCAGAATTAGTGAATTCCTCAATCATTTCTTGATAGACTTGTTCCATATTTTGAAAATTGTTAGGATCTAGTGGCTGGAACCAAGCTAAAGCTGTGTCTGTTAAAGTTAGACCAAAAGACTGATATTGGATAAAAAAATCTTCTACTTGTTCAGATCTGATTACTTGCTTGAATTCAGCTATATGATTGTAAGGTTCACTAGAGCCATCATAGTGATTTCCCATGCATTTGGCCACTTGAATTGGCCTTAATCTTCTTCCTGCTTCAGGCGGTCTAGGCATCAGAGGGAAAACTAGTCTTCCAATGGGTATACCAGGTCCTCTTGCTACAGGTGGTCTAACTGGGGTAGGAATTCCATTTCTTGGATCCAGAGGTGGCTGAGGCCGATAATTAGGGTTATTTGCAGGCATAGCAAACTGCACATGTGGTCTAATTGGGATTTGAGTTTGTTGTGTTTGTTCTGACTGTTGAAATGAATTATTCTGAGAGGTTCCATGTGGGTTTCGTGAAGTAGTGGCTTGATCCCTCGGGGGAAACACTGGAATGTTCTGATATTTCAACCCGGATCTCTCTGAATCTGTTAGGGGCCAATACCTTCTCTGATTCTTGTCCAAATATGTGATGATGGTGGGGAAGTCAGGATCTTGTAACTCATAAACCGTAACTGGATTAGGGGCTGCTACCCATATTGAAGAGTGGGCTCTAAGGAGATGCTCCATTCCATTGATCAAATACACATCCATTAAGGAGTCATCTTGGGGAACCAAGTCTCCTCTCCAAACCCTAACAACAGTAGATCTCCCTCTAGGTGTGGTCACTTGCTCTTCATTCCCGTCTTCATTAAGGTTTGGAGCAGTGTTTTCTTCCCCAAGTTCATTGATATTTTCAGGATGTTCTGTAACAACATACTGGATATCCCTTTTATCCATATACAATCCTCCTTCATACTTAACTGCTCGCCTAGGCACTATGTAAGCATCTGAAGCTTTCTTCAGTCTGGCCACTTATCGGTTTAGTCCATCTAGGTATATGGGTATCTCATGTTGATTGGTGGTCACATATTCTAAAGATGTCCGATATTCTCCCTCAATAATTGACATCATGCCAATCATTGGTACAGTGTTTTGCATATCCTTTGAAGCCATATGAATTTCTTCTTCTGACTCACTAGAGGTTTCAGAATAATGTGAATGGCTACTTGGTTCGGCTACACTTCCTACAGAAGAGATCACACTTCTTCGGCTTCCTAGGGTTCTCTCGGACCTAAGGTTCATTCACTTTAGAGTTCTAATTAACCTTGGCCACCCTCTAGCTTCTAGAGTTCTTCACTAAGGGTCAGACTTCTAGAAAATTTGATTGGGAAAGGACTGACTATGAAACCCCAAGTCACAATACTTGAACCCCAAAAATTCACGATACTCAACCTTTGAACCAGAAACGATACACGATACTTCAGAAGACGATATACGATACTTGACAAAAGATGATACTCGATACACGGTACTTGATAAGTATCGCGATCAGCGATCACACGATACTCGATACTTGGTAAACACGATACTTGTGGAACTCGATACACGATACTTGCGAAGTATCACGATCTGAATTATACGACGCACGATACTTGGAAAATACACGATACTCGATACACGGAAAATACACGATACTCGATACACAAGAAATACGATACTCGATACACGGGCAAGTATCGCGATGAAAGTCAAAGCGATACTCGATACTCGTCCAGTATTGGGAAAGTAGTCTCCGCGATACCTGATTTCCAACAAATATCACGATCTTGAAACTCACGATAAACGATACTTATCAAGTATCGCGATCTGAATTACACGATACACGATATGTGATATCTATCAACTATCGTGAGAAATTCTCAACGATACCCGATACTTGTCAAGTATCGTGATACTCAACCACAGGAGATCACGATAGTTGTGAGGTATCGTGATACTCGACTGCGGGAGAACACGATACTTGACACTTTCCAATTTTTAACTAGAGTTTCTTGGATTTTGAATGGAGGCAAGTGTTTTCTAATCTCATCTACCCTCTCCTCACTCTCTGTATCACCCAAAATATACTTTCTAAACCCTGTAAGACCCTCACGATACCTACAACAAATCATTGGCAATGATACTTAATCTTAATTGATGAAGATGAGTAGTAGATTGAATTGCAAACCTTAGAGGCTCTTTCCCAATTCTTCTATCACGCTCTCTCGCTCTGCGCTGCTCCCAATCCCTTTGCTTATCAGAACGTGATACTCGACAGAAGGCTCTTACGATACTTGTTGTGCAGACACGTAACTTGCAAAAGACAATTTTTTTGGCTTTTATACCTTTTGAGAAATTTTCCTAATTACAAAAACTCAACAAGACTAAAGTTGACGGCTGCTCTAACTTCCTAACTACTCCCTTCTTCCTCCTACTCTACTCACTCAACTCACTTCCCTAGGTTAACAACTCACTGCACACACTTCAAGTGAGAAGTAGTAAGTGCGGATGAATATGACTTACCAAAGAAGAGAAAATCACCACTCCTCCACTCACTTCAATGCAAAAAGCTACTTACCATCACACGAATGCCTTGGTTTGATTCGACACTCCCCGACAACGGTGCCAAAAAATGTGTGTACCTAAGAACCAACTTAGGGACTTGTGGAGAAAGAGACTATACCTCAATCCCCCTCAAGTGCATATAGTGGGGATTCACGCTTTAATTATCAATCTGATGAGCATCAAAACCTAGCCGAGTGTATGAAGAAATGCATTCAAATGATGATCAATGCAAATGTGCTTCCCAAAGAGTGCAAACAAGGCAAAGACTAAACCAAACAAGGTTCAACTGTCAGTCATGGTGTCGCGATACTTGGTGCAGCAGCCAAAAGTAAATTGAGCTTTTCTCTCAACTCCAAGCTCCAAATATAGCAAATAGCATATGTTTTTCGAAGATCTCGAGAAGACGCATCCAATTGTGGTATTTTCACTCAATTCTGACACTTCTACTTCAAGTTATGAGCAAAATACTGAGTTGCGGGAGTGACCTTCCTACACTTAACCACTTCCTACACTTCACACACACCTTAACCACAGCAAACAAACACTTTCATGGATAGACAACACTTCCTAACACTCTTTTCAGCAACATACATGCATACAAGCTCACAAAGAAGATGATACGGAGAGGAGAAGACACAAATTCGAAATTCTGTGCTCTTGATTCTCACAATGGCAAAAAGTACTTACAAAGAGTCACAAATTGACTTTTATACTTGTGCCCTAAAAATGGCCCTTTCATACAAGAGACCGGCACTTTATTCACCAAAAAGGCTAATTTCCTACTAATTTACATGGGTAAGCTACTAATCTTCTGTGGAGATGCATCTAGAGGACTCCTCTATGCATTTACATCAGAAAATATATTACAAGAATGGTTATAATACAAAAATTGGGTGTCCAAATCGGAAAAATTTTGGGGCCCTTCTTTTTCTCTGCCTTTGTGCTCTCTTTGCTTTGCAACACTCTCCCCCTCTTTGTCTCTGTCGTCCCTTGACAGGCTTTACTTCTTGTCTTCATCTTCTTTAAGAGGTCTGAATACACGCACCCAGTGGTCGAAGAAGCGATAAGGACTGTCAGAGAATTTGTTATTTTATCCGATGTAAGTCCTTTGCTTCTGTTTTCCCCTTGATATCCCGTACATCAAAAATTTGGGTTGATGCATTCAGTTCGGTTGCCAGGCACGCCACCAGTGACCTCTTTCTAGCTTTTGGTCCTCTGATTTGTCCTGGTTGCACACATCTGACCCTATTGTATTGCTTTGAGCCTGTTTACTTTCTTTTCATCGCACGCTGTCAACGGAAGGATTATTACCTGCCAAATATTGTGGTTTCAGAACCGCTGGATATCTTCTTGCACATCTTCATGGATACTTTCCTGGCCCTGGTTCCTCCTTCCACCGACATGCTTTTTCCTTGATATGTGCCCCTGCGGGGCTCTGTGCAGAGATGGGTGTTGCGCCCCCGCGAGGCTTCCTGCAAAGATGTGTCTTCAAATAGTATCGTTCAATGAAGCTTCTTTCTTTGTCTTCTTCTTTTCTTCTTTTTGCTTGATTCTCCCTCAACAGTCAGGCTTCTGAGTTTGGGACTTAAGGGGCGTGTTATCTTGCAATTCTTGTTCCGGAGGTTTCCTACTTAATTTTACATCTTTCTTGTCCTCTTTATTTTTCTTCTTCAGCCATTTATTCCTAAGTTTTTCCCTTCTAGTCTTCCAAGTGTGCTTTTTCTTTGTTTGGTTACTTCCTCGTGGGTCTTTCGAATCTTCTACTATCTGTATCTTTGGCTCTAGGCTTTTATCCATTTCATGTTCAGATCTAATTCTGTCATTACTTGTCCTTTGGCTTGGGATCGAGTAATGGTTTTTAACAAGATTGTGTATTCTTTATCGCTTCCTGTCGAGGGAGAGTCAAGTAAGAAGAAGAAAAGAAGAAGACAACGAAAGAAGCAGCTTCACTAAAAAGAAATATCTGAAGACATATCTCTGCAGGAAGCCCCGAAGGGGCGCAACACCCATCTCTGCACAGAGCCCCGCAGGGGCACACACACCAAGGAAAGGACGTAACCCACATGGGTGCTTCAACCTCTTGATCTCTGGAAGGTCCAGATCGAAGACTGAAGCACCACATCTTCATGCCTTCCACTGGTGGCGTGCGTGGCAACCCAGAATTAATGAGCCTATAGGTGAATTAGACTGCACAATATCAGGTAGTCAGTCTAACTCCAAGGGTTGCGAGCAAGCAAGGCGAGTGCATCAGGCCCAGAGAATGTAAAACAAGAATTGAGAAGAGGCTGTCAAAACTGAACATCTGTTTTATAAATAGGTAACAATGAGCAAAGGTTGCGTGCAGAGAAAAGAAGTGAATAACATAGCAGGGTCCGATGTGTGCAACCAGGACAAATCAGAGCGCCTCTAAAACGTAATGCAAGATCAAGAATCAGGCAATACTGATCACTGGATGCGTGCGGACAACAAACTGATGACAAGAAGCAAAGCCTGTCAAGGGACGACAGAGACGAAGAGGGGGAGAGTGTTGCAGAGCTAAAGAAAGTACAAAGCAGAGAAAAAGACGGGCCCCAAAATTTTCCCGATTTGGACATCATATTTTTGTATCATACTCATTCTTGTAATATATTTCCCAAATGCACTAGAGGAGTCCTCTAGATGCATCCCCACAGAAGATTAGAGATTTACCCATGTAAAATAGTAGGAAATTAGTCTTTTAGTGAATAAAGTGCCGGTCTCTTGTGTGAAAGGACCATTTTTAGGGCACTAGTATATAAGTCAAATGTGACTCTTTGTAAAGAACTTTTTGCCATTGTGAGAATAGAGAGCACAGAAATTCGAATTTGTGTCTTCTTCACTCCATATCTTCTTCTTTGTGAGCTTGTATGCATGTGCATTGCTTGGAAAGAGTGCTTGTGAGTGTTGCCTATCCATGAAAGTGTTTATTTGTTGTAGGTAAGGTGTGTGCGAAGTGTAGGAAGTGCTGAAGTGTAGGAAGGTATTCCCGCGACTCAGTATTTTGCTCATAATTTGAAGTAGGAGCGTTAGAATTGAGTGAAACCACTGCCATTGGATGCGTCTTCTCGAGAGCTTCGAAATGGATATCCTATTTGCTATATTTGGAGCTCAGAGCTGAGAGAAAAGTCCAAAATACTGACGGCTGCTGCACCAAGTATCGTTTCGCCTGGACCAACAGTTGGAGCTTGTTTGGATAAGTCTTTGCCTTATTCACACTGTTTGAGTAGTTCATTTGCATTGATCATCACATGGTTGCATGTCCTCATACACTCGGCTAGGTTTGTATACTCTTTGGATTGATAATTAAAAGCGTGTATCCCCACTATATGCACTTGAGAGGGGATTGAGGTATAGTCTCTTTCTCCGCAAGTCCCTAAGCTGGTACTTAGGTCAACACACTTTTTGGTGCTGTTGCCGGGGAATGACGAATCAAACCGAGGCATTCGTGTGATGGTAAGTAGCTTTTTTGCATTGAAGTAAGTGGAGGAGTGGAACTTTTCTCTTCTTTGGTAAGTCATCTTCAGCCGCACTTGCTACTTCTCATTCTTGGAGTGTGTGTAGTGAGTTGTTAGTTTAGGGAAGTGAGTGGAGGGAGTAGATTAGAGTAGCTTTCACTTCTTGTCTTGTTGTTTCATTTTCAGTAGATAGAAAATCCCAAGTATAAAAGCCAAAAAGAGTCATTTTGCAAGTTACTTGTTTTTGAGCAAGTATCGTGAGAGAAACTGTCGAGTATCGTGTGCTGCACCAGAGATCGTGAGAGAGCAAACGGGCAAGCTGGGGTTGCACAGAGCAAGGGGAAGTGACAAAGAGATCATAGGAGCTACCAAGGTGAGCTAACCCACCATTTTAATCAAAATTTCTCAGCAAATCAAGTTAGGAAAGAAAAACGATCTGCGTCAGGTATCGTTTAGAACTTTCAGGGTAAAAAAGGAGTGAGTTGAGTGGTACAGAGAGTGAGGAGAGAGGAGAGGGACTAGTAAAACAAGTGCATTAAACCAAAACTTAAAAAATCTAGCTAAACTTTGTCGAAAGGGTCAAGTATCGTTTTACTCCCGCGGTCGAGTATCGCGATACTTAGCAAGTATCGTGACCTCCTGTGGTCGAGTATCGCGATATTTCCCTCCGATCGTGTATCGTTTCATACCGATCGCGATACTTGGTCAGAGATCGTTTTGCCAACGATCGTCGATCGTGTATCGTTTATCGTGTATCGTTTCGTGCCGGTCGCGATACTTGAGAAGTATCGTTTTGATCAAAGATCGCGATACCTCTCAGAGATCGAGTATCGTTTGGTCTTCAGAGATCGCGATACTTGATCAGTATCGTGTATCGTTTGGTTGTTCAAGTATCGTGTATCGTTTACACTAAAGATCGCGATACTTGTTGCCGATCGTGTATCGTCTTCATCGAAGATCGTGTATCGCGTGTGCCAAGTATCATTTATCCGAAGTATCGTGATAGTCAAGTATCGTGAGCGGTCGCGTATCGTTTGGGTTAAGTATCATGTATCGCTTCTCAGAGATCGCGATACTTACCAAATATCGTGTATCGTCGATCGTTCCAATTCAGAGATCCTGTATCGCGTGCTGCAAGTATCGTGTATCGCTTCTCAGGGATCGCGATACCTACCAAATATCGTGTATCGTCTTCTTCCAAGTATCGGTATCGTTTCACTCAAGCGATCGGTATCGTTAATCAGATATCGTGATATTTGTCAGGGATCGAGTATCGTCTAAACCCAGAGATCGTGTATCGTGGAATTTTGGAGACAAGTATCGTGATCTGGAAAAAATTCTTTTTCAGTCATTTTTTTCAGCCAAAGTCTTCTAAAAAATTTTTTGACCTTGAGTGAAGAGTGCCAAAGGCCCAAGGTTAGCAAAGACTGATCAGAGTGAGAAGTGGATGAACTTGAGATCCGGAAGAACCCTAGGAAGCCGAAGAAGTGTGATCTCTTCTGTAGGTAGTGTAGCAGAGCCAAGTGACCGTTCACATTATTCAGAGACCTCCAGTGAGTCAGAGGAAGAAATTCCCATGGCTTCAGAGGATATGCAGAACACAGTACCCATGATTGGCATGATGTCAATCATTGAGGGAGAGTACAGGACCTCCTTGGAGTATGTGAACACTAACCAAAATGAGGTCCCTATTTATTTGGATGGTCTCAACAGATCAATGGCTAGGTTAAAGAAAGCGTCAGAGGCTTACATAGTGCCTAGACCAGCAGTCAAGTACGTAGGGGGACTTTACATGGACAAAAGAGATACCCAATATGTTGTCACAGAACACCCAGAAAACATTAATGAAATTGGTGAAGAAAATAATGCTTCAAATTTAAATGGAGGAGGGAATGAGGAGCAAGTAACTACACCTAGAGGAAGATCTACGGTTGCGAGGATATGGAGAGGAGATCTGATTCCCCAAGATGACACCTTAATGGATGTATATTTGATCAATGGGATGGAGCATCTCCTTAGGGCACATTCCTCAATTTGGGAAGCTGCTCCTAATCGAGTCGCCATCTATGAGTTGCAGGATCCTGATTTTTCCACCATTATCACATATCTGGATAAAAATCAGAGAAGATATTGGCCCATAACAGAAGCAGAAAGAGCTGAATTAAAATATCAGAATATCCTAGTGTTCCCCCCTAGGGACCAAGCCACTACCTCAAGAAACCCACTTGGAACGTCCCATAATGATTCATACCAACAGTCGGGCCAAACACAACAAACACAACAAACTCAAATCCCTGTCAGACCTCCTGTGCAATTTGCAATGCCTGCAAATAACCCTAATTACCGACCTCAACCAACTATGGACCCAAGACATGGAATTCATGCTCCAGTCAGACCGCCGGTAGTAAGAGGACCAGGCATACCAATAGGAAGACCAATTTTCCCAGTGATGCCTAGACCACCCGAAGCAGGAAGACGACTAAGGCCAATCCAAGTTGCCAAATGCATGAGAAATCACTATGATGGCTCTAGTGAACCTTACAATCATATAGCTGAATTTAAACAAGTAATCAGAGCCGAACAGGCAGAAGACTTTTTGATTCAATATGAGTCCTTTGGTCTTACTTTATCAGACATAGCGTTAGCATGGTTTCAACCATTGGACCCTAATACCTTTCAGAATATGGAGCAGGTATACCAAGAAATGATTGAGGAATTTACTAAATCAGGAATTAAAAACAATTCTTCATCATTGATCCATAGCTTCAAGCAAGTCCCTACCGAGTCAGTGAGATTGGCTGCAAGAAGATTCAAGCAATATGTAGACAGATGCCCGGTAGAAGAGAGACCTACACAAAATAAAATGGTGTCTTTATTTTTGGAAGGATTGTTGAACGGATCCTTGAGATCCTTGGTGTATGTAAAAAGGGTTCAGACTTTGCAAGAATGCATGAAGGAATGCATAGACCTAGAAGACAACCTAGCAGAGGACCTGAAAATACCTCAAGGAAGCTTGAAAAGTGAAGATTCGGCCAGTAACTCTTCAATTCCTAAAAACAATGTAGAGGAAATAGCTGATTTGTTAGCGAAAAAGTTGAACGTTCAAGGACAGAGGAACTACCCCAATAATCCTATAAGAGTACCCATGCTCAGAAGATGTATGCAGTGCGGAGGAGATCATCCTTCTCACTTGTGTAATAGGGGAGTACTCCCACCACCTGCTTATGTTTATAATAGACCCACTGTCCCAGGACCTCTACAATATTGCAATGTAGAACAAAAATACACGAATCACAGCACAGAAAATTGCCCCTACAATAGGCAAGCGAGACCAGCACAGCCATACATGAGACCCTATGGATACCCTCAGAGAGATCAGGGAGGTGACGCTTTTAGATATCCCTCTTATCAGCCGCAGGCACCAGCGCCACGACCATATGCTTATCAGGGATACACCCAACCATAGCCAGTACTAGGACAACAACCGCCCCATCCTCAGAACGTTGTCCCAGTCAAGATTGCCCAACCTGAAGAAAACCTAGAGAGAGCAATAGTCCCAGCCACACCTTTGGTTGGTAACGAACCATATGACTCATCTTACGACCATAGTCAAGGAGCGTATCCCAATCATGAAAGCTCAATGATGGAATATGGACAACTGTATGAACCATATGCCTATGGCATGGAGGCACCAGATAGTTCATACGGATATGAGCAGGACTATGTGTCATTAATGTACACAGCTCTTAGAGCAACCATACCATCCCGACCCATGAACAGACTGTCTGTACCCAGAGGACCATGTTACAGGTGTGGAGGTGATCACTATATCAGAGAATGCACATTGCCAAACCCACCACCACCACAACGAGTCTGGGAAGGCTACTGTAGTGATTGTGGTAAGGAACACCTTTTCAGAGAGTGCCCCAAGAATCCCAACAAGGCTACATCTAATGTACAAATCAATGTAATAGAAGTACTTGAATCATCAGGGAGTGATAAAGAGTACACAATACCATTGAAAGCAATAACGAGAGCCAAAGCTAGCTAGAGAGACCCCTGAAAAACCACAAGAACACAATCAGAGTGACAAGGAGAGGGACACACCCATCCCTCAGAGAGTTGAAGACTCAGAAGAGCCGGAGAAAAGTATTGCAAGTAAAAGGTCCCAGAGATGGAAGCACCGAAGAGATAGGATAAAAGAAAAGAAGTTATTACAAAAGAAGGAAAAGGAGGAAAACGAACACAAACCAAAAGAGGAACAGAAAAAGAAAGAAGAAATTAAAAATGAACAATACAAAAAAGAAGAGGTAGGATCAGTGTTAGCAGATCCTATGCCTGAAGAATTAGCCATGTGGATTCAGGCATACAAGGCACGAGTAAGAGCAGGACCTACCATAGAGCAACACGAGAGAGAATATCCAAGAGGCGACTTAGAAAAAGAAAGACTAGAAATCTGCAAGAAATTGATAGAAGTTGCACAACAAACCTTAGAAAAACCTGCATCGCCTTTACCTAACACCCGAATTTCTGAAGGAGAGTTCCAAGAGTGTGTAAACATTCATGAAAAGCCTGAAGTAAGTAGAACACAGAATGACGAACGTGGTATTGAGAGAAGGGAAGGATCCATAGTTCCCGAAGTAGAAGGAGAATGGACTAAGGATCTATGGGCACGAGTTCAAGAGGACAAATGGAAGAAAGTGGAAGGAATTGAACCACCCTTTGTAGAATTAGAAGCAGAAAACGAAATAGAGGGTTCAATACCTGAACTAAATTCAGAGGAAATTTTTCCAATGGATGCAAGTGACCAAGGAGAGGAAGATGTAAAGGAACTGCCCAATTACATAGGGGAGTACGAACACAATTCATAATTGTATCGCATTCCCTCAATGAGGAAACGAGAAACGAACCCATCAGTCCAAACATCTGAGATCATACAACGCCTTAGAGAGGTAAAAATCCCTTGTACCCTAACATTCGAGGAACTGTTGAAGGTAAAACCACATTTGAAAGAGAAATTAATCAATCAATGGGAAGTCAAGGAGGAAAAGAAAGAGATAGCAGACGAAGTAAACACAGTGAGAATTCCAGTGGATAAGGTAGGAGACTTTAGTGAGGGAGATGAAGGAAATACCTGCCTTCCAATTACTTACAGGGGTTACACTACCAAAGCCATCCTAGATTCAGGAGCTGGTGTTGGTATTGCTACCAAAGAAATTTGGGAGAAATGGGGAAAACCAGCATTAAGACCAACACGCATGAAAATACAAATGGCAGATGGACATACGAAAAGACCCTTAGGATTGTTGGAACGAGTAGTCTTCACTATGTGTGGAGTGGAATTCGAACACACTTTAGCAATATGTCACTTTGAAAGGCCAAGCAATTATGAAATGATCCTGGGAAGGCCTTTCATGAGACAGTTAAAGGTCGTACAAGATTGGGGAAAAGATGCGGTATATCTACAACACGCAGCAACCACCACTAGAATAAACCTACATACGTACACTTATCAAGACGTTCCACCTCTACAATGGAATCAAATTCATAAGGAGGAAGACGATCAATCGATTCATAGTGTAGGATCTAGTAATCAATCTTGGATGAACGAAGACACTCATCTGTGGATATGCCAAGCTGCAAAGAAGGAAGAGGAGAGAAGAAAACGTTGGCAGCAAAAGCCAGGAATAGCGAGGTCTGTACAAGATCCAGCTTATATGCCACAAATATTTCCGGATGAAGAATTTGAACCTCACGGTTGGATGGAAATTTTAGCGACTCTCGATGTCTGTGTAAACGAAGAAGTAGTGACCATGAACAAATGTATCGATGAGGAGGGTTATGATGTTAGCCTGTATATGGTAGTCCTTCAGGAGGCAGAAGAAGGAGAAGTGATCGAGAAAGACTGGAAGGAGGACTACGAGAGCATTGAAATGGAGCCCGAACCAATGGATCTAGGGAATAGTACCACCAACATAAATATCACAGCCAAAGAAAAACACCAGGAACTCACACAGAAAAGGGAATTAGAATTTGAAAGAGAATCAGAAGATGAAGAAAATAAACCCCAAGACCAATTTGAGGTACCAGCTCACTTTAAAAAATATGAAGTGGAGGAGAGAAAAATCGCTATTCAAATGCCGAAAAGAGAAGCACAGCCTGGAATAGCATATGATAATAAGGAACAAACCAAGAAGATAGTTGTAACTGTAGAAGAAGGAGAGGAACGATGCACCTTCATAGGACAGGATGTCTCATTAGAGGAAGAACAAGAGTTAATTCGTCTCATAAGAGAATATCGGGATGTCTTTGCTTGGACCTATAAGGACTTGAAAGGAGTAGATCCATCTATATGTGCGCATAGAATCCCCATGACATCCGAAGCCAAACCTTCTAAACAAAGACCATATACCTATAATGATGTGTATTCAGCAAAAATAAAGGAAGAAATAGACAAGTTACTAGATGCTGGATTCATCTATGAGATTGAGCACACGGAATGGGTGTCACCTTTGGTGGTAGTACCGAAAAAGAATGGAAAGTTAAGAGTGTGCATCAATTTGAAGAAAGTAAATGCCGCGACCATAATGGATAGTTATCCTTTACCAATCACAGATCATCTCTTGGAAAGGGTAGCAGGGAAGGAAGTTTATAGCTTTCTGGATGGCTTTTCAGGGTATAATCAGGTAGCCATTGCTCCTGAGGACCAACATAAAACAACATTCGCAACGGAATGGGGAGTATACGCCTTTAGAGTCATGCCTTTTGGCCTAACTAATGCCCCAGCTACCTTCCAAAGATTGATGTGTCATGTGTTCAAGGAATTTCTGAGAAAAAGTATGGAGGTATACGTGGATGATCTTTGTACTTATTCAGCTATACGATCAGAGCATATCCCTGAACTAGAAAAGATCTTTGCCAAATGTCGACAATATCGAGTATGCCTCAATCTTGAAAAATGTGTCTTCATGGTTCGACAAGGAAAAATCTTAGGACATATTGTCTCTAAGAATGGGATTTCAACAGATGAAGACAAAATCAAAGTAATTCTGGATTTACCAAGACCTAAGACGGCTAAAGAAGTTCAAGCATTTATGGGACATTGTGGATACTATCGAAGATTCATACATATGTACGCCATAATTGCTAGACCTCTTTATGCATTATTGACTCTATTCAATTGGACCAAAGAATGTGAAAAAGCCTTCAACGAGTTAAAGAATCGATTGAGTTCAACACCAATCCTTCGAGTACCTAACTGGAATAAGCCGTTTCACATTCATGTGGATGCTTCCAAGTTTGCCATTGGTTGCATCTTAGCTCAACCTGCTGACACAAGAAAATTAGACCACCCTATAGCCTATGCTAGTAGACAGTTAAATCAAGCAGAACGCAATTATACTACCACGGAGAGAGAAGGCCTAGGGATGGTGTACGCAGTCAAAAAGTTCAGACATTACCTGTTGGCAAACAAATTCAAATTCTTCATTGATCATCAAGCCCTACTGTACCTAGTCAACAAGCCTTGTAATACAGGACGACTAGTACGATGGTTTTTATTGCTAATGGAATTTGATTTTGAAGTAGTAGTCAAGAAAGGAAATACCCACATAAGAGCAGATCACTTATCAAGAATGACCCATGGAGAACCACCCATATGAGTACTAGATGATCTGTCAGGTACGTACCTTTTTAACCTGGAAGTATGTCCTCAATGGGCAGAAAAGTTGATCCCTATACTTACACATGGACCTAAAGATGGGATCACACCAAACCAAACCCAAGACCTCTGGAAGACTAAAAACCTTCACATCATTGCGGGAAGTTTGTATCACCAGGATTCAAGTGGATTATTAATGAGATGCGTGGAAGAAGAGGAACAAGAAATGTGGCTTCAGAAAGCACATATAAACCAATGGAAAACTCATTTGAATGCAAATGGAACGTGGCAAACACTCAAGAGATTTGGCATATATTGGCCAACCATGCAAAGAGATGCACATAACTATGTGTCAACCTGTCAGAACTGTCAAGAACAAATCCCAGATGAGAACTCTACCTTATGCTATTCTACCATAGCACCAAGATAGAGCATGCCTCTGGTAAAGTTCTTGAAAACTCAAGAATACCCAGAAGGAGCCACTATAGCAAGGAAACGTGCTCTTGAAGAACAAAGTAAGGATTATGCCATCATAGGAAAACAACTTTTCAAACGAGGGAAAGATAACCAATTACGAATGTGCATTTACGAAAACGAATATCTTTCTGTTTTAGAGATGGCTCATACAGGAGCTGTAGGAGGACACTTCTCTGCAGATAAAACAGCAAAAATGATCCTCTTTGCTGGAATGTGGTGGCCAACTCTACACCAAAATGCCATAACATATGTGCAACGGTGTGATACTTGTCAACGAACGAAATATCCAATTAGAAGAGATGAGATGCCACTTAGACCCATGATGAGCACTAGAGCTTTCACGAAATGGGGAATAGATTTCATAGGACCTATTAGCCCACCAGCGAAAGGATCCCATGCCGAGTATATAATTGTAGCCACAGATTACCTGACCAAATGGATTGAAGCCAAAGCAACCAAGAAAAATGACGCAAAAACCACAGCCAAGTTTCTCTTTGAGAACGTTTTCACTAGATTTGGACTACCAATAGAAATTGTGAGTGATAGAGGTACGCACTTTGTTAATGAAGTTATAGAAGCCTTATTGAATGAATTCTTGGTAATTCATAAGAAATCAGCTCCTTATCACCCACAAGCCAATGGAGAAGCCGAAAGTTCGAATAAAATCTTGTGTACAGTTCTCACCAAAATTGTTAACAATGGTAGATCGGATTGGGATAAGCAGTTACATCATGCTTTATGGGCATTTCGAGTAGCCTATAAAACCGCCATAGGCACTACTCCTTTTAACTTAGTATATGGACAAAATGCTATTTTGCCAATTGATTTCTTAATTCCCACTCTGAGAGTAGCAACTACTTACGAGTGGACAGGACATGAACTATTAGCTCAATTGGATCAAATAGAAAAGCTTCACGAAACTAGGTTACAAGCAGTAGCAGGCATTTATGCTGCTAAACGACGACAAAAAGCCTACTTTGACGTGCACATTAAGGACAAAAATTTGAAGGAAGGAGATTTAGTTTTGGTATACACCTTGAAACAACACGCTAAGAAGTTGCAAAAGAGAGGATATGGTCCATTAATGATTAATCGCATATCTACAAGTGGAGCCATTAGCTTAGCAACCTTAGATGGAGACGTGTTACCAAACTACATCAGTGGGTGTAGAGTAAAAAAATATTTAGAACCATTGACCGAAGAAACAATGTCTCGATTACTCAAAGGCAAGAATAGACGTATAGAGGAGGAAAGGATACGAGAAGAAGCGAGACAGGAAGCATTGGAAAGAATAAAGAAACGGAAAGAGTGGATGAGAGAGCGAGATGAGAGATATCGACTAGGAGAAGAACTCATCCCAATGGCTAATTTTAGAGCCACTCAAAACATAGGATCGCAAAGAACACAACCATATCTAAATTTGGGAGCAGGTAAAACGGAGTACCACTTGGTGGACGCTCTCATTGACATAGAAGCTGCTGTAAGCTGCATCAAGCTTTCTTTGACCCAAAAACTCAAGGAGGCAGTACGCCCATCGATGGCCCAATTGATAGGAATAGGAGGAACAATTACTCAATGCATAGGTGAGATCACCTTACCGTTGCATCTTGGCAACAACACTATGGAACAAAAGTTATTAGTGTGTCATGATCAAGATTTACTTGAAGAGGTAGTGTTAGGCCAAGACTGGATTTACGAATATGAAGTGACCATTCAATTGGCGTTAGGATACATCTCAGCCAGGATACGACATCGTGAAGTATTCAGTCTGCTAGACGAACGACCAATCAAATCTGTGAGCATGGAGCAAAAAGTTCATTCTAAAGAAAAAAGTCCTAAATGTAGGATCACTAGCACTATAGAGACATCTTCGTCAAGTACTATATGTGCGGACACATTGAATTCTAATTGCACACAATCTTCTAGTCTAGCAAGTCATGAGAGTGTCAATCTATCTGAAACCCACCTCACCGAAGCACCATGCATAAAAGGGACTAGTCCTCTGAGTAATTCAAAATCTGTACCCATTAAAATATACCCTATTCCATACTCTAACCAAGCGTGGATAAAGAAAGATGAAATGGAGGAATATCTTCGACGACAGAAGCACAACCGACATCAGAACAAACAATCAAAGGAGAAACCAACTCAGTCTGAACAACGAAGTCATCGACGAATTGCTACAATATGGATCCCAAAGAAAGTAGTAGCCGCTCAACAGGATCGTTCGCAAATCTGGATTCCTAAGTCATGCGCTACAAAGAAACCAAACCGAAATGATGATCCTCAGCACAAGAAGAACCAATATGGTCCACAGGCAAAATAGCCACAAAAAAAGAGTTACTGGAGAAAGAAGGAGTCTGTAATGGCAACCCAAGCCATTCCGAGATTTACAAATCAGATAAAGCAGACATACAACAAGAAAGGAGCCACATTCATCGGAATGAGGCAACATACGACAAAGCCCAGCAAAAGGAAGCAGATTTGGATACCGAAAGACAAAACGAACGGCATGCATCAACCAACTACTTCCAATTGCACACATATGGAGCCTTCGAGACCCAAAGTATGCATGATAGGGCCACATTACAAGGCCAAGCATTCGGCACATCCTTCTTCTATTTCAGGATAGTCAAGCACATTTTCCTCAGGGGGAAATAGGAGAGCACTTGTACATACATTAAGAAAATTACTCTGAAAAATTTAATAACCGCTTCGGCTATAAGCTAACTTTTCTGTTTTCCTTTTCAGATGAAAATATAAAACTACCTAAAAATGTGAAAAATCCAGGTATTACCTTTCTCACACCCACGGGAAAGGGACGACACCATTCACTCGGAGTAATATCGAGCTTATGACAAACAAATAAAGGAGGATTTCTACTAATATATGGCAACTAACTCATACTCTATATTGAGTGCAGATGGCGTCTACTGATTCAGAATCTACGCAACAGGAAGAGGTGCAGCTTCTTCCATTGGAATCAGTAACAAGAGCAAGAGGCCATTGGTTTCGTGATGACCAATCAGTCTCGGAACTCATTTTCATGGCAACCATCAAGATCATGGATACAGATCACTACTTTCCAATCGTGTCACAGGATTTCAAGACAATAATACAAGGATTACCTCATATTGAAGATGTATGGACACAAGCAGGCATAGAGGCATTTCCCAAATTGCCTATCTATGTTCCAGATTTTCAGAGATGTGCACAGGTAATGAATACCATGCAACCTGCCGCAACAAAAATATCAGTTCCAGAAGCACACGTCTTGGATAAAGTTGGATTTTGGAAGACCATCTGTTGACCTAAGTATCAACTTAGGGACTTGCGGAGAAAGAGACTATACCTCAATCCCCTCACAAGTGCATATAGTGGGGATACACGCTTTTAATTATCAATCCAAAGAGTATACAAACCTAGCCGAGTGTATGAAGATATGCAATCATGTAATGATCAATGCAAGTGAACTACTCAAAGAATGTAAATGAGGCAAAGACTTATCCAAACAAGCTTCAACTGTTGGTCATGGCGAAACGATACTTGGTGCAGCAGTCGTCAGTATTTTGGACTTTTCTCCCAGCTCCGAACTCCAAATATAGCAAATAGCATATGCGTTTCGAAGCTCTCGAGAAGACGCATCCAATGGCAGTGGTTTCACTCAATTCTGACGCTCCTACTTCAAGTTATGAGCAAAATACTGAGTCGCGGGAAATACCTTCCTACACTTCAGCACTTCCGACACTTCGCACACACCTTACCTACAGCAAATAAACACTTTCATGGATAGAAAACACTCACAAGCACTCTTTCCAAGCAATACACATGCACACAAGCTCACAAAGAAGAAGATACAGAGTGAAGAAGACACAAATTCGAATTTTTGTGTTCTCTATTCTCACAATGGCAAAAGTTGTTTACAAAGAGTCACATTTGACTTATATACTAGTGCCCTAAAAATGGTCCTTTCACACAAGAGACTGGCACTTTATTCACTAAAAAACTAATTTCCTACTATTTTACATGGGTAAATCTCTAATCTTCTGTGGGGATGCATCTAGAGGACTCCTCTAGTGCATTTACAAAGGGAAATATATTACAAGAATGAGTATGATACAAAAAATATGATGTCCAAATCGGAAAAATTTTGGGGCCCGTCTTTTTCTCTGCTTTGTACTTTCTTTAGCTCTGCAACACTCTCCCTCTCTTCGTCTCTGTCGTCCCTTGACAGGTTGTAGCTGTTCGTCAGCTGATTACTTCTTTTCTCCGCACGCATCCCTTGGTCAGTTTTGTCTGTAGTTAAACAGACATGTAGATTTGATGGCCTTCTTGATTCAAGCTCTACTACTCGAGAGCCTGCTGCATTTGTTTTGCCTGTTGACTTGGGTTGCCACGCACGCCACCAATGACTAGGAATGTGCTGTTCTTAGTCACCCTCTTAAACTTTTCAGCCTCTACCCCTTTCCAACTTTTGGTCCTCTGATTTGTCCTGGTTGCACACATCTGACCCTGTTGTATTGCTTTGAGCCTGTTTGCTTTCTTCCACCGTGCAGGACCTGGATGTTTTGCCTTTTCGCTTGATGCGTGCCCCTGCGGGGCTTCTTGTAGAGATATATCTTCAGATCTTGCTTTTTAGTGAAGCTGCTTCTTTCGTTGTCTTCTTCTTTTCTTCTTCTTACTTGATTCTCCCTCAACAGTGCCCCCCTCCTGGACTCTGTCGTCCCCGACAGGCTTTGATAAGCGACGGGCATATGTTTGATAAACTCTTTGCTCTGTATCATTCAGCAAATTTGCTTCACGTATCATGAGTTGTTTCTATTGTTCTGCCTTTACACCATCATTGGGTGGCTGTCTGTGATCTGCGAAGAAGCTGAGTTCATATGCCACTAATCTGGCATTTAAATTGGATGACATTTTCAAAAAAATCTCTGAATCCATCTCAAAAAATCCTGTAAAGAAAGCTTCTTCGAAAGTCTGCATATATACACTTGGCAAGAACATAATTCTAGAATAATATGCCATTATTGTTGGGCGGCTAGGCATAACGGATAGATCAAAAATGAGTATCTCCGTGCCCTGATTAATACCTATGAAGTTCAAAAAGGTGTAGGCCGCATGCTTGAATACCTTTAAGACTGTGAGTATCATGCTAAGTATTTTGTTGGTCATTTTTACAGTTAAATCAGGTACTGTCGCATAATTCTGTAGCCAAAATTCTATGGTTTTGACCATATAGTCTTCCGTTGGCAAGTAGTTATATGGCGGGCTCGGAAGCATGGGATAATTGAGCCACTGCTTATTGATAGTGCCGCTTCTTTGCAAATCCAAAAATTCCCTGGTATCCCTTCTGCGTGGAATTGGACAAAATGAAGGGTTTACCTGGAATGCATATGGTGCTGCTTGCCAATGCACCCGTTGTGTGGGATGTTTCTCCAAAAATTTTCGTCGCCACACTGGTTGTGCAGCTTCAAACTCTGCTTGCGTGTATGCGAATGTGTCATGTTTGAAATTCAGCTGCTCATCTGGACTCTTCTGTGTAATCTTCGTTATATAACGTCTTGTTTTCTCTTTCAAGAGTCCGTATGGAATATTGAATGGCTTCATAATTTTGTCAACCGGGACACCACTAGTGCCCGTTCCTTCTGACTTATTTCTGCACTATAGGGCATTGGATGATCATCATGTATATCCGCCATCTGCTCACGTATTGGAGAATTATAGATCGGGTGAGATAGAGGACTTACCTCTACCTCGTCAGTAGAATTTTCCTTATCTGGCACTACTGGTGTCCGGATCGGTGCTTTCTCTTTTATTTGAGTCTTCAGCTGTTCTATGCATTCATCTTTATCTTTGACTTCTTGCATGGCTGCCCTGAGTGCTTCTTTTGCTGCAAGTAACTCATTTCCGATTTCAGCCACATTATCCATGTTTTCACTGTAGCTTGTTACTAGTTTTCCATGTGCTGTATTTAACTGCTTTTTTAATTCATTTATCTCTTGACTGTACTTCTGCTCCGACTCTTCTCTTAGTGTGCACTCTCGTCTTAGCGAATCTGCATATTGTGTGATCTGATCTCTTAATTCTTTTTCGTTCGTTTCTGAGAATTCCTGTTGCTCGATCGGTTGATCATATAATAATGATTTCATTAATTATTTATTCCTGTTTCTCAAAGTGTCATTTTCTTCCATATACACCTTTAGCTGTGTCTCGAGCAACGTACTTCTAGCTCTCATTCTTTCTTTGTCCGCCTCGCTTGCATCGTATAATCTCTGTAAATTTGCGTATTGTGCTTGGAGTTCTTGATGCTGAGTGAGTAATGATTCGTATTGTGTTTTTGTTTCGAGCAACTCATTGCTTTTGACCTTCATATCTTTTTGTGCCTGGATGAGTTGTGATGACAGTTGTTTGCTCATTATCTGGAATTGACTTTTTTCTTGCATGGCTCTATCATAATTTGCATCTATTTCCATCATCTGTTGTTGGGTATCCATCGCTGTCTGAATCATTTGCTTGACTACCGGTTTCAGTTGAGTAACATCCACATTAAGCCATGTTTTTGGTATATTTGGTTCTTCTCTGGTATTGATATCTTTTCCCTGTGCAATATGTAATGTAGTGTCATGGGGCTGCCTAATCTGAAGCTAGATCCTTGGCTCAGCCCCCATGTTTGCCTGCTTTTCTTGAGGTGTGTCATCCGGTACCTCGATCACAGTTTGTTCTTTGATTTGTAACTCCTCTGCTTCCTTACCTACTGGAGTTTGTTCTTCCTCTTTAATAGGTTGTTGTACGTGTGTAGCACTGGTTGTATCTTCCTTGATGCTTATCTTTGTAGTGTCATTCAATTGAATGACATGCTCCTGTTCTACGGGATCTTCTACATTCTGTTCCTTTTCTTTATGACTTCTTGGCGTCACTTCCACTTGATCGATCTCATTCCATTCATCTTCTTGTGTTTCTGTTCGTATATCAGTGTCCAAGTTATCTTTTTCAGGGCTGGAGTCCGTATTTGTACTAGAATCATCGATCCCTAGTTCTTTGTATCTTCCTTGCATATATTGATGTGTTTCTTCGAGGGCAGCGGAAAGATCTCTCTTTGTAATCGGCATTTGAGCCGTCGTGATCTTTGGTAAGAGATGAGTTCTCTTTGATTGTGGTGTAGCTTGGGCTTCCTCCTCCCGTAAACGCTTTGTACCCCTCATGGGTTTTTGTGTGCTGGTTCCCGCTTCTTCAACCATAACCATTGCTTTCTTCTTCTTAGGGACCGTAGCAGATTTTGCATACTTGGCTAGCCCTTCTGAGTTCAGCATCTCCCGTAAGCAATTTTTCATCTCAAGAGCTTCATATATCAATAGTGTTAATGCAGAACTGCCATTCAAAAACTTCTTCTGTCCCCATTTCTTCTGGGCTTCAAATAACCTTTCTTGGACATACCCCGTCAAATTGATTTTGTTTCCTATTTGTCGCATGGCATGCGATAATAATTGGACTACAATTTTTTGTGGAGCTGTGTATCTGTGCATGCTGGGGAAGCAAAAATGTTGATGTACGAGACGGACAGCATCCTCTATGTCTATTCTGTTTATCTCCAAAAATGATCTCTTCTTCGGATCATGGCACTCGTCTTTGACACTAGTAATTCCTGCTTGATTCCATCCAAAAGCTTTATTGATTATTTCGTGAGTGAATTGGATGGTTTTCCATGTCCCTACTTTATCCAATACTCGTGCTTCTGGGACAGATATTTTTGTTGCAACCGGTTGCATGGTATTCATGACTTGTGCACATCTTTGAAAGTCTGGAACATAGATAGGCAATTTGAGAAATGCCTCTATGCCTGCTTGTGTCCATACATCTTCAATATGAGGTAGCCCCTGTATGATCGTTTTGAAGTCCTGTGACATGATAGGAAAATAATGATCTGTATCCATAATTTTGATTGTTGCCATGAAGATTAGCTCCGCCACTGGTTGATCATCTCGGAACCAGTGACCTCTTGCTTTTGTAATGGCCTCGAGTGGGAAAGGCTAGACCTCTTCCTCTTGTGTAGCTTCAGAACTAGTAGACGCCATCTACACTCAATATAGAGCATGAATTAGTGCCCATATATTATCAGAAATCCTCCTTTATTTGTTTGTCATAAGCTCGATATTGCTCCGAGTGAACGGTGTCGTCCCTTTCCCGTGTGTGTGAGAAAGGTAATACCTGGATTTTTCACATTTTTATGTATTTTTATATTTTCATCTAAAAAGGAAAACAGAAAAGTTAGTTTATAGCCGAAGCGATTATTATTAGTTGTAAATCGCGAAATGGTTCGGGTTGCCATTACAGACTCCTTCTTTCTCCAGTAACTTTTTTGTTGTGGGTGTTTTGCCTGTGGACCATATTGGTTTTTTTTGTACTGAGTATCATCGTTTCGGTTTAGTTTCCTTGGAACGCAAGACTTAGGAACCCAGATTTGCGAACGATCCTGTTGAGCAGCTACTACTTTCTTTGGAATCCATATTGTAGCAATTTGTCGATGACTTCGTTGTTCAGACTGAGTTGGTTTCTCCTTTGATTGTTTGTTCTGATGTCGGTTGTGCTTCTCTCGTCGAAGATACTCCTCTACTTCATCTTTCTTTATCCACGCTTGATTAGAGTAAGTAATAGGGTATAATTTAATGGGTACAGATTTTGAATTACACAGAGGACTAGTCTCTCTTATGCATGGTGCTTCGGTGAGGTGGGTTTCAGATAGATTGACACTCTCTTGGCTTGCTAGACTGGAACATGGTGTGCAAACAGAATTCGATGTGTCCGCACATATAGTACTCGATGAAGGTGTCTCTATAGTGCTAGTGATCATACATTCAGGACTTGGTTCATTAGAATGGACTGTTTGCTCCATGCTCACAGATTTGATTGGTCGTTCGTCTAGTAGACTGAATACTTCACGGTGTCCTATCCTAGCTGAGATGTATCCTAACGCCAATTGAATGGTCACTTCATATTTGTAAATCCAGTCTTGACCTAACACTACCTCTTCAAGTAAATCTTGGTCATGGCACACTAACAGCTTTTGTTCCATAGTGTTGTTGCCAAGATGCAATGGTAAGGTGATCTCACCTATGCATTGAGTAATTGTTCCTCCTATTCCTATCAATTGTGCCATCGATGGGCGTACTGTCTCCTTGAGTTTTTGGGTCAACGAAAGCTTGATACAGCTTACGGCAGCTCCTGTGTCAATGAGAGCATCTACCAAGTGGTACTCTGTTTTACCTGCTCCCAAATTTAAATATGGTTGTGTTCTCTGCGATCCTAGGTTTTGAGTGGCTCTAAAATTAGCCATTGGGATGAGTTCTTCTCCTAGTCGATATCTTTCATCTCGCTCTCTCATCCACTCTTTCCGTTTCTTTATTCTTTCCAATGCTTCCTGTCTTGCTTCCTCTCGTATTCTTTCCTCTTCTATGCGTCTATTCTTACCTTTGGTTAATCGTGACATTGTTTCTTCGGTTAATGGTTCTAGATATTTTTTCACTCTACACCCACTGATGTAGTTTGGTAACACATCTCCATCTAAGGTTGCTAAGCTAATGGCTCCACTTGTAGATATACAATTAATGATTAATGGACCATATCCTCTCTTCTGCAACTTCTTAGCATGCTGTTTCAAGGTGTATACCAAAACTAAATCTCCTTCCTTCAAATTTTTGTCCTTGATATGCGCATCAAAATAGGCTTTTTGTCGTCTTTTAGCAGCATAGATGCCTGCTACTGCTTGTAACCTAGTTTCATGAAGCTTTTCTATTTGTTCCAATTGAGTTGATAATTCATGTCCTGTCCAATCGTAAGTAGTTGCTACTCTCAGAGTGGGAATTAAGAAATCAATTGGCAAAATAGCATTTTGTCCATATACTAAGTTAAAAGGAGTAGTGCCTATTGCGGTTTTATAGGCTACTCGAAATGCCCATAAAGCATGATGTAACTACTTATCCCAATCTGATCTACCATTGTTAACGATTTTGGTAAGAACTGTACACAAGATTTTATTTGAACTTTCTGCTTGTCCATTGGCTTGTGGGTGATAAGGAGCTGACTTCTTATGAATTACCAAGAATTCATTCAGTAAGGCTTCTATAACTTCATTAACAAAGTGCGTACCTCTATCACTCACAATTTCTATAGGTAGTCCATATCTAGTGAAAACGTTCTCAAAGAGAAACTTGGCTGTGGTTCTTGCGTCATTTTTCTTGGTTGCTTTTGCTTCCACCCATTTGGTCAGGTAGTCTGTGGCTACAATTATATATTCAGCATGGGAACCTTTAGTTGGTGGGCTAATAGGTCCTATGAAGTCTATTCCCCATTTCGTGAAAGCTCTAGCACTCATCATGGGCCTAAGTGGCATCTCATCTCTTCTAATTGGATATTTCGTTCGTTGACAAGTATCACACCGTTGCACATATGTTGCGACATCTTGGTGTAGAGTTGGCCACCACATTCCAGCAAAGAAGATCATTTTTGCTGTTTTATCTGCAGAGAAGTGTCCTCCTGCAGCTCCTGTATGATCCATCTCTAAAACAGAAAGATATTCGTTTTCGTGAATGCACATTCGTAATTGGTTATCTTTCCCTCGTTTAAAGAGTTGTTTTCCTATAATGACATATTCTTTACTTTGTTCTTCAAGTGCACGTTTCCTTGCTGGAGTAGCTCCGTCAGGGTATTCTTGAGTTTTCAAGAACTTTACCAGTGGCATGCTCCATCTTGGTGCTATTGTAGAATAGCATAAGGTAGAGTTCTCATCTGGGATTTGTTCTTGACAGGTTTGACAAGTTGACACATAGTTATGTGCATCTCTTTGCATGGTTGGCCAGTATATGCGAAATCTCTTGAGTGTTTGCCACATTCCATTTGCATTCAGATGAGTTTTCCATTGGTTTATGTGTGCTTTCTGAAGCCACATTTCTTGTTCCTCTTCTTCCACACATCTCATCAATAATCCACTCGAATCCTGGTGGTACAAACTTCCCGCAATGATGTGAAGGTTTTTAGTCCTCCAGAGGTCTTGGGTTTGGGTTGGTGTGATCCCATCTTTAGGTCCATGTGTAAGTATAGGGATCCATTTTTCTGCCCATTGAGGACATACTTCCAGCTTAAAAAGGTACGTATCTGGCAGATCATCTGGTACTCCTATGGGTGGTTCTCCATGGGTCATTCGTGATAAGTGGTCTGCTCTTATGTGGGTATTTCCTTTCTTGACTATTACCTCAAAATCAAATTCCATTAGCAATAAAAACCATCGTACTAGTCGTCCTGTATTACAAGGCTTGTTGACTAGGTACAGTAGGGCTTGATGATCAATGAAGAATTTGAATTTGTTTGCCAACAGGTAATGTCTGAACTTTTTGACTGTGTACACCATCCCTAGGCCTTCTCTTTCCGCGGTAGTATAATTGCGTTCTGCTTGATTTAACTGTCTACTAGCATAGGCTATAGGGTGGTCTAATTTTCCTGTGTCATCAGGTTGAGCTAAGATGCAACCAATGGCAAACTTGGAAGCATCCACATGAATGTGAAACGGTTTATTCCAATTAGGGACTCGAAGGATTGGTGCTGAACTCAATCAATTCTTTAACTCATTAAAAGCTTTTTCACATTCTTCGGTCCAATTAAATAGAGTCAATAATGCATAAAGAGGTCTAGCAATTATGGCGTACATATGTATGAATCTTCGATAGTATCCACAATGTCCCATAAATGCTTGAACTTCTTTAGCCGTCTTAGGTCTTGGTAAATCCAGAATGACTTTGATTTTGTCTTCATCAGTTGAGATTCCGTTTTTAGAGACAATATGTCCTAAGATTTTTCCTTGTCGAACCATGAAGACACATTTTTCAGGATTGAGGCACACTCAATATTGTCGACATTTAGCAAAAATCTTTTCTAGTTTAGGGATGTGCTCTGATCGTATAGCTGAATAAGTACAAAGATCATCCACGTATACCTCCATACTTTTTCTCAGAAATTCCTTGAACACATGACACATCAATCTTTGGAAGGTAGCTGGGGCATTCGTTAAACCAAAAGGCATGACTCTAAAGGCGTATACTCCCCATTCAGTTGCGAACGCTGTTTTATGTTGGTCCTCAGGAGCAATGGCTACCTGGTCACATACCCTGAAAAGCCATCCAGAAAGCTATAGACTTCCTTCCCTGCTACCCTTACCAAGAGATGATCCGTAATTGGTAAAGGATAACTATCCCTTATGGTCGCAGCATTTACTTTCTTCAAATTGATGCACACTCTTAACTTCCCATTCTTTTTCGGTACAACCACCAAAGGTGACACCCATTCCGTGTGCTCAATTTCATAGATGAATCCAGCATCTAGCAACTTGTCTATTTCTTCCTTTATTTTGGCTGAATACACATCATTGTAAGCATATGGTCTTTGTTTAGAAGGTTTGGCTTCGGATGTCATGGGAATTCTATGCGCATATATAGAAGGATCTACTCCCTTCAAGTCCTTATAGGTCCAAGCAAAGACATCCCGGTATTCTCGTATGAGACGAATTAACTCCTGTTCTTCCTCTAATGAGACATCCTGTCCTATGAAAGTACATCGTTCCTCTCCTTCTTCTACAGTTACCACTATCTTCTTGGTTTGTTCCTTATTATCATATGCTATTCCAGGCCGTGCTTCTCTTTTCGGCATTTGAATAGCAATTTTTCTCTCCTCCACTTCATATTTTTTAAAATGAGCTGGTACCTCAAATTGGTCTTGGGGTTTATTTTCTTCATCTTCTGATTCTCTTTCAATTTCTAATTCCCCTTTCTGTGTGAGTTCCTGGTGTTTTCCATTGGCGGTGATATTTATGTTGGTGGTACTATTCCCTAGATCCATTGGTTCGGGCTCCATTTCAATGCTCTCGTAGTCCTCCTTCCAGTCTTTCTCGATCACTTCTCCTTCTTCAGCCTCCTGAAGGACTACCATATACAGGCTAACATCATAACCCTCCTCATCGATACATTCGTTCATGGTCACTACTTCTTCGTTTACACAGACATCGAGGGTCGCTAAAATTTCCATCCAACCGTGAGGTTCAAATTCTTCATCCGGAAATACTTGTGGCATGTAAGCTGGATCTTGTACAGACCTCGTTATTCCTTGTTTTTGCTGCCATCCTTTTCTTCTCTCCTCTTCCTTCTTTGCAGCTTGGCATATCCATAGATGAGTGTCCTCGTTCATCCAGGATTGATCACTAGAACCTACACTATGAATCGATTGATCATCTTCCTCCTTATGGATTTGATTCCATTGTAGAGGTGGAACATCTTGATAAGTGTACGTATGTAGGTTTATTCTAGTGGTGGTTCCTGAGTGTTGTAGGTAAACCGCATCTTTTCCCCAATCTTGTACAACCTTTAGCTGTCTCATGAAAGGCCTTCCCAGGATCATTTCATAATTGCTTGGCCTTTCAAAGTGACATATTGCTAAAGTGTGTTCGAATTCCACTCCACACGTAGTGAAGACTACTCGTTCCAACAGTCCTAAGGGTCTCTCCGTATGACCATCTGCCATTTGTATTTTCATGCGTGTTGGTCTTAATGCTGGTTTTCCCCATTTCTCCCAAATTTCTTTGGTAGCAATGCCAACACCAGCTCCTGAATCTAAGATGGCTTTGGTAGTGTAACCCCTATAAGTAATTGGAAGGCAGGTATTTCCTTCATCTCCCTCACTAAAGTCTCCTACTTTGTCCACTGGAATTCTCACCGTGTTTACTTCGTCTGCTATCTCTTTCTTTTCCTCCTTTACTTCCCATTGATTGATTAATTTCTCTTTTAAATGTGGTTTTACCTTTAACAGTTCTTCGAATGTTAGGGTACAAGGGATTTTTACCTCTCTAAGGCGTTGTATGATCTCAGGTGTTTGGACTGATGGGTTCGTTTCTCGTTTCCTCATTGAGGGAATGCGATACAATTCTGAATTGTGTTCGTACTCCCCTGTGTAATTGGGCAGTTCCTTTACATCTTCCTCTCCTTTGTCACTTGCATCCATTGGAAAAACTTCTTCTGAATTTAGTTCAGGTATTGAACCCTCTATTTCCTTTTCTGCTTCTAATTCTTCAAAGGTTGGTTCAATTCCTTCCACTTTCTTCCATTTGTCCTCTTGAACTCGAGCCCATAGATCCTTAGTCCATTCTCCTTCTACTTCAGGGACTATGGATCCTTCCCTTCTCTCAACACCACATTCATCATTCTGTGGTCTATTTACTTCAGGCTTTTCATGAGTGTTCACACACTCTTGGAATTCTCCTTCAGAAATTCGGGTATTGGGTAAAGGCAATGCAGGTTTTTCTAAGGTTTGTTGTGCAACTTCTATCAATTTCTTGCAGATCTCTAGTCTTTCTTTTTCTAAGTCGCCTCTTGGATATTCTCTCTCGTGTTGCTCTACGGTAGGTCCTGCTCTTATTCTTGCCTTGTATGCCTGAATCCACATGGCTAATTCTTCAGGCATAGGATCTGCTAACACTGATCCTACCTCCTCTTTCTGATACTTTTCATTTTTGTTCCCTTCTTCCCTCTTCGGTTCTTCTTTTGGTTTTTGTTCGTTTTCCTCATTTTCCTTCTTCTGTAATAACTTCTTTTCTTTTAGCCTCTCTCTTCGGTGCTTCCATCTCTAGGACCTTTTACTTGCAATACTTTTCTCCGGCCCTTCTGAGTCTTCAACTCTTTGAGGGATGGGTGTGTCCCTCTCCTTGTCACTTTGGTTGTTCTCATCCATTTTATCAGGGGTCTCTCTAGCTTTGGCTCTCGTTATTGCTTTCAATGGTACTGTGTACTCTTTATCACTCCCTGATGATTCAATTACTTCTATTACGTTGATTTGTACATTAGATGTAACCTTGTTGGGATTCTTGGGGCAGTCTCTGAAAAGATGTTCCTTCCCACAATCACTACAGTAGCCCTCCCAAACTCGTTGTGGTGGTGGTGGGTTTGGCAATGTGCATTCTCTGATATAATGATCACCTCCACACCTATAACATGGTCCTCTGGGTACAGGCGGTCTGTTCATGGGTCGGGGTGGTATGGTTGCTCTAGGAGCTGTGTACATTAATGACACAAAATCCTGCTCATAACTGTATGAACTATCTGGTGCCTCCATGCCATAGGCATATGGTTCATACAGTTGTCCATATTCCGTCATTGAGCTTTCATAATTAGGGTATGTTCCTTGACTAGGGTCATAAAACGAGTCATATGGTTCATTACTAGTCAAAGGTGTGGCTGGGACTATAGCTCTCTCTACGTTCTCTTCAAGTTGAGCTATCTTGACTGGGACAACATTCTGAGGATGGGGCGGTTGTTGTCCTAGTACTGGCTGTGGTTGGGTGTACCCCTGATATGCATATGGTCGTGGTGCTGGTGCCTGTGGCTGATAAGAGGGGTACCTAAAGGCTTCACCTCCTTGATGATTCTGAGGGTATCCGTACGGTCTCATGTATTGTTGTGTAGGTCTCGCTTGCCTATTGTAGGGACAATTTTCTATGTTGTGATTATTGTATTTTTGTTCCACACTGCAATATTGTAGAGGTCCTGGGACAGTGGTTCTATTATAACCATAAGCCGGTGGTGGAACTACTCCCCTAGTACACAAGTGAGAAGGATGATCACCTCCGCAATGCATACACCTTCTGAGCATGGGTACTCTCATTGGGTTATTGGGGTAGTTCCTCTGTCCTTGAACATTCAACTTTTTCGCTAACAATTCGGCTATTTCCTCTACATTATTTTTAGGAATTGATGAGTTACTGGCCGAATCTTCACTTTTCAAGCTTCCTTGAGGTATTTTCAGATCCTCAGCTAGGTTATCTTCTAAATCTATGCATTCCTTCATGCATTCTTGCAAGGTCTGAACCCTTTTTACATACACCAATGATCTCAAGGATCCGTTCAATAATCCTTCCAAAACTAATGACACCATTTTATTTTGTGTCGGTCTCTCTTCCACTGGGCATCTGTCTACATATTGCTTGAATCTTCTGGCAGCCAATCTCACTGACTCGGTAGGGACTTGCTTGAAGCTATGGATCAATGATGAAGAATTGTTTTTAATTCCTGATTTAGTAAATTCCTCAATCATTTCTTGATATACCTGCTCCATGTTCTAAAAGGTATTAGGGTCCAATGGCTGAAACCATGCCAACGCCGTGTCTGACAAGGTAAGGCCAAAAGACTCATATTGAATCAAAAAGTCTTCTACCTGTTCGGCTCTGATTACTTGTTTAAATTCCGCTATATGATTATAAGGTTCACTAGAGCCATCATAGTGATTTCTCATACATTTGGCAACTTGGATTGGCCTTAGTCCTCTTCCTGCTTCGGGTTGTCTAGGCATCACTGGGAAAATAGGTCTTCCTATAGGTATGCCTGGTCCTCTTACTACCGGCGGTCTGACTGGAGCATGAACTCCATGTCTTGGGTCAATAGTTGGCTGAGGTCGGTAGTTAGGGTTATTTGCAGGCATTGTGAACTGTACAGGAGGTCTGAAGGGGATTTGAGTTTGTTGGGTCTGTTGTGTTTGTTGTGTTTGGCCTGAATGTTGGTATGAATCATTATGGGAAGTTCCCAGTGGGTTTCTTGATGTAGTGGCTTGGTCCCTATGGGGGAACACTGGGATGTTTTGATATTTCAACTCAGCTCTTTCCGCTTCTATCATGGGCCAATATCTTCTCTGATTTTTATCCAGATAAGTGATAATGGTGGAAAAATCAGGATCTTGCAACTCATAAATGGTGACTGGATTAGGAGCAGCTTCCCAAATTGAGGAATGTGCTCTAAGGAGATGCTCCATCCCATTGATCAAATATACATCCATTAACGTGTCATCCTGGGGAATCAGATCTCCTCTCCATATCCTCGCAATTGTAGATCTCCCTCTAGGTGTGGTTACTTGCTCTTCATTCCCTCCTCCATTTAAGTTTGAAGCATTATTTTCTTCACCAATTTCGTTAATGTTCTCTGGGTGTTCTGTGACAACATATTGGATATCTCTTTTGTCCATGTACAGTCCTACGTACTTGACTGCTGGTCTAGGCACTATGTAAGCCTCTGATGCTTTCTTTAATCTGGCCACAGATCTGTTTAGACCATCCAGATAAATGGGGACCTCATTGTGGTTGGTGTTCACATACTCCAAGGAGGTTCTGTACTCTCCCTCAATGATTGACATCATGCCAATCATGGGTACTGTGTTCTGCATATCCTCTGAAGCCATGGGAATTTCTTCCTCTGACTCAGTGGAGGTCTCGGAATAATGTGAACGGTTACTCAGCTCTGCTACACTACCTACAGAAGAAATTACACTTCTTCGGCTTCCTAGGGTTCTTCCGGATCTCAGGTTCATCCACTTCTAAACTCTCATCAGTCTTTGCTACCCTTGGGCCTTTGGCACTCTTAACTCAGGGTCAAAATTTTAGGAAGAAGGTTGGCTAAGAATTGACTGAAAATAATTTTTCAAGCCACGATACTTAACCTCCAAATTCTGCGATACACGATCTCTGGGCTGAAACGATACCCGATACTTGGGCCACGAAACGATACTCGATACTTGGGCACAAGCGATACACGATACTTGACTCAAAGCGATACACGATCTCTAAATTGGAACGATCGACGATACACGATACCTGCGCACAAACGATACGCGACCTCTGGTAAACGATACTCGACTATCACGATACTTCGGACAAACGATACTTGGCTCCCAACGATACACGATACTTGGATTGAAACGATACTTGACACGGAACAAGTATCGCGATCTCTAAAGACCAGACAATACACGATACTTAGATTGAAATGATACTTGACACGGAACAAGTATCGCGATCTCTGAAGACCAGACGATACACGATACTTAGGCCCAACGATACACGATCTCTCGCGAACGATAGCTGGTAAAACGATACACGATACTTGCCAGGTATCGCGATCGGTAAAGTCCAAACGATACTCGATCTTTGGGAGGTATCGCGATCTTTGATCAAAACGATACTTCTCAAGTATCGCGATCGGCACGAAACGATACACTATCAATGATACACGATGAACGATCGTTGACAAAACGATCTCTGACCAAGTATCGCGATCGGTATGAAATGATACACGATCGGAGGGAAATATCACGATACTCAACCACAGGAGGTCACGATACTTGCTAAGTATCGCGATACTCGACCGCGGGAGTAAAACGATACTTGACCCTTGGACAAATTTTGGGAAAGATTTTTTAAGTTTTGTTTTGATGCCCTTGTTTTCCTAGTTCCTCTCTCCTCTCCTCACTCTCTGTATCAAGAAAAGCACTCTTTTTACCCCCCGCAGATCTCAGACGATACCTGACGCAGATCGTTTGACACTGAAAGACTTGAGTTATGTAATGAGGTTGATGGAATGGTACAAAAGTTTACCTTAGGACTCTATCTCAATCCTCTACTCCTCTTGACTAGCTCTGCGTAGCTCCGATTACTCCACACTCCGTCCACGATCTCTGCCATAGCTCACGATACTCGACGCTCTCTCTCTCGATACTTGCTCAAAAACAAGTGATTTTCAAAATGATATTTTTTGGGTTTTATACTTGGCTTTTTTTCTATCTACTGGAAATGAAACAACAAGACAAGAAGTGAATGCTACTCTAATCTACTCCCTCACTCTTCCTACTCTCCTCCTACTACTCACTTCCCTAAACTAACAACTCACTACACACACTCCAAGAATGAGAAGTAGCAAGTGCGGCTGAAAATGACTTACCAAAGAAGAGAAAATTTTCCACTCCTCCACTTACTTCAATGCAAAGAGCTACTTACCATCACACGAATGCCTCGGTTTGATTCGTCACTCCCCGGCAACGGCGCCAAAAAGTGTGTTGACCTAAGTATCAACTTAGGGACTTGCGGAGAAAGAGACTATACCTCAATCCCCTCACAAGTGCATATAGTGGGGATACACGCTTTTAATTATCAATCCAAAGAGTATACAAACCTAGCCGAGTGTATGAAGACATGCAATCATGTAATGATCAATGCAAGTGAACTACTCAAAGAATGTAAATGAGGCAAAGACTTATCCAAACAAGCTTCAACTGTTGGTCATGGCGAAACGATACTTGGTGGAGCAGCCGTCAGTATTTTGGACTTTTCTCTCAACTCCGAACTCCAAATATAGCGAATAGCATATGCGTTTCGAAGCTCTCGAGAAGACGCATCCAATGGCAGTGGTTTCACTCAATTTTGACGCTCCTACTTAAAGTTATGAACAAAATACTGAGTCATGGGAAATACCTTCCTACACTTCAGCACTTCCTACACTTCGCACACACCTTACCTACAACAAATAAACACTTTCATGGATAGACAACACTCACAAGCACTCTTTCCAAGCAATACACATGCACACAAGCTCACAAAGAAGAAGATACAGAGTGAAGAAGACACAAATTCGAATTTTTGTGTTCTCTATTCTCACAATGGCAAAAGTTGTTTACAAAGAGTCACATTTGACTTATATACTAGTGCCCTAAAAATGGTCCTTTCACACAAGAGACCGGCACTTTATTCACTAAAAGACTAATTTCCTACTATTTTACATGGATAAATCTCTAATCTTCTGTGGGGATGCATCTAGAGGACTCCTCTAGTGCATTTACAAAGGGAAATATATTACAAGAATGAGTATGATACAAAAAATATGATGTCCAAATCGGAAAAATTTTGGGGCCCGTCTTTTTCTCTGCTTTGTACTTTCTTTAGCTCTGCAACACTCTCCCTCTCTTCGTCTCTGTCATCCCTTGACATGCTGTAGCTGTTCGTCGGCTGATTACGTCTTTTCTCCGCACGCATCCCTTGGTCAGTTTTGTCTGTAGTTAAACAGACATGCAGATTTGATGGCCTTCTTGATTCAAGCTCTACTACTCGAGAGCCTGCTGCATTTGTCTTGCCTGTTGACTTGGGTTGCCACGCACGCCACCAGTGACTAGGAATGTGCTGTTCTTAGTCACCCTCTTAAACTTTTCAGCCTCTACCCCTTTCTAACTTTTGGTACTCTGATTTGTCCTGGTTGCACACATCTGATCCTGTTGTATTGCTTTGAGCCTGTTTGCTTTCTTCCACCGTGCAGGACCTGGATGTTTTGCCTTTTCACCTGATGCGTGCCCCTGCGGGGCTTCTTACAGAGATATATCTTCAGATCTTGCTTTTTAGTGAAGCTGCTTCTTTCGTTGTCTTCTTCTTTTCTTCTTCTTACTTGATTCTCCCTCAACACCATCCAATTCACACACGAATTAATCAACAGAGCTTTTGGATGGAATCAAGCAGGTATTACTAGTGTCAAAGAAGAATGTCATGACCCTAAGAAGAGATCCTTCCTGGAGATTAACAGAATCGACATAGAAGATGCCGTCCGTCTCGTGCATCAACATTTCTGCTTCCCCAGCATGCACAAATACACGGTTCCACAAAAAATTGTAGTCCAACTATTATCGCATGCCATGCGACAAATAGGAAACAAAATCAATTTGACAGGGTATGTCCAAGAAAGGTTATTTGAAGCCCAGAAGAAATGGGGACAAAAGAAGTTTTTGAATGGCAGTTCGGCTCTCACGTTACTGATATATGAAGCTCTAGATATGAAGAATTGTTTGAGAGAGATGCCAACCTCTGAAGGGCTAGCAAAATACGCAAAATCTGCTACGCTCCCTAAGAAAAAGAAAGCAGTTGTTATGGTTGAAGAAGTAGGAACCAGCACACAAAAACCCATGAGGGGTACAAAGCGTTTGCGGGAGGAGGAAGCCCAAGCTACACCATAATAAAAAAGAACTCATCTCTTACCAAAAATCACAACGGCTCAAATGCCTATTACAAGGAGAGATCTTTCTGATGCCCTAGAAGAAACACATCAATATATGCAAGGGAAGGTAAATTTAAATATTCAAGGTCATCATTATAGACAGGCGAGTCAAGAAAAACTACAACAGAGTACAGAGAAGACTACAAAACAGGCTGGAAGATACAAAGAACTAGGGATCGATGATTCCAGTACAAATACGGATTCCAGCCCTGAAAAAGATACCTTGGATATTGATATACGAACAGAAACTCAAGAAGAAGAATGGAATGAGATCGATCAAGTGGAAGTGACGCCGGGAAATCAGGAAGAAAAGGAAAAGAGGGTAGAAGAATCTATGGAACATGCGCATGTCATTCAATTGAATGACACTACAAAGATCAGCATCAAGGAAGATACAACCACCGGTGTCACATATGCCCAACCAACTATCAAAGAGGAAGTACAAACTCCAGGGAACGTGGATTCGGAGGAGCTCCGTACTAAAGAATCAATTGTAATTGAGGTACCGGATGATACACCTCAAGGAAACAAAGAAGACATGATGGCCGAGCCAAGGATCCAACTTCAAATTAGGCAGCCCCATGACAATATATTACATGTGGCTCAGGGCAAAGATGTCACAACCGACGAAGAACCAAGCATTCCAAAAACATGGCTGAATGTGGATGTCAATCAACTGAAGCCGGTAGTCAAGCAAATGATTCAGACAGCGATGGATACCCAACAACAGATGATGGAAATAGATGCAGATTATGATAGAGCCATGCAAGAAAAAAGTCAATTCCAGATAATGAGCGAACAACTGTCATCACAACTCATCCAGGCACAAAAAGAGATGAAGGTCAAAAGCAATGAGTTGCTCGAAACAAAAACACAATACGAATCATTACTCACTCAGCATCAACAACTCCAAGCACAGTACGCAAATTTACAGAGATTATATGATGCAAGCGAGGCGGACAAAGAAAGAATGAGAGCTAGAAGTACGTTGCTCGGAACACAGCTAAAAGTATATATGGACGAAAATGACACATTGAGAAGCAGAAATAAAGAATTAATGAAATCATTATTATATGATCAACCAATCGTACAACAGGAATCCACAGAAACCAAAGACAAAGAATTAAGAGATCAGATATCAAAATATGAAGAGCTGCTAAAGCAAGAACAAGCAAAGATAGAGGAATGGAAGAGTCGATACACCAATGAAACGCATGAATTGAGGAGTCAATTACAAAAGGTGAACGCCAAACTGATCCAAAGCTACAGTGAAAACATGGATCATGTAGCTGACATTGGTAAAGAAATGCTGGCCACTAAAGAAACACTCAGAGAAGCCATGCAAGAGGTAAAAGAGAAAGATGAATGCATAGCACGATTGAAGACTCAGATGAAAGAGAAAACACAGATCGGGACACCAGTAGTGCCGGCTACGGAAAATCCTACTGACGAGGTAGAGAAATAAGTCAGAAGGAACGGGCACTAGTGGTGTCCCGGTTAACGGAAAATTTTGAAAATGAAGTGGTCAAAGTGATGAAAGAGGCCAAGATCAAAGGCAAAGACCTGGACAAAATTATGAAGCCGTTCAATATTCCATACGGACTCTTGAAAGAGAAAACAAGATGTTATATAACGAAGATTACACAGAAGAGTCCAGATGAGCAGCTGAATTTCAAACACGATACGTTCGCATACACTCAAGCAGAGTTTGAAGCTGCGCAACCAGTGTGGCGACGAAAGTTTTTGGAGAAACATCCCACACTACGGGTGCATTGGCAAGCAGCACCATATGCATTCCAGGTAAACCCTTCATTTTGTCCAATACCACGTAGAAGGGATGCCAGGGAATTTTTGGATTTGCAAAGAAGCGGCACTATAAATAAGCAGTGGCTCAATTATCCTATGCTTCCGAGCCCGCCACATAACTACTTGCCAACGGAGGATTATATGGTCAAAACTATAGAATTTTGGCTACAGAATTATGCGACAGTACCCGATTTAACTGTCAAAATGACCAACAAAATACTTAGCATGATCCTTACAGTTTTGAAGGTATTCAAGCATGCAGCCTACACATTTTTTAACTTCATAGGTATCAATCAGGGCACGAAAATACTCATTTTTGATCTATCCGTTATGCCTAGCCGCCCAACAATAATGGCCTATTATTCACGATTGATGTTCCTGCCAAGTGTATATATGCAGACTTTCGAAGAAGCTTTCTTTACAGGATTTTTTGAGATGGATTCAGAAATTTTTTTGAAGATGTCATCCAATTTAAATGCCAGATTAGTGGCATATGAACTTAGCTTCTTCGCAGATCACAAACAACCACCCAATGACGGTGTGAAGGCAGAACAATGGAAACAACTCATGATACGTGAAGCAAATCTGCTAAATGATGCAGATCAAAGAGTATATCAAACATATGCCCGTCGCTTATCAAAGCCTGTCGGGGACGACAGAGTCCAGGAAGGGGGCAGTGTCGAGGGAGAGTCACGTAAGAAGAAGAAAAGAAGAAGACAACGAAAGAAGCAGCTTCACTAAAAAGAAATATCTGAAGACATATCTCTGCAGGAAGCCCCGCAGGGGCGCAACACCCATCTCTGCACAGAGCCCCGCAGGGGCACACACACCAAGGAAAGGACGTAACCCACATGGGTGCTTCAACCTCTTGATCTCTGGAAGGTCCAGATCGAAGACTGAAGCACCACATCTTCATGCCTTCCACTGGTGGCGTGCGTGGCAACCCAGAATTAATGAGCCTATAGGTGAATTAGACTGCACAATATCAGGTAGTCAGTCTAACTCCAAGGGTTGCGGGCAAGCAAGGCGAATGCATCAGGCCCAGAGAATGTAAAACAAGAATTAAGAAGAGGCCGTCAAAAGTGAACGCCTGTTTTATAAACAGGTAACAATGAGCAAAGGTTGCGTGCAGAGAAAAGAAGTGAATAACATAGCAAGGTCCGATGTGTGCAACCAGGACAAATCAGAGCGCCTCTAAAACGTAATGCAAGATCAAGAATCAGGCAATACTGACCACTGGATGCGTGCGGACAACAAACTGATGACAAGAAGCAAAGCCTGTCAAGGGACGACAGAGACGAAGAGGGGGAGAGTGTTGCAGAGCTAAAGAAAGTACAAAGCAGAGAAAAAGACGGGCCCCAAAATTTTTCCGATTTGGACATCATATTTTTGTATCATACTCATTCTTGTAATATATTTCCCGTTGTAAATGCACTAGAGGAGTCCTCTAGATGCATCCCCACAGAAGATTAGAGATTTACCCATGTAAAATAGTAGGAAATTAGTCTTTTAGTGAATAAAGTGCCGGTCTCTTGTGTGAAAGGACCATTTTTAGGGCACTAGTATATAAGTCAAATGTGACTCTTTGTAAAGAACTTTTTGCCATTGTGAGAATAGAGAGTACAGAAATTCGAATTTGTGTCTTCTTCACTCCATATCTTCTTCTCTGTGAGCTTGTATGCATGTGCATTGCTTGGAAAGAGTGCTTGTGAGTGTTGCCTATCCATGAAAGTGTTTATTTGCTGTAGGTAAGGTGTGTGCGAAGTGTAGGAAGTGCTGAAGTGTAGGAAGGTATTCCTGCGACTCAGTATTTTGCTCATTACTTGAAGTAGGAGCGTCAGAATTGATTGAAACCACTGCCATTGGATGCGTCTTCTCAAGAGCTTCAAAACGCATATGCTATTCGCTATATTTGGAGCTCGGAGCTGAGAGAAAAGTCCAAAATACTGACGGCTGCTGCACCAAGTATCGTTTCGCCTGGACCAACAGTTGGAGCTTGTTTGGATAAATCTTTGCCTTATTCACACTCTTTGAGTAGTTCATTTGCATTGATCATCACATGGTTGCATGTCCTCATACACTCGGCTAGGTTTGTATACTCTTTGGATTGATAATTAAAAGCGTGTATCCCCACTATATGCACTTGAGAGGGGATTGAGGTATAGTCTCTTTCTCCGCAAGTCCCTAAGCTGGTACTTAGGTCAACACACTTCCCAATGATTCAATCACTTCTATAACATTGATCTGGGTACTGTTATGAATCTTATTGGGATTTTTTGGGCAGTCTCAAAATAGATGTTCCTTTCCACACTCATTGCAGTACCCTTCCCATGTTCTAGGAGGTGGGTCGTATGGCAATGTGCATTCCCGTATGAAAAGATCTCCTCCGCATCTATAGCATGGTCCTCTTGGTGCAGGTGGTCTAATAGGTGGTCTCATTGGTGCAGGTGCTTTAGGTGCAGTGTACATCAGGTTTGCATATTCAGGTCCATAGGAATTGTCGTATCCTTCATAACCATAGTATGGTTGTTCATAGGTTTGGTCATACTCCACTATACTAGTGTCATAGGGTAGTATTCTCCCTGGGCCTGTTCATATCCCTGATTTGTCTTTTCTGCACTAGCTAAAGGTGTAGTTGGTACTATGGCTCTTTCCATGTTCTCCTCTGGTTGAGTGTATTTGATTGGCACTACATGCTGTGGATGGGGTGGTTGTTGTCCTAACAGTGGCTGTGGTTGTCCATACCCTCCTTGCTCATAAAGTCTGCAGGCTCCTTATGGCCCTTGATAAGGGTTGTATCTAGGCAGCTCTCTACCTTGCTCTCTAGGGTTGAGTCATTGGCCTTGGTTGCCTCTTAAATGGGAAATTTTTGGTAGTATGGTTGGTATATTTTTGCTCAATATGACAATACAGATTGGGTCCTTGAGGTGGCTACCGTAGGGTTGTTGTATGCCTAAACCTCCTCTTGTACAAGTATGGGTTAGATGATCTCCATCACATAGGTTACATCTCCTTAGCATTGGAATTCTCATTGGCAGGTTCTGATAATTTCTCTCTCCATGCACTCCTAATTTTTTAGCTACCAATTCTGCTAATTCCTCCATTACTAGAACTAATGATCATCACTATACTCCTAGTGTCCTCTAATTTAGTGGAGCTTTGTGTATTTTTGAGGTCATCAGCTAGGTTATCTTCTAAGTCAATGCATTCCTAGAGGCACTCACTCAATGTCTATAGCCGTTTACATAAACTAAGGTTCTGAGCATTCCATTAGTCAATCCATCTAAGAATAGTGATATCATCTTCTGCTAGGAGGGTATTTCTGTCACTGGGCATCTGTCGACATATTGGTTAAATCTTCGGGTAGTTGCTTTTATAGTTTCATTTGGGTTTTGTTTTAAACTATGAATTAAGGATGATGAGTTGTGTTTAATCCCTTGCTTGGTAAATTCCCCAATAAACTCTTGGAAAAATTGTTCAATATTTCCAAAATGATTTGGATCCAATGGTTGGAACCAAGTCAGGGATGTTCCCATGAGGGTTAGTCCAAAAGACTCATATTGCACAAAGAAGTCATCCACTTGTTCTACTCGTAACACTTGCTTGAATTATGCTATATGGTCATAAAGCTCTCCCATGCCATTGTAGTGATTTATCATGCATTTAGCAACTTGAATTGGTCTCAACCTTCTTACCGGTTCTAGGGTTCTGAGCATTACAAGAAGTGCTGGTCTAATTGGTTGCATTCCTGGTTGGACACCTGCTGTTGCCTTGGTCTAATAGGTGGTCGATTCATGTTTCCTATCCTTGGGTTGGTTTGGTTGTGGGAATGTATTCCTAGCATAGTGAATTGCACATGTGTTTGGGTGGGAATGCTTCATTGACTTGTTTTTCCTCAGATTGTATTCTCCATTCCTTGGTGGATCCAAAAGGCTTGTGCGAGGTAGTTGCCTGCTCTCGAGAAGGGAATACAAGCAACCCCATGTATTTCAATTGAGACCTGTCAACTTCATCTACTGGCCAATACCTTCTTTGGTTTTGGTCTAGATATGTGAGTCTAGCCTCATCCTGTGGATCCTTAAGCTCATAGATAGTCACTCGGCTTACTTCATGTCCTCTTGTGGGTGAATCAATTTATAAAAGTAGGTCTGACCCGTGGATCAAGTATACGTACAACAGGTAATCATCGTGAGGTATCAAATCCCCTCTCAAGACTTGAGGGGTAGTCACAGTGTCTTCATGAGTAGGTCTTCATGAATTTCCTTGTCCTTCTAATTCCCCTCTCGTTGATATGGTCAGGGATTTCAATCACTACATAGATCTGACCTAACTTGTCCATGTAAACTCCTCCTTTGTACTTGACTGTGTGTCTTGGAAATATTGTTGATTCCATAGAGTTTACCATCCTTGCTACCGACCTATTTATGCCATGAAGGTAAATAGGTATTCCCTGTCGATTAGTGGATACATACTGTAGCGAGGTCTGGTATTCCCCCTCTATGGTGGACATACAATTCTCTCTTTGAACTGAACCATGCATGTCCTTTGAGGCCATGGGTAGTTCCTCCTCCGAGTCACTTGATGTGTCTGAGTATATTGAGTGATGGCTTGCTTGGGTTGCACTTCCTACCGATCAAATGACACTTCTTTGGCTACTTAAGAGCCGTCTTGATCTTAAGTTCATTCACCCTCTAGGTGTATATCTTCTCTCCTCTTTCCCTTAATTATATCTTCAATCACTCGAAATTTACTTTTAGTCTCTCTGGATTGTTATGGGTGATACCGCTCTAGGTGATACCTCACTGGCGATACGATACTGCACTTGACACGATATGATACCAAGAACTCACCATGATACGATACCACTTATTGGCACGATGCGATACTGCTAAACAAGACGATATGATACTTGGTTTGCACTCGATATGATACCTCTGTCAATCACAATACGATACCAACCTCACTATACCATACCAGGTTAGCTCACAATCTGATACCAATAGTTAGGATGATACGATACCATGATGTGAATGATACGATACCACTCGATCGACGATACAATGCCTTGAACTAGACAATATAATACCACCAAAATGATGGCGATACGATACTTAAGATAAGTGCCATACGATACTGGTTATACTCTTGATACGATACCAAGAGTGGGATGATATGATACCTAGTGGACCATGATACGATACCACCAAAGGATCACGATCACAATACCAGCACTTGATGGTACACGATACCTTGATGATATTGTGATACCTCAAGGTGGTATGCACAATACGATACCAGGCAAGTATTGCAATACTAGGGAATTTTGGTATACCAAAACTCAATCGATCGCGATACTACATTCAAAAGTGATTAAAACTTATAAATTTTAGTGCAAGGTGTGTGTTTCTCTCTCCCCTTCACTCTTAGCCCATGGTGCTACTCAAAAACTCACTCAAAACCTCTTGCCTCACCCTGCGATACCGCATGTGAGTGTGTGAGTGTTCTTTATATTTTTTGAGGTTCTAAGGTTAAAAAACTCATCTTCAAGAATAATTTGCCTAAGCTTTGTGCTCACAGTGTTTGTTACATGCTGGCTTGCCACGATAGGACTCTAATAATACCAGTTGCTGCTCTCCCATAATACTTGTTCAAAACAAGTGACTGGAAAATGACTATTTTTTGGGTTTTATGGCCTTGGTTAGCCAAGTGCCTGAAATGAACTAAACTAGAAATTCTTTTGGGCTTTTCTCAAGTGTCTTACTCTTCTATCCTCACTCCTCTCTCTCTCCCTAAACCCTAACTCTTTCCTCACTTCCTCACTCCTAAATCTAAACCTAAAAAACTCATTACACACACTCCTAAAGTGTGAAGTAACAAGTGTTGAAATACTTAATGACTTGCCATTGACTGAATTCACCTAAACATGTATAATTCGTTCACTCCATAGCTCTAACCATCACAAAGGCACCTTGGTTGGGCTTTTCCCCAGCAATGGCACCAAAAACATGTGTACCTAAGTCATGATGTTTTAGGGACTTGTGTCGATGAGACTGTACCTCAATCACCCCACAAGTGCATATAGTGGTGGATTAATACACGTTTAATTATCTATCAAAGGAATTAGACGTACCAAGTGTATGAAGACATGTGCACACGTGATGGTAAGAGAAGTATCAATGCTACAATGCATGTGACTTGTCTCAACTACCTCTTCATCTCACTAACTCTCTAAAAATGCACGTCACGATACCATTTATAGTAGTAAGCACAAATTTGATTTTTTTCTCTCAACTCAGAGCTCGGACTATGGTGAATAGTGGCTTCATTTTGAAGCCCTCAATGAGACACATCTAATGGTCATATCTTCAGTCAAATCTGACAAACGTCCTTCAAGTTATGAGCAAAATAGTGAATGGCGAGAAATACCAACACCTGCTCCACAACTCGTTATGGCTCACACACACACTACAGTAGTTCAAAAGTGATGGGAAGGGGTAGACAATAGTCCTACAGACACATTTCAAGCATTACACACATAGAAAAGCTTTTGGAGAAGAAAGAAGTCAGCAGGAAAGAGGCAAATTCGAAATTCTGCTTCAATCCTCACAATGACAAAAAGTTCTTTACAAGAGTCACAAGTGACTTATGTACATGTGCCCTAAAATTGGTCCTTTCACACAAGAGACTGGCACTTCTATTGAATAGATCTAATTCCTAATATATTACAAGGATTATGTTATAATGATTGGGGCTTATGCATCTAGAGGACTCCTCTAATGCATTTACATGGCTTCAAGGGATTTTCATAAGAATTTGAAGAAGAAAAATTGTGCCCATAATTTGAAAATTTTGGGGCTCTTCTTTTGTGCTTCTTTACTCTACAACATCATCCAAGTGTGTGAATGGAAATAAGTTATGGCACATGTATCTAAAACAAACTCTATATTTTGTAAAGGATCTTGACATTTTGAACGAAGAACGAACACTTCTCTAGCTTCACTTTCTTGCCCACTTTTCTTATTCTTTGTGAGCTTATGTGTGTGGATCTATGGCTTGGAATGTGTACTAAGGTGATTTCTCTATCCCTTCCTCACCCTTTTTATACTTTTCATGTGTATTCTAGGTGTGGGAAGTGATAGAGTCCAAGTAGGAGATTCTCAACACCTGGTTTTTTGCCTGCAACTTTGTGTGGGAAACTCAAAATGCATTTACACCACTTGAAATAGATGCTCTCTCATTGAAGCTTCAATAAGCAACCATCGCTGGAAACTCAAAATGCATTTACACCACTTGAAATAGATGCTCTCTCATTGAAGCTTCAATAAACAACCATCACTAGCCCTTTTGGACTCTCTAATCAAGATAAATTTCCATTTTAGTTTCTACTATTATTTATGTTAGATTGCATATCTTAGTGTGTAAGAGGTGTTTATGTGTGTATGTTTACTTATCTTGCATGCCCTATTGGCCCATTCATGCATTGACCATCATGTGTGCATATGCTTCTATGTTCCTAATTAGGCCTACTCTCCGTTTGGCAATTTAGTGTGTTGTGTGAATCTTCCATTTGATCATGCTCGTGGGATGTGTGATTGCTAGTTAGGATCACTTGTGAACAAGTGCTACACATTTTTGGTCCACGGATGCATGCTTATGTCAAAGTGTCTCTATGATGATTATAGCTCTTATGTGGTGTAGATGTGCGTGAAACAATATGAAGACTAGCATTACCACATTCATTTGCACTTTCCACACGTCTATCTATCCAATTGGGGGTGTAGTGAATTTGTTAGGATTGGGATGGTTAGGAAAACTAGGAAGTAGATTTGGATGGGGATAAGAGTGTTTGTGGACATAGGATCGGCCAACCATCTATGTTAGATAGGAAAATAATTTTGTGCTTTAGGGCTCATATATCCCAAAACTCTAGGTCATTTCCTCATTTTTGAGTTATGAATACACAATAGAGGGTGTGCATGTGTGAGCATAAAATTTTGGCATTGTGTGTGGCTGACACATTGCCTCTCAAGAATTTTAAATTTTGAAATAAAGCTTTTACATGAGAACTACATGCACGTAATTTTATTTTTTAGAAAATAATACCTAATAGGTAGGTATTAAAAAACCCAAGTGTCATGGGGCACATTTTTTCATTTCTAGGTTTCATTTGGTGAGTTCCTAGAGGATACTATGAGCATCACAAATATATAAAAATGTAAGTTGAAGGCACAAAAATCCATGTATCATGACATTGGTTTAAGTGTTGTCGCACTTGATTCCCAAAAGTATAGTGACCCTTGATCAAGTGACACAGCATTTATGATGGAATTTAATCCCTCATATTTGAACCCAATACCTAGGTCCCTTCATACACCTTTTTGCTACCCTACAAGAGACTAGAGGGGGTGTGGGCTTGATAGCTCCTCCTTACTCCTCCTCTATGCATGTAGCACTTCCTCTACATTTTTCCTAGCTTGGACAGCTATGTTTTAGCTCCTTGAGCCTTGGATGACTCTCACCTTGCACCTCCTTGAGTATATGTCTCTTGGTCTTCAATGACCTAAAAGACTTCCATACATTTGATGAATATTCACCTTCTTTTATAGCTTTTGGATGCCTCTCTTGACTTTTCCACCACCTTGAGATTGGCTTGCATAACTTTGCTTGACCTTGAGATCGTCCTAAGTGATCTAAGTCATGACTTTTATCCTCATTAATGTCTTTTGACACCTTTGTCCACCTAGAGCTTGCATAGTTCACATTTTCATCACTCCCCCTCAAGCTTAAGGTGTTATTGTTCATATCAACTAAGTTCATAGCCTTTGAACACTTTGTTAACTTGGTCACATCCAATCTTTTGGTGAAGATATCTGCAACTTGGTCCTTTGTACCTACAAAATGAACATTAGTGTCACCACTTGCAACCTTTTCCCTTAGATAATTCTAATGCACCTCAATGTGCTTACTCCTTGCATGATACATGGGATTGTTAGCAAGATGTAGGCTTGACATGTTATCTCCATAAACTAGAATTGGTCCAAGTTTTATACCAAAATCTTTGAAGAGCTTCTTAAACCACACTGCTTCACATGTAGTAAGGGTGAAATCTCTATATTTAGCCTCTGTTGAACTCAATGCAATTGTGGGCTACTTTTTGCTCATCCATGAAATTGATTTTGTACCTAGCATGAAAACATAGCCAGAAGTTGACCTTCTATCATCAACACTCCTTGCCCAATCTGCATCATTCCATGCTTTTACTTGAATTTCTTCATCATACCTACATAGAAACCCATAATTAACTGTACTCTTCACATACCTTAACACTCTCTTTGCATGATTGAGATGTGTATATGTGTCTGCACGCATGAACTGAGATAGGACTTCAACTATGTAGCACTAGTCAAGTCTTGTGAGTGTAGCATAGATCAATGATCCCATAATGCTCATGTATAATGTAAGGTCTTCTCGCTTCTTACCATCTTCCTTGCTTAGCTTGAAATTTGAATCCATGTGTTGAGCTATTGGTTTGCAATCTATCATGCCAAACCTAACCAACACATCTAGAAGATACTTCTTTTGAGAGAGATAGATACCTTCTTTCCCATAGATCACCTCAATTCCAAGAAAGTACTTAAGAACACCTAAATATAAGATTTTGAACTCTCTTGCAAGCTTCTCTTTGATGGTCATTATCCGTGCACCATCATCACCTATCAAAGAAGATCATCTAGATATATTCATATCAAACATATCTTGTCATTTGTCTTCTCCACATACAAGGATGGATCTGCATCACCTGGAGAGAAATGACATCTCTTCAAGAAATCCACTAGCCTCTGATTCCAAGCCCTTGGGGCTTGCTTTAGGACATAGAAGGCCTTCTTCAACCTGCAAACATAGGTAGGATGTTGTGGATCTACATACCCTTGAGGTTGTTCCACGAACACCTCTTCTTGTAACTCACTCTTCAAGAAAGCATTCTTTATGTCCATCTGGTAGATAGGCCACCTCCTTGCTGAAGATTGGGCTATGAGAGATATAATGGTAGCCTTGTTTACCACAAGGCTAAAAGTCTCCTCATAATCCACCCCTTGTATTTGTGTGAAGACTTTGGCGACAAGTCTAGCCTTGTACCTTGCTAAGCTGCCATTTGCATTCCTCTTGGTCTTGTACACCCACCTGTTTTGGACTATCTTCATGCCTTCCTTCTTGGTACCAGTTCCCAAGTGTTATTCTCCTTAAGAGCTTTGAACTCTTATTATGTAGCCTTCCTCCACTCTAATTTGGGCTTTTCCTCCTCATAAGAATTTGACTTCTGATCCGCAATGCCATTCATCATGTATGCATAGTGCTTTTCCATGAAAGAACCATATGTATACCTTTGTGGGGCTGCCTTCTTCCTTGTAGACCTCCTCTCTTGAACTTTTGGATATTGCTTCTTGAGTCTATTGAGTTTTACATCAGGAGTAATGACCTCCTCAAGCTCTTCAACTTTTGACTCCTCTTGAGCTTCTCTAGTGTCAGAGTGTGTCTCTTGCAGCCTTCTATACTTTGAAGTAGAGGATGGTCCTTCATAATCATAAGTGTAAGAGTGATCATATGATTGTACCTTATATGTAGAAGCCTCTAGGACACTGATCGTGATTGACTCTTCAGGTTGAATTTGTACATCAAAGTCTGCATACTCCTCTTGATCCTCTTCATCTAACTTTGCCTTGCCCTTGTCTCCATACCATGACCTTGACTCATCAAACACAACATCTCTTGACACATATAGCTTCTTTCAGAGAGGTTTGTAGAACGTGTAGCCTTTTTGCTCTTTTGAGTAGCCAATGAAGACACATTTCTCACTCTTGGGCTCTAACTTTGTTCTCACTTTACTAGGAACATGAACAAAGCATACACATCCAAATACCTTGACGTGTTCCATGGGTCGTTTCTTGCTATAATAGACTTTGTGTGGAGTCAAGTTGTGCACACCACCTATTGGAACCCTATTTATCAAGTAACAAGCTGTATCCACAGCATGAGCCCAATAAGAAAATGGTAACATACCTTCATTTATGAGACATCAAGCTATCTCAACCAAATGTCTATTCCTTCCTATCTACAACACCATTTTGTTGATGGGTATACCTGCATGTAAAGTGCCTCTTTATGCCATTGTCTTGCAAGTACTTTGTGAATTCCTTGGAGAAATACTCTCCCCCTCCATCTGACCTTAGTTTCTTGATGTATGCATCACATTCTTTCTCAACAAGGGACCTAAACTTTTGAAAGGATCAAAAAACTTTTGATTTTTCCTTGATAACATATAGCCAAACCATTCTTGAGTGGTCATCAATGAAAGTGACAAAGTACCTAGCTCCTCCCAATTAAGTCTCTCTGCTAGGGCCCCATACATCTGAGTGTATAAGCTCCAAGAGCTTAGAGGATCTGTACTCACTCTTTGGAAATGGCATCCTTGCTTGCTTACCTAGCTGACAAGCATCACAAAACTCATGTAGACCTTGGCCTTCAAGATTTGAGAGTCCCTACACTAGACCTGCTTTACACATGCTTTTTAACTTGAGAATATTGATATCTGCTATCCTCTTGTGCCAAAGGTCAATCTTTGTAATCCTTTTGTTACCAATCATCACATAACATACCTTGTTGTGTGTAGGAGCAACATCTAGTGTGAAGAATCTGCCTTCTTTCCTTCCCTTGGCAATGACATTGCCTCCTTGCTTCACCATGCACCCTTTTGCATCAAATATAATGTGAATTTGAAGAAATATGACTCTACGTACCACATATAAAACAAGTTTTATCTTGATGAGGGTTGTTCTTCCCTTTGACATTCTTACCCTTCCTTGAAGATGATGCCTTGTTATCTCCCTTTGGATCTGAATCTTCTTGCTTGGACTGCTTCCACTTGCCTTTTCCTCCTTTCTCCTTCTTGGCACTCTTGCATTTGCCTTTACTAGCATACACGACCTGTGAGTGACCATCCTTCTTGGATGTGTCTCCCATGACAACCTCTTTTGCCACTAGGTGTGGGATCAACTCCTTAAGGGTTAGTAGAGGATCTCTATACAAGATGGTAGTAATAAGGGGTTTCCACTTGTCTTCTCCTCTCAGCCCATTGAGAGTAATTTGCACAAGGTCTTTCTCATCTACTTTGCAGCCAAGGGATGCCAATTGCTCCCTCAACTCCTTCACCCTAAAGGTGTAGTCAACAATAGATTGACCACTACCTTTCTTCAAAGAGTGGATTTCATTCTTAAGCTGCATCTTTCTACTTCTTGTGGAAGTGGCATATATCTTCTCTAAATCCTCCCAAACATTTCTAGCATGATCAAACTTTTATATATGACCAATCATAGTGTTAGAGATCACCCGTGATATGTAGAAGATAGCTCTCCTGTTACTTTCCTCCCAATCCTTCAACATCTTCAATTCTTGATTGGTTATCTTTGGATTTTTGAGATCCACATCGACCTTATCTTCATCTCCATACACAATAGGCCATAAACCTTTGCTCATGAGGTAGTTCATGACTTTGAACCTCCATGCCTAATAGTTGTCTTTGTCAAGCAACGCCAATTTTTGAGCTAGATCTGCCATAATGAATGGAAAATTAGGGTTACACTCAAATGTACCTCTTAGCCTTGATGTCCAAGCTTTTGTGTCCTTCTCCTAGAGTCTTCAAAGGATGTTTCCTTTTCTGATACCAATTGATGGAATTTAATCCCTCAAATTTTCACACTAGAAGTGAAATAAACCCAATACCTAGGTCCCTTCATACACCTTTTCTGCTACCCTAAATGAGGCTAGAGGGGTGGTGGGCTTGATAGCTCCTCCTTACTCCTCCTCTATGCATGTGACACCTTCCTCTACATGTTTCCTAGCTTGCAAAACTACATTTCAGCTCCATGAGCCTTGGATGACTCTCTCCTTGAGCCTCCTTGAGTATATGTCTCTTGGTCTTCAATGACCTACAAGACTTCCATACGTTTGATGGTCACTCTTCACCTTCTTTTATAGCTTTTGGATGCATCTTCTGACTTTTCCACTGCCTTAGGACTACCTTGCCCGACCTTGCCCAACCTTGAGACACCCTAAGTGATCTACATCATGACTTTTTTCCACATTAAGGTCTTTTGACCCCTTTGTCCACCTAGAGCTTGCATAGTTCACATTTTCAATAGTTTATTGTGTCCCTGACACTTGAAATGTGTTGCAAGGGACAAAACATGCAATACATTGTAGGTATCACCAATACCTAATGATCATGGCATTTTTCAAGTACCATGATCCTCCATAAGTATTGCAACACTTGCAAGTATCATCGACATTAATCAGGTATTATGAAAATTGCTAGATGTCACAAACATTCAACCAATATCGAGGAATCTATGAGATATGTTTTAGAGAAATCATCATAAAAAATTGCTTGGTTTCAACGCATTCCAAGTGTCATCGATACTCATGATTTTTAGGTATCATCAACCCTTTGTAGATATCATGACAAAAATTGAGCATCATGACATCTACAAAGTATTGTGTTAGTCCCTAGATGTGGTCATTTTCTAGGTATCACTGAAACTTCACAAGTTTCATGAGGCCCAAGTATCATATGTCTCAAGTATCATTGATTCCGAGTGTCACTGACATTTCATGAGTGTCATGTAGTGTCAAGTATTGTTGAAACTTCTCAGGTATCACGAGTTTAGGTATTGCCAAATTCAAGTGTGCCTAATCCAAGTGTTGTCTATTTGAGGTGTTGTCTATTTCAAGTGCCACAAAATTTTAGGAAACTTTAATAAAGGGGAATGTTTTAACCAAGGGAATTTTTTTGTCTAAGGTTGGCATTCCCAATTAATGAAGTCTTATGTTAGGGCTTTTGAGAGGCCAAAATAAGCATGGAATATGTACTCATACAATTGAATAGAGAGATGGTGTCATGAGGGAATAGGCTCTAGAGGGACATACTTGAAGTTGATCAATCATAGAGAGAGATTGTGGAGTGTGGAATAAAATTTCTAATAATGTTTTCCTTGGTGAAGATCGATAGAGGTGATTAAGTGTGAGTACAGTTACTTGTGTGACTAGAGTGCTTAAAGAACCTAGGGCACACACCTACACATTGAAATTGATAATATTTCAAGTAAGATAAGAGGGGTTAAATATGTAATTAATGGATCAAAACAGATGGATAGGAGTTGATCCATAATCAAGAAACTTGTTATTTTTGTTCCTACACTTGTTCAATGTTCTGAATAGTTCTCTGAGCACAGTAGCAACTGGCTTAATTCCTTTTGGGAAACTCTAGTTAGCTTAATAATCTATCAATCATGAGTGATTTCATAAAAAATGATGGACTACACATAGAGAAAGATGTTCAACAAATCACAGAACCATCCGGATAATGTCGGGGTTCAACAGTCAACAGACTAGTGAGCAAAGATATGTTAATATCTCGTGATCTAGAGAAGCAATGCTAATGAAACTTTGTAGTCATGTACTAGACAATATGCGGAATCTACTAGTTGAATCTCCTTGCTAAGCAATTTCTCCCTTACATAATGATAGTGCACTTCAATGTGATTAGTCCTTGCATGATATACATGATTAGCAGCCAAATGAAGTGAACTAGTGTTGTCTCCAAAGATTGTTGGGGTGCAAGAATGTAACTACAAATCTACATATAATTGCTTAAGCCACATAGCTTCTTGGGTTGCATTTGCCAAACCTCTATATTCTGCTTTTGTGGAAGATAAGACCATAGTTGGTTGCTTCTTAGATGACCATGATATAAGCTTTGAACCTACAAAGGATAGGTACCTTGAAGTGCTCGCCTATCATCCTTGGAGCGAGGCTATTGGTAGTAGCCAAAGGCACAGATGATGAGGAAGTATGTGAAGGTGGACTAGGAAGAAGTAGTAGGGAGCCAACCGGATTATTTTTTCAAAGAAATATGTTTTATATTACTTTTTCAAAACCCTCAACAGTGATTTTCATCACTCTTGTATAATATGTAACATAGAACAACCACTTTTGTAATTAGTATGTGCAAGCCGAGGAGTCCTCGAGCTTGAGGAGCTTAGGTAGAACGAGCCTACCAATTTTGGTTATTTTTAGACCTTGTTTAGACCTTCAAATAGTGCCTAGAACCTATTTTTTAACTATGTCGAACACTAGATGTGAAACCGGTCAAAACTAGTCTAAAAACTATAAAAAGAGCTAGAGAGCTCATTTTTGAGGTTAGCTTGCATGAGTAGAGAAGAGCTTAGAGCTATTTTGAGCTTGTAAGAGTTATCTTGAGTAATAGAATCCATTTTCAACCTTCCATTGTGTCTTGCTTCATATCACTCCTATCTCTTCCGCAGATTGACATTAAGGAGGTGAAGCTTCTTAATGTGGTGCTTACCATTGTGCTAGAGCAACACCAAATTTGGCCCTGTTGCTAGGGATCGAGTCTAGGAGGAATGTGTGATGGTAAGAGTATAGCAAGAAGTGGCATTGGAAGGTAAAATTTCATAGTTGTTTTTAAGTAGTTTTTTGTGTTTTTCATCTCCCCTACACTCCTTCTTCACCACTGCATCATCTTCTCCCACTCTGAAAAAATTAGAAAATTCACCATATCCACCTACCCTCCTCATTTCCCCTCATTTTCACATGCGAGAGAGAGAGAGATCTTTTGTGTTTGTATCTGCATGTGTGTTTTTGAGTTTCCTTGCAGGTATAGTGCTCCAGAGCAGCAAGAAAGCTTCCAAAAGGTGAGCAATCCACTTTCTATTAGAATCTGTCATGTGTGTTAGACCATCACGATGGTCTACCAAACTCCGAATTTTTGATAAACGACCACACCACGGCATAGGTGATCCTTGCGCACATACGATTCCATAGTTGCATTCTGAAAATCATCATTTTGGTGGACCATCACGATGGGCTCACACCATCGCGATTGTGTCACACCATCGCAATGGCTCGGCTGGACCATCGCGATGATCTCACACCATCGCGAGGATCTCACACCATCGCGATGATCTCACACCATCGTGATGATTCACTTGAACCATCGCAACGGTCACTCACCATCGTGACAATCTCGTTGACCCCATGCCATTGTGATTGGCCCACGCCATCGCGATGATCCCCTGCCACGTGTCATATTAGACCATCGCGATGATACCAGGTACACCATCGTGATGCTTCAAATTCGGACCATCACAATTGCCTCAAGCCATCGCGCCTTGTGACCATCGTGATGGGCTCACGCCATCGTGATGGTTGTGTTGACCATTGACCATCACGACGGACTCACGCCATCGCGATTGCTCCCTAGCTAGACCATCATGATGCCTCATATTAGACCATCATGATGCCTTGCACCATCGGACCATCACGCTTGTACCACACCATCGCAACGGTTCAACTGAGCCATCGCGACGGTCCGAGACCATCGCAATTGTCTCAGACCATCGCGATTGTCCACCCAAAATGAAAAAATTAGGGTTTGATTTTTTTGGGCAGTTTGGAGCCTATTTTGAGTAAATTTTTGGGTGATTAAGCTCATTGGAGACCCCTTAGCTCATAATTGAAGAAAAACCTGTTTGTCAATTTTTACCCCCGACGCCTGAACGTTCATATCTTTGTCATTTGAAGTTCGTTTTTTGAGCTTTATAGCTCATTTAAATAAGATAATTTGAGGTTGACCCATTTGTGGGACTAGAAGAGAAAGGGGGCACTGGAAAAATTTTGCCACAGAAGAAGGGACCTAAAAGGTGTATATATCAAAGTACTTGGTCATCTTTTTAAGAATTGGTCTAAACATTGGATTTTGACAGGTCTAGCAAGATCTATCCAAGGGCAATCAAAGTAGGGCAGTGACAAATGCAAGGCTTGGGAAGTGCTACTTCTTGGGCAGTAGAGCAATCAACGAAGCTAATTCAAGGTTGGAAGAATACTGAACCCCCTTAGTCAATTATTAGCTTAGGCTAAACATCTAGCATTGTGGATCAAATTAGGATGAGGATAGGAACACATCGATTCCAAGAGACTTAACTTTTTAAGTCCAAGACTAAGATAAAAGTGTGCGATATGAGAACCTAAAGGAAAGAACTTAAGTCTAACGGAACGAGAACTCAAAAGTACAATGGAAAGTTGATTCCTGACGCATACATTGAGATAAGACAAGAACTTAAAGGAATTAACAATGGAACAAGCAATAAAGAACAAAGAAAAATAGACGACCAAAGTGTGTATTGAGTGACTTAGGAAGTAAATTCATGAACCTTAGATCGGGCAAGCATATAGGTAAGTCTGATCGACGAAGCCTTAGATCATCAGAAGCAAGTGTAGGAACTACTGCATGTTTGTGGGCTCAGCAATTGAGTAGTTATCCTTACGAGTTGGGCTCAGATACCAATGAATTGAAAATGGACTTTAGCACGGAAAGACTAGAAGGAGGGTTAAATATAGCATATTTGGAAAGACCCGAAGGACCCTACAAAACCCAATTAGAATATGTCCGAACCAATCACTTAGGTGCTCGCATCTATGAGGCTGGTTTGCAAAGATCAATGGTGCAATTGCACAATCCTGACCAACCCCTTGGATTGGATCATCTAGTTGTGAAATTTGAGAGAGACACATATATAGACAAAGAAGGAACAATGTACATCATAAGTACTCAACCAAATCATACCAATGAGTTTGGCGTAGTTCAGCCAGATACGGAAGCAAGATCCAAAGGAAAAGAACCACTAGGAGAAGAACCCAGGACACCTAGAGGGAAATCTGACAAGAGTACTAATCCAAGATTGGATTCCTGAGGACAATAGAAGCATATAATTGTTTCTAAATAAGGAAACTGATGAAGCATTTTGGAGGTACAAAATGGAACAACCTAATGAGGTAGGCTCCATCATGATTTACAAATTCAAGGACCCAGATACACCTGGAAAGGTTGTATACCTGGATGATACTTCAGAACGAGTATTTGTAGTACCAGACCATGCAAGAAATACCTACACATGGAGAGGTGAGCTAGTATTCCCTCCATCACGAAAAAATATAAACACGAGCCATCAGGGTGTCAAAACATCCTCAGCCCATGGTACTCAAAGAGAGAAGAACAAAGAGAGACCAAAAGTAAGTTTCACTCATCCCATAGGGAGAGATAGACCAACCATGAACACCGATAGATTTGAAAGACAAGGGGAATCTAGAATACCAGGTGGTAGAGATGATTTTCCTCTACCTAGACCACATGAACACCCAAGGGTATTAAGACCCAATCAATTAGTACATTCAATGAAAAATTACTTTGATGGGACCGCAGATCCCTATGAACATGTTGCAGAATTTAAGCAAGTGCGAAGAGCAGAGCAAGTAGAAGACATGTTTACGCAATATAATGCATTTGGACTAATGTTAAAGAATACGGCTTTAACTTGGTTCCAACCATTGCAACAAAGGCAATTTAGGGATATTCATCATAGAATCATTCATCACGGAATTCTCTAAAAGTGGAATCAGACATGATACTTCTTCATTGGTTCACAACTTCAAACAAACCCCTTAGGAAATAGTCAGGCTGGCAGGACATAGGTTTAGACAGTATGTTGAGAGATGTTTGATGCAAGAGTTACCCTCACAGGCCAAGCAAGTGTCATTGTTTTTAGATGGCCTCTTGAGCTCTAAACTACGCTCCTATGTATACTTGAAGGAACCCAGAACATTAGAGCAATGTGTAAGAATTTGTATAGACATTAAGGACAACCTAGGAGATGAGTTGGATCTCTCAAAGGTCTATAAGGACTCACAGATTGTTCATCTCTAGCATCCTCAAAACTTTCTAGCTCGATAGAAGACCTAGCAAAAAAGTGGCCCAAAAACTAGGAGTTTCTAACAAACAGATGCCTAGATTAACAACAAACAAGCGTTGTTACACCTGTGGTGGTGATCATATGGCAAATGTGTGTCCCAATGTAACACAACTGCAAGCTAGCCCTAGTGGCCAATATTGTACAATTGAGAGAAGTTATATGAATCACACTGCCCAGGACTACCCATACAACAAACAAGTAGTACGACAGAACTACCCGCAAGCATACCCTCAACCAGGGAGATATCAAGATCAATACAATGCTCAACCTCATTATTATAGGCCTCCACAAAACTATCCTTATCAGGCTCAACAGAGACCTCAACTTGTTTTATCTCAGCAACCATCCCCACCAGCTAATGTCATCCTAGTTAAATACATTGCTGTAGAAGAGAACCTCAATAGGGCTATAGTGCCTTCTTCAGCCCTGATCATAGAAAGCAACCCTAATTCTAAGAGTTTCAACTCTAATCATGTAGATAGTCCACCTGCATATTACACGGAGTCACCAGAACATGTGGAAACATATCGATACGATAGTCCACCATTGGAACCTAGTTGGGAGCTTGATTATGCTAATGTGATGTATACCAACCCTAATCTGCGGCCCCAATTAAGACAACAAAGACCACAGGGCCCTAGAGGGCCATGCTTTAGGTGCCAAGGAGATCATTTCATAAAGGATTGTCCACATCCTCCGATAGCAGGACAGTCACAATACTATAACATACAAGGTTTTTGTGTCGAGTGTGGTAAAGAGCATGTCATTAAAGATTTTCCCAAAAACCCTACTAATGCTTCAAAAGTAACACCCATTAACGTGGTAGGTATTGTACATAATGTAGATGAATCCAACCCTACATATGTGTCTATCCAAGCTATAACAAGAGCCCAGGTTCTCTTACGAAATCAACAGCTTAATCCCAAGACAATAGACAGAACTAGTGAAGTTGGAGAGTCTAGTAATAAAAAGACAAAATCTTGGAAAGATTCCAGAGAAAGAATTAAGAGGAAATGGAGTAAAAAGATAACTGAGTTGGAAGGAAGTCTCTAGGAATCTAGAGCCAAAATCCTAGAATTGACTTCGCAAGAATCTATTCAGGAGAATCTATCTCAAAGATTAGGATTAGATCTAGTTGAACCCATACCAAAAAACCTAGACATGATGTTTCATGCATATCAAGCACGATTAAACGAAGGACCCCAGATAGTTGAAATGAGTAAGAACTTTCCACGAGCAGACCTAGAAATTAAGAGGACTAAAATCTTCATGGAGATGGTAGAATGAGCACAAACTATGTTCGAAGTCTCTCGTTATCTTAATTGGAATAACATGGAAAAACCTGAATTATACTTTCAAGGACTACTGGAGAGGCTAGAATACTTGGTCAATAGCAACAAGAAAAAGAATCCGTATAGGAACCCTGATGACTCTGAGACATAGGAAAGGAATGCACCATCCTTGTCTCAAGTACCAGAGATTGAAGACAACCTCTCTTCCATACATAAGTATTCACATGAATTTTTAAGAGAAGTCCAAGAAGAGAAATGGAGAAAAGAGCAAGAAACCCATCCTCCTATTCAAAAGATAGATGATTTGCAAGAACAATTTCCCCAAGACATCCCCTCTATCTATGATGATGTAGAGGAAGAACAACTGAGTGAACAAACGGGTTTTGAATCCAATTCTTTGCAAGAATTACCTCAGTTCACAGGACCTTGGGAAGCCAAGTCTATTAGCATGAGAGCACCCACGATAATAGTGAGGAATGAAGAATCGGTAATTCCTAGAAACACTGAAGTGATCAAGAACACTAAAGTACAGTGCCATCTCAGTCTAGAGGAATTGTTGAAGATTAAACCAGAGTTATGGAAGCATGTAGCAAACCAATTCCCTGAGCTTGCTACTACTCACTCGCAGATAGGATCACACAAGAAGGTGCGAGAGATATTGGTAGAATGAATTGGAGATGTGAGCAAAGGAGAGGAAGGTAACAATTATCTTCCAATAACCCACAAGGGCTACACCACCAAAGCCATCTTAGATTCAGGAGCCAGAGTAGCCATCGCTACCACTGCTTTATAGAAACGTTGGGGTAAGCCAACATTAAGACCCACCAGGATGAAGCTACAAATGGCTGACGAACATATAGAAAAGCCATTGGGCTTATTAGAAGGCATATAGAAAAGCCATTGTGGTGTGGAGTTCGAGCATACTTTTGCCATTTGTGATTTTGAGAAAAATCATGCTTACGAGATGATTTTAGGACGACCATTCATGGTTCAGTTGCAAATCATACAAGATTGGGGAACTAATTCTTTGTACTTGCAACATTTAGGAGTGACTACTAAAATCAATCTTAAAGACTATTCCCATCGAGATGTACCCCTAGTACAATGGAACACCATCCATAAGACGCAAGAAGAAATAGAGTTGATACACTCATTGGAACCAGACCCCTCATGGTTGCACGAGGACACTCATTTATGGATGTGTAAAGTAGCCAAACAAGAGGAAGAATGATTAGAAGCCACGACCTTAGGCTCAGAACAACATCCACGAACTCTTCAAGACCCAGCGTATGCACCTATAGTATTTCCAGACAAGGAATTTGAGCCTCACGGTTGGGTAGAAATCTTAGCTACAATGGATAGCGGTGAACCAAGAACAATGGACCCCTCATTGTGATGAAGACGGATATGACATCTCCATTTTTTTTTATTGAACCTGTTGAGGAAGATTTTATCCTAGAAGAATGCATGGAAGTGATCCAAGAACTAGACGAGAGTAGTGACAAGGATCTAGAATCCATCATCATGGAAACCTTCTGTTCTACAGAAGAGGAATATCTTTATTTTGTAGAAGCCCAAAACCTTGAAGAGGAAAAGGAAAGTCAAATGGAAAGCAAGCAAAAGAAGAGAAAGAAATCACCTAAGATAGAAGAAGAAGAACAACCACTCATGGAAGTACCGGAGAATTTCAAGAAAATATGAAATAGAAGATAGAAGAATAATGGTACGAATGCCTAAAAGAAAAGCCGATGTTGGAGAAGTATATGATAATCGAGAGAAAACAAAAAAAAAATCATAGTTACCATAGAAGAAGAAGAAGTAAAATGTACATACATAGGGCATGATTTGACTAGTGAAGAAGAAGAAGAGTTAATTGCCCTACTACGAGAATATCAAGATGTATTCACTTGGAGTTACAAATACTTCAAAGGAGTAGACCCGGATATATGCTCCCATAGAATTCCTATGACTCTAGATCCCAAACCTATGAAACAAAAACCATACACGTACAATGATAACTATGCTGCTAAGATTAAAGAAGAAATGGATCGTTTGATAGAAGTAGGATTCATTTACGAAATTGAGCATACCGAGTGGGTATCCCCTATTGTGGTTGTGCCCACGAAGAATGGAAAATTGTGCGTGTGTATTAACCTTAAGAAAGTTAATGCTACCACAATTAGAGACAGTTATTCTCTTCCTATCACGGAACATTTATTGGAAAGAGTTGTGGGCAAAGTTTATAGCTTTCTTGATGGTTTCTCATGCTATAATCAAGTAGCTATTGCTCCTGAAGATCAACATAAGATGGCTTTTGCCACAAAATGGGGCATATTTCCATTTTGTGTGATGCCATTTGGGCTAACAAATGCACCCGCCACTTTCCAACAACTTATGTATCATGTTTCTAAGGAATTCTTGCGAAAGAATTTGGAAGTTTATGTCGATGACATATGTACTCATTCGAATACGAGGCAGAATCATATCCCAGAACTAAGGCAGGTATTTGCAAATGTCGAGAATATCAGGTTTGTCTGAACCCAGAAAAGTGTGTTTTCATAGTCAGACAAGGCAAAATTCTAGGACACATTGTGTCAAAGAATGGAATTTCGACAGATGAAGAAAAGGTGAAAGTAATTGTAGGCCTACCTAGGCCAAATAACATAAAAGAGGTACATGCCTTCATGGGTCATTGTGGTTATTATAGAGGATTAATACACATGTATGCAATCATAGCCAAGCCTTTGTACTCTCTTTTGACCAAGTTCGAATGGACAGCTGAATGTGAACATTCATTCAATGAACTTAAATGATGCTTGTGCTTAGCACCTATATTGACAACCCTAGATTGGAGTAAGCCATTCCATGTACATGTGGATGCATCCAACTATGCCATAGGATGTGTGTAGGCACAACCTACGAATGAAGGTAATGTAGATCTCCCTATAGCTTATGCGAGCAAACAATTGAATGTAGCAGAAAGAAACTACACTACTACAGAATGAGAAGGATTAGGAATGATCTACACAATAAAGAAATTTAGGCATTATTTGTTGGCGAATAAGTTCAAGTTCTTCATGGATCATCAAGCATTATTGTACTTAGTTAATAAGCCTTGTAACACAGGACGATTGATACAATGGTTTCTATTACTCATGGAGTATGACTTTGAAGTAGTAGTCAGGAAGGGAAAGACACATCTTAGAGCTGATCACCTCTCAAGATTAACTTCGAGAGAAGCTCCTCAAGGAATAGTGGATGAATTACCCGATGCATACTTGTTTAACTTTGAGATAGTACCAGAATAGGCTAAGTCGATTGTCCCAATTCTCATCACATATGGACCCAAGAACCCTAGGATAAGGATCAAAGAAGGGGAGATCACCAAGTCACAAAGATATTAAATAATAGCAGGAAGTATATATAAACAAGATAATCAAAAGATTCTTGCCTGTTGTGTAGATGAATCAGAACACGCGAATTGGTTGTAATTAGCACATGTAGATGCATTAAAGCAACATCATTCAAAACATCATACCTTGCAAACTTTGCATAGACTAGGAGTATATTGGCCTTTCATGGAAGCAGATGTCTACAAGTTGTGTAGAGAATGCCCTGTTTGTCGTGAAAGACCACCAGTAGAACATGCCACGCTATATCACATGTATCTCACACCAGAATGGAGTGAACCGTTAGTGACTTACTTGAGGACAAAAACATTCCCTCAAGGAATGAACTTAGCACGACAACGCAGTCTATAGGAGGAAGCTCAAGACTATTCACTTATTCGCAACAATCTATACAAACGAGGAAGAGAAGAATACCTAAGACAATGTGCTCATGAGAATGATTATTTGAGCGTACTAGAGACTACACACCAAGGTGTTGCAGAAGGTCATTTTGGCCCCGATAGGATAATCAAAGCCATACTATCTGCAGGCTTATGGTGGCCCACTCTTCACATGGATGCACATACCTATGTTAAGAGATGTGATGTGTGCCAAAGAACTCAGTTTCCTACTCGTAGAGATGAAATGCCATTGAAACCCATGATGGGAGGACGTGCATTTTCCAAGTGGGGTATAGACTTTGTAGGACCCATCAACCCCCCAACAAAAGGAACACATGCTAAATACATCATAGTTGCGACAGATTATCTTACTAAATGGGTAGAGGCTAAGGCCATAAAAAAGAATGATGCACACACGATTGCAAAATTCTTATTTGAAAATGTCTTTACAAGATATGGACTGCCTATAGAGCTAGTGAACAATGGAGGAACTCACTTTCTAAACCAAGTCATTGAATATTTGTTACAGGATTTTATGATGACTCACAAGAAATCCGCACCATATCATCCTTAGGCCAATGGTCAAGTAGAGTGTACTTACAAGATCCTTTGCAATGTACTGACAAAAGTCCTGAACAACAAACGTTCACATTCTAACAAACAGTTACATCATGTTATTTGGGCATATCAAGTGGCCTACAAGACCGTACTCAATGCAACTCCCTTTCATATGGTTTTTGGTCAGAATGTTGTGCTTCCTTTGGACTTCTTGATACCCGCCCTTAAGTTTGCACAAGAACATCAGTGGAGAGGCCATGAATTATCATCAAGGATAATTGATTTGGAACGATTAGGAGAAACCACGCTGAAAGCAGAAGCAGCAGGCATATATGCAGCAAAGAAATGACGGAAAGCCTATTTTGACGCACATGTGAAGGATAAAGGCTTAAAAGAAGGAGATTTAGTCCTAGTGTATATGTTGAAACAACATGCACACAAATTAGAAAAGCGAGGTTATGGACCTATGATCATTAATAGACTCTCGACAAGTGGAGCAGTACAATTAGCCACCCTAGAAGGAGAGATAATGCCTAATTACATTAGTGGTTGCAGAGTCAAGCTTTATCAGGAACCTCTTACCGAGGATATGCTTAGAAGACTCACGTTGGCAAAGAAGCATAAGGAGGAAGAAAAAAGAATACGCGCTGAAGCTCAGGTAGAAGCTATAGAACGCATTAAGCGCATGAAGCTAAGATGACAAGGACTAGGGAGAGAACATTATAACCATCTGGAAACAACACCCAGATACCCCATGGCCATGTGTCAAGCAAAGATAATTACTCATCCCAACATAGTGGATAGGCGATCATTCATTATAGTCAGGCTAGAGCATGACAACCCTTGCCATGAGCTCAAGGCTTTAATTGATTCAGGTGATGCGATTAGTGCGATTAGATGGTCCCACTATAAGGATTCATGAATAGAAATGCATCCAATTGAGGGATACCTCATAGGGCTAGGAGGCATGGAAACCCCTTGCATGGGTGAGGTGGACCTTCCTATCCTCATACACGAAGTGACCATGACAGTGAAGCTACTGGTGTGCCATGACGACGACTTGATAGAACCCCTAATCCGTGGCCAAGATTGGCTTTACAATCACTTAGTGGACCTAAATCTTAGACAAGGCTCCTTGCAAATTGGAACCTTAGACCAACAGCAAGTGATACCGCTTAACTTGCCTAACAACACTCCACTTGAGGTATGTAACCCTAGACCTTATGAACTGCATGTGAGGGAGGACTAGAAGATCTTTGGCTAGATAAGTCATGTTACGTCTACACCAACCCATGTGGGCTTGGTGATGGACAATTGCCATTCAGGTAATGGGCGAGTTTCACAAGTGTTGGACCTCCCTTCTTTTCCAAACTAGAGTGTCCATCTGACTTCTCAACCCCAACCACAAAGGAGACACCCATGATGGAGGAACCCAAACCAACGAGCATAGCAGATGACAAAAAACAAGCAACAGTATCAGCAACACAAAGCAAGCAGCATGAAACAAGTATGGGTGATGAGGCAAACAATGATAAGACGGATTTTCAGCAGAACGAACCAGCATCTTCTCGACCTTCTTCTACGAGTACAAACATTCGATAGATTTGGATTGCGAAGAAGTACTTAGTTATCGGCCCATATCCATGGAGATTTGGGTACCTAAACAATGTATTACAACTCAACGCTCAAGCCATGTAACATATTTCTCTCAGAAACCTCTTCACCCCTCAACACCACCACATCCAATATCACTTTTTGTCCCTCAGCAGAAACATACCTCCCACTCAACAAACCTTAGGAAATGGATACCGAAATGTATCCAGGAGCCTCCTCATGACCCGTTGTCTAACATTAACCCCATCCCGAATAACCAACTCCCTTGTCATAATTTTGTCACAACTGAACTTTGTATGAAGTCAACCACACTAACCCAACATCACTTGTAATAACATCTCATCAAGCAATGTATGCACTATCTAAAGCATGTAGGTGTCTAGAGACCTGCATTAGTTTTGCAAAAATCATTCCATAAACCACCTCACAATACTCGGCTACACGGGTTACACATCAGTTATGGAAAGGGATTGCGGTCTCACCTAATTGGGATCATGATTAATTTCCATACTAATGTGCTACTCTTTGTAGCAGATCTCCTCCACATTTGCATCACTCATCGTGCACACAAAAGGACTGTCTCAAGCTAGCCCTAGTGTACGTGTGGTCAATTTTGGCAAATTATTGGCTGAGCCACACCCTACATCACAACCACTTGAATTTCAAGGATTCTCAGGACCAATGCCGATTGATGATCCTCCTAGTGGATACAACGAAAAAGTTCACCATAATTCTCATTGGTTTCAAGGTTTAGTAGGACCTTTGGTGGATGCAGATTCTATTTTTGATGCCACACTCACTTTTGACAGTATTAAGTGGGGAAAGTATCAATTTTTCTCCAGAGAATTTGAAGCGCTCCGAAATACAGAAGAGTTAAAGCACATTTGGGCTAGAGCAAGTTTTATGGAATACTTCATTGACCCATTACCCAAACATTATTTTTATAGATGCTACTACCTCGTGACCACACTTACAACCTCTGAGAACAAGGACTTGTCGGGAACTTTCATTCTGCCATCTTTGGTAAATGGCCCCCCTTTCAAAAAGTTCTATCTTTCAAAAGACCTGATTCGGGTAGCAATTAAGATCCATGGAACTCACACACCGACAGAGCAAGAAAGGCTTATTCCAGAGCCGATGAAGCGTGGTGACGTTGTGAAATGGGAAGACATTTCGGCCATTACACCTGAATTGTCTAAGTCGTTACGTATATGTATGCAACATTTTGCATTCCTGGCTTAGGATTGTTTCACTATTCCTCACAAGGGTATTTAGTTCGGATTATATTTAGCATGTATTGGGCCCCAAATCATTGATCTTGCAAGTTGGATCATTGATCAATTGTATTTAGCTCAGCAGAGATGGGAAAGAAAAAAATTCATCCAGGGATGTTGCACTCTCACTCGAATTGTTTACATGTGTTTGGCATATGATTTGCTTATCAAACGTGTAATGACAAGTGAAGAATTGAAGTCATTCAAAGGAACCACCAAGAAAGCCAGAAAAGCTAGCAAGGGATGGGTAGGAAAATGCATGCGTGGATCTATTCCATGTTTGCAAGTTCCAAAGTCCCCGTCACGTCAGTTGTCTCTAGAACAATCACCAACGGAACCCCTTGCACCTATACAACCCATCCGCATATGCCTGTCACGACCGGTTATCATAGAAAGTACTACCAGTGCTGTTACCTCTCAAGCAACCATAGTTCAGGAACCCACCACTACAACAGCAGAAATTCCCACCTCCATCGGTGCAGAAGCATTCACTTTCCCTCAACTTGGAGGCAAAACCAACGAATACCACCTTTGACTTCAAAATGCATGATGCTTTCTCTAGTGAATTCCAATTTTCAGAAGGAAAATTTTTCTCACATGAGCCATGAACGTCCCAGTTACCCTACCACACCCCCTGATCAACCACAAGAGAAAATAGTCTCCAACTCAGAAGAAGAGAGGACAGAAGTCGTCAATGAAGACGGAGATGATGAAGCCAGTCATGATAGCCACGATTCTCAAGGAGGCTGCAACATGACGAACAAGAACAACAAACTCAGACACAAGGCGACACAAGTACGCATGAAGATGACACCTTTGAAGTTGCTGCTTACACATCGGCAATCAAGAAATTATACCGCACTATGCAAGCAGTTTGGGCATGCAGATAACTCTCCGAAGAAGAAAGTCAAGAGATTTTAGAACAGGAGCTTGCCACAGGAGGATTGGAAGAATCTTACATTCAAGGTTTCAGAGAATTGGTTAAATCAGTGAGCACCAATGAAGCACTTTGCTATTTGCAGAGGAAACCACTACCAAAGTTTGACCCACAATGAATCTGTTTTGTCTCAAAACCGGGTCAGTATATTTGGGTACCAACAGATGCCCAATCCTCACACCAAGCCAGAGAAGCATGACTTCTATTGGAAGACCCTATTGAAGAAGCCACCATAGTGATTGACTCCCCGCCTCACCTTTCTACTGTAAATACCACTACTATTGTCGAAGTACCCATCGCTTCACCTGCTCCTCTTTCACCTCCCACCCCTCTAGTCTCTCTTGTACACCCTACCTCTCCAAGACCATCCACGTCTCTAGATGGTGTTGTAGTAGAGGCCCTAGTTGCCTCAATCCCACAAACTCTTCCCGCAACCCTCCCACCTATCCTCCCTTTCTTAGCTCCCACCATTCCGTTCAACCCATTTCTCACTCCATCCTTTCTTCTTTCCCCACTCCTCCCAGACTTCTATTCCCATTTCCCCCTCTCATGACCTTCTCACCCGTCTCACCCGTATCACTCCACTCTTCATGGTCACTACACTTGACACAATGTCCAGTGACATGGACATATCGCCACCCACTGCACCACCACTCATCTCATCCATTTCATTACCACATTTAGGCACGTCACATTTCTCCACAATCACCACTGCATCCACTTTCCCATCCCTAATTCCCCTTCCCCTTGCATCAACACCCACACCCACGGCATCTTCACTCACTCCACCATTAATGTTGTCACCCACGATCGACACCGCATTCCGTCAAATGTTTTCTTGCATGACACAAGTTAGTAGAGATGAATTCGCATCTCTAGGGACCAGCTACCAGACGCTACAACAAACAACTATAGATTTACAGGTGCAACTAAACTCATTATCAATCGAGAACACCTCCCTTAACACATGCTATCAAGAGCTACATCAGGCCTACCATACACTGGAACTAGAAAGTGAACAGAAGACAAAAGAAGCCATTATGGATATCAACAACTTATTAAGGGCTCAAACCATTTGAAATGTGACCCTCACTCAAAACATGGACCTGCTAAGATGCCACCTCGCAACAGCCAAAGAAGAAAATCAACGATTGCAAGAACAGAACAGAGAAAACCTTGAAGCAGCTTTAGATCAACCAGACAAAGCTCTGAGTCTAAGCCACTTTAAAGCCATACCCTCAAAATCTATGAAGATATTATTGGAAGACCACGTCAGACTCCTAGAAGATTATGACAATATGAATGAGGCATATTAGAAGCTCAAGGACGACCATAAAATGCTACAGTTGCAAACACCTGTGCAGCAACCACCACCAGCTCCTGAGGGCACACCTCCAAAGATCCTAAAGGAACTCAATGCTTTACGTGCTCAGTTACTTACTCTTCAAGCGCAGATTGCTATTTTCTTTGAGCCCCCTAGGCCTGATTCCCCACCTGAAATCCCAACTGAGGAAGAAACTGTGTCTATCTCGGTGGAGGAAACTTATGAAGAGGCCTACGAACCACAACCCATCCCAGGCGGACGTGTCACGGCTGAAGGCCAGACCACCTTTGAACTCCCTACCCCCGCATGGATGAAGACCATAGAAGAACTTGGACAGAACCACTCAGTACGCATGGAGGCTCAATTACACCCCATGGCTATGATAGAGGAACGCATTTTACAATCACCTTACTTCGCCCACTTGGCCCCTCGCAGGTATATCTTAGGCCATGAGCTTCAATATAAACTGTATTTCATGATAATGGTAGAATATCAATTAGCAATTGAAAAGGAGACAGGCAAGAAAGCATCACATGGCACTAATTTTGATCTTGATGACTTGCCACCAGAAGCCCAGAGCGGAGAAATTTTTCAACCAACTTGGCACTAGGAATTACTACAGCAATATCGAGAAATGATGAGCACATGGGTCAAGGCACCACTGCATTTGAAGTATAAACCATGTTGGGGACCTATCCCAAGATGTCCTTCTTGGAAGGCATTCGCAATCAAAGTTCAGAATAATAAGTAGTGCTAGGATTGGCTTAATTACCCTTAATTCACTCCACCCTGTGGACCACCCACATTCGGATACATGATGGACAAGATTCGCCACTGGCTCCTCTGCTTACACTGCATGGATGATGTTGCCGCGCATATGACTGTCAAAGTATTTGACATGATGCAGACTGTTTTTTAAATCTTCCATCGTGTTAAGGCACCACACGTTAACACCCTGGGATTCGAGCATGGGCATGCTATAAAATGACATTTGAAGAGATGTTTACTACCGGATTTTGCGAGTACCATTCAGAGGTGTTCATCAAGAGGCCCACACACCTACTCCAATTATTTGCCTGTGAACAAATGGTGTACTCCACACACTATCGACTCCCGCCACCAGATGAACCTCAACCCATAGATTGGGAAAAATGGGAAGCAGATCTTGCAAGAGGTATTCACATCTCAGAGCACAGCCTCGCTCATGACCTCCTACAAAACTATATCTGACAGACCCTGCAACAAGGTTCTGTCGAGGACGACAGAAGCGAGAGGGAAGGGGGTGTTGGCAGTAGCCAAAGGCACAAGCGACGAGGAAGTATGTGAAGGTGGACTGCAAAGAAGTAGTGGGGAGCCAAGCGGATTATTTTTCAAAGAAATATGTTTTATATTACTTTTTCAAAACCCTCAACAATGATTTTCATAACTCTTGTATCATATGTAACATAGAACAACCACTTTTGTAATTAGTATCTCCATTTTGTGGAAACCGAGGAGTCCTTGAGATTGAGGAGCTTAGGTAGAACAAGCCTAACAATTTTGGTTATTTTTAGACCTTGTTTAGACCTTCAAATAGTGCCTAGAACCTATTGTTTAACTATGCCAAACACTAGATGTGAAACCAGTCAAAACTAGTCTAAACACTATAAAAAGAGCTAGAGAGCTCATTTTTGAGGTTAGCTTGTATGAGTAGAGAAGATCTTAGAGCTATTTTGAGCTTGTAAGAGTGATCTTGAGTAATAGAATCTATTTTCAACCTTCCATTGTTTCTTGCTTGTCTCTTCCTTGTGTGTGTATGTGTGTGTGCATCTGTATGCTTCTCACATTCACTCTCACTACATCTCACGTTCACGATCTTCATATCACTCCTATCTCTTGTGCGGATTGACATTAAGAAGGTGGAGCTTCTTAACGTGGTGCTTACCATTGTGCTAGAGCAACAGAGCCCAATCTGCATAAGAATACATCTTTATGTCTATGTCAGAAGTGAAGGGGTAAAACAACCCTTCATTCATGGTACCCTTCAGATACTTTAGCACCTTTTCTGCAGCTTCCATATGAGGCTTCCTTGGTGCATGCATAAATTGACTCAATGTACTTACACCATATGCAATGTCTACTCGTGTTATAGTAGCATAATTGAGACTTCCCACAAGTTGTTGATAACATGTAACATCATCAAGAAGTTCTCCTTCATGAGAACTGAGCTTATGGTTGAGTTCCATGGGTGTACCTGCAATTTTGGTATTTTTCATCTTAAAATTTACCAACATATCATGTATATACTTTCTTTGAGTAATAAATATACCAAAATCTGTGTACATAAGCTCTAAGCCAAGAAAGTATGTTAACAAACCAAGATCACTAATTTTAAATTCTTCCATTAGTTGAGGATTAACTTTCTTGATGCCATTAGGATCATTCCCTATAATTATAATATCATCTACATAGACAAATAAGTAGATAACTTTTGATTTGTTCTTCTTAACAAATAAAGAAGAATCTACCTTGCTAGCCACAAAGCCTTGGTCCTGCAAATAAGTAACAAGCCTATGGTTCCAAGCTCTAGGAGCATGCTTTAGGCCATAGAGTGCCTTCCTAAGCTTGCATACATAGTCTGACTTCTCTTTGTCTTCAAATCCTAGTGGTTGTGCCATATACACTTCTTATGATATCCATCCATTTAAGAATGCATTCTTGACATCTAACTGATGTAGATTCCAATTTTAAGAAGCAACAACACTTACCAAAACCCTAATTGTTGGCATCTTTTCCACAGGTGAAAAAGTTTCTTCATAGTCCGCTCCATGAGTTTGGGCAAATCCTTTTGCCACTAACCTTGCCTTGTACCTATTTATAGAAGCATCTGAGTTCTTTTTGATTTTGTATATCCACCTGGATCCAATTACCTTCATGCTTGGTCTCTTGGGAACTAGATCCGAAGTATGGTTTTCTTGAGGTTCTTCTACTTCTTCTTACATGGCTTCTCTCCATTCTTTCTTCTTCCTAGCTTCTTCAAATGAAGAAGGATCTTCTATCATAGAGTCTTTAGTGATATACATAGAATGCTTGGTGATTAATGATGTATCATAGCCATACCTTATGGGTCTTTTACTCTCCCTTTGAGATCTCTTGAGTGCATGATTTGAAGACTCTGGTATGTCTTTTAGTTGATTGAGTTTGATCTTGCCTCTTGACTTCCAAGCCTTGAAGTCAATCTGCTCTTCATCCTCTAAGTTGATATCTTTTGGTTATTGTTGATCTTCTTGAGTAAGGGTTGGAAAATCATTTTCCAAGTCATATGGTAACTTGACTTTCCTACAATCATCTTCAAACCATGAATTATTTTTATCAAACACTGCATCCCTACTAACTATAAATGATTTGTTAGTGGGATTTTATAGCATGTACCCTTTTGGTTTTGAGCATACCCAATGAATATACATTTCTCAGCTTTAAGGTCAAGTTTCCCTCTGATTTGTGAAGGAATGTGTGCATAAGCAATGCACCCAAATATTTTGCAATGGTCCAATGAGGGTCTCCTGTAATTCCATGCTTCATAGGGTGTCATACCATCCAAGGATTTGGATGGAAGCGTATTGACCAAGTAGGTGGCTGTGGAAATAGCCTCTACCCATAGGTTATTAGGTAGCTTCTTCTCATTCAACATAGACCTAATAGCTTCAACTATTAACCTATTCCTTGTCTCTACCACTCCATTCAATTTAGGAGCATATCTTGTTGTTACTTCCCTCTTTATGCCTCTGTCCTGTAGAAATGAATCAAATTCATGTGAAAAATACTCACCACCTCCATCAGATCTGATCCTCTTCAAGCTCCTTCCTTTTTGGTTTTCAACTAGTGCCAAGTACTTTTTGAAACATGTAAATACCTCATCCTTGTTCTTCATGAAATAAAGGATTGTCCATCTAGTGTTATCATAAATAAATGAAACATAGTACCTTGAACTTGAGATTGATGGATCTTTGCTAGGACCCCACACATCAGTGTGTACAAGCTCCAAATAGTCTTCATGAATCTATCCCTTCCTGTTGAATGGTTGCCTATGAGCTTTGCCAAATTGACATGCTCCACATTTGTATATCATATGTTGCTTGGTCACATTGGGAATGCCAAGCCCACTTTGATCCCTGCATATTTGCTTTAGAATTCTTTCTCCTACCTGTCCTAGCCTTTTGTGCCATATCTCTAACTTAGATAGGGTTTGATCTCTATAATTGAATAGTGTTATGTTCGTTGTGTCTTCAATCTCAAATGTAAATAATCTACTAGACTTCTCACCTTTAGCAATCCTTTTAAAGCCTTGTTGAGGGTCTTCCACATATGCTCCATGCTTAGTGAATCTGACATGTAAACCTTTTTCAACAATCTGCCCAACACTAATTAGGTTTTTGGTTATAGTTGGCACATACAGAACTTTACTCAAAAGCTTCATGCTACCATCAGATGTTTTGACATTTCCAATTTGCTTGACTGAGTGTTTAGTATCATCACCTGTATTTACTTCATGCTTCCCTTTGGTTTCTTCAAGCTCAGATAACAAAGCTACATTTCTAGCCACATGATTGGAACAACTTGAATCAATATAGAAAAGATGCTCATCATCTTTACCTTGCTTGGATTTCATATTCATGATGAGTAGAGAATCTTCTTGGTCTTCAGTATAGTTTTTGTAATCTCTTCTTCCTCTGAAACCTCCTTGATAATTGTTGTTGTTGTAGCCCTGATTGTAGTTGTGGTTGTAGTTGTTTCCTCTGTTGTATCTGCCTTTGGATTGTCCATAGTTACCTCTATGGAAGCCTCTTCCCCTTTGATTCCTTTTGTTCTTGAAGCATTCTTCTATGGTGTGGTTGGTAAGACCACAAATGTTGCACGGTGAATTGTTGTAGGATCTCCCTTGTCTTGCTTTCTGGAGGCTCACAAATCATACCACTACTGAATTTCATTACACTTGGGAATGTGTGAGGAAACCTCTTGCATGCGAACAAAGTCCATATCCATATGTGCCCCATGGAAAACTAGAAGATTAAAATTATTGGCAATTATATCAAGCACCTAGACTACAAATGGGACAACAACATTATAGACAACCTTAGCATGTCCTAGTACAACAACCTCCTCCACCCTAAAATGTTGTTCCTATGAAATATACCAATCTCAAAGATAACAAAGAAAGAGCCATAGTTCCTATATCCTCAACACTACCTCCAAAAGTGCTAGATCATTCTTATGAATATCACAAGGGAGAGCAATAACATTACAAATAGCCACAAATTGACTACTATTCCTCTTATGATGCTCAATATGATGGTCAAGATACATATTGGAATGAAGGATGGGAGGGAAATTCCTTTAATGAGTGGTACACCACTGCTAGATCTCCTATGAGGCATAATAGAATGCCACCCACAAGAGGGTTGTTATAGATGCAATGGAAAATAATTCATTCATGACTATCTTCATCCTTCAAGTCTAGAATTCAATGTGGATTTTGTCTACATTGTGGAAAAGATCATATCCTTTAGGATACCCAAGAAATCCCTCCAAAGGGAAGACCACTCAAATAAACATCATCATAAGGATAGTAGGATCATATTGTACATGCTATGACACACCAATACAAGTGCATGATGTGACCATAGACCAAGCCCAACATAGAGAAGTCCAAACAAAAAATATAGTTTTAAGATCACCATATGAAAATTAAGAGGAATTGAACCCAAGAATTGTAGAAAACACAATAGATAAGATTGATAGCCCAAGTAAAAAAAGAGAACGTGCATGGAGAGCTAGATAAAAAATTTTAAAAAGAAATTGAAACACAAAATGATTTCTCTAAAAGAAAAATTCAGTAAGAAAATGAGAAAAACCAAATTTTTAATGAATCACTCTATAACCACATGTAATCATAGGTGCAAGTGGAATCAGTTCTAGATGAACCCAAGAGGAGCCAAACAAAGAAATGGGTTTGAGTGTTTCTAGTAGATCCCATGCTTGAAGACCTAAAAATGTTATTAAAGGTTACTGTTGTGTCTATATAACATTAAAGAAATTATATGAGGAAACAAGAGTTCGTAGAGCATAATCTAAACCTATAAAAGGGTGAGAGATGCACATATCCACCCAACCAACTCCACCCATATATACCTCTAAGCCAAAGGGGGGAAATGTGAGGAGAGCTTGCTAAGTGACCCCTCCACATGGATTTTAATCCAATGCCTTCTAACCTTGGAAGTCATATGAAATCACATGGCTCTCACATGGATTTTAAAAGGATTCCTTCCAACCTTGTACATGCAACTCAAAAGGATTGAGAGGCCTCCATAAGAGTTAAATGCCGTACCCTTGGGAACTAAACATCCTAAGGTTCAAAACCCTTAGTGATTATTCATAGGTAGTAATCTCAGAAACCAATGGCTAGGAGATGTCATTTAGCATGGAAATACATGCAAGTAGTTCAAAACTAGCATACTTAGAGACCATAAACGGGTGCTACGCTACTCAATTTGAATACATTCAAACCAATTGATTAGTTCCTTGTATCTATGAGGATGTTTTAAGATGATCATTGATCCAACTTACAAATCCATAACACCCCTTTTGAATTGACCACCTAGTGGTTAAATTCAAAGAAGGTTTATACATAGATAAGCAAGGAACCATGTATGTGGTAACCAACTTACTAGATAGAATGGATGACATGGGATCAATCATACGTGAGTCCAAGATAGGAGATCTTGAGAATAACAACCAAGAACAAGAACCTAAAACTCCTAGAGGTGAACTAGTCCTTACAAGGATCATCACACCTAAATGGATCCCTCAAGACAACACGAGCATTGAACTCTTTGTTAATAGAGAGACAAGGAAGCATTTTGGAGTTTCAAACCAAACAAACCTAGTGATGTAGATGGGATCATCATTGTTGGAACTGAAGGACTCACTAGGCAAGGAAGCTTAAGAAGGGAGTCAGAGAGAAGAGAAAGTACAAGCAGACAGAGCAGTCAACGACGATCTGGCAAGTAGGCCAACATTTTTTTCAGGACACTAACGCATATAAAAGAGGTGGACACACAAGGAGAAGGAGCAAGTAGGGAGCTCCAAGAAGTGTATGTCAAATCTTCAGAAGAATCCCCTACAAAAACAGTGATTTTCATCACTAAAAACCATTGTAAATACCATTTCACATTTTTGTAGCTCCATTTTGTGCAAGCCAAGGAGTTCTTGAGCTTGAGGAGCTTTAGAAGTATCTACATGTCAGTTTTCACATTTTTTAGACTTCGTTTGAACCTCCAAATAGGGTAGAGAATCTAATTTTTAACTAGGCCGGACACTAGGTCTGAACAAGGCCAAAACCTAGTCAAAAACTATAAATAGAGCTAGAGAGCTCATTTTTGAGGTTAGCTTGTATTTGAATTGAACTTGTATGAGCTTTTTGGAAGTAATCTAAAGAACTCCATTGCTTCTCACTCTTTGTCTCACCTTGTGTGCGCGTGTGTGTGTATGTGTGTGCATGTTAGTGTGCTTCTCACTCACGCACTTGTGCCTTCACTTGCTCGAGGTCATCATACCATCCTCACGTCTTCCCAGATTGACATTAAAGGAGGTGCTACTCATCACTGAGCTACACCAAATTTTGGTGCCGTTGCCGGGGAACGAACTTTGAGGACGAGCGTGTGATGGTAAGACATAGATTTGAGACGTTGGCGTTGTAGGTAATCTCCTTACTTTTCTTATTGTTCTCTTTCTTACCTCACCATCATCATCATCACCATCTCCCACCTCCATCTCCATCATCGCGGAAATTTTCAGTTTTTGATTATATCACCTTCTCCACTTCATTTTCCTCATTCCACTTGTGAGAGAGAGCGAGAGAGCGATATTGTGTGCGTTGTTTTTGCATGTTTCTTGAGCTTTCTTGCAGGTACTGGCCACATCATCATCTCCAGCACTCCGCGTAGGTACGAAACGTTACGAAACTGTCTCTGTGTCGTCGGCCTCTATCGATCGTGATCGACAGAAAAATCGCCCATGTGGTAAAACAAAGTGCACCACCATAATCTACATGATGAGCACATTCCAAATCACTAAAAATAGTTGAAAAAATCCGTGTTTCTCTGTCAACCACGACCGACACCATCGATCGCGATCGATAGCCACGATCGACAACATCTGTCAATCGCGATCGACAGACCCCACGACCGACTGACTGCCACGTAGGAACCTGTCAATCGCGATTGACACCGTCGATCGCGATCGACAGCCACGACCGACACCTCTGTTAGTTGCGATTGACACCGTCGATCGCGACCGACTGAATTTCAACGATTGATTGACTTTATCGCGTAGCCACGTGTCCATCCCGACGGACACAGCCCCGATCGACTAAATTCACGACGAAAAACCCGGAAAAAGTGTTGATCGCGATTGACACTGTCAATCGCGACTGACGTGTCGATCGCGACCGACAGGCCCCGACGGACACCTCTGTCAATCGCGATTGACAGACCTGTCGATCGCGATTGACAGGCTTTTCGGCCAAAATTCTAGGGTTAAATTTTCCAAGTCCTTGGGGAATTTTGGGCATACTTAGAGAGTCATTAGTGATTTGTGAGGTCCCTACACATGTGTTTTTGAGAAAAATCCTGTGATCCGTTAGCCTGTTTGAACCCTGTTTTAGCACCAGAACCCTGAACTGACATAACTTTCTCATACGAAATCCAATTGCTGTGATTCTTGTCTTGTTGGAAAGCTCGCGGGGAGTACAACAAAAATTAAATTAAGATCAGGATTATTAGATAGGGTATTTGGAAGTTGACCATACCCAGGGGGAACAAAATTCAGGGATCTCTATAATTGTTTTCCAAAAAAATCACAGTGCAAATTGGTGTTTGTGTTACATGAATGAAAGTGATTGGTTCTGTCTTTGGAATTTAAGTCTCGAGCTAACTTTGGAATTCTTACAGATCTATTGAGAGCATCGAAGGGCATTCTAAGCAAGAGTAAGTGCAAGCTTGGGAACGCGCTTCCTAGGCACTCAAGGGCAACCAAGAAGGAAACAAAAGGTTGGAAACTCTCAACTCCCTCTATCAATTCCTAGCTTAGGCTAAGAACGACTAGTGATAGGAGTAGGCCAGGGCGGCGATACGCATTTATCAAGTTGAAGACCACCTAAATACTCAAGTTCAAGCGAACGATCTATTCTCTGTACAGTTGAGAACTTTAAAGGAAAAAGAACGTAACGTGGGACGATCAACTTCAAGTGCGGAAATACACTCAAGTATACCTGACGACGTGATAACTGACAAGAGTATAAACACAGTAATCAACTAAAAAAGAATCAAGTAACTGATACAAAAGAACTCAACAACGAGGTTGTACTTGGGCAAATTTGGGCTATTCAATTAGGCTTATGAACCTTAGATCAGGACGGCATCTAGTAAGGGATAGACAAAGCCTTAGGTCTTCAGAGGCTAGTGTCAATCATACTGCTAGGTCTTGGGCCCAACAGCTGAGTCACCACTCGCAGTACTCTAACTCTAAGACTAGTGAATCAGAGATGTCTCAAGGGATGGACAGACCTACAGGAAGTTCAGGAGTGCCATATCTGTATAGGGTGGAAGGCCCCTACAAGACGCAGTTGGAATACATTAGGACCAACTGACTAGGTGCTAGCATCTATGAGGACGGTCTAGGAAGATCCGTGGTCTAGATAAAAAAACCCTGACCAATCCATTGGACTAGAGCACCCAGCTGTCAAGTTTGAAAACGGAGCATACCTAGACAAGGAAGGGACAATATATGTAGTCACCAGTCACCCAGATAGGACAGATGAATTTGGGAATGTGATCTCAGAAGCGGATTTAGGTGACCTAGAGCAAGGAAACATGGGTGCAGAACCCAGGACCCCTTGAGGGAAATCTGTTCTTACTAGAATCCTCAATCCCGAGTGGGTTCCCCAAGACAACAAGAGTATAGATCTGCTTCTGAATCCAGAGACTGACAAAGCCTTTTGGAGGTATAAATCTGATCGGCCAAATGATATAGGAACAATCATGATCTATGAGTTTAAAGATCCAGATACCCCACGCAGAGTGACCTACCTAGATCACGCTTCAGAGAGGATCTTTGTGGTTACAGGACATGATAGACATGCTTACACTTGGAAGGGTGAATTCGTTTTCCCCCAACCAAGATCGAACGTGTCCTATGGTCACCCTGGAGCTGGAACATCCCAAGCTCATGGAACTCAAAGAGGCAGAAGTAGAGATAGGCCAGAAGTAAGGTTGGAAACTCTCAACTCCCTCTATCAATTCCTAGCTTAGGCTAAGAACGACTAGTGATAGGAGTAGGCCAAGGCGGCGATACGCATTTATCAAGTTGAGGACCACCTAAATACTCAAGTTCAAGCGAACGATCTATTCTCTGTACAGTTGAGAACTTTAAAGGAAAAAGAACGTAACGTGGGACGATCAACTTCAAGTGCGGAAATACACTCAAGTATACCTAACGACGTGATAACTGACAAGAGTATAAACACAGTAATCAACTAAAAAAGAATCAAGTAACTGATACAAAAGAACTCAACAACGAGGTTGTACTTGGGCAAATTTGGGCTATTCAATTAGGCTTATGAACCTTAGATTAGGACGGCATCTAGTAAGGGATAGACAAAGCCTTAGGTCTTCAGAGGCTAGTGTCAATCATACTGCTAGGTCTTGGGCCCAACAGCTGAGTCACCACTCGCAGTACTCTAACTCTAAGACTAGTGAATCAGAGATGTCTCAAGGGATGGATAGACCTACAGGAAGTTCAGGAGTGCCATATCTGTATAGGGTGGAAGGCCCCTACAAGACGCAATTGGAATACATTAGGACCAACCGACTAGGTGCTAGCATCTATGAGGATAGTCTAGGAAGATCCGTGGTCTAGATAAAAAACCCTGACCAATCCATTGGACTAGAGCACCCAGCTGTCAAGTTTGAAAACGGAGCATACCTAGACAAGAAAGGGACAATATATGTAGTCACCAGTCATCCAGATAGGACAGATGAATTTGGGAATGTGATCTCAGAAGCGGATTTAGGTGACCTAGAGCAAGGAAACATGGGTGCAGAACCCAGGACCCCTCGAGGGAAATCTGTTCTTACTAGAATCCTCAATCCTGAGTGGGTTCCCCAAGACAACAAGAGTATAGATCTGCTTCTGAACCGAGAGACTGACGAAGCCTTTTGGAGGTATAAATCTGATCGGCCAAATGATATAGGAACAATCATGATCTATGAGTTTAAAGATCCAGATACCCCAGGCAGAGTGACCTACCTAGATCACGCTTCAGAGAGGATCTTTGTGGTTACAGAACATGATAGACATGCTTATACTTGGAAGGGTGAATTCATTTTCCCCCAACCAAGATCGAACGTGTCCTATGGTCACCCTGGAGCTGGAACATCCCAAGCTCATGGAACTCAAAGAGGCAGAAGTAGAGATAGGCCAGAAGAAAGGTTGGAAACTCTCAACTCCCTCTATCAATTCCTAGCTTAGGCTAAGAACGACTAGTGATAGGAGTAGGCCAGGGCGGCGATACGCATTTATCAAGTTGAAGACCACCTAAATACTCAAGTTCAAGCGAACGATCTATTCTCTATACAATTGAGAACTTTAAAGGAAAAAGAACGTAACGTGGGACGATCAACTTCAAGTGCGGAAATACACTCAAGTATACCTGACGACGTGATAACTGACAAGAGTATAAACACAGTAATCAACTAAAAAAGAATCAAGTAACTGATACAAAAGAACTCAGCAACGAGGTTGTACTTGGGCAAATTTGGGCTATTCAATTAGGCTTATGAACCTTAGATTAGGACGGCATCTAGTAAGGGATAGACAAAGCCTTAGGTCTTCAGAGGCTAGTGTCAATCATACTGCTAGGTCTTGGGCCCAACAACTGAGTCACCACTCACAGTACTCTAACTCTGAGACTAGTGAATCAGAGATGTCTCAAGGGATGGACAGACCTACAGGAAGTTTAGGAGTGCCATATCTGTATAGGGTGGAAGGCCCCTACAAGATGCAGTTGGAATACATTAGGACCAACCGACTAGGTGCTAGCATCTATGAGGACGGTCTAGGAAGATCCGTGGTCTAGATAAAAAACCCTGACCAATCCATTGGACTAGAGCACCCAGCTGTCAAGTTTGAAAACGGAGCATACCTAGACAAGGAAGGGACAATATATGTAGTCACCAGTCACCCAGATAGGATAGATGAATTTGGGAATGTGATCTCAAAAGCGGATTTAGGTGACCTAGAGCAAGGAAACATGGGTGCAGAACCCAGGACCCCTCGAGGGAAATCTGTTCTTACTAGAATCCTCAATCCCGAGTGGGTTCCCCAAGACAACAAGAGTATAGATCTGCTTCTGAACCGAGAGACTGACGAAGCCTTTTGGAGGTATAAATCTGATCGGCCAAATGATATAGGAACAATCATGATCTATGAGTTTAAAGATCCAGATACCCCAGGCAGAGTGACCTACCTAGATCACACTTCAGAGAGGATCTTTGTGGTTACAAAACATGATAGACATGCTTACACTTGGAAGGGTGAATTCATTTTCCCCCAACCAAGATCGAACGTGTCCTATGGTCACCCTGGAGCTAGAACATCCCAAGCTCATGGAACTCAAAGAGGCAGAAGTAGAGATAGGCCAGAAGTAAGCTTTGCCAACCCAGGGGGCAGAGAACGAACGAGGACGGAAACAAATAGAGTAGAACCTGAGGGTCATAGAGCCCCAGGAAACCGAAAAAATGCCGATGATTTTCCTTTGCCAAGACCAAGAGAGCACATGAGGACCGTGAGACCGACTGAGCTAGTTAAGTCCATGAAGAACTACTTCGATGGCAATGGTGATCCATATGATCATGTGGCTGAGTTCAGGCAAGTCTTGAGAGCTAAACAGGTGGAAGATATGTTCACGTAGTACAATGCCTTTGGTCTAACCCTTAGGAACACAACCCTTATGTGGTTTCAACCATTGAATGAGAGGCAGTTCAGGAGCATAGACCAACTCCTAGAGGCTTTCATTATTGAATTCTCTAAGAGTGGCATAAGGCATAATACCTCCTCATTGACTCACAGCTTCAAGCAAACCCCTCAAGAGACCGTCAGACTTGCTGGAAGAAGATTTAGGCAATACCTAAAGAGATGACCTATCCCTGAGTTACCCACACCAGCTAAGCAAGTGGCTTTGTTCTTGGATGGATTGCTAAGTACCAAATTGAGATCATATGTGTACTTGAAGGACCCTAGGACCATAGAAGAGTGTGTACGCATGTGCATTGACATCGAAGATAACTTAGGGGAGGAGTTAGAGCTTTCCAAGATATACAAAGATTCAGATAGTGCCTCTAGCCTCTCTTCCACACAATCCACATCAATTGAGGAACTTGCAGAGAAAGTAGCTCAGAAATTGGTGTCACTAGCAAACAGATCCCAAGGTTTGCCCCTGTGAAAAGATGTTATACTTGTAGTGGCGACCACATGGCGAATGTATGTCCCATTATGACTCAACCCCAAGTAAATCCTAGTAGCCAATACTGCACCATAGAACGGAGGTACACCAATCACACCACGCAAGATTGTCCCTACAATAAGCAAGCTGTTAGGCAGACGTACCCTCAGCCATACCCTCAACAAGGCAGATACCAGAGTCAGTACCCACCACAACAGTATACTAGGCCTCAGCAAAATTACTAACTGCAACATCAAGCCCAACTGAGACCCCAGCCAGTGCTAGCACAACAACCACCTGCTCCTACTAATGTGATTCCGGTAAAGTATGCAGCTGCAGAAGAAAATTTGAATAGAGCCATAGTCCCAGTGACTCCATTGCTTTCAGAAAGTGACCCGAGTGACCATAGCTTTGATTCTACACATATTGATAGTCCCCAGGCTTACTACATGCAGTCCCCCGAACATGGTGAGTCCTACTATAGTGAAGAGCCAAATGAACCTAGTTGGGAGTCAAATTACACAAACGTCATGTATGCAAACCCTAACCCTAGACCTCAACCTAGGCAAGTAAGACCCCCATTCCCTAGAGGACCATGCTACAGATGTCAGGGAGATCATCTCATTCGTGACTGTCCCTTGCCTCCACCTACACAACCCCAGTCAGTAACGATCCAGGGCTATTGCCAGGAGTGTGGAAAGGAGCATCTCTTACGAGATTGTCCAAAGAATCCCAACAATATGCCAAAAATCACTCCCATTAACGTCATTGGGTTAGTAGTAGACTCTACAAGAAGCGTGACGTCCACTGCACCAGTACAGGTAGTCACTAGAACTCAGGCATTGCAGCAAAACCAAGGGGTAGGCCAGGAAAAGAGCCCAGATGTTAGTGAAACAGAGAGCATGACAAAGAAGAGGACTAGAGCTTGGAGAGATAGTCGTGAAAGAATGAAAAGACAATGGGCAAAGAAAATGAGTGAACTTGAGGAAAGCCTCAGAGAAACAAAGGCCAAGATAACTGAACTCAAATCTCAAACTCCCTCTCACACTACTCCACCACCACCATTCCCATCTCCATCTGACCCACCACCTTCCAACCCACCTTACACAATTCCACCACCCCCAAGAGTAGGATCAGTCCTAGCAGATCCCACTCCCGAGGACCTTAATATGATGCTAAAAGCATATCAGGCCAGAATCCAAAAAGGGCCAAACGTAACTGATCATGAAAAGTGTTACCCTAGAGCAGAACTAGAGCTAGAACGAACCAAAATTTGTGCTAAGATGGTGGAATTGGCTCAGACCATGTTTGAAGCCAGTCGCCTATTTAACATCTCTAGTTCAGGGAAGACACAGTTGCACTTTGATGGACTGTTAGAAAGAATAGAGAAGCTAATTGCACAATCAGAAAAGGAACCCGCCTCTCAACACAAGGACAAAGCAAGTGAAAGGGCAGGTCTTCCTGCCCAGGAAGCCTATGTGCCTAACTCTACGGAGCCAGACACATCATCTTCTATGAATCGGTTCACAGCAGAATTCCTACGCGAGATTCAAGAAGACAAATGGGCTAAAGAAAGTGAAGTCCCTCCTCCTATTGAACTTGTGGATGATGCACACGACCAATTCCCACAAGACATCCCATCCATTTATGAGGAGCAGGAGAGCACCCAATCTCAGGAGAGATTAGATTTTGAGTCTAATTCTTTGCATGAATTACCCCACTTCACAGGCCCATGGGAAGCTAAGTCCACGTGCATGAGAGCACCCACAGTCATGGTACGAAATGAAGACTCGGTCATACCTAGGAACACAGAGGTAGTGAAAAACACTAAAGTACAGTGCAACCTCACCTTAGAAGAGCTACTCAAAGTAAGGCCAGAGCTATGGAAACATGTAGCCAAACAAGTACCAGAGATAGCAAAACCGCGTTCCTAGGTAGGATCCCAGAGAACAGTACCAGAAATACCATTGGACAAGATAGGAGACATGAGTGAGGGCGAAGAGGGAAACACATATCTTCCTATCACCCATCAAGGATACACCACCAAGGCCATTCTAGACTCAGGCGCAGGTGTTGCAATTGCTACCACTTCCCTATGGAAGCGTTGGGGCAAGCCAGCACTCAGGCCCACAAGGATGAAATTGCAAATGGCTGATGGTCACATAGAGAGACCCCTAGGGTTGTTAGAAGGAATAACTCTCACCACCTGTGGTCTTGAGTTCGAGCACACATTTGCTATATGTGATTTTAGCAAAAATCATGCCTATGAGATGATCCTGGGACGACCCTTTATGCGACAGTTGCAAGTGGTACAGGACTGGGGAACCAATTCCTTGTACCTGCAACACTTGGGTGTTACGACCAAAGTGAATCTCAAAGATTACTCTCATAGAGATGTCCCTCCTATCCAATGGAATCCCATCCATAGAGCTAAAGATGATACCGAGTCGGTGCATTCCATAGGATCAGGATCCTCATGGATGCATGAAGACACCCATTTGTGGATGTGCAAAGTAGCAGTAGAAGAAGAGAAGAGAGAAAAAGCCAGAGAGATAGGTGCAAAAGAAACCCATAGATCCATTCAAGACCCAGCCTATGCACGTGTAGTCTTTCCTGACGAAGAATTTGAACCCCACGGCTGGGCAGAGATCTTAGCAACAATGGATGTAGCCATCAATGAAGAACAATGGACACCCCACTGTGATGAGGATGGATATGACATTTCAGTTTTCTCCATAGAGCCAATCATGGGAGAGGCAATGTTAGAAGAATGCGAACCTAGCCCTGATGCAATTGAGGATTCGAGTGACTCCAATCGAGAGTCAATCATTATGGACCCACCTTTTGCATCAGATGAAGAATACTTCTATGAAGTAGAATTTCAACCCCAGAGGCACGGAGAGCTTACAAATGATATAAGGCTAGCCACACATGTAACCCCTAAGGGAGAAGGAAAGAAAAGGAAGAAGAAAGAAGTCACACCAGAAGAGGAAGAATCTTTGTTTGAGGTCCCGTAAAACTTTAAAAAATATGAGATAGACGATAGAAAAGTCATGGTAAGAATGCCTAAAAGAGAGGCTCACTCAGGAGAGGCCTATGATAACAAAGAAACCACTAAGAAAATAGTGGTAGCCATAGAGGAAGGAGAAGAGAGATGCACTTACATAGGACATGACCTGACAGAAGAGGAAGAACAAGAGCTAATAGCCTTGCTGAGAGAATACAGGGATGTATTCGCTTGGAGTTACAAGGATTTGAAAGGTGTGGACCCTGACATATGCTCACACACTATCCCCATGACCTCAGATGCCAAACCCTCCAAGCAAAAGCCATACACATACAATGATAATTATGCTGCTAAGATCAAAGAAGAGATAGATCGTCTGGTTGAAGCTGGATTCATCTATGAAATTGAGCACACTGAGTGGGTATCCCCCATTGTAGTGGTGCCCAAGAAAAATGGAAAGTTGCGTGTATGCATTAACCTGAAAAAGGTTAATGCAACCACTGTTCGAGATAACTATCTGCTTCCTATCACAGAGCATCTCTTAGAAAGAGTAGGAGGCAAGGAAGTGTACAGCTTCCTTGATGGATTTTCGGGCTACAATCAAGTAGCCATAGCTGCAGAAGATCAGCATAAGACGGCTTTTGCCACCGAATGGGGCATTTTTGCCTTTAGAGTAATGCCATTTGGGCTTACCAATGCACCCGCTACCTTCCAGAGACTAATGTGCCATGTATTTAAAGAGTTCCTGAGGAAGAACTTAGAAGTCTATGTGGATGATCTTTGTGCTCATTCCAACATTAGACAAACCCATATTCCTGAACTCAGACAAATCTTTGACAAATGTAGAGAATATCAAGTCTGCCTAAACCCAGAAAAGTGCATTTTTATGGTCAGGCAAGGCAAGATTCTAGGACACATAGTGTCAAAGAATGGCATATCCACGGATGAAGAGAAAGTGAGAGCCATAGCAGATCTACCTAGGCCAAAGAATGTCAAGGAAGTACAAGCTTTCATGGGGCATTGCGGTTATTACAGACGGTTTATACACATGTATGCCATCATAGCAAAGCCTCTGTACGGACTTTTGACTAACTTTGAGTGGACTGACGAATGTGAGAATTCCTTCAATGAGGTTAAATGGCGATTATGTTCTGCACCAATCTTGACCACACCAGATTGGAATAAGCCTTTCCATGTTCATGTTGATGCATCTAATTATGCTATTGGGTGTGTACTCATGCAGCCTACCGGTGAAGGTAATATGGATCTTCCAATTGCCTATGCTAGTAGACAATTGAATGCAGCTGAACGAAATTATACCACTACGGAGAGAGAAGGATTAGGCATGGTATATGCAGTTAAAAAGTTTAGACATTATTTGCTTGCAAATAAGTTCAAATTTTTTACTGATCATCAGGCACTGCTATATCTCGTAAACAAGCCATGCAATACAGGAAGATTAGTAAGATGGTTTCTCTTGCTAATGGAATATGATTTCGAGGTTGTGGTAAGAAAAGGGAAGACTCATTTGAGAGCAGATCATCTATCTAGGCTCACATCTGGAGAAGCCCCACAAGGAGTGTCAGATGACCTTCCTGATGCTTACTTGTTTAATTTGGAAGTGGTGCCGCAGTGGGCTAAGCCATTAGTGCCAGTATTGACATACGGGCCTAACCACCCAGTAATAAACACACAGGATAGAGAGGTAATAAAATCCCAAAAGTATCACATCATGGCGGGAAGTATGTACAAGCACACAGATCAAGGGATCTTGGTTTGTTGTGTGGAAGAGGATAAGTACGCTAAATGGGTGCAATTAGCACATGTAGGTGCATTAGAGCAACACTGCTCAAAGCAACGAACCCTACAAACACTAAGGAGACTCGGAGTGCATTGGCCTACTATGGAAGCTGATGTCCAAAAGTTGTGCAAGGAATGCCCAATCTGTTGCACTAAGCCACCTGTGGAACATGCCACTCTTTATCAAGTGTCCATAGTGCCAGATTGGAGTGAACCACTAGTATCCTTCCCGAGGACGAAAACATTCCCTCCAAACATGACTCTGGCTAGGAAAAGGAGCTTAGAACAAGAAGCCCAGGATTACTCACTCATTGGTGATAATCTATACAAGCGTGGTAAAGATGGTTACCTGAGACTATGTGTCCACGAGAGTGAATATCTCAAGATCTTGGAAACTGCTCACCAAGGTGTAGCAGGAGGACACTTTGGACCAGATCGGGTGATCAAGGCAATACTATTTGCGGGCCTCTGGTGGCTGACCCTTCACATGGACGCACATACCTATGTGAAACGTTGTGATGTTTGTCAAAGAACTCAGTATCCTATACGCAAAGATGAGATGCCACTGAAACCCATGATGGGTGGACGTGCATTCTCCAAGTGGGGAATAGACTTTGTAGGTCCCATTAATCTGCCAGCTAAGGGTTCTCATGCTCAATATATCATTGTGGCCACGGATTATCTCACCAAGTGGGTAGAGGTAAAAGCTACGACAAAGAACGATGCTCAGACAACTGCTAAATTCTTGTTCGAGAATGTGTTCACCAGATATGGGTTACCTATAGAGCTAGTCAGTGACAGAGGCACTCACTTCTTGAATGAAGTTATTGAAAATCTGCTCCAAGAATTCTTGGTAGTACATAAGAAGTCTGCCCCTTACCACCCACAAGCTAATGGGCAAGCCGAAAGCACAAACAAGATTCTGTGCAATGTACTGACAAAATTAGTGAATAATAAACGCTCTGATTGGGACAAACAGCTACACCATGCTGTTTGGGCATACCGAGTCGCCTACAAAACGGTACTCCAAGCCACCCCCTTTCAGATGGTGTTTGGCCAAAATGCAGTGCTACCATTGGACTTCTTAATACCTACATTGAAAGTAGCACAAGAGCATGAATGGACGGGTCATGAACTCTCCTCTAGAATTTTTGACCTTGAACGATTAGGAGAAACAAGACTGAGGGCAGCTGCAGGGATATATGCAGCTAAGAAATGACAGAAGGCATATTTTGATGCCCACGTCAAAGATAAAGGTTTGAAGGCAGGCGACCTAGTACTAGTCTACACTTTGAAACAACATGCGAGGTAACTAGAGAAGAGAGGCTACGGACCCATGATCATTAATAGAATCTCAACAAGTGGAGCAGTACAACTAGCCACATTAGACGGCGATGTTCTCCCAAGCTATATAAGCGGGTGAAGAGTCAAGTTATATCAGGAACCTCTGACGGAAGAGATGCTAACTCGACGCAACACTGCTAAGAAACGCAAAGAAGAAGAAAGACGAATTCGAGAAGAAGCTCAAGCAGAAGCATTGGAGCGCATACAGAGAATGAAATTAAGAAGACAAGGCAGAGAGCAACCTAGGCTAGATGCATATGCAGATCAAGGATATCATGCGGCTATGTGTGAAGTTTCAGATATCAGCTCTCATAGGATAATTGATCGACGTCCTTTTATAACCTTAGATATAGGACAAGGAAAGGGTGCAAGGACTGTAAGAGCCTTGATTGACTCAGGTGCAGCCACTAGTGCTGTTAAATTTTTGTACTGTCAAGAGTTGAAATTATCTGTCAATCCTATAGAGGCATATCTCATAGGATTGGGAGGTGTGGAAACCCCTTGCATGGGCGAGGTGGAACTTCCCCTCTACATTCAACACGAAGTACTGATAGTCAAAGTACTAGTGTGTCAAGATGAGGACCTCACTGAGCCTCTTGTCTTGGGTCAGGACTGGATCTATGATCATGCAGTCAACCTAAACCTAAGGAGTGGACTTCTTCAGGTATGGGTAAATCATAGTCGAATTACAGTTGAATTGGAAAGTGAGGCACTCAAGGAATTAGGTAAGGCACGAACTCCTGGTCCTTCCAGGGGCGCACATGAAGTTGACAATGCTATTCTTGTCCAAAACTGTATGATGCAGAAAGAGGATTGTTTTAACAACGAAGTCAAGGATAAGATGGCATGCCCTTCTTTCCCGAAGACCAGAGGGATGCAACAACCAAAGGCAGATCAAACACAGAAGAAGCAGAACTCTACCTATACTGGAGGCCAAAAAAAAAGCAAAGCAGATCGTTTCCGCCGTTGAAACAAGTATGGGTTTGGAAAGGTGAACACCTTGTTGCGACCAGGCCAACCCCACGGCCAAGACCTCTTATTAGTAGTCAACAACACGACACTAATAAGAACTCTTTCATAAATTCTTCTACGAAAGTAAAGTCTATTTGGATACCCAAGAAGTCGATGAAGGCCAACCCACAATCACGACAAATCTGGGTGCCTAAGGCTTGCTTGCATGCTCAAATAGCTACACCAAGGCCACAACCGGTACAACATGTTTCACTCACTCGAACATCTGATGCCCAGTCTTACACATCACACACGGACATATATTCTTCCATGCACAAAAGTAGAATCACTCGTAAATGGGTCCTAAAGAAGCCTCATTCTCAAGTAGATACCCCTATCAAACCCTCCAGAGTCTCCACAAAATCAAGATCAAAACCCATCCACTATGTTTGGCAACCTAAAACTTGTAATAAACCCCCTGACCCAGTTGTAAACCCATGCCCACCTACTAACTACATCACTCTCTCACTACATCATTCCACTTAGCTTCTAGGTCTACCCAATTCCTAACTACACGCACAAGCACCGAGTACTTAATAACCTACTAATCTCTCCCGAACCTCATGTTAATGTTGTAATGGGGACAAAAACGGTTCTATCTTGTCCTTTACAATGTTAACACATGTTTCTATATTCTCACAGAATTAGGAGGAAAGAAGTAACATGGCAGATACGGCATGAACTAGCTCCCAGGCAGGCACCAGCCCCCAAGTCGTGGACATTGAAAGTCTTCCCGTTGAGGAGGAATTGAAGGAACGCCCAGTGGCATTGAGGGCATTACACGCTATACCGGTTCAGAATCCTCCACAGGGGCACACAATGCCGGTCAGCAAAAACTCACACTGGTTCAGTGATGTGGCAGGACCCCTAGGTGAAGGCACTTACATGTGGGAGGCAGAGATAGAATTCAATGGGCGTTGGGGCAGATATCACTTTTTCACCAAGGAATTTGAGAGACTGCAGAATAATGAACGACTGAAACCCATCTGGAAGAAGGCAGGGCTCTACGATTACTTCAAATTCCAATTGCCAAAGCCTGGTTTTCTAAGGTGCTCTTATTTGATTAGCACCCTCACTCCGAGCAAAGACAAAAAGGGATACAACTCCTTTGTCCTCCCATCTCTCACAAGGGGCAATGAACTGAAGCGCTTTAGGCTGACTATCAATTTGGTAAGGGAAGCTCTAGACATGAAAGGTATGCACATTCCTACGGAGAAAGAGACAATGGTCCCCGATAATATGAAGAACATGAATCTGACGAAGTTAAAGGACATGGTGGCAATGACACCTACAATTGCCATTCACTTGCGAATGGTCATGCAACATTTTGCATTTCCCGCTCAAGAGAGGTTCACAATGCCACCTAAAAAGATTTGGTTTAGTCTATACTTGGCCGACGCCTTTGATTTGACAATCAACATGCCCCACTGGATTATCGACCAAATCCACTTGGCTCATCAAAGATGGTATAAGAAACAAAAATCTGTACTGTATGGATGCTGTGCTCTTACCAGGATTGTGTATAGATGTCTCGCGTATGATGTGCCAGTGCAAAGGGCACTCATTTGGACCAGGGTACAGGAGTTTCAGTGCAGATTATCCTCCGCAGGGCCACCCTCCAAGAAAATGAGAGGTGCCGTTCAGATGCCATGTGCACAACCCCGCGGTGCGACATTGACGCCAGAGACAACTCCACGACTTCCAAGGCGGGTACAACCCTTCACTATTAGATTACCAAGACACAGCACTGATGGACCAAATCTAGTGTTTCCACCTGTACCAACCGACCTAGAGTTCCCTCACGGATTCACTTTAGAAGACCTAACGGATGAGGAGGTAGCCAGAATCATAGAGGTTGTTAATGCGGAAGTCGAGGCAGAGCAAGCTAGTGGACAACAAACTGCTACAGACCAACCCCATCCCAGACAACTGGATGTCGTCAATGTGGAGGGTGAAGAAGAAGAAGCACAAGACGAGGAACATGATGGACATTCCGAGGAAGAAGAGCAAGAATACGATCAGGAAGCTCTGCAGGTACTTGAAGGTGCACCAGCTTATACGAAGGCATTGAAAAAGCTCTACGATACTATGAACAGAGTTCAAGAGCAACATACGCTGTCCCTAGCAGCAGGCAACGCTCTCATGAATCAAATTCTTGAGGAGGAAGGCGTAGACGAGCAATACCGCGACACTCTTGACATGATATCTGAGGCATTAGGTGTACCTGAAACGATGCATACTGCCCTTGCACAAGCACGAAGAACGGAGCGAAGATATGGCAGACGCCCCCCTCGAGTAGGGAAACAGATGAATGTACTAGTATCAGAACCACAAGGCACATCCACAACCATGGGCACCGCACACACTGTACACGATACTGAGGAAACTCATGTATCAAGTGAACCTACGTCACCCCCTTTGCCACCTCTACCTCCAACTCCACCACATTCACCTCCCACAACGAGTGTAACCACTACCGTCACCGCCTCCGAGTCCACTACCCATACTGAAGCCCAAACCGTCACACAACCCGCACACCCTATCTCCACTTCTTTTGTCTATACGGCCACTGAAACAATAGTTCTAACCTCTGCCACAGAAAATCTCAACCCCCCAATCACACTTCCCGGCAGTTCGTATTCACAATTGCACACACCACTGTACACTTTCACCACTATCACCGCACCCACGATTCCAATATTCACAATCACTCCCACTACCGCATCCACCGTTGATTTTATGGACATCTCACCCACCTCCTCACCCCTCCCTCCCCCCATACCCCCAACATCTCCCATCCCCCCACCTCCCACATCACCATTTTCCAGCACCGTATCCACACTTCCATTTCCCTTCCCCTTTCCCTTCCCCTCTACATTCAACACCCTACCCGCATCCACCCCTATCAATAATGTATTTAATAATATGTATCAGTGTATGTCGCAACTGCAACAACACTACCAACATCTTGATAACCAACATACACGACTCTTTCGAAGCCATGAGGAACTTCAATTCCGATTCAGTGATCTCGAAAGGGAAAAGCGGCTACTACAACAACAGCATGCCACTTTACAGGAACAACATGAACAGTTAGTAGCCAATCCACCCCAGTCAGATGTAGAGGAAAGACAACATATGGATGAATTGCTACACTCCCAGATAACGGAGAATCTCAAACTTAGACGCAACCTGGCCCTCCTACGAAAACACATGTCTACAACTCTCGAAGAGAATAAACGGCTGCAGAAACAGAATGAAGAGAACTTGGAAGCAGCCATGGAGGGTTCCCCGCAAGAAATCGACCCAGAAAAATTCAAGGCCATTCCCTCAGAGAATATGAAAACTGTGTTAGAAACCCATGCCGACCTCCTGGAGGCCCATGCAGCGTTAGAACGAGAAAGGGATGATCTACTTAAGCAACTGGCAACTCATCAGGAGTCACCAAGCAAAGCCACAGCCACAGACGACACATCCGAAGAAGTCACAAAACTCAGAGCAGAACTCGAAGAATTACGCAGCAAAGTCATGCAATACGAACGTCAGCCCTCTCCCCTTGTCGAGCCTGAGCCTGAAGATCTAGTGCCCATCGAAATAGAGGAAACTTTCGAAGACCCGTATGTTCCCATGCTGCACCAGGGGGCAAGCAAACAGACGAGGGCATGGACACCATTGAAATAGAGGCTCCTGAATGGATGCAGAAGTTGGAGAAAGTGGCCACAACCCATGATGATAGGGTGGGAGTCCAGATAGCATCTATGTCACGCTTGGAAGAGGTAGTCATAAAATCGGACTATTTTAGGAACCTCTCTCATCATAGGTGGATCGGCACATCCGACGACCTGTATGTTCCCTTCTGTGTCTTAATGGCGGACTACAATGCAGAAATAAAGCAACACACCTCAAAGGAACCAACCTCCGCTACACAGTTCGCATCGGACGACATCCCAGCAAGTGCCAAGCAAGGCAATATACATCAACCAATGTGGAGGATTCGTCTACTGGAAACCTACCCAGAAATGGTAAGAACATGGAATAACATGCCCTTGTACATCAAATACAATCCATGTTACTGCCCTGTATTTAGAAGAAGGTCATGGCCGGAATACACAGAAACTGTGCTGACAACCAAAGGATGCGAGAAATGGCTCAATTATGTTTACTTATCACCACCCAAAGGCCAACCTACCATAGGATATATGATCTCGACGATTCGGCATTGGGGGGTCAGGTTTAAAAATGTACCAGATGTCATGGCCCAAATGTGCCTTAAAATTTTTGAACTCATGTTGGTCACCTTCAAGACTTTGAAAAATGTCAAGGAACCCCATCTGTCAGCTCTTGGATTTAATGAAGGTAATCAGGACCTCGTCTACGACATGAGTGCAACACCATCTATTAATGTTGTATATGCATGGCACGCGCGCATCAAGTATCTACCAGCCTGCTTCAAACAGACATTTGAAGAAATGTTTGTCACAGGATTCTGGGAATATCATTCAGAGATATTCATTCCCAGACCATCACATTTATTGCAGTTGTTTACAGTGGAACAAGCTCTTCATTCAGAAAAGTTACGTATACCACATCTAGAGGTTCCCGGGCCGGTAGATTGGGATGCTCTACTCACGGACTTGGCCAAAGGGTTGCGGATTGCAGAACATCACTTCGCACAAGACGTTGTTGAGTACTACATCCAACGACCCACCCAACAAGGGTCTGTCAGGGACGACAGACGCGAGAGAGGGGGGGGTGTTGGAACTGAAGGACTCACTAGGCAAGGAAGCTTAAGAAGGGAGTCAGAGAGAAGAGAAAGTACAAGCAGACAGAGCAGTCAACGACGATCTGGCAAGTAGGCCAACATTTTTTCAGGACACTAACGCATATAAAAGAGGTGGACACACAAGGAGAAGGAGCAAGTAGGGAGCTCCAAGAAGTGTATGTCAAATCTTCATAAGAATCCCCTACAAAAACAGTGATTTTCATCACTAAAAACCATTGTAAATACCATTTCACATTTTTGTAGCTCCATTTTGTGCAAGCCAAGGAGTCCTTGAGCTTGAGGAGCTTTAGAAGTATCTACATGTCAGTTTTCACATTTTTTAGACTTCGTTTGAACCTCCAAATAGGGTAGAGAACCTAATTTTTAACTAGGCCGGACACTAGGTCTGGACAAGGCCAAAACCTAGTAAAAAACTATAAATAAAGCTAGAGAGCTCATTTTTGAGGTAAGCTTGTATTTGAATTGAACTTGTACGAGCTTTTTGGAAGTAATCTAAAGAACTCCATTGCTTCTCACTCTTTGTCTCACCTTGTGTGCGTGTGTGTGTGTATGTGTGTGCATGTTAGTGTGCTTCTCACTCACGCACTTGTGCCTTCACTTGCTCGAGGTCATCATACCATCTTCACGTCTTCCCGGATTGACATTAAAGAAGGTGCTACTCATCATATATTATATATGAGTTCAAGGACCCTAAAATTCTAGGCCAGGTCTATTTGAGGACCCTAAAATTCAAGGACAGGTCTATATATGAGTTCAAGGACCCTAAAATTCCAGGCCAGGTCTATTTGAGGAGATGGTGGATAGATTCCAGAGATGAAGTCGTGCTACAAAATCCTGCTTCACACCAACCAAGAACACGTTGTGGAGAGTATATTAGATCCTTTGAGCTTTCCCAACAATCACAAATAATCACCTATGTGCTTTGGAGAATGATCCTCTAATCAATGGATCAAAATAGATGAGTAGAAAGTTCAACTATGAGCTAAGACTTGCTATTTTGGTCTCTACACATGTCCAGTATAATGAATAGTGCTCTCAACCTACTAGCAATTGACTAAATTCCTTTTGGGAGTATCTAAACTTAGATAGCTACCAATCATGAGTTATTTCAATAAAAATAACCAAGTGTTGCAGAGCTAAAGAGCGCACAAAGCAGAGAAAAGAGACGGGCCCCAAAATTTTTCCGATTTGGACAACATATTTTTGTATCATATTCATTCTTGTAATATATTTTCCCTTGTAAATGCACTAGAGGAGTCCTCTAGATGCATCTCCACAGAAAAGTAGAGAATACCCATGTACAATAGTAGGAAATTAGTCTCTTAGTGAATAAAGTGCCGGTCACTTGTGTGAAAGGACCATTTTTAGGGCACTAGTATATAAGTCAAATGTGACTCTTTGTAAAGAACTTTTTGCCATTGTGAGAATAGAGGGCACAGAAATTCGAATTTGTGTCTTCTTCCCTCTTCATCTTCTTCTTCGCGAGCTTGTATGCATGTGTATTGCTTGGAAAGAGTGCTTGTGAGTGTTGTCTATCCTTGAGAGTGCTTCTTTGCTGTAGGAAAGGTGTGTGCGAGGTGTAGGAAGTGCTGAAGTGTAGGAAAGCATTCCCGCGACTCAGTATTTCCCTCATAACTTGAAGTAGGAGCGTCAGAATTGAGTGAGACCACTGCCGTTGGATGCGTCTTCTCGAGAGCTTCGAAACGCATATGCTATTTGCTATGTTTGGAGTTCGGAGCTGGGAGAAAAGTCCAAAATACTGACGGCTGCTGCACCAAGTATCGTTTCGCCTTGACCAACAGTTGGAGCTTGTTGGGATAAGTATTTGCCTCATTTTCATTCTTGAGTAGCTCATTTGCATTGACCATTACATGATTGCATGTCTTCATACACTCGGCTAAGTTAGTATACTCTTTGGATTGATAATTAAAAGCGTGTATCCCCACTATATGCACTTGTGAGGGGATTGAGGTATAGTCTCTTTCTCCGCAAGTCCCTAAGTTGAAGCTTAGGTCAACACACTTTTTGGCACCGTTGCCGGGGAGTGACGAATCAAACCGAGGCATCCGTGTGATGGTAAGTAGCTTTTTGCATTGAAGAACGTGGAGGAGCGGAAATCTTCTCTTCTTTGGTAAGTCATTTTCAGCCGCACTTGCTACTTCTCACTCTTGGAGTGTGTGTAGTGAGTTGATAGTTTAGGGAAGAGAGTAGAAGGAGTAGAGTAGGAGTGAGTAGAGAGTGGACTAAATCTTTAGAGTAGGCTTTAGTTTTGTTCAAAAAATTTTCCTTTCTGTAAGCTAGAAATTTCCAAGTATAAAAGCCAAAAAAATTTCATTTTTCAATTCACTTGTTGAACAAGTATCGTGGAGAGCGCAGTCGGGTATCGTGAGAGCTTGCAGAGATCGTCTGTGAGCACGAGGTGATCTGGAGCTTTTCAAAGCAAGGGGAAGAGAGAAAGGAGTTGAAAGTGCATCAGAGGTGAGTCTACTAGGTGCTAATCCTCTTACATCAGTCAGAAAAATCATTTTCAGTCAAAAACGATCTGCGCTGAGTATCGTTTGGGCTCTCAGGGGGCTAAAAGTTGTTTGTTGAATGATACAGTGAGTGAGGGTAAGAGAGAAGAGATAGGTGAGCAAGGGGGAAACATCAAAATCACAAAAACATCTGCAAAAATTGAAATAGGGTCAAGTATCGTCTTTGCTCCCGCAGTCGAGTATCGTGATACTTGTCAAGTATCGTGGAACTCCTGTGGTCGAGTATCGCGATATTTCCCAATATCGGTATCGTCTCGATCAGAGATCGTTTGAGCCCAGAGATCGTGTATCGTTGGCTCAAGTATCGTGTTCCAGAGATCGCGATACTTGCCAAAGATCGTCGATCGTTGGGGTTAAAGATCGGTATCGTTTCGGTCAGATATCGTTTTGGCCAAGTATCGGGTATCGTTTTCTAGAGATCGCGATACTTGCCAAAGATCGTCGATCGTTTGGTCAAGTATCGTGTATCAAGTATCGTCTGCGTCAAATATCGTGTATCGTGGCCGGAAGATCGCGATACTTGTGAAGTATCGTGTATCGTTTGGTCCAAGTATCGTGTATCGCGTCTCAGAGATCGCGATACTTACCAGCGATCGCGTATCGTTTTAAACCAAGTATCGTCGATCGTGTATCGTGTTGATCAAAGATCGTGAGTCCAGAGATCGTTTTGCCAAAGATCGTTTGGGAAAGTATTGTGTATCGTTTTCTCCCGAAGATCAAGTATCGTCGACTATCAACTATCGTGTATCGTTTGGACTCAGATATCGGGTATCGTGTCCATCAAGTATCGTCTGGGCGGAGATCGTTTTCCAGCGATCGTTTCATCCAAGTATCGTGTCGGTCAGCGATCGTTTTGACAGAGGTCCTGTATCGTGAATTTTAGGGATCAAGTATCGTGACTTGAAATTTTCCTTCAGTCATTTTCTAGCCTAACTTTTTCCTAGACTTCTAAGTCATAACTTAGAATCCTAGAGGCTAGAGGAGGACAAGATTTGATTAGAGCTCTTAAGTGAATGAACCTGAGATCCGGAAGAACCCTAGGAAGCCGAAGAAGTGTAATTTCTTCTGTAGGGAGTGTCGCGGAACCAAGTAACCGTTCACACTATTCTGAGACCTCTAGTGAGTCAGAAGGAGAAATCCCCATGGCTTCAGAGGATATGCAAAACACTGTGCCCATGATTGGCCAGATGTCCATCATTGAGGGCGAATACAGAACTTCCTTAGAGTATGTGAACACCAACTACAATGAGATCCCTATCTATTTGGATGGTCTAAACAGATCAGTGGCCAGACTGAGGAAGGCTTCAGAGGCCTATATAGTGCCAAGACCAGTAGTTAAGTACATAGGAGGACTGTACATGGACAAACAAGACATCCAGTACATGGTCACAGAACACCCTGAAATCATTAATGAGCGTGGTGAGGAAATTAATGCTTCAAGTTTAAATGGATGTGGAAACGAAGAGCAAGTAACTACTCCTAGAGGGAGATCTACAATTACTAAACTTTGGAGAGGAGACCTAATTCCCCAGGATGACACTCTAATAGATGTATATCTGATCAACGGAATGGAGCACCTGCTCAGAGCCCATTCCTCTATATGGGAAGCTGCTCCTAATCCAGTTACCATCTATGAGTTACAAGATCCTGAGTTCCCCACCATCATTACCTATTTGGATAAAAATCACAGGAGGTATTGGCCAATAACAGAATTAGAGAGAGCTGAGCTGAAATATCAGAACATTCCAGTGTTCCCCCCTAGGGACCAAGCCACTACTTCACGGAATCCACTTGGAACATCGCAAAATGATTCAATTCAACAATCGGGACAAACACAACAAACTCAACAAACCCAGATCCCTGTCAGACCACATGTACAATTTGCAATGCCTGCCACTAATCCTAACTACCGGCCACAACCAGCCATTGACCCAAGACATGGAGTTCATGCTCCAGTCAGACCACAGGTAGTACGAGGACCTGGCATACCAATCGGAAGACCAAATTACCCTGTAATGCCTAGACAACCTGAAGCAGGAAGGAGACTAAGGCCGATTCAAGTGGCCAAGTGCATGAGAAATCATTATGATGGCTCTAGTGAACCCTATAATCACATAGCAGAATTTAAACAAGTGGTTAGAGCCGAGCAGGTAGATGACTTTCTGATTCAGTTTGAGTCTTTTGGCCTTACCTTGTCAGACACAGCTTTGGCCTGGTTTCAGCCATTGGATCCAAATACCTTTCAGAACATGGATCAGGTATATCAAGAAATGATTGAAGAATTTACCAAATCTGGAATTAAAAACAATTCTTCGTCATTAATCCACAGCTTCAAACAAGTCCCTACCGAGTCAGTGAGATTGGCAGCAAGGAGATTCAAGCAGTATGTGGATAGATGCCCCGTAGAAGAGAGACCAACGCAGAACAAAATGGTATCATTGTACTTAGAAGGACTGTTGAACGGAACCTTGAGGTCATTAGTGTATGTAAAGAGAGTTCAAACTTTGCAAGAGTGTATGAAGGAATGTATAGACCTAGAAGATAATCTTGCAGAAGACTTGAAAATACCCCAAGGAAGTGTGAAAAGCGAAGAGTCAACAAGTAGCACATCAAACCCCAAAAACAACGCAGAGGAAATTGCCGACTTGTTAGCAAAAAAACTGAATATTCAAGGACAGAGGAATTATCCCACCAATCCTATGAGAATTCCTATGCTTAGAAGATGTATGCAGTGCGGAGGAGATCATCCTTCTCATTTGTGTACTAGGGGAATAGTCCCACCACCTGCCTATGCTCCTCATAGACCCTCTGTCCCCGGACCGCTACAATATTGCAATATAGAGCAGAGATACACAAACCATAGCACCGAGAACTGCCCTTACAATAGGCAAACCAGACCCACCCAGCCTTATGTGAGACCATATGGATACCCTCAGAACCAGCAGGGAGGAGAAGCCCTTAGATATCCCTCCTACCAGCCGCAGGCACCAATATCACGACCATACGCATATCAGGGATATACGCAACCTCAACCAGTGCTAGGACAACAACCGCCCCACCCTCAGAACGTTGTCCCAGTTAAGATAGCGCAACCAGAGGAAAACCTAGAAAGGGCTATAGTACCAGCCACACCTTTGACTAGTAGTGAACCATATGACTCATTTTACGAACCTAGTCAAGGAACATACCCTGGCTATGAAAGCACAGTAACAGAATATGGACAACAGTATGACCCATATGCTTATGGCATGGAAATATCAGACAGTTCTTACGGATACGAGCAGGATTATGTGCCCTTAATGTACACAGCCCCTAGAGCAACCATGCCACCTCGACCAATGAATAGACAGCCTGTACCCAGAGGACCATGCTACAGATGTGGAGGTGACCACTATATTAGAGAATGTACATTACCAAACCCACCACCACCACAACGAATTTGGGAAGGTTACTGTAGCGATTGTGGTAAGGAGCATCTTTTCAGAGATTGTCCTAAGAACCCCAACAAAGTCACATCTAACGTGCAGATTAATGTGATAGAAGTGATCGAATCATCAGGGAGTGACAAAGAGTACACTATACCTTTAAAAGCCATAACAAGAGCAAAGGCTAGAGAGAACCCTGATAAAACAGACGAAAGTAATCAAAGTGACAAAGAGGGAAATATACCCATCCCTCACAGAGTAGAAGACTCCGAAGAACCAGAGAAAAGTATCGCCAGTAAAAGATCCCAGAGATGGAAGAACCGGAGAGAGAGGATAAAAGAAAAAAAGTTATTGCAAAAGAAGGAAAATGAAAAGAGTAAACAAAAATCAACAGAAGAATCACAAGTGGAAGAAGAAAACAAAAAGGAGAATCAAAGGGAGGAGGTAGGATCAGTATTAGCAGACCCAATGCCTGAAGAATTAGCCATGTGGATTCAGGCATACAAGGCGAGAATAAAAGCAGGACCTACCATAGAACAACATGAGAGAGAGTATCCGAGAGGCGACTTGGAGAAAGAAAGACTGGAAATCTGCAAAAAATTGATAGAAGTTGCCCAACAAACATTAGAAAAACCCGCATCACCTTTACCAAACAACTGAATATGCGAAGAAAAATTCCAAGAGTACCTAACACTCAGGAAAAGCCTAACGTAAATAGACCTCTAAATGATGAAATTGGTATTGAGAGAAAGGAAGGATCCATAGTCCCTGAAATAGAAGGGGACTGGACTAAGGATCTATGGGCACGAGTTCAAGAGGACAAGTGGAAAAAGGTAGAAGGAATGGAACCGCCCTTTGAAGAATTGGAAGCAGAAAACGAAATAGAGGGTTCAATACCTGAACTCAATTCAGAAGAAATTTTTCCAATAGATGCAAGTGATAAAGGAGAGGAAGATGTAAAGGAACTACCCAACTACACCGGGGAATACGAGCACAACTCAGAATTGTATCGCATTCCATCAATAACCAGACGAGAAACGAATCCATCAGTTCAAACATCGGAGATCATACAACGTCTTAGAGAGGTGAAAATCCCATGTACCCTAACATTCGAGGAACTGTTAAAGGTAAAACCACATTTAAAAGAGAAATTGATCAATCAATGGGAAGTCAAGGAGGAAAAGAAGGAGGTAGCTGACGAAGTGAAAACGGTGAGAATTCCAGTGGATAAAGTAGGAGACTTTAGCGAAGGAGATGAAGGAAATACATGCCTACCAATCACCTATAGGGGTTACACAACCAAAGCCATACTAGATTCAGGAGCTGGTGTTGGCATTGCTACCAAAGAAATTTGGGAGAAATGGGGAAAACCAGCATTGAGACCAACGCGCATGAAAATTCAAATGGCAGATGGACATACGGAAAGACCCTTAGGATTGTTGGAACGAGTAGTCTTCACTACGTGCAGAGTGGAATTCGAACATACTTTAGCAATATGTCACTTTGAAAGGCCAAGCAATTATGAAATGATCTTGGGAAGGCCATTCATGAGACAGCTAAAGGTCGTACAAGATTGGGGAAAAGACGTAGTGTACCTACAACACGCAGGAATCACCACTAGGATCAACCTACATACATACACATATCAGGATGTGCCACCTCTGCAATGGAATCAAATCCATAAGGAGGAAGACGATCAATCGGTTCATAGTGCAGGTTCTAGTGACCAATCCTGGATGAACGAGGACACTCATCTATGGATATGTCAGGCTGCAAAGAAGGAAGAAGAGAGAAGAAAGGGATGGCAGCAAAAACAAGGAATAGTGAGATCGGTACAAGATCCAGCCTATATGCCATAAGTATTTCCAGACGAAGAATTCAAACCTTACGGTTGGATGGAAATCTTAGCTACCCTCGATGTCTCCGTAAATGAAGAAGTGGTAACCATGAACGAATGTATTGACGAGGAGGGTTATGACGTTAGTCTGTATATGGTAGTCCTCCAGGAGGCAGAAGAAGGAGAAGTGATCGAGAAAGACTGGAAGGAGGACTACGAGAGCATTGAAATGGAACCAGAACCCATGGATCTAGGGATTAGTACCACCAACATAGATATCACTGCCAATGAAACACATAAGGAACTCACACAAAAAGAAGAATTAGAAGTTGAAAAGGAATTAGAAGATGAAGAAAACAAACTTCAAGACCAATTTGAGGTACCAGCTCATTTCAAAAAATATGAAGTGGAAGAGAGGAAAATTGCTATTCAAATGCCTAAAAGAGAAGCACAACCAGGAATAGCATATGATAATAAGGAGCAAACCAAAAAAATAGTCGTGACTATGGAAGGAGGTGAAGAACGATGTACCTTCATAGGACAGGATGTCTCATTAGAAGAAGAACAAGAATTAATTCGACTCATAAGAGAATACCGGGATGTCTTCGCTTGGACTTATAAGGACTTAAAGGGAGTAGATCCAACTATATGTGCGCATAGAATCCCCATGACATCCGAGGCCAAACCTTCGAAACAGAGACCTTATACTTATAATGATGTGTATTCAGCCAAGATAAAAGAAGAAATAGATAAGTTGTTAGATGCTGGATTCATCTACGAAATTGGGCACACGGAATGGGTATCACCCTTGGTGGTTGTGCCAAAGAAAAATGGGAAGTTAAGAGTGTGCATCAATTTGAAAAAAGTGAACGCCGCAACCATAAGGGATAGCTATCCCTTACCAATCACTGATCATCTCTTGGAAAGGGTAGCAGGGAAGGAAGTCTATAGTTTTCTGGATGGCTTTTCAGGGTATAATCAGGTAGCCATTGCTCCTGAGGACCAACATAAGACTGCATTTGCTACTGAATGGGGAGTATATGCCTTTAGAGTCATGCCTTTTGGTTTAACGAATGCCCCAGCTACATTCCAAAGACTAATGTGTCACGTGTTCAAGGAATTTTTGAGAAAGAGTATGGAGGTATACGTGGATGATCTGTGTACATATTCAGCTATACGATCAGAGCACATCCCTGAACTAGAAAAGATTTTTGCTAAATGTCGACAATATCGAGTATGCCTCAATCCTGAAAAATGTGTCTTCATGGTGCGACAAGGAAAAATCTTAGGACATATTGTTTCTAAGAATGGAATTTCCACAGATGAAGACAAAATTAAAGTCATTTTGGATTTACCAAGACCTAAAATTGCTAAAGAAGTTCAAGCATTTATGGGACATTGTGGTTACTATCGAAGATTCATACATATGTATGCCATAATTGCTAGACCTCTTTATGCATTATTAACTCAATTCAATTGGACCGAAGAATGCGAAAAAGCCTTTAATGAGCTGAAGAATCGATTGAGTTCAGCACCCATTCTTCGAGTCCCCAACTGGAATAAACCGTTTCATATTCATGTTGATGCTTCCAAGTTTGCCATTGGTTGCATCTTAGCACAACCAGCTGAGGCAGGTAAATTAGACCACCCGATAGCCTATGCCAGTAGACAGTTAAATCAAGCGGAACGCAATTATACTACTACGGAGAGAGAAGGCCTAGGGATGGTATACGCGATCAAGAAATTTAGACATTATTTACTGGCAAACAAATTCAAATTCTTCATTGATCATCAAGCTCTATTGTACTTAGTCAACAAACCTTGCAATACAGGACGACTAGTACGATGGTTTTTATTGCTAATGGAATTTGATTTTGAAGTAATAGTCAAGAAAGGAAACACACACATAAGGGCAGACCACTTATCTCGCATGACCCATGGAGAACCACCCATAGGAGTTCCTGATGATCTGACAGATACCTATCTCTTTAACCTGGAAGTATGTCCTCAATGGGCCGAAAAATTGATCCCAATACTTACACATGGACCTAAAGATGGGATCACGCCAAACCAAAAGCAAGATCTCTGGAGGACCAAAAACCTTCACATTATTGCTGGAAGTTTGTACCACCAGGATTCAAGCGGACTGCTAATGAGATGCGTGGAAGAAGGGGAACAAGAGATGTGGCTTCAAAAGGCACACATAAACCAATGGGACACTCATTTGAATGCAAATGGAACGTGGCAAACACTCAAGAGATTTGGCATATATTGGCCAACAATGCAATGAGATGCACATAACTATGTGTCAACCTGCCCAACCTGTCGAGAACAACTACCAGACGAGAACTCTACATTATGCTATTCTACAATAGCACCAAAGTGGAGCATGCCTCTGATTAAGTTCTTGAAAACTCGAGAGTACCCTGATGGAGCTACCTTAGCAAAGAAACATGCTCTGGAAGAACAGAGTAAGGATTACGTCATCTTAGGAAAACAACTCTTTAAACGTGGGAAGGATAACCGGCTAAGAATGTGCATTCATGAAAATGAATATCTCTCTGTCTTAGAAACGGCACATGCAGGAGCTGCGGGAGGACATTTCTCAGCAGACAGAACGGTCAAGATGATTCTCTTTGCAGGCTTGTGGTGGCCAACTCTACATATGGATGCAGAGACATATGTGAGAAGCTGCGAAACATGCCAGAGAGCGAAATATCCCATTAGAAGAGATGACATGCCTTTAAGACCCATGGTTTGTGCAAGAGCATTTACCAAGTGGGGAATTGACTTCATAGGACCTATCAATCCACCGGCCAAAGGATCACATGCTGAATACATCATAGTAGCTACCGACTACTTGACTAAGTGGGTAGAAGCAAAAGCCACTAGAAAGAATGATGCTCAAACAACAGCAAAATTTCTTTTTGAGCACATTTTCACACGTTTTGGATTACCGATTGAGATAGTGAGTGATCGAGGAACGCATTTCTTAAACGAGGTCATTGAGTCGCTGATGAATGACTTTCTTGTGGTTCATAAAAAATCAGCCCCATACCACCCTCAAGCTAATGGACAAGCTGAAAGTTCCAACAAGGTACTATGTACTGTATTGACAAAGATTGTCAATAATGGAAGGTCAGATTGGGACAAACAATTGCATCACGCAATTCGGGCCTTCCGTGTGGCATATAAAACGGCTATTGGAACTACACCTTTCAACCTAGTGTATGGGCAGAATGCAATTTTGCCAATTGACTTCTTAATACCTACATTAAAAGTGGCCCAGCAATATGAGTGGAACGGTCATGAATTGTCTCAGCAATTAGATCAAATTGAAAAGCTGCACGAGACTAGATTGCAAGCGGTAGCAGGCATTTATGCCGCTAAACGGAGACAAAAGGCTTATTATGATGCACATTTAAAAGACAAGGGGTTAAAAGAAGGCGACTTAGTCCTAGTATACACCCTCAAACAACACGCAAAGAAGCTCCAAAAACGCGGATATGGACCCCTGATTCTAAATCGAATCTCTACTAGTGGTGCAGTCAATCTCGCCACACTAGACGGAGACATTCTTCCCAACTACATCAGTGGTTGCAGAGTGAAAAGATTCATGGAGCCTTTGACTGATCAAATGCTAGCGAGACTGTTAGGAGCTCAAAGTAGGAAAAAGGAAGAAGAACGCATACGGGAAGAAGCGAGACAGGAAGCCCTAGAACGTATCAAAAAACGGAAAGAGTGGATGAGAGAAAGGGACGAGAGATATCGAGTAGGAGAAGAACTCATCCCAATGGCTAATTTTAGAGCCACTGAGAACTCAGGACAACAAAGAAGACAACCTTATTTGAATCTGGGAGCAGGACGAAAAGAGTACCACTTAGTGGATGCTCTCATAGACACAGGAGCAGCCATAAGCTGCATTAGATTTTCTTTGTCTCAGAGACTTAAAGAGGAGATACGCCCATCGAAGGCACAACTAATAGGAATAGGAGGAAAAATCACTCAATGTGTAGGTGAGATAACTTTACCTTTACATATGGGAAACAACACTATGGAGCAGAGGCTCTTAGTATGTCAGGACCAGGATCTGCTTGAAGACGTGGTGTTAGGACAAGATTGGATCTATGAATATGAGGTAACCATTCAATTGGCTTTAGGATACATCTCTGCCAGAATAGGACCTCGTGAGGTATTTAGTTTGCTAGACGAACGACCACCCAAAGCCGCTATTATAGAGCCAGAAGTTCATCCCAATGAACAAGGTCATGATTGTATGTTCACTAGCACTATAGAAACCCCATCGTCAAGTACTTCATGTGAGAATACCGTGAGTCCTGTGTGCACTCCATCTTTGAGTATAGAGAATCACAAGAGTGCACCTGAACATGAAATCAAGCCCAGTGAACCACAAGGCGCAAGAGAGAATATTCCTCTGCAAGAATTGAAGTCTACACCCATGAAGGTGTACCCTATTCCACATTCTACACTAGCTTGGATAAGGAAGGATCAAAAGAAGGCATATCTTCAGCAACAGAAAAGTCTTCGACATCAGCGTGCCCAATTGAATAAGAAGACAAAGAATTTCGAACACTTCAGTCAACCACGACTCAATAGCATATGGGTCCCAAAGAAACTGATAACTGCCCAACCTGATCGAACACAAGTATGGATCCCAAAATCATGTACTCCAAGGACAACCATCCCAAACAAGGAACATCCTCAGAAGGGCTATCACCATCAACATGGTCAACAGGCCCACCAGTCGAGAAAGAGGACATATTGGAGGAAAAAGGAATCCACAGATGCAATACAAACCAACTTAAGATTCCCAAAACAGAATCAGCAGACGTACTACCGAAGAAGAACCACATTCATCAGAGAGGTAGAGAATACAGTACATTCCACCCAAGTGAAGCAAAAGTGGATGCCGAAAGACAAGACAAGCTGCATACATCAAGAAACTACTTCCAATTGCACACATGAGGAGTTGACGAAATCCAAAGTATGCATGATAGGGCCACACTACAAGGCCAAGCATTCGGCACGTCTTTCTTCTACTTCCGGATAGTCACGCACATTTTCCCTTTGGAAATAGGAGAGCACTTGTACATATTTTAAGAAAATACTCCAAAAAAAATTACTAACCGCTTCGGCTATGGACTAACTTTTGTGTTTTCCTTTCAGCAAAAAAATATAAAAATATACAGGAAAAAATTCAGGTATTACCCTTCTCACACCCACGGGAAAGGGACGGCACCATGCACTCGGAGCAACATCGAATTATTAATCAAAATATGGAGGAGGATTTCTGAAACATATAGATACTAATTCATACTCTATATTGAGTGCAAATGGCTTCCACTGATTCCGAAGCCACACAGCAAGAAGAGGTGCAACTTCTTCCAATGGAATCGGTAACAAAAGCAAGAGGTCACTGGTTCAGGGACGATCAGCCAGTGGCGGAGCTAATTTTCATGGCTACCATCAAAATCATGGACACGGACCATTACTTCCCTATCATGTCCCAAGATTTCAAAACAATAATACAAGGACTTCCTCATATTGAGGATGTGTGGACACAAGCGGGCATAGAGTCATTCCTCAAGTTACCCATATATGTACCGGATTTTCAGAGGTGTATACAGGTAATGAACACCATGCAGCCTGCTGCAACCAAGATCTCAGTCCCAGAAGCGCAAGTATTGGACAAAGTCGGGACATGGAAGACCATACAGTTCACACATGAATTGATTAATAAAGCTTTTGGATGGAATCAAGCAGGGATTACTTGTGTGAAGGAAGAATGCCATGACCCAAAAAAGAGATCATTCCTGGAAATCAATAGAATTGACATTGAGGATGCTGTACGGCTGGTGCATCAACACTTCTGTTTTCCAAGTATGCACAGGTACACGGCACCTCAAAAGATAGTAGTACAACTGCTATCACATGCCATGAGACAGATAGCAAACAAAGTGAATCTAACAGCTTATGTACAAGAACGATTGTTTGAAGCCCAAAAGAAATGGGGCCAGAAGAAATTCTTGAATGGCAGTTCAGCTTTAACATTATTGATATATGAAGCTTTGGACATGAAACACTGCTTACGGGAGATGCCAACCTCAGAAGGACTGGGTAGATACGTGAAATCCGCCTCGGTGCCCAAAAAGAAGAAAATTGTTACAGGAATGGAAGAGGCAGGAACTAGCTCTCAGCCAAGAATGAGAGGCACCAAAAGACTAAGGGAAGTCAAGACAGATGAAGAAGGAATACCTATGAAAAAAAGAGTCCATGTACTTCCAAAGGTGACACTTACAGGACAGAAACAAATCACGGAAGAGGAATTGACTAAAGCACTCGAAGAAACGCACAAATATACGGAGGGACAAGTCAACTTACCAGTGCAAGGTCATCACTATCAGCAGTCACAACAGGAGTCAAAAACAAAAAGAAGACCCACTAAAGTCCACCGATATCGCGAACTCGGATTAGACAACTCCAGCTCATCTACTCAAGACAATGAAGAAAAGGACACATCATTGTTGGATGTGGATATTCGAAGCGAATCCAAAGATGATGGGCAGTGGACCGAACTCAATGAAGTGAATTATGATGAAGAACCAGAATGCCCCAAACCGATAGATCAAGATATAAAAATGAATCAGAAAACCACAAGCACAAAGGCAGATGAGCACATTTCAAAAAAGGAACATGAAGATCAGGATATAGAAACGGAAGAACCGTTCACGCCTATCAGGGTGGTAGCAGAACCTTCCCCAATGGATGTCAAGTTTCAGGGGAGTGCTACTAAAAAGAAGGAAGCAAGAGGCTATGATGAGGAACCCAAGATAAAATTGCAAGTTAGACAGCCACACAACGAGACACTCCAGGTGGCAGAAGGCAAAGATGTGCAAATGGGAGAGACTCCAGCAATAGCAAAGACATGGCTAAATGTAGACATCGCGCAGCTCAAACCTGTTGTGCAAGATATGATTAGAACAGCTCTGGATACACAACAATTGATGCTTGATGCTGATGAAGATTACGATCAAGCCATGCAAGACAAGAAAGAACTTGAAAGAGCAGGCAAAAAGCTTTCCGAAGAATTATTCCAGGTGTGAGAACAAGCTCTGAACAAAGAAACGGAACTTCAAGAGGTCAAAACACAAATCAGTATGCTAGAAACAGAGCAGACAAAGCTGAAAGATCAAATCCAAGAATTAACAAAGAAATTAGAGATGAGTGAGACTGAGAAGACACGTCTTCAAACACGCAGTAAAATCTTAGAGTCTCAGCTCAAGGCCAGCATGGAAGAAGCTGACAACATGCGACAATGCAATAAAGAATTAATGACAGCTCTTATTAGTGATCAACCATTGGCAATTGCTGATGACCCACAAAGAAATGTCAAAGACCTGGAAGATCAGATCACTAAATTACAAGACCAGCTCAGACAGGAGCAAGATGTCATAACGGATTGGGAAAAGAGGTATATGGAGGACACAGCGGCCCTCAGAACGAAATGGAAAAAAGCAGAAAATAACTACCGGCGACAGTGCAAGGAAGACACAGAGCAAATGAACATTGTGGCCCACGAATTAATGAAACATCAAGCAACTATTGCTAAGGCCGAAGAGGAAAACAAACTAAAAGATGATTTAATCAAACAGCTTCAGGAGCAATTAAAGCAGCAAGCACAGCAGGGGACACCAGTAGTTCCGCCAGGGACCTCGGCTACTGTGGAGGAAGAGGTACGCCCTCTCTCTCCCCCCTCTTATCATTCACCAATAAGGGAGGAAAAAGAGGTTCCATTAGAACCTAACACACGAAAACTTGCAGAGCTGAGCAGGACAGAAAGGGCACTACTGGTGTCCCAGCTTACGGTGGAATTTGAAGATCAAATCATCAACTTAATGAAAGAGGCTCAAATCGACAACAAGCAACTGGAGCAAATACTAAGGCCATTCAATGTACCATACGGGCTTTTGAAGGAACAAACTAGGCATTACATAAAACATACTACAAATAAGGAACCTGATCACAATCTCCATTTTCGGTATGATACTTTTAAATATACTCAGGTAGAGTTCGAGGCAGCAAATCCAATTTGGAGAAGAAAGCTCTTGGAAAAGCACCCTACACTACGGGTACAATGGGAAGCATCCCCGTATGAGCTTCAAGTAAACCCATCATTTTGCCCACTACCCCGTCGAAGAGCATGGACGCAATTTTGGGAAGGCCAGCGACAAGGTAGTATTAATAACCAATGGCTAAATTATCCGCTACTACCTAGTCCACCACACAACTACCTACCGACAGAAGAATACATGGTCAAAACCATGGAATTTTGGCTTGCAAGATATGCTACCGTTCCAGACCTGGCAGTCAAAATGACAAATAAAATATTTAGCATGCTCCTTACAGTAATTAAAGTGTTCCAACATGCACAGTATACATTTTTGAATTTCATCGGCATTACGCAGGGCTCGGAGGCTTTAATTTTTTATTTATCTACTATTCCCAGCCGTTTAACAATTATGGCATATTTTTCTCGCCTCATGTTTCTACCATCGACATATATGCAGACATTTGAAGAAGCATTCTTTACGGGCTTCTTTGAAATAGATTCAGAGATTTTCATTAAAATGACCTCCAACTTAAATGCGCGAGTGGTGGCATACGAGATAAGTTTCTTTGCTGACCATAGACAGGCACCAGAGGACGGAGTAAAGTCTCGACAATGGAAGGAGTTCATGCTATGTCACGCTAATCTGCTAAATCAAAGAGAGCAACATGTCATTCAAACCTATACACGTCGCCACAAAAAGCCTGTCGGGGACGACAGAGTCCAAGAGGGGGGCAGTGTCAAGGACGAGACGAGTAAGAAGAGGAAAAAAAGAAACCAACGAAAGAAACAGCTTCACTAAAAGGCAAATTTGAAGATACATCTCTGCAGGAAGCCCCGCAGGGGCGCACACACCAAGGAAAAGCACGCAGCTGGAAGAAGGAATCAGGGCCAACATGTATCACCTATGTGGATGCTTCAACCTCTTGAGTTGCAGAGGTTTCAGATCAAGGCTTACAAGCTACATCCGCATATGTGCACTAATGGCGTGCATGGCAAACCGAATCAACCAGGTCCAATGTGTGCAACCAGGACAAATTAGAGCGCCTCTAAAACGTAATGCAAGATCAAGAATCAGACAATACTGACCACTAGGCGCGTGCGCGAAGCAAAGTCTGTCAAGGGACGACAGAGACGAAGGGGGGGAGAGTGTTGCAGAGCTAAAGAGCGCACAAAGCAGAGAAAAGAGACGGGCCCCAAAATTTTTCCGATTTGGACAACATATTTTTGTATCATATTCATTCTTGTAATATATTTTCCCTTGTAAATGCACTAGAGGAGTCCTCTAGACGCATCCCCACAGAAAAGTAGAGAATACCCATGTACAATAGTAGGAAATTAGTCTCTTAGTGAATAAAGTGCCGGTCACTTGTGTGAAAGGACCATTTTTAGGGCACTAGTATATAAGTCAAATGTGACTCTTTGTAAAGAACTTTTTGCCATTGTGAGTAGAGAGAGAGCACAGAAATTCGAATTTGTGTCTTCTTCCCTCTTCATCTTCTTTTTCGCGAGCTTGTATGCATGTGTATTGCTTGGAAAGAGTGCTTGTGAGTGTTGTCTATCCTTGAGAGTGCTTCTTTGCTGTAGGAAAGGTGTGTGCGAGGTGTAGGAAGTGCTGAAGTGTAGGAAAGCATTCCCGCGACTCAGTATTTCCCTCATAACTTGAAGTAGGAGCGTCAGAATTGAGTGAGACCACTGCCATTGGATGCGTCTTCTCGAGAGCTTCGAAACGCATATGCTATTTGCTATGTTTGGAGTTCGGAGCTGGGAGAAAAGTCCAAAATACTGACGGCTGCTGCACCAAGTATCGTTTCGCCTTGACCAACAGTTGGAGCTTGTTGGGATAAGTATTTGCCTCATTTTCATTCTTGAGTAGCTCATTTGCATTGACCATTACATGATTGCATGTCTTCATACACTCGGCTAGGTTAGTATACTCTTTGGATTGATAATTAAAAGCGTGTATCCCCACTATATGCACTTGTGAGGGGATTGAGGTATAGTCTCTTTCTCCGCAAGTCCCTAAGTTGAAGCTTAGGTCAACACCAAGTGTACGCTGAGAATGATGCTTAGCAAGTTGGAAGACTAGCTCAACATTTTTGAGCTGCTACAGTATGCAGACCAATGATGCTTAGCAAGTTGGAAGACTATCCCGACATTTTCAAGCTGCCATAGTATGCAGACCAATGAGCAAAGATTTGAACATATCTTGAGATCTGTTGACAAGACAAAAGGTTTCCACCATTCATCTCCTCTCAAACCTGCAAGTAGTTGAGCAATCAATCTGTGATCTTCAATATCTTCATCTATGGATCCAAGACTATCTGCTAAATCCTTCATCTTAATGATATAATCACTAATACTTTGACTTGGCTTCTTCTTGAATGTTGTAAACTCTGACCATAGACTTGCTTTCCTTGCTTTGGTGGTACTTTGGAAATGAAACTCCAATGCATTCTAAATATCTTCAGCTGATTCCAATCCTCTAATGTGTGGTAGCAAATCATCTAAGATTGTGTTGTAAACGTATCCCTTTGCACTTCCATCCTTCTTCTGCCAATGCTTTAAAGCATCGGATTCTTCTTTCTTTGGTCGGCTTTCATCTTCAAATACTGGCTTCTCTTCTTCACCTATTATGTACACCATGAGATCCTTACTCATAAGTAAGGCTTCCATTCTCATTACCCATGCAGGGTAATTATCTCTATCGAGTTTGTCAATGGAGATATGATCTCCCATAATTCTTTTCCTTCTCCTGCAAGCTATGAGCTTAAAGGATAAAGGATAATACCTTTTGAAGTTCTTTGTGTATGAAGATACTTTTGAAGTAACCTTCAAATGCCTTGAGTCTTCCAATGCTTTAGCTTTCAAACTTTAATGAAAACTTAAAAAAAAACTTCTCATACCTTTGATGCCTTCTGCTCTCGAGAACCTCTCTAGCTCTGATACCACTTGTTGATGTGTGAAACATCACGAGAAATGAATTAGTGTGACACTAGAACACTTCTATGGTCACCATTAACTCAATGCTTCTCCAAACTTTGAGAAAAGATTGCTTAAACTGAAAACTTTGCTTCTATAGAAATTTCTAGTCACTGAAATGACATACCCTCACTCTTTTGCTTATTTCTCTTAGCACATATATTATTTCTTCAAGATCTTTTGATGGATGAAACTAGAAGAGTAGAGCTTTCCAATAAGCTATTATTTTCAAGGAAAAGAACTCAAGTTATGGCCTTCACAAGATCACCCTATATGAGTTGCAAAAATTGGAAATTTTGCCTCTTTTAGTAAAACTGAGTGTCTAAAAATGCAAATTCGATGCCTAGCATCAACTTGCAACCAAAAGTCGATGCCAGGCATAAACTTGGTGCTTTTTTAGCCACTTTTTCAGCACGAGAAATACCCCATTTAACACAGATATGAAGAAGACCACTTTTATGTGGGAAGTCGATGCCAGGCATCAACTTTATGCTGAAACTCGATGCCAAGCATCGAGTTGCTCCACAAAGCTCATGTTTTAAGAAGATTCAACAACAAATACAATTCAGAGAATGAAAACAATTAACTTATCAACACAAACTCGATGTCAGGCATCGAGTTACTTGGAAAACTTGAACTTTTGAACTCATCACATAGTAGGCAAGCATGGAGATGATGGAGAGAGTCTCATACACAGAACTTTACTTTGTTCTTCTCATAGCTATGAAAAACTCAAAAGTTTACAGGAGCTTTCTCACTCAGAGAAGCCCGACTATACTTAGTCATACAAAATGAACTCCTACTAACATTCTCTCTCTTCCTCATTATGTCAGTTGACACAAACTAACTTATATAGTTTTTCTCAATCTCGTGATTTTTTTTTTAACTTCTAGAACTAAAGTGAACTAACTTTACAAATATAAAAGTGAACTAACTTCTAGAACTAAAGTGAACTAACTTTACAAATTTTCCCCTTCACATAGGCATGTGGATTTCTTCTAAATCTTTGACCTTCAAATATATGTCCAATCAGTGATTGTTTCTCCAACATTGCTCACACACACCCTTATTATGTAAGCTTTTATTTTCTTATAGCACACAATTTAGTTTTCTTTTTGAGGGTACACATAAAAGATATTCAAAAAATAACAAATAGTCTTTAAAAGCTACAATCTGCATGTCCATCTTGGACAGATTGGGATGCTTGGGATTTGGTCTTGTGGACTTGGTGAACTGCATCACATGTGGATCTTCTTGGAGGTTATCATGGGGAGATGTTTTGTCACTCTACTTGATTCTCGGCCATCACATCTTCTTATGGTAGAGGCTACAATCAAGTTGAGGTCTACTCTTTGCAGATTGATAAAATAGAAGTCTATGAGCATTCCCTACACCATGAATCGATAATTTTTTGTGCCATTTCTGGAGAAACCAAGGATCGTGCCTAGGAAACTTCTGTGATGGGCATCACAATCATGCAAGAGTATTGTTCAACAACATTGGCAAGCTTTGCTTGAAAAGATTCTCTTCATCTCTTCAATCAAAGAGCCATATAAACATCACTCTTAATCTAAGGGAAAGATTGGGTGATTGTGGTTAGTTAGTGTAGGTAGTGTTTTGATTTTTTAGGTAGTGAAACCTTTTCTCCTTTTCTCTTTGTTTCTCTTTATTTTGGTTTTTGTTGTGGTTTCTCTATCATCATGGGTATCATATAGGACTTGTTGTGAGGAGTATGAGATGTCTTAAAAGCTTCACTATCCTCATAAGCATCACTCTTGGGATTGAAGGAATCGCCTCTTCTCCTCAAGTATTGGATAGTGTGACACTCTTGGAAGAGAAAAGAATCCTTAAGATATTAGACCAAGAAGGCACTTTGAAGCCTTGAGACATTCAAGGGCTTTCTAGTCATCATTTATTGAAGATCTCCAAAACACATTGAGTTGATACATTTGGGTAGATGATTGACTCAAAGTGGAACATGGACATCCTCGAATAGATTGTAAGAAAGAGTAAACTATCTCCTTTTCATATGGAAGTTTAAGAAGTTAAAAATCATTGATTGCATCAGGTTGAAGTGATTGAAAGATGACCTTTGTGTTCTTGCAAGCATAGGTGGAAGAAGCATTGAAAGTATCTTATAGCAATTCCATAAAGAAGGTGGTATAACAAGGATAGGCACTTGGAATAATGAGAGTATTCAACATAGAATTCTTCATGTGCACAAGCGATTGCATCTTAAGGGGTCTTTGGTAAGGTTAAAGAGCGGCTTTTGGGAAGGATAATTGGAGGTAGAAAATTGCAAGAGTCAAATAGCATGGAATTTACTTGGAAAGACCAACAATTAGTCCTTCCAAAGGTTAATATCTAATAGCAAGATGTCTCTTAGCATTTGCATCCCAAGTTATCTTCTTGATTAGCATATCTCATGCCTATCGGCTTGTAGTCATTATGAGTGAATTTGCATATATTGGGAACCTCACGGGTCAATTGGCATCTTAAACTTTAAAGGTGAAATTCAAAGGTGAAAGGAGCCAACTAATAGAGTTGTGGGGCTACCAAAAAAAACATCAGTTGAAACTACCCATTGAGTAGATATGCACACATTTGCAACCATTGGATAGTATGGCTAAAGACCAATTCATCACAAAGAGTGTCGATGCTCAATGTAATGCATTCAACTCCAAAGAGATTCAAGCAGAACCATTGGGAAAATAGCGGATACAAAGGGTCAATTAGGTTTTCCACACAAAAAAAAAAATCAACCAAAATCTCATTTAAGTTTGAGGATTTGATAGCGTGTACATTGCTTAACTTCAACCAAACTTAGGCAAGTGTGCTGCAACCTCATAAACTTGTGATGAGAGCTCCAATTTCAATCTTTTGAGGTCATCCATAAAAGTGGAGTTGGGCATAGAAAATGGTTGGGAAAATTATCGTCTAGCATAAGTGTCAAATCCCTACTCAATGATTGCTCCATTTTTTTGGAGTTCATGCCAACTTTATTGAGAACAATGATGAGGATTTCCGGCTAAGTTCACGGAATGAACATGAAGACTCTCTGAATACATGAACACCTAGTCGCATGTAATTCTTTATTAATTGTCTCTCTCTCAAGTTATCTAGAAGGGGTACCTCTACATGACTTCCCACATGGCACTCATGTGTGAGCCCATCTAAAAATAACTAGAAGGTGTTTCACACCTCCTCCTTTAGAGTACTCCATGTTACATTTCCTTCCCCTTAACTCCATTTTTTTCCTCAAAAATGGTATTGCAAGGTTTGATAGAAAGAGAGAATTAAATAAAGTAACACTCCCACTATATCCCCATGTATCCGATGTACATGGCCACATCTCCGTGTTGTTTCCTCGTATCCTTCCCCTTAAGAAGACTCTTGAGAATGTAATATAAAGTTGGGAAACCATCTCTGAAGGGTGCTAAATTGCTCCCATGTAGCACTATCCTCTTAGTTATCTTTCCACTTTATTAGACACTCTTTATATAAGTGACTTCTTGCTCGTTTTTCTCGAGTGTGTAGTATGCTCTCAGGCTCATGTGGAACATATTGAACAGGAACAGGCTCTACTACCTCACTATTTGGAATGAGGTTGTCAGATCCACCCAACTTTTTCTTAAGTGGGCTAACATGAAAAACTGGATGGATCTGGCTATTCTTTAGAAGTTGGAGCTACTAAGACATCTTTCCTATTCGCATAAGTAATGGGAAAGGTCCACAATACCTAGGAGATAGTTTTGGACAAGGGCCCATCTTCATGGTTTAAAAGCTAGATGGAACTCTAAGATAGATTTGATCTCCTACAGATTTGATCTCCTACAGATTTGGTCTCCTACCTCAAAGTTGATATCTCTCCTTTGAGATTTAACATAGGCTCTAGCTCTATCCTGAGGCTCTCCTAATACTATTCCACTTTTGCAAAAACATGTAGACCGCATCCTTATTTCTCTCACATTCATCCCCCATAAAGGTAGGTGGCTTAAGGTCTTTTAGGAGGGGAGCTTCCCTAGAAATCTCTCTTTTATGCTTCCTAGGAAAAGGGACATCATTCCTAGTTGTCCATAGGAAGAGTATCCATTTCTCTTTCCTCTCTATCTAGGAAAGAGGTAACATGTGTCTCAAGTGAGATCATCTGAGACTTAAGCTATTCAATGAGAGAAGTCATGCTACCAATGTCTCTTTCGAGCCTAAGGGTTTTCTCCTTGAACTTTGTGAATTGTTTGTGTGTATCAAACTCATCATAGAGTTCCACATAAGAATACTCTTCTTCTTGTGGCTCTTTTCCCTCTAATTTTTGCTCAAGTTGTACTTCTTCCATCCTATGGCCAAGGTCCTCTAATGTTTTCTCTCTAGGTGGAGAAGTGTGGTCTAAAACTTGCTTACCTTAGGATCCATATTTCACTCCCCCCATTTACTAACTAGAGTATGTAAAAGGAATGGAAGTAAACTTAATATGCAAGAAAGAGAGAAAATGTCATACTAGAGTAATTCCTTGATACTCTAGTAGAATTTTAGTGATATTTGAAGTAAGGTTGCGAGGCTGAAGTGAAAATTTGAAATGTCTGGTTGGCTTGAGAGGGTTCTAAGCACAAAATACCAATAAAAACGATGTCAAAAGCCTGTAAGAATAGCCCCACATAAGAAAACTGAGCCAAAATAAAGCACTTTTGGTTTTTTCTAGTCCTTGTAAGTCCAAAAGAAGTGGTCCAGCACCTGTACTTCAAAGCTATGAGGCTATTTCAAGCAAAAAAACTCAATTCTGATGCCAAATGACCAAAATCTAGGCCTAGGAGTGGATGTCTTGTTTCTATTGAAGTGATGCAGAGGGATTTTGGTTGGGCAAAACTTCTCAAATCATTTTTTTTTGTTTTTAAGTGAATTCTAGAAGCGTAGCTTCATAAGATCACAAAGATCTCTTGAATCTGATGCTGGAGTGCAAAGTTATGAGTCGGAGAAGGCGGGTATGTCAAGGGAGGGAAGTAAAAGAGACATTTCTCATGGGAAGGTGATTTTGGAAGGTCAAAATTGAGTGCTTCAGGCTTTTTCACCTACTCCAATAGCCCATACCCAAAATCCACCACCCAATATACATGTATATATTTCTTCCTTCCCCAAAATATTTGTATATTCTTTCAGTTGACTCTCCAAAGTTGGCAAGAAAATGGATTGTATCTACCTCTTTGGAGTGAGAGTAGATTTGGCACCTTGGTCCTTCAAATTTGTGGATCACTGAGAGAGCAATAGAAAATCCCACATATCAAAATTGGAGCACCAAACTTGGGTATAAATAGAGCGATCAAAGAGCTCTTCCTTCACCCAAGAGGGAAGCATGAGAGGAGAGAGCTCAAGGTTGCTCTCAACGTGAATGGCATCATCTTGTTGGTGTCATATGTGCATGTGGTCTTCAACCGCCCTCTGTTTGTGACGTGCATACAAATGCTCTCTGTCCTGCTCCAATACCAGATGTCAAATCCCTGCTCAATGATTACTCCTTTCTTTTGGAGTTCATGCCAAATTTCTTGAGAATGATGATGAGGCTCACCAGCTAAGTTCAAAGAATGAACACAGACACTCTCTGAATACATGACCACCCAACGGCATGTAATTCTTTATTAATTGTCTCTCTCAAGTTACCCACAAGGGGTACCTCTACATGGCTTCACACATGGGTACCACATGGCACTCATGTGTGAGCCCATCTAAAAATGACTAGGAGGTGGTTCACACCTCCTCCTCTAGAGTACCCCATGTTACAATAAGCGATGGAGGAAGCAACTACAGTGTAATTGATCCCCCCCCTTTTTTTTGAAGCCATCATTACCTTGAGGAAAGTGGCTATATAAGGAGGGCATTATGTACCTTGAACTACTTGAGCCATCATACAACAAGGACATAGCTTGACATCATATGAGTAAGGACATCATATGAGGCATCAAAGGGACTTGGTGATACTAAGATGAAATTAGTATTTCATTAAGTCCTTGGGATTAAATTCAAAGAGTATCTTCAAGAAGTAATGAACTTACATTGAGTTTTCAAGTCACTGATTATTGAAGCTTTCTGCCAATAGCATGTTATGTTTTAGAAGACATACGTTCAAGTACAAAAATTTCAAAGATACAATCAAGAAGAAGAGAGTGAACAAGGAATAAACTGTATTGAATGATAAATCAATTGAGTACCTATTTTGATGCTATCTTCTTATGTAGATTTGAGGAATGTGGAGAAAATTTCCACTTGATAAAGGGCATTATGCTTAAGCCAAATTTCTTTTCCTCACAAAATCTTGTGAAGGCATCAAGAATCCATATGGAGTAGTGCACTCGACGTGCTTATACATCCCATCGGGATAGTCAAGACTACGGTCCAAACAAGCAATCAACTCTTACAATCTCCTCCTTCCAACTCAAGGAGGAGGGATCCATGCAAGCACCATCTTCAAGTGATCGTTTTTTTTATTTTATGGAATGAATGCCTTACTAAGGATGACAGAGAGATAGATAGATAGATAGATAGATAGATAGATAGATAGATAGATAGATAGATAGATAGATAGATAGATAGATAGATAGATAGATAGATAGATAGATAGATAGATAGATAGATAGATAGATAGATAGATAGATAGATAGATAGATAGATAGATAGATAGATAGATAGATAGATAGATAGATAGATAGATAGAGAGAGAGTAAAAGGAAAAAGCAAAGAGAAAATTCCATCCCCATAGATTAGGCATGCTCTTCATTTGATAACCCTTGGGCACATTGCTCAAGACCCACATCTTTCACATATTTTTAATAAGTGCTTCTAAAATTGCATTCATAGGGCCATACAACAAGACCATTCATGAGACATAATTGCCTGAAGCCCATACATTGCACTAAGGAGTCCCCCTATGACTACTTCTAGAATCCACTTCTAATAATTTTTGTTTTATAGTTAAGTGGTGGAAGCAGCCTTATTTTCTTTTTATTTATCACCACACACAACCCTTCAACCATGATCCAACTTATATATCTATATATGTGTGTGTGTGTGTGTGTATATATATATATATATATATATATATATATATATATATATATATATATATATATATATATATATATATATATATATATATATATACACACACACACACACACACATATATATATATATATATATATATATATATATATATATATATATATATATATATATATATATATATATATATATATATATATGTGTGTGTGTATATATCCCATCCATACTTTATTTTGTTTTTGAAGGGTCACAAATCACTCACATACACCATTATTATGCAATATTTTATTTTCTTTTTGAGGGTACACATAAATGATACTCAAAAAATAAAAATATAGTCTTTAAAAGCTACAATCTACATGTTTAAGAGGTTTTGTAGGTGCCAATTACTATACTATGATGCCCATATTCGCATGGAAAGCAGCATGAAGTCAAAGTGCTAAAAGCTCAGTGAAAGGATGAAGAAATTAGTAAAAGGGAAGCACAATCATGGAATCAAATGAGGAAGGGATCCACTTATTTCTCCCATCTAAAATCCCTTCTTAGATTAGTTTTTTACAATATTTTACCCAAAATTTATGTAAAAATCTCTATTTTCAGCTAAACTCCTATTTTTAGTAGCCACATAGTGACATTGTGAGAACCAAGTAGTAATCAAGCTTAAGGGGCATGATTACAATAGCCACACTTAATTTCATGATTTTCTAATACCATTTCGGCCTCCAAATAGCTTCTAGATACTATTTTCAAAACTTCAGTGTCGTAAAGCTCTTAAAAATTCTATATAAGTGAAATACCTTTCATTTGTAAAGGATACTTTGTTTGATTCTAGAACACTCATGAGCCTTTGTGCTCTTATCTTGAGCAGTACAAGAGCTTCTTGGAGCACATTTCCTCTTGAATACTTATGATTGTGTGTATGCATGCATGTATGCACCTATGTGTGTGCTTGTCTCTCTCTTGTTGTAGGTGCATGTAGTTCCATTCACTGCCTATGGTCTTCATTGTGAGGAGATGGTTGGATACACTCCAAACATGAGGTGGTGTTGCAAACATCCTTCTCTACACTTGCCAATGTAGCTTCAGAGTACCTTAATAGACACGTTTATCTTCCCAAGTATGCATTTGGACTTAATATGTACCTTGGAACATCATTCCCAAATTGTTATTGCAAAATAGATAACTTTCAGATTTGGACTCCAAAAACTTTCTACTTATGGACTAGATTCCTCTCAAAAAATACTTAGTGCTCACTCACGGATAAAAATTGATTCAATAGCTTTTAGAAATAGCTAAATGAAGACTTTAAACTCACTATTAGAAGTTATTTCACTAATTTAGGATGATTATATGATGAGAAATAATATTAAGAAGTTGGGGGTTTAATCCCGACTTTTTAGGAAGATGATAGTGAGCAGACATAGGTTGCTTGCAGAGACCTTATCTCACAATCTTATGAACCAAATCATGTGAAAATTGATATGTAGCAAGTAGACTGATCATGCTATCTATGAAAAGTTTAATCATATCAAAATAATGAGTACACATAGAGAAATCGATTGATGAATATCATTGAATTGAAGACTTTGCAACAAACAACAATACATAGAGAATGAATTGCACTAAATGAATCAAAGGTATATGATTATGAAAGTATGATACAAGGGAGATGATTTAGGCTTACTCATACATATGTGGGCTTAGTGTCGCCACAAACTTGAAGCTCAATGACTCCACCTTCTCTGCATTCCACCCATGACTTAAAGCCATGTTTTATAGTCATAAAGTGAATTTGAATTTTGAAATCTGCCACCTAAAAGTGTTCCTACTTTTAGGATGGTGATTTATTTGATTCCAACCACTATGTGGGTGTGACTTGCAACTTGTAATGTCACGAGGGTTCACATGTACTCTATAAGTGATCAAAGAATCATATGAGATAAACCTTTGATATTTGTTCAAGCATCAAGGCTTGCCAATTGTACCAACATCTCCCCCTCAAGCCTAAGATGCTTGAGTCTTCAATCCTTGGGTATTTCTTGGAATCCAATCATGGATTTAAACATATTAAGCTTGCTTTCATCCAATGATTTGGTCATCATGTCTACACATTGCATATGAGTAGATACATAGGATATTGTATCTCCTTGCTTGCAATATTTTCCCTAACAAAGTGATAATGGACTTCTATATGCTTAGTCCTGGCATGAAAGATAAGATTAGCAACTAAATGAACTGAGCTTATGTTATCTCCAAATATGCATGGAATGATACATACTCAGGGTGTGATTCATCTGCAAATCCAGGAGGTTGTGCCATGTACGCTTCCTCTGAAATCCAACCATTCAAGAATGCATTTTTTACATCCATCTGATAGATGTTCCAATTCCTTAAAGCACCTATACTCATGAGAACTTTGATTGTTGGCATCTTTGCCACAGGAGGGAAAGTTTCCTCATAATCGATGCATTGGGTTTGAGCAAACCCTTTTGCCACAAGCCTTACTTTATACCTATTTATTGAACCATCTGAATTCATTTTTACCTTATAGATCCACCTAGATCCAATGATCTTCATGGATGGCTTCTTGGGAACTAAGGTCCTATGTCTAATTCTCTTGAAGAGCTTCTCTATCTTCCTCCATTGCTTCTCTCCACTCTCATTTCTTATTGGCTTCTTCAAATATTGATAGCTCCTCTGAGTTGATATCCTGAGTAATATAGATTGAATGCTTAGTGACCAGAGAGGTGTCAAATCCATACCTTTTTGGCTTCTTCTTTCCCTAGTTGATCTCTTTATTGTTTGTTGAGAAGATTCTACAATATCTCTCAACTCGTACATCTTCTATTTGCCTTTATTGTTCCATGCCTTGATGTTTCTTTTTGTTGTCTTCTGATCATCATCAGAATCTCTTGTATCTTCATGTAGGTGATTATTTACCTTTTGCAATGTTGGAAAGTCCTCCTCTAGGTCATAAGGTAGCTTGAATTTCTTGCAATCATCTTCAAACCAAGAGTTCTTCTCATCAAAGACAACATCTCTGCTAAGAATAAAGCCTTTTCACATGACCATGTCCAAAGTGTCCTCTTGGAACACCTTGGTGTGCAATTTCTAATATCTTCAAATACTCACTTTTATGTACACATAATATCAGATATCTGTCTATTCCATGCTTGTATAGATTATCACCAATGAGCATATAGTCTTGAACTTATTGATCTAGACTCTGTTGCACTAAAGGCATCTCAAGGGGAAATATTCTTGTTCTTAAAAAGTCAACTAGAGGATTGTTCCAATCAGGTATTAGAGACACTTGATATGGAGTTGCATGTCCACTAGGGGTTTGCTAATACAAGATGGAAAATCCTTGAGAAACCTATAGACATATGCTTCCATAGAGGGCCAATATATGCCTTATCGCTTCAATTTCTATATGGTTTTATGTTTTGAATGATGTTACCCTAATGCACCTACATATGATAATTGCAACCATTTGTCACGCTCTTCCTCTTCCACACAAAAATATAATACTCCTTGATATGTTTGTTTGTAAATACTCCCTATGAGTATGTGATACTTTTGTGACTTTACTATTTCTTTGTCTTTTGTTTTAAACATGTAGTTCTTGGGTCCAAATGTGAGAATAGGTATGCATAAAGAAGTTCTTCTGACCCATCTTGAGGGACTCTCCAGAAGTGAGTCACAAAAGATGATCTACCCTAAGATTTGACTTTCCTTTCCTTATAACTACTTCAAAATCATATTCTATTAGTAAGAGAAACCATCTTACTAATCTACTTGCATTGCAAGGTTTGTTCACTAAGTATAATAAGGCTTGATGGTTTGTTAAAAATTTGAGCTTATTCATAAGAAAATAGTGTCTAAACTTTTTGACTACATTGACCATGCCTAATCCTTCTCTCTCAACGATTGTATAATTATGTTCTGTGGCATTCAATTGCCTACTTGCATAAACTATGGAAAGGTAGATATTTCCTTAGCCTATTGGTTGTGCTAGCATGCATCCAATAGCGAAATTGGAGGCATCCACATGAGCATGGAATGAATTATTCCAATCCAATGTTGATTGGGGGCTGATCATAAGCGTCCTTTCAGCTCTAAGAGTGATTTCTCAAATTCATTATTCCATTCAAAGTTCATCAAAAGTTGTACAAGGGATTTGCAATGATTGCATACATGTGGATAAAATTTCAATAGTATCCACAATGAACCACAAAAGTTTGTAGCTCTGCTATAGCTCTCACCTTGTCTTCATCAATTGACATCCCATTCTTTGATATGATGTGACCTAAGATATTTCCTTTCATAACTATGAAAACACATTTTTCTGGGTTCAAGCACACTTGGTATTCTGTGCATTTGTCAAAAATCTGCTTGCAGTTTGGGATGTGAGTTTTTCTTATGTGGGAATGAGCACACAAATCATCCACATAAACTCCTACATTCTTTCTTTAAGAAGTCCTTAAACACATGATACATGTCTTTGGAATGTACCATTTGCATTTGTGAACCCAAATGGGATAATACAAAATGAAAATATTCTCCATTCTATGGGAAAGGCTTTCTTGTGTTGATCTTTGGGGTCTATGTCTACTTGATTGTAACCTAAAAATCCATCAAGGAAGCTCTAAACCTCCTTTCCCACTACTCGTTCCACTAGATGTTCAATGATAGGAAGCAAATAACTATCTCTTATAGCGGTCACATCAACCTTCTTTAAGTTAATACAAATGCACAATTTTCCATTATTTTTGGGCACAACAACAATGGGGGATACCCATTATGTATTTTCAATCTCGTAGATAAAGCCAAATTCTATCAAGCTATTGATTTTTTCCTTTATCTTTGCTGCATAATTGTCATTATGGGTTTAAGGCTTCTACTTCATTGGCTTGGCTTCTAAAGTCATGAGGATCTTATGGGAATGTATCTTTGGATCCACTCCTTTCAAGTCCTTGTAATTCCAAGAGAATACATCCCTATAATCTCTTAGTAGACTTATCAACTCTCGTTCTTCTTGCTCACTCAATCGTGTCCTATATATGTGCTTCTTTCTTATCCATCTTCTATTGTCAGTACAATTTTCTTGGTCTTTTATTTATTCTCATAAGCTTCTCCCATGAGAGCTTCTCTCTTTGGCATTCTTACCATTAGTTTCAGGTCTTCTATCTCATATTTCTTGAAATTCTTGGGCACTTGAAACAAGTATTCTTCTTCTTCTTCTACGTGGGGATTCTTTTTTTTTTCTTACATTTTTTGTCTACTTGCGTAGCTAACATCACATCATTCTATCAGTCTTTATGTTCTTGAGTCTTAGCCTTTATCAAGTACAAGTACTCTTCTTCTGAGGTGCAAAAATGACCCATGATGAAGGATTCTAAATCCACGTTGCTCTCTTCTTCACATCTATATTTGGTTCACAGTCTTAGATTATGGGTTCACACATGAACACCAAAATACCATAGCCGTCATCATCACAATGGGGGGTCCATTGTTCTTCATGTACCGGTATGTCCATTGTTGCTAAGATCTTTGCCCAACCATGGGGTTCAAACTCTTCTTCTCCAAAAATCATGGGTGGATAAGCTGAGTCTTGGAGTGATCTAGGGGTTCCAATGGCTCCTATGTTCTTGCTTCTAATCTCTTCTCTTCTTCTGTTGCAAGCTTACACATCCATAAATGTGTATCTTTGTGCATCTCTGAAGGATATGATCCTATGGAGTGCACCAAATCAATATCTTCTTGTTTCTTATGGATAATATTCCATTGTAGTGGTGGCACATCTCTATGTGTATAGTCTTTGAGATTGACCCTGGTAGTTACCCCTAAATGCTATAAGGACAATGAATTGGTTCCCCAATCCTACACTATTTGTAATTGTCTCCTGAAAGGTCTACCAAAGATCATTTCATTAACATAATTCTTTCCAAATTCACAAATCGCAAAGATATGTTAAAAATATACAACAAAAGAAGTGAGAGTGATTCCTTTTAACAATCCTAGAGGCTTCTCTATGTGCCCATCTACCATTATTTGCTTCATTCATGTGGGTCTTAGAGTTTGTTTTCCCCAATATTCCATATGAAAGTGGTATAAATGGAATTTCCTACTCCTCAATGAGTCTAGGATTGCTTTCATCATGTATCCTTGATATGTGATAGAAAGATAGGTGTTTCCTTCTTCTCCTTTGTTCATATCTCCTATCTTATCTATGGGTATTTCTAGAACTTTCCTTTGTGATCCTACTTGAGGGTGGGAATCAAAAATTTCTTGCAATTGGTTTGCTATATGCTTTGACAACTCCGGTTTGACTTTGAGTAGTCCTTTTAAAGTGAGATGGAACTACACTTTACTGTTCTTGACTACTTCTATGTCCCTAGATATGTCAAATTCTTTATTTCTAATCATTACTATGGGATCTCTCATCTAAATAGAATTTGATTCCCAAAGGCCGATGAAATGAGGCAATAATTGTAATGAATTAGATTCAAAATCTAATCATTTGCTTGATTTCACATCTTCTTGCTCTCTGAGGAAATTGATCTTGAAGCTCATCTATCTCTTGAATGGGAAGGGGATCCTCTTTCTCCTTGGCCCATCTCTTGTTTTGTATTTCCCTCAAGAAATCTCATGAGTATTGGTTTATAGAGGAAGGGATTACATCATCCATAGTGTTAGGAACATAAGCTTCCAGTGAAGGTAAGCTTTATCTCTCGATTCCACTATCTTGAGCATGTGGTGTTGCTAAAGTCTATGGTGTAGCCACTAGTTGCTCTAATCTCTCCAATAGTCATTCGAATTGTGGATCGGGTTTCACTGAGATTGTTTGATGGAAAAGTTGAATTGCTTCAAACATAGCTTCAGCTATGTTGGTGTAAATAGCAAGCCTAAGAGCATTGATAAGAAACGTGAATTACTCACATAAGTTCTCTCATTTAGTGATGATCATGAGAACACATGCTTGTGAGGATTCCAAGATTAAAACTTGTATTTACATTGATCATTTGTAAAAGCTAAAAGTAGAAGAGGAATCTTATGATGAAATGAAGCTAATTCCATGACTTTTGTTAGTAGGAAACAAGATCAAGACATCCCTAAAATCTAGGATTTACCAAGTTCAAATCAAATTCATGTTTAAATACACATGCTTCTTAGTCGCAAGATATCATGCCTATTCTTGAGAGATTAAGATACATTCTTGAGCGTACATTGTCCTCACTTCATGAAAAAGTACTCTAAACTTGCCATGTATCATATGTTCAATATCATACACATTTGGGATCATTACTTTGAGTAAGTCCTTCTCTATGTGCTACTGTAATACATTCCTGCACATAGTGAACTTGTCTTATTGATTTCTCTACGTGTAAGCATTCATATAGTCTCACTTGGGTTAGTTAGATATAGTTTCATGTACATACACATAAAGTTTCATCATCATATCTTCACTAGATCTTGAGATATCAAGCTCAGAAGCTAACTAAATCTGCACATCTTCTTATTCCTGAAAAGTCAAGGTGACCCACCATACTTGTTAACTTTATTTCTCTTTGTATAGTACAACTAAATTCATCAAATAACTTGATTTAATTAGATACACATGTTAGTTAGATGTGTGCAAAATCTCTCTAGTCAATTCATACGAGATTGTGAGCTATGAACATATCTCTATGACCTTCTCATCCAAAAATGAAAGATGCTTCAATCCTTACAAATAGAACTTATTTGTCTTGGTGCAAACTTTTGATAATGATGTTCAAAAGGAATTAATTGTTCTTTATGCATTATTGGGAGACTAAAGAAGTATAATAAGCATCCTTGGAGTCACATTGGCTAGTGTAGAGCCGTTTTGTTGCAACACCAACTCATCTCGACACTTATATCATCACCTCTTCATAGTGGTATCAGAGCATCTAAACATCATTGATGATGGATTCCAATCATCCATTGACAAATTGGATGGAATTAATTATTCAACATGGTCATTCAGAATGGAAGCATATCTACAAGGAAGGAGCCTCTATGGTTACATATATAGAGATGGGATGATGCCAATACTCAGAAGCAAGGGCCAACCAACACAAGAGGAGCAAGAAAGGTTGAATGCATGGTGATCAAAGGATGCTTTTATTTCTGATTTTCTACTTCCACACATTAGGAATTGCAAGACATCACAAAAAAACATGGAATTCTCTTGGAGCATTCTTCTCATCAAGCACCGAGGCAAGGAAGACCCAATTATGATTGGAGGTTACAACACTCAAGAAGATGCCCAAGTAGAGTGTGACTAATTTTGTCACCAAGATGGACATTGCAAAACAACTTGGAAGCATTGAAGAAGTCATTGATGAAGAATAAATAGTAAGGCAAGTGATCAAAGGTATCAAGGCTGATGACAAATGGGAAGCCTTCACACCATAGCTATGGACCTCTACATGGACATGCAAGTTCTTGATTTCAACACACTCATGGGACAATTGTTCACACATGAGGCAAAGCTTATGAAGAATGGATAAAATTATAAAAAATTTAATCAATGCTCTGCTCTCTATACATATAGGAATAAAAGCAAAGATAACAAAGGCAAGGGCAAGAAGTGTGATGATGAAGGTAGTACATCTAAAGCAAAATTTGCAGGTAGAGGTTGAGACTCAAGAGGAAGAGGTAGAGGAGGTAGAAAATGTAGGGGGAGAGCCGAAGGCTCATCTCCATGTGCCAGATGTGGTCTAACCGATCATATTATAGAGATTTGTTTCATGAACCCAAGGAACCAAAGAGGGAGAGGCTACTATGGATACAATAACAAATCATAGACCAACAACCATCAAGGTGGATACAAAGGAAGGAGAGACTACAACAACTATATAGATGACCAAAAGCAAGAAAACTCACTTCTTCTAATGAACATGATTATGAAGGAAGGTAAAGCAGATGAACATGTGTTTTATATAGACTCAAGGTGCACAAATCATGCGTAGGCAATGTAGCATTACTCTTAGACTTGAAAGATCCAAGGAATAGGCATGAAGTCCAAATAGGAGATGACACAAAGCATCTAGTTGAGAAGATAGGTAATGTGAAGACTTCAGATGGTAATATGAACTTACTAAGCAGAGTTTTATATGTGCTAACTATTACTAAGAACCTCATAATTATAAATTAGATTGTTGAGAAGGGATTGCAGTCCAGATTCACTAAGCATGCAGCATTTGTTGAAGACTCACATCAAGGATTCGAGAAGATAGAAAGAGGAGAACAATCAAATAGATTGTTCACATTTGAACTCCAAGACACTAAAAATATTGCATTGTTCAATTATGGTACTCAAACTCTATCAGAGTTAGAAATTTGGCACAAGAGACTAGCTCACATAGGTGAAAGAGATCTCAAAAAATTAATAGGGATTAGTGTACTTGGTCTACCAAATATGTACAAACAACATATGATTTATAAATGTAGTCCTTGTAAATTTGGTAAGTCACACATGCAACCCTTCACCAAGAAAGGCTACACACATGGAGGCTATTGGATTTAGTCAGATGGATGGGGATCAAGCAAGGAACCTTCAATTTCTAGATCGAGGTATTATGTATTATTCATAGATTATTATAGCATACAAACTATAATGTATTTCATGAAGCATAAAGATGAAGTGTTTTCATGATTCAAAAATTATTTAGCTCTTGTGGAGAATCAAACGAGGAAAATCCTAAAGAGATGAATGTTAGCTGAAGTGGAAGAATATTTCTCCCATGACTTTGATTCATATCTCCAAGAGAGGGATCAAAGGCGAAATCACCACTAGGTGTAGTTTTGAGCAAAATGGAGTGGCAAATAGAAGGAATAGAACTATAGTGGAGGCTGCAAAGTCAATGCTCAATGAGAAGAAGCTCCCAAACTACTTGTGGGCAGAGGCAGTATCAACAACTACATAAATTGATCAATAGAATTCCATCAAAGGTTTTGGATGACATGACACCATATGAAGCATGGAATGGAAGAAGACCTAGCCTTGATCATTGTAGGATTTTGGGTGCATAACCTATGCACACATACCTTCACAGATTAGAGGCAAGCTAGATCCAAAGGCAAAGAAATGTGTCTTCATTGGATATGACCTTAATAAAAAAGGTTATAGGTTGCACAATCCAAGCAAAAAAGGCTTCATTATAAGTAAAGATGTTATGTTTGATGAAAACAAGTCATGGTTTGAAGATGATGGCAAGAAAATCAAACTTCTCGATGACCTAGAGGAAGACTTCCCAGCCTTATCAAAGACGAATGAGCATACACTTGAAGCATCAAGTGATTCTCATTATGAATAGAAGAATCCAAGGAGAGAAATAAATTCTTGGAATTCTAAGGTTAAACCCAAAGTGCGGGAACTGAGAGATGTGACAGAATCCTCTCAACAAACCATTAGAAGGTCAATTAGAGAGAAAAGAAAACCATAAAGGTATGGATATCGTACTTCATTAGTCATTTAACATTCAATATATCTAGCAAAAGATTCAAATTTTGAAGAAACCTCATAATATGCAGAAGCAAAGGAGAAGCTGGAGCGGATGAATGCTATGGAAGAAGAAATAGAAGCTTTACAAGAAAATAAGACTTAGGAGTTAGCACCCAAGTTTCCATCTGTGAAGGTTATAGGCTCAAGGTGGATATATAAGGTAAAGAAAAGTTTTGATGTGTCTATCAACAGGTACAAAGCAAGGTTAGTGACCAAAGGGTTTGCACAAACACAAGGTATTGATTATGAAGAAACATTTTCACCTATTGCAAAGATGCCTACCATTAGAGTACTTTTATGAGTATTGCATCTTCCAAGAATTGGAAGATTTATCAAATGGATGTAAAAAATACTTTTGTGAATGGATGGATATCTAAGGAGGTATACATGGCTCAAACTCTTGGTTTTGAAGATCAATCATGTCTTGAATATGTATGCAGGTTGAAGAAAGTTTTACATGGGTTGAAGCAAGCCCCTAGGGCTTGGAATCATAGGCTTCTCACTTACTTGCAAGATAAGGTATTCAATGTGAGCAAGGTAGATCCTTGCCTCTTCATTAAGAGGAACTAATTAGAAGTCATATACCTATGTGTATATGTTGATGACATAATCACTACAGTTAATGATGTAGAAGGAATAAAAAAGATCAAACTCCAAATGAAAGAGGAATTCAAAATTAGTGATCTTGGTTTCCTCACATACTACCTAGGTTTGCAAGTAGTATATACACAAGGAGGTATGTTTCTTACTTAGATGAAGTACAACAAAGGCATGCTTTTCAAATTCAAAAAGGAGAATTCAAAGGTTGTAGGTACTCCTATGGAGATGAACTTGAAATTGAGTGTGCAAATTGAGGATGTAACTAGATATCAAAGTTTAGTTGGAAGTTTGAATTATGCTATACTAACTAGAGTGGACATTGGCTATGTAATAAGTGTCTTAAGTCAATTCATGCATACTCCAATGAAACCTCACATGGAAGCAACCAAGAGAATCCTCAAATATTTGAAGGATACAATGAATGAAGGTTTGTTCTGTCCTTACACATCTGATATAGATATCAAACTCTTCTTTGATGCAGATTGGGCAAGCTCTAAAGATGATAGAAGAAGCACATCTAGATACCTCAGCTTTGCAGGTACAAAGTTGATTTCTTGGTCTTCAAATAAGCAACCAACTATAACAATCACATCAACAAAGGCTGAGTATAGAGAACTTGCAAATGCCACACAAGAAGCAATGTGGATCAAGACTCTATACTCTAATTTAGGGCTAATGTCTTCCACTTCACACATTTTTTGAGTTGTTCCTTACATCTTTCTGCTAATGCAATCCATCATGCCAAGACTAAACACATAGAAGTACATTATCATTATGTGAGGGAAAAGATAACAAGCAAGGAGATTCAAATTTCATATGTGTCAACTCATCAATAATGTGCAGATATGATGACAAAGGCACTGGATGGAAGCAAGTTAAGAATGTTCAAATGAATGATTGAATTGCAAGAGATCTTGAAGAATTGAAGACTCAAGCTTCTTAGGATTGAGGAGGAGCTGTTGGTTCAAGAGCATTGCTAAGCTTCATGAACTATTCACATAAGTTCTCTCACTTAGTGACGATCATGAGAACACATGCTTGTGAAGATTCCAGGATCAAAAATTTTATTTACATTGATAATTTTGTAAAAGCTAAAAGTAGAAGAGCAACCTTGTGATGATATCAAGATATTTCCATAACTTGTAATCAAGATCAAGACATCCCCAAAATTTAGGATCACTTTTAGGTGAAGGATTTACCAAGTTCAAATTCAAATTCATGTATAAATACACATGCTTCTTAGTCACATGATATCATACCTATCTTAAGAGATTAAGCTACATTCTTGAGCATACATTGTGCTCACTTCATGAAGGAGTAGTTCTCTACACTTCCCATGTATCGTATGTTCAATATAGTACACATTTGTGATCATTAATTTGAGTAAGTCTTTCTCTATATGTTGCTACAATACATTCATGCAACGAGTGAACTTGTCTTATTAATTTCTCATCCTTTAAGCATCCATTTATTATACTTTCACTCGGTTAGTTAGATAAGAGTGTCCAATACATACTTATCAAGTTTCATCATCATTGGTTTAGTAGAACTTGAGATATGAAGCTTAGAAGCTAATTGTGTATGCACATCTTCTTGTTCTTGAAAAGTCGAGGTTACCTCCCATAATTGTTAGAATTATTTCTCTTTGTATGGTGCATCTAAATTCATAAAGAAACTTGCTTTATTTAGATATAAGCTTCAGTTAGATGTGTGCAAAATCTCTCTAGTCCGCTCATACCAGGTTGTGAGCTATGAACATATATTTGTGACTTTCTCATCCAAAAATAGAAGCTTCTTCACAATCCTTGCAAATAGAAGTTTTTTTTGTGTGAACTATTGATAATGATGTCCTAAAGGACTTACTAGTTCTTTATGCATTATTGGGAAGCTAATGGAATGTACTAAGCATCCTTGCAGTCACATTGGCTTGTATAGAGTAGGTTTGTTGCAACACCAACTCATCTCTGCACTTATATCATCACCTCTTCATAAGCTAGTTCTACCATCTTTGCACATAACTTTGTCCTTTCAATATCTAATTCTTCTCTAGGATAATGTTTTCTTAACTCAACTACTTTTTGCCCTTGTTGAGGTCGAGTGTGGTAAGCCTTGAACATCATGTCTAAGCCTTCTAAAATAGGATATGCTAAAATCGATCCTCCTCCGGGTTGAATTGGGATGGATGATGGGGTGTCAAGTGGCATGTTGGATGGTGTGTGTGTGTGTGTGTGTCTACAAGGAGGGGGTATTGAGATGAGAGTTTTTATTATTTTTTCTTTTTTTTTAATCGTTAAGACTTTCTTCTAACTCACTCAATTTTCTATCCCATTGTTTTTTCATCCTTTTATGGATATCTTTCCAAGACCTTGTTATCTTCTTACTAGTGCCTTGTGATTCACTAACCTCAAATTTATTTTCTTGTTCTATGTCGTGCGTCTTTTGTAAGGCATGTGTTCTAGTGACTACCTGCATGTGGGAAACTTTAACCACACTCCATTGGGTTCCACCACTAAGCAAATTACATCGATTGGGGTAATATTTTGAACATTGATTGGATTCATAGCATAGTCTCATAGGAGGTGCTACTTTCCACAATAAGGATAAAAACCTTGAATCACTATAGATTGAGGTTTCCCTAGTGGATGAAGTGGATATTCATAGATAAAGTGATTTCCTTGACATCATGGTCCTCTAGGTCCTTGAGGCCTATATTGTCCCAATTGAGGTTTGGGTAGGCTCTATCAATGATGCATCATATTGATATGCTTCATATGCTTTGGCGATTCATTGTAATATGTCAGTGGACTATCTCCATGTGACAAATGAAAACATTGAGCATTAGGATCATTTTCTGAGATTAATGGAGATGATGTCGCGTACTGGGTGGTGGTTGTTATCCTAGCACTACTTGTGGTCTAGGTTGTGGCTGATATTGAGGTTTGTAGCTTTGTTGTGGCCTATAGTAAGGCTACTACTGATATTGACTTTGATATCTATATGGCCCTTCGTAGGTCTGCCTAATTGCCTATTTGTTGTAGGGGCAATATTGAGCCACATGGTTTGTGTACTTCCTCTCTATTGTGCAATATTGGGCATTTAAGTTCCCTAAGTTCTATGTTTGCATTGAGCATACATTGGCCATGTGATCACCTCCACAAGTGTAGCAATGCTTCACGATGATCAACCTTTGAGCTTTTTTCTATTCTAAATTCCTAACTCTGGATCTACGTTTTCTAGCCAATTCATCTATCAAGGTCATGGGTTTGGATGTAACACTTGTGGAACACTCTAAATCCATGTAGAGTTTAGAGAGTTCTAGTTCGTCATCCCAGTTCTCCTTGATATCAATACCCATTCTTAGGCATTTATCTAAAGTATGTGGCTCCTTCAAGTAGACGTATGACCTTATCTTCCCACTCAGTAGACCATCTAAGAACAAGGAGACTCTTTTGGCCTTAGTACATACCTTGGTATATGGCACCTTTCAATGTCCTACATAAACTTGTATTTGACTAATCTGACCATTTCTTGGGAAGTTTGTCTAAACTATGGATTGAAGATGAGGTGTTGTGTCTGATTCCACTCTTGGAAAACTCTACAATGAAAGCATCTAGCATCTGTGTGATATTTCTAAACTAACCTTAATGTCAGGGTTGAAACCATGTTGTATTCTTCAAGGTAAGCCCAAAAGTCTCATATTTAGTGAACAAATCCTCCACTTGTTCTCGTCTTAGAACATATGATCATGGGATCTCCATTCCATTAAAGTAATTTCTCATGGTTTTCACCACCTGAGAGGGTCTCAAGTTTCAAGGATGCTCTCTTGGTCTTGATAGGGGAGAGTCATCCATACCTCTCTAGTTTCTATGTCCACTGGTTCTTTCTCACTCAGTTCTATTTGTGTTTAGTCCTCATCTTTCTCTCCCTATTGTATGCACAAAACTCTCTTTGAGACATTCTTTATATTTCTCTTTCTACGCTCCCAGTACATGTGAAGATCTTGTTCTGTTCTGACTATGAGGGGGAAGAGCCTTCATGAAAAGGTCTGTAATGTTCTCCTGCATGGGCACATATGCTAAGCTGATCTCCCCAGTAGAGAACCTCTCTCTAACATAATGATAATGCACCTCAATGTGCTTAGTGCGAGCATGGAACACAGGGGTCCTCACAACTACCAATGCACTCTGACTATCAATGAAGATGGTGGTGGCAGAAGATTGATCAACACTCAAATCAGCTTTAAGGCATCTGAGCCACACACACTCAACAGTCGCTATGAAAGCTGCCCTATACTCAGCCTCATAACTAGAAGTGGCCACAGTAGGCTGCTTCTTGCTCAACCAAGATATGCATGAGCTACCAAGCATGAAGCAAAAACCACTAGTGGACACACGAGTGTCATAGCAACCAACCCATTCAGAGCCAGGAAAAGCATGCAAATTTGGGGGTAAAGATCCCCCCCTTGGGAAAAAACAACCCAAGTAGTCGGTTACCACTCAAGTAGTGAAAGATGCGCTTAACCGCCTGCCAATGCCTGACACCTGGGAAATGCATAAACCTACTCATCTGTGAGACAAAAAACTGAATATTTGGTTGAGTAATGCATAAGTAAATCAGGCATCCAACGGCTTGCTGATAGAGAATAGCATCAAATGCATCCCAGCATCATGAAGACTCAGTCGTAAACCTGTCTCCATAGGAGTGGCAATAGGTTTACAGTCTTCAAGGCCAAAGCGCTGCAATAATGTGTCAATATATTTTGTTTGACACAAAGCCATTCCACCATCAACTTGCATAAACTGAATGCCCAGATAGTGATGCAAATGCCCCAAATCAGACATCTCAAATGAGGCATGCAAATCAGCCTTAAAATCAGCAATATGCTTCTCAATAGGACCATTGAGTAGCATGTCGTCAACATAGACAACAATGATCAGAAGCACATCATTAGCATGCTTAACATATAAGGTGCTTTTAGTTGGACTATTCTCAAAACCATGTGCAATCAGATAGGCATGTATCTTCTCATACCAAGCATGTGATGCCTGCTTTAAACCATATAATGCCTTCTTTAACCTGCACACCTGGTTTTCATGCCCTTTCTGCACAAAGCCATGGGGCTGAAAAACATACACTTCTTCATGCAAGTCACCATTAAGAAATGCAGTTTTAATGTCCAAATGATGTACATTCCAACCATGATGGGTTGCAAGCGCACAGATGCTCCGAACAGTAGTCATACGACATGTAGGTGCAAAGGTATCATCAAAATCAATGCCTCTTTCTTGTACATAACGCTTTGCAACAAGCCTAGCCTTATACCTGTCAACTGTTCCATCAGGCTTATGCTTCAGCTTGTAAACCCACTTAGTGCCAATGGACTTCTTGCCAAGAGGCAAGTCGTATAAAGACCAAGTATTGTTCTTCATTATAGCATCATATTCAGATTGGATAGCAGCCATCCAATTTTGAATTTTGTGCTTTGTCAAATGAAACAGGCTCATTCTCATCACAGAGACTAGATGCAGCCATAGCATAGCAATCTGATGCAAAAGAGGCACTATGAGAGCCTGATTGAGTATGATATAACAGAGGTGCATCTAATTTGTTTTCATGCAAAGTCTATGTTGATATATTTAGGTAGTGATGTGTGTGAACACTCTAGGACTACCGGGGCACTTTTTTCCCTCTTTAGGAGGTTTTTTCCCCCGGCTTGTATATACGCCTATTGCCCTAATGGGCTACTTATCTTGGTACATCCTCTAGTAATACATTCACTATTGTGTGTTTGTGCTTGAAGCTTCTTCTTCTTCCTTGTGTTGTTCGTGTGCTTCCGCAGACGTCTATCTCCAACAATTGGTATCAGAGCAGGTCATCGCTTCATCTAGGGCGTCGTCGGCACTCCTCCGTTTGCATTCTCAGAATCGCACAAATTTTGGTGAGCATACTCAGCGTGTTTCCAGATCAAAACCGCTTCTCTTTGTGGTGCCGAAATCGCGGTCTGAGTTTGTTTCGGCCTTCAAATGCACTATCACAGCGCTTGTGCAGGCTATTTCGTCTTTTTGTGCCAAAGGTATATACCAGTTTCTGTTTGCCAGTTTAAGCGTCTCGAAGTCTGCTACAGGTCTAGTAGAACTCGTCTGGGCAGTTCTGTTCAACTTTTTGAGATACAGTCAATTTTCTGCATCAAGGTATTTTAGTCATGGGCCATGGCTGAAAGCAGTGATGTATTCCGTATGTTGGCTGTTGAGGATAAGTTGGATGGTACCAACTACCCATTATGGGCTTATATGATGCGACATGTATTGGTTGCAAAAGGATTGTGGAACATTGTGCAGGGTGTTGAAAGACGTCTGTTACACCTCTGACTATAGGTACTGCAAATACAGGTGCTTGAGCTGATGAAGATGGTGTCGAAGATGATATTTCATAGATTCTTGTTCGTGCTGCTGTTTCTGCTGCACCTACTACAGAGCAGATTTGTTGGGATGGCAGAGATGCCCAGGCACATGCATTGATAGCTTTGTCTATCAAACGTGCCATTATTCCTCACATTCGCTCTTGCAGAATAGCTAAGGATGCTTGGGATACACTTACCACATTGTACCAAGCTATGAATGAGGCTCGTGTTGCTTACCTCCAAAAACAGTTGGAGAGTGAGCACATGAATGAAGGTGATTCTATGGATAGTTTCCTAATGAAGATCAAAGACTTGAAGGAAAAATTGATTTCTGCTGATGAGGTTATACCAGATAGCTCACTTGTGCAAACTGTTCTGAATGGTCTTCCTGATTCATATCTGAGTTTTGCTTCTACTCTTCGTTTGATGATGAAAGGCAATCCGAATGCCTTATCATTTGAGGAGTTAGTCTCTGTTCTGTTGCAGGAAGATCAGTCTAGGCAGAAGAGGTCCATTATGCGAGTTGCAGATCAAGCTTTCCAGGCTAGTCAGAAGGGCAAAGGAAAATGGAGCTCTTCAATTAGTAAGAAGAAATCTGCTAATTCTGCATATTCGAAGAAGGAAGATAAAGATGAGAAGAAATCGAAGAAGCAGAAATTGTTTTGTAAGTATTGTAAAGGGAATGATCATATCATAAAGAACTGTCCAAAACTGGCTGCTAAAGAGGCAAAGAAGAAAGAGGCTGGAATGGTTGTTGCAGAGGCCTCTACACCAAAAATAGAGTCTGCAGTTTTGACCCATCTTCTCATGAGCAGTGCATGTCTGCAGTAGACTCAGATGTTTGCCAGTATTTTAACAGTGGGCCGACCAAACATATTACCTCGCAGCGCAGTTTCTTCTCTTCACTCGAGACTGCCCCCACAGGGAATACTGTTAAATGCGCCAACAACTCCTCTTATCCTATTATGGGAGTTGGTAAGATCATTTTGAATACTGTTGATGGTAGTTCTTTCACTTTGTCAGATGCTTTATTTGTGCCAGGGATCAAAAAGAACCTGTTATCAGTTTCTGCATTAGCCAAGATTGGCTTGGTTGTGAAATTTGTTGATGACACGTGTACAGTTCATGATCTATCAAATGGCGATGTGATTATTGCTTCTGGCATTTTATGTCGTGGGCTGTATAAGCTCAAAGACTATGAAAGATCTGAAAATGATTTGGCATGTGCAGTAAATGATTCTCACGCTATGTTAGATGCAAAGCTTTGGCATGCACGCTTTGGTCATTTGAATTTTGCTAGTTTGCTATGCCTGCAAAAATCTGAAATGGTGTCCTCTTTGCCCAAACTTGAGGCACCTGGAAAACATGTTTGTGAAGGCTGTATTTTGGGCAAAATGGAGCATTCCTTCTTTCCAAAAGATTTTTCAGTTCGGGCTACACAGAAATTGCAGCTTGTACATAGTGATGTCTGTAGTCCTATGCAGACACCCTATTTTGGAAGTTACCTTTACTTCGTGATTTTCATTGATGATTTTTCCAGGCATGCATGGGTATATCCACTCAAGGCAAAGTCCGAAGTGTTCATCTGCTTTAAACAGTTTTTGGTTTTGGCTGAAAATCTGTCAACATGTAAAATGGGCACCCTCCGTTCTGATCGAGGGGGGGAATATATGTCTTCTGATTTTAATGCATTTCTAGCTGAACGTGGGATAAAACACCAGTGTACAGTGCTGTATACACCTAAACAGAATGGAGTTGCTGAATGAAAGAATAGGTCTCTCATGGAGATGGCGAGGTGTATGGTCAAGAGTTAGGCTTTACCTCATAGTTTTTGGCTTGAGGTTGTCATGTGTGCAGCGTACGTACTGAACAGGTGTCCCACTAAAGCGTTGCAGTCTATCACTCCATATGAGGCTTGGCATGACTGCAAGCCATCTATTGCTCATCTGCATGTTTTTGGTTGTTTGGCATATGCACTAGTGCATGAACAACATCGCAGAAAATTGGATGATAAGGCAGTAAAATGTATTTTTGTTGGGTACAGTTTTGAAAGTAAAGGTTATTGTTTGTATCATCCACAGACTAAACGCATTCTGGTTAGCCGTGATGTTGTCTTTGTGGAAGATGCTATTCAGCCATTGCTTTCATGTACTAAGGAGACATCTGTTAGCTCCAAAGACATGTATGATACTTTGATGCCTCTTTTTACAGGTGGAGAGTCTAGTGCTAGTCCTAATGAGGCAACTTCTCAGCCTTTGCAGATTTCATATGATGATGAAGATCATTCTATTTCTGATGCAGATTTACATGATGCACTTGTTGATGAGAGAGCTGATATTGAGCAGGCAAAAACTATGCCAAAATGGCTAGTGCAGACTTTGCGTGATAGCAAATTAGATGCACCTTTGTCATATCGTACTCGTTCAGGCTCTCATACTGCCTCCTTTGCATCAGATTGCTATGCTATGGCTGCGTCTAGTCTCTGTGATGAGAATGAGCCTGTTTCGTTTGATGAAGAACAAAATTCAAAAAATTGGATGGCTGTTATGCAATCTGAATATGATGCAATAATGAAGAATGGTACTTGGTCTTTATGTGACTTGCCTCCTGGCAAGAAGGCCATTGGCACTAAGTGGGTATACAAGCTGAAGCATAAACCTGATGGTACAGTTGACAGGTATAAGGCTAGGCTTGTTGCAAAGGGTTATGCACAGGAAAGAGGCATTGATTTTGATGAGACCTTTGCACCTACATGCCGTATGACTACTGTTCGGAGCATTTGTGCACTTGCAACCCATCATGGTTGGAATGTACATCAGTTGGACATTAAAACTACATTTATGAATGGTGGCTTGCATGAAGAAGTATATGTTTTTCAGCCCCATGGCTTTGTGCAGAAAGGGCATGAAAACCAGGTGTGCAAGTTAAAGAAGGCATTATCACGTGCTTGGTATGAGAAGATACATGCCTATGTGGTTGCACATGGTTTTGAGAACAGTCCAACTGAAGGCACCTTATATGTTAAGCGTGCTAATGATGTGCTTCTGATGATCATTGTCTATGTTGATGGCATGATGCTCACTGGTCCTATTGAGAAGCATATTGCTGATTTTAAGGCTGATTTGCATGCCTCATTTGAGATGTCTGATTTGGGGCATTTGCATCACTATTTGAGCATTCAGTTTATGCAAGTTGATGGTGGAATGGCTTTGTGTCAAATGAAATATATTGACACATTATTGCAGTGTTTTGGCCTTGAAGACTGTAAACCTATTGCCACTCCTATGGAGACAGGTTTACGATTGAGTCTTCATGATGTTGGAGATGCATTTGATGTTGTTCTCTATCAGTAGGCTGTTGCATGCTTGATTTACTTATGCATTACTCGGCCAGATATTTGGTTTGCTGTCTCACAGATGAGTAGATTTATGCATTGCCCAAGAGTCAAGCATTGGTAGGCGGTTAAGTGCATCTTTCGCTACTTGAGTGGTACTCGACTACTTGGATTGTTTTATCCCAAGGGGGGATCACTAATGCCAGATTTGCATGCTTTTTCTGACTCAGATGGCGCTGGTTGCTATGAGACTCGTGTGTCCACCAGTGGTTTTTGCTTCATGCTTGGTAGCTCATGTATATCTTGTTTGAGCAAGAAGCAGCGTACTATGGCCACTTCCAGTTGTGAGGCTGAGTATAGGGTAGCTTTCATAGTGACTGTTGAGTGTGTGTGGCTCAGACGCCTTATGGCTCATTTGGGTGTTGGCCAGTCTTCTGCCACCACCATCTTCACTGAGAGTCAAAGCGCATTGGCAGTTGCGAGGAACCCTGTGTTCCATGCTCGTAGTAAGCACATTGAGGTGCATTATCACTATGTCAGGGAGAGGTTCTCTGCTAGGGAGATCAACTTGGCATATGTGCCCACGTAGGAGAACTGTGCAAAACTTTTCACGAAGGCTCTGCCTAGGGAGAAGTTTGAAGCTTTCCGCAAAGGTTTGGGCTTAATTCCTTTTGTGGAGTGACTTCCACATAGCTTGGCACTTCCTTATACATGAGTGCCAGCTACTTGTTCACCGCATCACTCCCAGGGGGGATTTGTTGATATATTTAGGTAGTGATGTGTGTGAACACTCTAGGACCGCCGGGGCACTTTTTTCCCTCTTTAGGAGGTTTTTCTCCCCCGGTTTGTATATATGCCTATTGCCCTAATGGGCTACTTATCTTGGTACATTATCTAGTAATGCATTCAATATTGTGTGTTTGTGCTTGAAGCTTCTTCTTCTTCCTTGTGTTGTTCGCGTGCTTCCGCAGACGTCTATCTCCAACAGTCTACACCAACCATTTTGGCATAGTTTTTGCCTCAATGTTAGCTCTCTCATCAACAAGTGCATCATGTAAATCTGCATCAGAAATGGGATGATCCGCATCATCACATGAAACCTGCAAAGGCTGAGAAGTTGCCTCATTAGGACCAACACTAGACTGTCCACGTGCAAAAAGAGGTAGCAAAGTATCATACATGTCTTTGGAGCTAACAGATGTCTCCTTAGTACATGAAAGCAATGGCTGAATAGCATCTTCCACAAAAACAACATCACGGCTAACCAAAATGCATTTAGTCTGTGGATGATACAGACGATAGCCTTTACTTTTAGAATTGTACCCAACAAAAATACATTTTACTACTTTATCATCCAATTTTCTGCGATGTTGTTTAGGCACTAATGCATATGAAAAACAACCAAAAACATGCAGATGAGCAACAGATGGCTTGCGATAACACATGACAACCTCAAGCTAGAAACTATGTGGTAAAGCCTGACTCATGACCATACACCTCGCCATCTCCATGAGTGACCTATTCTTTTGTTTAGCAACTCCATTTTGTTGAGGTGTATACGACACTGTACATTGGTGTTTTATCCCAGGTTCAGCCAAAAATGCATTAAAATCAGAAGACATATACCCCCCCCCCCCGATCAGAATAGAGGGTGCCCATTTTACATGCTGATAGATTTTCAACCAAAACCAAAAACTTTTTGAAGCACATGAACACTTCCGACTTTGCCTTCAATGGATATACCCATGCATGCTTGGAAAATTCATCGATGAAAGTCATGAAGTAAAGATATTTCCAAAAGAAGGTGTCTGCATAGGACCATAAACATCACTATGTAGAAGCTACAAATTCTGAGTAGCCCGAACTGAACCATCTTTTGGAAAGAAAGAATGCTGTATTTTGCCCAAAATACAACCTTCACAAACATGTTTTCTGGGTGCCTCAAGTTTGGGCAAAGAGGACACCATTTCAAATTTCTGCAGGCTAGCAAACTAGCAAAATTTAGATGACCAAAGCGTGCATGCCAAAGCTTTGCATCTAATATAGCCTAAGAATCATGTACTGCACATGCCAAATCATTTACAGATCTTTCATATTCTATGAGCTTATACAACCCACGACATAAACTGCCAGAAACAATAATCACATTGCCATTTGACAGATCATGAACTGTACATCCATCATCAACAAATTTCACAACCAAGCCAATCTTGGCTAATAGAGAAACTGATAACATATTTTTCTTGATCCCTGACACAAACAAAGCATCTGAGAAAGTGAAAGAACTACTATCAACAATAGTCAAAATGATCTTACCAACTCCGATAATAGGATAAGAGGAGTTGTTGGCACATGTAACATTATTCCCTATAGGAAAAGGCTTGAGTGAAGAGAAGAAACTACACTGCGAGGTAATATGTTTGGTCGCCTCACTGTCAAAGTACCAAACGTCTGAGTCTACTGCAAACATGCAATGCTCATAAGAAGATGGGTCAAAATTGCAAATAGTAGTAAACATCCATTCTTCTTCCTGCACAAGATTAGCAAACTCTATTTTTGGTGTAGAAGCTTCTGCAACAACCATTCCAGGCTCTTTCTTCTTTGCCTCTTTAGCATCCAGTTTTAGACAATTCTTTATGATATGATCATTTCCTTTACAGTACGTGCAAAACAATTTCTGCTTTTCTGATTTCTTTTCATCTTTGTCTTCCCTCTTTGATTGTGCAAAATTAGTAGATTTCTGCTTAGTACTTGAAGAGCTCCATTTTCCTTTCCCCTTCTAACTAGCCAGGAAAGCTTGATCTCCAACACGCATAATGGACCTGTTCTATAGGCGCTTTGCTACCCTCAAATTGTGAAATTATACATTGCCAATGTCATTGTATTTCTATGTGATTTAGTACACATACATTGATCACATCTTTACTTCTGTTCTTTGCTATGTTATCTCAGAACAATGATCTTCTGAGACTTGTTTCTCAGTGCATAGTTGATCCTTTGATGTGATTTAAAATTCTATAGACTCAGCATATTGTCTACTATATAGCCAAAAAGTTTCATTTTCATTGCTTTTCTCAATCGCGAGAAATCTTCACATCTTTGCTCACTAGGTTGCATACTATAGCAACCGAAAATGTCAGGCTAGTCTTCCAACTTGCTAAGCATCATTCTCAGTGTACACTTGATTACTTTTATTGAAATAACTCATGATTGGTAGTTATCTATGTTAGTTAGATACTCCCAAAAAGAACTTAGTCAACTGCTAGCAAGTTGAGAGCACTATTCATTTTACTGAACATGTGTAGAGACCAAAATAGCAAGTCTTAGCTCATGGTTTAACTTTATACTCATCTATTTTGATCCATTGATTAGAGTATCATGCTCCAAAGAACATAGGTTATTGTTTGTGATTGTTGGGAAGCTCAAGGGGTCTACTATACTCTCCATAACTTGTTCTTAGCTGGTGTGAAGCAGGTTTTTGCAATACTGCTTCATCTCTAGAATATATCCACCATCTCTTCAAGCAGTGGTATCAGAGCAACATCAAGCAAGATGGGAGATGGATTTCCATCATTCATTGACAAATTGGACAGGGGCAACTATCCAACATGGTCCCTAAGAATGCAATCCTACCTTTAAGGAAGAATCTTATATGGATACATATGTGGAGATGAGGAAATGCCAATATTTAGAAGCAAACATCAACCTACAAGAGAAGAGCAAGAAAGACTAACTAACATGGTGTGCAAAGGATGCTCTAGCTAGGTCTTATATACTTAACTCAATACATGATTCCTTATTACCTCACATTAGGAATTGCAAGAACTCCGAAGAGACTTAGGAAGTACTCTCTTCATACTTCTCATCAAAAAATAGGGCTAGGAAGAACCACTTTGGATGGAGTTCACAACCTTGAAGAAGAAACCAAAGCAAAGTGTGGCTGACTTTGTGACCAAGATGAAGGATGTAGCTGACCAACTCAAAAGCATTGGAGAGGAGATAGAAGAGGATCAGATAGTAAGGCAAATCATAAATGGCATCAAGGCTGATGATAAGTGGGAGTCATTCACCACAACAACGGACCTATATATGGACATGTTGATACTTGACCTCAACACATTGATGGGGCAACTCTTCACACATGAGACAAAGCTCAACAAGAATGGAGACAATTATAGAGGTAATCAATCTTCTGCCCTTTACAGAGATAGAAATAAAAGTAAAGATAAAGGCAAAGGTAAAAAGAATAAAGAAGAGGCAAGTACCTCTCAATTGAGCTTCACAAGTAGAGGAATATGTACTAGAGAAAGGGGCAGAGGAGAAAAGCAATGCATGGGGAGATCATACAACTCTTCATCTTAGAATATCTATGGCTTGAGCAATCATACCACAGATGAGTGCCTCAAGAACAGAAAGAATCAAAGAGGAAGAGGATTCCATAGAGGATGCTATGTACAATCCATAGGCAGGTTCAACAATGGAGGAAGCAATTACCATCACAACTATAACCAAGGCTACAACAAAAACTATCAAGGAGGTTTTAGAGGTACAAGAGACTACAAGAGGATTCGCTATTGATCATGAACATGACATCAAAGCAAGGTAAAGATGGTGTGATGAACATCTATTCTATATTGATTTTGGTTGTTCAAATCATGTGGCTGGAAATGTAGCATTGTTATATGATCTTGAAGAACATAGAGGGAAGCATGAAGTACAGATAAGGGATGAAACTAAGCATTTTGTTAAGAAAATTAGAAATCTCAAAGCTTCTAATGGTAACATGAACCTCTTAAGTAAGGTATTATATGTGCCAACCATAACCAAAAACCTAATCAGTCTTGGGCAGATTATTGAGAAGGGCTTATAGATTAGATTCACAAGGCATGGAGCATATGTGGAGGACCCTCAACAAAGCTTCAAAAGGATTGCAGAAGGTGAGAAAACTGGTAGACTCTTTACATTTGAAGTTGAGGATACTAGAAACATTGCACTCTTCAATTACAAAGATCAAACCCTATCTGAACTAGAGATATGGCATAAAAGACTAGGTCATATAGGTCAAAGAACACTAAAACAAATTGGCATGGATCAGATTGTGTGTGGCATTCCAAATGTGTCCAAGCAACACATGATTTACAAATGTGGAGCATGCCCATTTTGCAAATCACATAGGCAACCATTCAACAGAAAAGTATACATGTATGAAGATTACTTGGAGCTTGTGCACATAGATGTGTGGGGTCCTAGTAGACATCCATCAATCTCAGGATCAAGGTACTATGTTTCATTCATAGATGATTATAGTAGATGAACAATTCTTTACTTCATGAAACATAAAGATAAAGTCTTCACTTGCTTTAAGAAGTATTTAAGCATTGGTTGAGAACCAAACAGGTAGAAGCTTGAAGAGGCTTAGATTTGATGGAGGTGGTGAGTATTTCTCACATGAATTTGACTCATTCTTACAGGATAGAGGCATAAAGAGAGAGGTTACAACAAGACACACTCCTGAACAAAGTGGAGTGGAAGAGAGGAGAAATAGACAAATAGTAGAGGCTACAAGATCAATGTTGAATGAAAAGAAAGTTCCAAACTACCTATGGGCAGAGGCTATTTCCACAACCACATACTTGATTAATAGGCTTCCATCCAAGTCCTTGGATGTAATGACACCTTATGAAGCATGGAATGGCAGGAGACCTTCCCTAGACCATTGTAAAATCTTTGGGTGCATTGCTTATGCACATATACCCTCACATATTAGAGGAAAGCTTGATCCAAAAGCTGAAAGGTGTATATTCATTGGCTATGACCAAAACAAGAAAGGATATAGGTTGTACAATCCCACTAACAAAGGATTTATAGTTAGTATGGATGTGGTGTTTGATGAAAATAATTCATGGTTTGAAGATGATGCAGGAAAATAAAGCTACCTTATGGCTTGGAAAGTGATTTTCCAACTCTGAGTCAAGAAGATTACAAATATCAGAAGATGTCAACTCAGAAGATGAAGAGCAGATTGACTTCAAAGCTTGGAAGTCCAAGGGCAAGACAAAGATTAAACGATTGGAAGACATTCTAGAATCATCCAATCAAGGACTCAGGAGATCTCAAAGGGAGAAAAAAAAACCAATAAGGTATGGCTATGAAACATCACTAGTCACTAAGCATTCTGTATACATGACTCAAGATTCTATGTCAGAAGAGCCTTGTTCATTTGAAGAAGCCAACAAGAAGAAAGAATGGAGAGAAGCCATGGAGGAAGAAATTGAAGCACTTCAAGAGAACAACATTTGGGATTTGGTCCCCAAGAAACCAAGCATGAAGATAATAGGATCCGCGTGAATTTATAAAGTCAAGAAGAACTTAGATGGTTCGATCAATAGGGATAAAGCAAGGCTAGTAGCAAAAGGTTTTGCTCAAACCTATGGAGTGTATTATGGGAAGACCTTATCACTTGTGGCTAAGATGCCAACAATAAGAGTTTTAGTACGTGTTGTTGCTTCAAAGAATTGGAACTTCTATCAGTTAGATGTTAAAAATGCATTCCTAAACGGATGGATCTTAGAAGAAGTCTACATGGATCAACCACCAGGGTATGAAGACAAGGAAAAACTTGATTATGTTTGCAAACTAAGGAAAGCATTTTATGGTATGAAACAAGCTCCTAGAGCTTGGAACCATAGAATTTTCACATATTTGCAGGATCAAAGATTTGTTGCTAGCAAAGCAGATTCTTCTTTATTCATAAAGAAGACTAACTTAGAGGTTATTTATCCATGTGTTTATGTGGATGAAATTATCATTATAGGGAATGACACCAATGGCAACAAGCAACTTAAAGCTAAGATGATGGACGAATTTAAAATCAGTGATCATGGTTCACTAACATACTTTCTTGGATTTGAACTTTTATATTCAAATTCTGGAATCTTTATTACTCAGAGGAAGTACATTCATGATATGTTGATCAAATTTAAGATGGAGAACACTAAAAGTGCAAGTACACCCATGGAACTCAATCACAAGCTTAGTTCTCATGAGGGAGAGCTACTTGAAGATATTACATGTTATCAAAGGCTTGTTGGGAGTCTCAAGTATGCAACCCTAACAAGAGTGGACATTTGTTATGGAGTAAGTACATTAAGCCAATTTATGCATAAAACCTCACTTCGAAGCTGCCAAGAGGATCTTAAAATATCTAAAGGGTACTATAAATGAACACCTATTTTATCCATTCACATCTGATTTGGATATCAAGATGTATTCTAATGCAAATTGGGCTAGCTCAAAAGATGATAGGAGGAGCACTTCTAGCTACTTATCTTTTGTAGGTTCAAAGCTAACTTCATGGTCATCAAAGAAACAACCAATTGTGGCATTGTCATCAACTAAAGCAAAATATAGAGGCTTAGCAAATGCAAGACAAGAACCTATGTGGCTTAAATTACTTTACACAGATTTGGGATTACATTCTTATACTCCAATGATATTTGGAGATAACACTAGCTCACTTCATTTGGCTGCTAATCATGTATAGCGTGCAAGGACTAGGCACATTGAAGTGCATTATCATTATGTATGAGAGAAGCTACTTAGCAAGGACATTCAGTCCAATGTGTCCACAAATATGCAATGTGCAGATATGCTCACAAAATCTTTGGATGGAACTAAGATGAATAGGTTCAAGATGATGATTGGATTGTAGGAAATCAAAGAGAAATGAAGTTCAAGCATGTTAGGCTTGAGGGGGAGCTGTTGTTGCAATTGAGTCTAAGCCTACATACTTGGACAATTAGTATTTATCTCATATAGTCACATATTACTATTCCCTTGTAAAAATCAATTTACTTTTATGCTTGTAAAAGTGGATTAGTTAGTTGCACTATTCCCACATGGAGTTAGGAGGAATCGAATCTCGAATTACCTGGTAGTTGATTGATGGGAAAGTAAGCCCTATAGTTTAGGATTCACTTTATGGTGAGAACTTGAATTTGAATTCAAAAAAATGGCTCCAACTTGAAGCTATAAAAGTGGGTCAAAATATCGCATGTATAGGCCCAATTTCGAGATCATTTTGAGAGGGATTTGTGTGATTAGTGAGCTCACTCTAAAGCCACTTCACTACCCTCACATTGTGCAATTATACATTGCCAAGGTCGTGTATTTCTATGTGATTTCATTGATCACATCTTTACTTATCTTCTCTGCTATGATTATCTCAAAACAATGATCTTCTCATACTTGTTTCTCAATGCATAGTTGATCATTTGATGTGATTTAAAATGCTATAGACAAAACATACTATCTCTTTCATAGCCACAAATTCTCATTGTCCAAGGCTCTTGCTATTTCTACAATATGTCTATTTTTGCATTCAACAACACCATTCTATTGCGGTGTGCAGCTGCATGAAAACTACCACTGAATTCCATGACTTTTTAGAAATCTACTGAACTCATTTGACATGTATTCACCTCCTTCATAAGATCTCAATGTCTGAATATACTTCTTTGTCTACTTTTCCACCATAACCTCAAAATTTTGAAAGTGAGTAAACACCTTGCTCTTCTCTTGCATAAAGTACACCCATACTTTCCATGTATGGTCATCAATGAAAGTGACATAAAACCTACCACCACCCATAGATGTGGTCTTTGCAGGACCCCAAACATCTATGTGTACTATTTCTAGCACATTCTCACCAACATGCTTGTCATGCAGAAATGATGCCCTTGACTGTTTACCAAATTGACATCCTTCACATACCTTCTGCATCTCTGCAACCTTGAAATGTGGTAGTCCATTGACAAACTCCTTTAATCGCATCAATTTAAACCTTTGTAAATTTGCATCCTCAACTTGCTTGTGTCGAATCTCTATATCAGCAATAACACATGCACTTTTGCAAACATGGTTGCATTCATTTCACGAATTTTCATGTTCAAGGTGAACACTCTATCAACTTTGTTCCCCATGGAAACCAACCTTCCACTCTATTTTTACTCTTCTACATATAAACCATCAGCATTGAACCTGACTTGTAATCCTTAATCAACCATTTATCCAATAGAAAGTAGATTTCTTTTTATATTCAAAACATGGAGCACATCAAAAAGATGTTTTACCTTCTCAAACTCCATAGATAGTGCTCTGTTTCCTATATGATCCATAGGATGTGATGTTCCATTGCCTATTTCAACAAATCCAAGAACATACCATTTCTACAAACTACTAAACCATTTTGCATGGCTGGTCATGTGATTTGATGCACCTATATCAACATTACCATTTGATTATGAAACATTAGTAGACCTTGTATTCATCATGTGATGTTGGACCATGAATAGCTTCTCTTAATCTTTTGCACTTTGTGGATGCATAGTTGTTTTCTTGACTTCTGTTATTTTGATTCTTCAACTTGCAATCACGTTCAAAGTGAATAGGTTTACCACAATTCTTGCATCCTTTACTATCATTACTGTTGGAGACCTCTTAATCTCCAAAGGTTTGATCTAAACTGACTTAAGAACACTTCTATGTCAGTTATAAACCAAACTTTACACAAACAATGTTCTTCTTTACCAAAACTTCAAGCAACACTTCTCTGAGTGAAGAAGTGTCTACTTCAGAAAGTCTGCTTCAGAAATCCACTTCATTACCTGCATAAATTTTCAAATTTCTTCAAACAAATGATGCACAAGTATTCGCAATACCTTTGCGCAAACATGTCAATCATTAGTTCTCAAAACTAATCACCAAAAGTTTAATTTGATCATTAAGATCAAAGACATGTCAGAAAATGTCTCTCAGAAGTTGCGCCTTCGACATAGTCAACTTCTTAAGTTGATTTCTCCCAATCTGAAACCCGTTTTGCTAAATGCTTTTAGCCATAGCTTCCTTATCTTCTAACTTAAATTTTAAGTGCTCACTCATCAAAAACTTTACAGTATACACTCAGATCTGATCAAAATACTAAGACGGAAAAGTGCGCTACTCTCAGACTTCAGTTTCCAAAGTTCACATATGAATGTTCCTATTGATCATTCTCACAGTAGGAGAGAAATTAGATTCTGAAACTCTAGACATAGCTTCATTAGCTTCTCAATTAGATGTGTACAAAAGGATTTCTGATCCACGTGATCAGACAGAGAGCACTCAGAGAAAAACCCGTCGCTACTTTCTGGGAAAAAACTCTCTACACAACTTTCTGAAGTTTGTCATCTACAAATGACTCTCTTACATATTTCTTGTCCTCATTAACTTATATATACATGACTTTTGACTCATCCCGCGTCTATGACATTGCTACTAATCATCCTAAAGACTTAGCTATACTAAGCTTACAAGATTCTTCACTTATATGTACATATGTGTACAAGACATCATCTTGAAATCTTCTTCACTTTCATAAGTATCTTCCTTCACTTCATTCTGACCATAAGTCTTCTTCAAGATCTCTATAATCACCAATTTGTGATTGGCTTGTTCCAACAGCTCCCCCTCAATCACTAATTGTGATTATTCCATTCTTCTTCACTCCTGCCATCTCCTTGAATCTCTGTAGCTTAGGTCCATCCAAGCTCTTTGTCATCATATCTGCCACTTGTTCTTTTGTTGGAGTGTACATTACTTCAATCTCTTTATCAAGTACCTTTTCCCTCAAGAAATGATACTGAATCTGTATATGCTTAGTCCTGGCATGAAAAACAGGGTTAGCTGCCAAATACAAAGAACTCATATTGTCTCCAAAAATTATTGGAATACTATGATCAGTCTCAAAACTTTTCATCAAGGTCTTCAACCATATCACTTCTTTTGCAGCTTCTACCATTCCCTTATACTCAGCTTCTGTGGATGATAAAGCAACTGTATGTTGCTTCCTTGAACACCAAGAAACTAGCTTATCTCCAACATAACAGAGATACCCATGAGTAGACCTTCTATCATCTGAGTCACCTGCCCAATCTGCATCACTAAACACTTTGATTCTTGTGTCAGAAGTGAAACCATAATACAAACCTTCACTTAGGGTTCCTTTGATATATCTAAGTACCCTTTGGGCTGCAATCCAATGAGTCTTCTTTGGATAATGCATGAATTGTGACAACACACCTACTGCATATGATAAATCTGGCCTTGTCAAGGTAGCATAGATTAAACTACCTACCAAACTCTGATATTTCTTCATGTCATTGAATTCTTCACCTCCATACCTGCTTAATTTATGATTTACCTCCAATGGTGTAGTTGAGGTCTTGCAATTTTCCATGTTAAACTTGACTAGAAGATTCTTCAAATATCTCTCTTGTGAAACATATACTCCATGTTGAGTATACACAATCTGCATTCCTAGAAAATAAGATAAGTTTCCCAAATCACTTATCTTAAACTCCTTCTCTATTTGCCTTTTGAGTTCATTGATTCCTTGAGTATCTGTTCCTGTAACAATAATATCATCAACATAAATGCACATGTAAATGTATCCATTTTCACTTGCCTTCACTAGCAAGCTACTATCTGCCTTTGATGCTTGAAATCCACATTCATTCAAGAACTTGACCAATCTGTAATTCCAAGCTCTTGGGGCTTGCTTCAACCCATATAAAGCTCTCTTGAGCTTACACACATAATCTGATCCAATTGATTCCATGAAGCCTTCTGGTTGCTCCATATATACTTCATCTGCAATGTATCCATTTAAAAATGCATTTTTCACATCCAATTGTGATAATTTCCATCCCTTGCAAGCAGCAATAGCAATCAATGTCCTAATTGTAGACATCTTAGCAACATGACTAAAGGTTTCATCATAATCTACCCCATAAGTTTGGGCATAACCTTTGACCACAAGTCTAGCCTTATATCTAGACACCTTACCATCTGCAAACCTCTTTGTTTTATATACCCACTTGCATCCAATGACCTTCTGATTCTTTGGTCTTGGTACTAATTCCCAAGTTTCATTTTCAAGTAGAGCATCATACTCTTCCTGCATTGCCTTCTCCCAATTCTGTTTACCTTTGGCTTCTTCATAAGTAGTTGGATCTTCTTCTGTCTTCACAATGTAGGCATAATCTTTTGTTGTTAGGAAAGATGTATCATAACTATACCTTATAGGTTCTTTCCTTTCCCTTGTAGATCTTCTTATTTCTGCACTTCTCGAAGTTTCAGCCTCATTTGATTCTGGATCAAATCTTGGCCCTTCTTCTACATGATCCTGCACTCTACTTCTAGAGTCAACTTCATCAACAATTTCTTCACACACTTTTACTTTTGCCTTTCCTTTCCTTTGTATCTCTTCAACACCTGCAAAATCATTTGTTGATCCTGTATACCATGTATTTTGCTCATCAAATGTCACATCTTTAGTAACAAGAAATTGCTTTGTGGATGGATTCCACAATCTGTAACCCATCTGTCTATCATCATATCCAATAAACACATACTTCTCTGCTTTTGGTTCTAGCTTATGTCTTAATTGTGAAGGAACATAAGCATATGCAATACATCCAAATACTTTACAATGATCAAGGGTAGGTTTCTTACCCCACCATGCTTCATAAGGGGTTCCTCCATCCAAAGCTTTGCAAGGCAACCTATTCACAAGGTATGTTGCAGTGTTAATGGCTTCTGCCCATAAGTAATTTGGACAATCTTTTCCTTCATCATGGCTCTTGCAAACTCTACAAGAGTCCTATTCCTCCTTTCTGCTACTCCATTCTGTTGAGGGGAGTACCTGCAAGTTACTTCTCTTTTTATACCTGCATTCCATAAATAATCATCAAACTCTTTAGAGAAATACTCTCCCCCTCCATCTGATCTTAACCTCTTGAGCTTTTGCCCTATGATCCTTTCTGCATAAGCATGAAAATGTTTGAATGTCTTGAAAACTTCTGATTTATCCTTGATTACATATAAAGTAATCCACCTGGTTGCATCATCAACAAACAACACATAATATCTGGATCCATTTATGCTATAGTCCCTTGAGGGACCCCATACATCTGTATGAACCAATTCAAGCATATTTGAATGCTTGTACCCTGATTTGTTATAAGAACTCTTATGTGCTTTACCTAATTGACAAGCTTCACACTTGTACACCATATGTTGCCCTTCAATATTTGGCAATCCAAGCACCACCTGATTCTTCGACATTTCCTTTATAGCTCTCTCATTGAAATGACCTAGCCTTTTATGCCATAGGTCTAATTCAGATACCTTTTGACTTCCATAGGTAAATAATGCATGTCCCACATTACCTTGGACTTTGAGAGTGAACAATCTTCCTTCCTTTTTACCTGCAATTATGTTTCTATATCCTTGATTTGGGTCTTGTACATAAACACCATCATTTGTGAATCTTACCTCATATCCTTTCTCCACAATTTGCCCTACACTTATCAAATTTTTAGGAATAGTAGGAACATAAAGTACCTTGCTCAGAAGTGTACTTCCACTCTTTGTCTTCACTGATCCAATGCTCTCCACTTTATGTTTGGTATTGTCACCTGTTTGAACTGTATGTCCATTCACCCTTGCTTCCATATCAGTCATCAAAGATAGATTCCCACTCAGATGGTTGCTACACCCTGAGTCAATATAAAACACTCTTTGATCTTCTCCCATTGATTCATGAGTTGCATTCAAGATAAGAGTCATGTCATCCTTCTGATCTGATGCATAATTGTAATAATTGTTGTTGTAGGACTGAGATTGGAAGTTTCTTCCACCTCCTCTACCATATGATGTCCTACCACCTCTTCCTCTGAAGTTGCCTCTTTGGTTTCTGCCTCCTCTACCTCTTTGATTATAATTCTGATTATTGCTTCCACCACTTTGATTGTTATACCAACAATCATTTGCCAAATGATTTGTTCTGCCACAAATCCAACAAGCTTTAGCATTATCTTTGTTCTTACCTCCTCTTCCTTTACCTCTGAAATTCATCTTTCCCTTTGTGAAGTTAGCTTGATTTGAATTCCCTTCATCATCATTTGATTGCTTTCCCTTGCCATTCTTTTTCTTGTCCTTGGAGTACATAGCTTGACTTGTACTTCTATCATTGTCTCCTTTAAGGTCCTGCTCAAAGGTTAGCATGTGTCCTAGCAATTGATTAAGATCAGGAGTAAAGTGATCAAGTGACAATTCAATGGACAATATGAAAGGCTTCCACTTCTCATCTCCTCTCAAACCTGTAAGTATTTGTCTTACCAACTTTTCCTCTTCAATGTCTTCATCCACTGCTCCCAAGCTATCTGCAATATCCTTCATCCTTGCCACATAATCTGAAATTGATTGTGAGCTCTTCTTCTTGAAGGTTGTGAACTCAGCCCATAGTGAGGACTTCCTTGACTTAGTTGTATTTTGGAAATGCTCTTCCAAGGCATTCCAAACATCTGTAGCACTTTCCAAACCTCTAATGTGAGGTAGAAGGTAATCATTTACAGCCATGTAGATGATACTCCTTGCTTGAGCATCCTTTCTCATCCAAGTCTTCAACATTGCAAGCTCTTCCCTAGTAGGAATACTAGGATCTGCAAATTCAGGTTTTTCTTCATCTCCTGTAATAAATGCTATAAGGTCTTTGCTCATGAGGTGTGCTTCCATCCTCATGGACCATGCTGGATAGTTCTCCCTATCTAGCTTATCAATCTGCAAGCTTTCTCCCATCCTTGACCTTCTGTATCTGCAATTACTATGGTTTATGAGGAGAAAGTGTACCTTTAATATAGTCTTTGTCCTTCTTGATTCTTTCAAACTCGTGCTCTGAACTTCTGCAAGTTATCTTCAATAATTTATCCTTGTCCTCCTTTGATTTGGAATATCTTCAATATCTGCACCAGTCGGAACTTCAATTGTCTTTTCTTTTCTTGTATTTCACCTTCAACTCTGATACCACTGTTGGAGACCTCTTAATCTCCAAAGGTTTGATCTAAACTGACTTAAGAACACTTCTATGTCAGTTATAAACCAAACTTTACACAAACAATGTTCTTCTTTACCAAAACTTCAAGCAACACTTCTCTGAGTGAAGAAGTGTCTACTTCAGAAAGTCTGCTTCAGAAATCCACTTCATTACCTGCATAAATTTTCAAATTTCTTCAAACAAATGATGCACAAGTATTCGCAATACCTTTGCGCAAACATGTCAATCATTAGTTCTCAAAACTAATCACCAAAAGTTTAATTTGATCATTAAGATCAAAGACATGTCAGAAAATGTCTCTCAGAAGTTGCGCCTTCGACATAGTCAACTTCTTAAGTTGATTTCTCCCAATCTGAAACCCGTTTTGCTAAATGCTTTTAGCCATAGCTTCCTTATCTTCTAACTTAAAATTTAAGTGCTCACTCATCAAAAACTTTACAGTATACACTCAGATCTGATCAAAATACTAAGACGGAAAAGTGCGCTACTCTCAGACTTCAGTTTCCAAAGTTCACATATGAATGTTCCTATTGATCATTCTCACAGTAGGAGAGAAATTAGATTCTGAAACTCTAGACATAGCTTCATTAGCTTCTCAATTAGATGTGTACAAAAGGATTTCTGATCCACGTGATCAGACAGAGAGCACTCAGAGAAAAACCCGTCGCTACTTTCTGGGAAAAAACTCTCTACACAACTTTTTGAAGTTTGTCATCTACAAATGACTCTCTTACATATTTCTTGTCCTCATTAACTTATATATACATGACTTTTGACTCATCCCGCGTCTATGACATTGCTACTAATCATCCTAAAGACTTAGCTATACTAAGCTTACAAGATTCTTCACTTATATGTACATATGTGTACAAGACATCATCTTGAAATCTTCTTCACTTTCATAAGTATCTTCCTTCACTTCATTCTGACCATAAGTCTTCTTCAAGATCTCTATAATCACCAATTTGTGATTGGCTTGTTCCAACAATTACTTGAATCATTTATTTGGAAATTTTTGCGGCCTCTTTGGCTCACCCTACCTTGAAACTATCCTCTACCTCCAACATGATTCTATTGTTCACCTTATTCTTGGTTACTATTTCCTCTTCCACTTCCAAAATCTCTACCTTTGGCTCTTCCTCTACCAGAGTAGCATACCTGTTTAGAACTAGGTTTTCCTTGGAAGTTTGAGTCCTCACCAAGATTCTTTTGTTCAATTATGAGTACAAATACCAAATCAAAAAAATTTCGAATATTTTCCCTGGTCTGAATAAAAGCCATGAACTACTTATATGTAGTTCCTAAACCATGAAGGCATACTTCCACCTTATCATCATCAAATATACTTTTGATTTTTAGGCTCTAGTCACTTACCGACATGCTCTTTTTCTCCAATGTATGCAGCTTGTTGTTGATTTGCAGTTTTTGTGCCTTTGTATTGGTCTCATACAATGTGACCAAACTTTTTCGAACCTCTTTCGATGTTTTGGCATTTTATATGTGCTCAATCATGCTACCCTATATGCTAATAGACAACTAGTACATTAACTTTCGTGCTCATTGATTCCACTCTTCATATACTCTTAAGTAGCCCGCAATCGGATTCCTCTCTGATAACTACAGTGCATTTTCATTCTCTCCCTTGATGTACTTCTAGTAGCCTTTTCCCTTCAAGAAATTTGTCATTTTGAATCTTCAAGCATGAAAGTTGTTCTTGTCCAACTTATCACTCATAAGTTGAATCATTCCATCAATGTTTGCCATTTATGTAGCAATTCACAAAACTATTAAAACACTAGAAGTAGTACCTCTGCTTGAACACTATCGCACTATGATGTGATAGTTGGATCTTAGAAAAAAAATGAGTTTTCATGTATCAACAGTACACAAAATCACTTGAAATTCTAGACCTAGAATATTTGAGTGCTTCTAAATAGAACGCAAGTGAAGACTCAACCTTAAACCTATTTCCATTGGAGTGGCAATAGGTTTGCAATCTTCAAGGCTAAAATGTTACAATAATCCATCAATATATTTTATTTGACACACAACTATTCCACAGTCAACTTTCATAAATTGAATGCCCAAATAATGATGCGAATGCCCCAAATCTGACATCTCAAAAGAGGCATGCAAATCAGCCTTAAAATTAGCAATATGCTTCTCATTAGGATTGGTAAGCAGCATTCCATCAACATAGATAACAATCATTAGAAGCACATCATTAGCACACTTAACATATAAGGTGATGTTAGTTAGACTATTCTCAAAACCATGTGCAATCAAGTAGGCATGTATCTTTTCATACCAAGCACATGGTGCTTGCTTCAAACAATATGATGCCTTTTCAACTTGTGCACTTTTTTTCATGCCCTTTCCACACAAAACCATAGGGTTGAAAAACATACACTTCTTCATGCAAGTCACCATTCAAAAATGCAGTTTTAATGTCCGACTTATGTACATTGGAACCATGATGGGCTACAAGTGCAAAAATTCTATGAGTGGTAGTCATTCGGCATGTGGGTGCAAAGGTCTCATCAAAATCAATGCCTCTTTCTGCCAATGGCCTTTTTTCTAGGAGGCATATTAGATAAGGACCATGTACCATTCTTCATAATGCAATTATATTCAAATTGCATAGGAGCCATCCAAATTTCTAAATTTTGTGCTTCATTAAAAGAAATAGGCTCATTCTCATCGCAAAGACCAGAGGCAGCCATACCATAGCAATCTGATGTAAAAAAGCACTACAAGAGCCTGAACGAGTATGATATGAAAGAGGTGCATCTAATTTGCTATCTCTCAAAGTTTGCACCAGCCATTTAGGCATAGTTTTTGTCTCCTCTATATCAGCCCTCTCATCAACAAGTGTATCATGTAAATCTACATCACAAATAGAATGAGTTGCACCATCATGTGAAACATATAAAGGTTGAGAAATTGCCTCATTTGGACCAAAACTTGACTTTCCACTTATAAAAAGAGGCAGCAAAGTGTCATGCATAATTTTGGAGCTAACTGATGTCTTCTTAGTACATGAAAGTAATGGCTAAATTGACACAAAAACTATACCCCACAAAAACTATACATGATATAGATGATAGCCTTTTCTTTCAAAACTATACCCAACAAAAATACATTTTATTCATTTATCATCCAATTTTTCTATGTTGTTGTTCAGGCACTAATGCATATGCCAAATGTTGTAGAGCCATGCTCGGGAAGGAGGCTTGAAGACTTTATGAAGGAGTACCTAATTTTTCCATTTTTATATAAATTCCCTCATGGGAACTCCCTCCTATCCACCTTTCCATAGAAATACATAAAAGACCATCCTTAGACTTTAGGACACTTCTTTTTATAAAAATCTTTATTTTTTTGATATTCCTAGATTTGAAGCACTTTTTGTATACGTGCAAATCTCCTCTCTCTAGTTAGTTTTCTTTTTGAAATCTATTACCATAGAATATCTCATTTTGATTTAGCACATGTGGTCTTTTGACCACATGCTTTATTCATGTATCCCTCTCTCCTTCTCTATATAAGGAGGAATCTCATTTGTAAAAAGAGGTCCTTTGGCCATGGGTTTTGGCCCTATGAAGAATTGAGAAGGTTTCATTTGTAATTCTCCTTCTTCCTTGTGTGCAAGGCGATGATCTATGTGTGTGGGCTTGGCATTTGGAGTTGGCTTGTGTGTGAGCATTGCCCTCCCTTTCTCCTTTTGATGTTGGCTATGGTGCCATTGTTCATGGGTGTGGGTGTGGATGCATTGTTGGAAAGAGAACACTTCTTGCAACTCTACTTGGAGAAGCTTCTCGCTTCCATGCGAGATGGTTAGGGTCCGTTGCTCCCCTTTTCTCAACAATTTGGCACCATTCTTGGGAATGTCAGCCTTTAGCCGTTGGTTTTTCCAACTTTGTGTGTCCATATTTCATGAGATGCACCTTAACACTTGGAGGAGGATGAATATGTGTGTTCTTTAGTCGGCCTAGGGAACTTCTTATTTGTTAATTTTTTAAAGAGTCTAGTTTATTTTTGTTTGTGGCACAAGAACATCCCCTAACACCCTTCTCTCTCCCACTCTCTCAACATATACACTTTCACACACACTTGGGCATCACTCTCCAGCACTGCCACCTCTGTTTCAATGATGGCCTTGGAAAGGGGGTGGGTAGTACACTCTTTAGTCCCTCCATCTCTTCAATTTTTTTTAATAAACCAAAAAGAATGGCATATTGCATGAGGAAAGCCTTATTTTTTCTGAACTAGTCTTCTCATCTCCTTGGTTTCCTTTTATCTCATGTGATTGATAGGGGTAGCACATGGATATGTTTTCGGGTGACCAAAGATCACTTTTTGGGTCACCCCAAAAGTGTTCCAAGAGCACATAGATGTCCGATGGTCGGATTTTGGGTGGCAAGAGATAGAATTTGGGTGATCGGATGTAGGTGCACATGAAGGTCCAATAGCCGGATTTCAAGTAGCCAAAAAAGTAGGTCTTAGATTACTCTTGCACATTTTGAATTCTGATTGGTTGATTTTTTTTGCTTCAACATGACTCACAAAATGATCTTCTAGTTCCGAATCCATGTTTGTAATTCTTTAACATCTTGTTAATATTTATTTCATATTCATGTAATAAAGTTGACGATCCTAAATACCTACAACAATGAAAAAAAACATTAGATTGAATAAAAACCATAATATAATGACTAAAAAGTAATATATGACACCTTCATAAATATTTCGTAAAAAAAATTCAATGGTTTTAACTTCGTGATCCACGATGTTTTAACTTCAATCGAATAAAAGGTAATAAACATATAAAAAATTAAAAGTGATATATCATCTATGTTCAAGCCATGTCTTCGCCGCCTCTAAAAGAGCAGAATAAAACTAATATAATAACAATGGCTGGACTTCAGGTCACCCGAATAGACTGGAGCTAATGAGCACAGTCCATTGGGATTTTCACTTTTGGGTGACCCAAAAAGATGAAAATATCCTTGAAGTTCGACCACAAAACCTCATGTGAGAGGGGTATGAGCTTCAAGAATTTTAAGGTGGTGAGCCATATATGTGCATTTTGAAATTGGGGATGAGTCGTGGTTCTCCTTGCCCCTCTCTTGTTGTCAAAGCCCAACAGGAACCGTTGCTAATTTTGAAAAGGGGATTTTATTCCCCTCTCTCTCACACTCCGTGTTGCCTCATCTTCCTCCCCATTGTCCCCAATATCATCGGGGTTGAGCTCCACGGAGCTCCCCTCTGTGCTTAAGCAGGTGGGTCAAGCTCACCTTGAGCTCCCACTTCATTCATCTACTTCCCTAGGGTTGAGCTTTTGGTGTCAAGCTCTTGGGCTACTGCTCCTACTATCTGGCTATGGATCATGGAGCTCACCTGAGCCCCCTCTATGTGATCCTATTCTTGATCGAGCCCTCCTCAGTTCCTGTTCACTTTGACCCTGCTATAGAGCACCATGAGGAGCTTCTGCACCTTATGGATCTATCCCTATTGGGGTCGAGTCCCTTACTCCCCTCGAACGTTGAGCTCTGCTCTGTGCAGGGTTGAGTTGTTCTTTCACCCATGAGTACTTCCACCCCTTGCTATTTTCAGCTAGCATGATCATCTCCATGCAACCGAGGTGGAGCTATTTGCTCCCCCTTTGGTCCGCCACAATGGCACTGTGCATTCCAAAGACTCCCTCAATAGCTTTTTCTCTTATGCGAATTTGTCTCTACTCCTTCGGGATCCTAAAGTTGTTTCACCCTTCCCATTCTACTCGTCCTCTATTGTGGGTTCAAACCCTTTTTGTGCCCCCTCTCGGTTGCCCCCACATCAAGAAAAGTCAAGGGAAGAGCTTTGCCCTCGATCATCAGTTATACTAATGGCAATTACAGGCATCAACCTCCCCTGCCCCATCCTCTTCACTGTTGATTCAAGGATGAAGGGTGCATGGATGTATAATCTACCACATTTCAAAGACCTACAAATAGCAGATCCATCGACTTGGGTGCCCTAGGCTGCTTGAGACAATTGAAGGAAAGGTGAAGGTTAAACGAATGACTCCCACTACCAAGAAAGGCTTTCGACACCATGGTATTGAAATCTAGAACCTGTTATGCTCTTTTAAAGGTATTATGAACTTTGCGATTTAGGCCTCTAGAAGAACATGACTCACACGGATTTAGTCATTTCTCCACCCATGCGAGTTCTTGGAAATCAATTATTTTCCTATGTATCTTCTACTAATTTTTCTCTTGCCTCTTGATATGTGTTGAACTAATGTCTCCAGGTCTGAAGGACTAGACAATATGGAGTCTTTAAAAGGCTCCACACTTTAAGCCTTGTGGACATGCAATGGCTCCAAGGACATCAAAGCTACTCTCGTAGACCGAACATGCAGCATTGGTGAAAATCAGATATGTTCGGGATATTCAACAATTCCTAATGTGCAGGATAGAGTCCTCTTGACAGATTGCTACTAATTTTGACTTTTTTGGGTCGAGCAATGAAGGATTGATTGTTCAATGGTGATCATATGGCTATGGGGAGATATCATCATACAGGGTTCCTTGGGAGGTTTTTATGAAGTTGTTATTGCTGCATACCTATGTTTTTGGTAATACCCTCTTCTCTCTTTGTTCAAGATAATCAACCCACTTGTGGGGGGCAAGACTATCCCCACCCCCCCCCCCCCCCCCTTGTATTCAAACCTACTTTCTCCCTCTTTTTTGGGGCTTGCTATCTCAACTACACGCTTGGCAAAACCATTGGGTGAAATATTCAAAGTGACTTTGGGAGTTGATCTCAACAACAATCAGTAATGAAGACTTGGGAAGAACAATCAGACATAACTCTATGCAAGGATATTTTGTGAGCTATGGGAAATTAAACGATTTTGATCCTAGGTTGCTGGTCAACAAGAAATATGTGCATTATTACAAGGTAGTAAGGGTAGGCATCACATCACCGTATAGTGGCATATGAGGGGCAAGTGGTGATTTGGAACTAATGGTGGCATGGTCGATCAAAGTTAAGGGCAATGTACTCTCTTTGCTATCCACAAAAGTTGAGAACCACAATGAGGAACGGTCACGCTATGGCTACAAGTATCATCTGTATCCTCCATCATAGCTATAGACTACACTTCATCAAAGATCTCGTAGGGTTGAACTTCATAGCTTCCCCCCTACTCTTGCCACATGCCCTCTTCCTTTTTTTAGCATGTGCCTGCTTAATCGACTATGTGTTTTTGTTTTTGACACTTTGGGATGAGTTCTATTCTACTTAAACTGTTGATGCACCTCAGAAGGCTAAGCCTTGATGCTTCCCCTTTCTCAAATTGATCTTGGCTCACCTCCTCTTAGTCTCCTTCCTTCAATGTTACTGTCTGCAAAACCCTCAAACTCCCTTCCTACCATCTATGATGCTTCCCCATCCTGCTACGTGGTTCCTTTTACCCTACGTTTACATATTTTCAAAGGTCATTACCACCACATGCAAGTTTGAAATATCTCACATGACAAATGGAAAGTTTCTATACATATCAAAGAGAAAAATTCTAATGTTTATAAGTCTAAGAAGTTCTAAGGAGGTATTTGAACATATTATTGTGATTGAATTGAATGTGCAAGTTATGCCATTGTGCGAAGGGTCTTTTCTTGATTCTTTGGACAAAGATTGTGCCAAATTTGTCTTTGCAGGTATGCCAAAGCTCTTAAAATAGGATCATTCTATGGATGATGCATCATTTGGGGCCAGATAAAAAGATACCAACACCACATGATTGAGGTATGTGGGTGACTTGCAGCATTCGATAGCGCATGAGGACTGAGTTTTGTGACTTCCCATTTAGATGGGATCATGTCAAACTCCTTAATCCTCCTCATCACTGTGTCTCCTTTGTGTTTGATGCTAATCCCTTGCATATTCGCATCTCAATAACATTTTCACAGCATATGGGCATTGGGCATAGCCATGGAGTTTTGGTGGTGGATTTGTGGTTTATTTTCCATTTGAAAGTTTCCTCATTTTGAAATATAGAACTTTTGATTGTTTGGTTCCTAGCTTAGTGAGCCCATTCGATAAAAATTACTCCTACGTTGGTTGCACACAACTTTTCACTATGGGATGGATAACCCTATGAACCTTTATGTTGCTCTCACAAGTCCAGTACTACTTTATAAGGAAACATGATGCTCATAATGGTGCGGTGTCCTATTGTCTACCTTGTAGGGGGATTATGTCCAAATCTACCACCTAATCACAAAAGGATCACCACACATTGAAGGAAGGAATTCTTTTGGGAGTTTGCAAAAAGAAGTATAATTTGTCCACATGTGCCAAGTAGAAATATGAAGCTTCTATTTTCCAGATAAGGGATTTTCTGGTTCCTCATAGTCCCTACCTCTTGTGGTACTTAAGAGTATTTCATGTGGCTTACTCAACATCTAGACTCACAATGATGTGTTGCTTATACCACTCTATGTTCAAACCACAAATTCTAAACTCCTTGAAAGACAACCGATCACTAAGATTTGGTGATTGTCCTTGAACGGGTATTGTTTCCAAAAGTCCACTACCAAGGCAAGACATACTATGAGGGATGGACTACACCAGTGAGTTACTCGATAGAAGGATTACTTCTAGGCATCCTTAAAAACAATTTTTTTTTTTTTTTGCAAGTGCCACTTTCATGAGCTTTCAGGTTTTTAGGAAGGTTTGCTTGATACACACAAATTCAAGTGCTCACCCTCTCATGATTGGTACATCATGCTTCAAATGGTTAACAATAGACATGGAGCTTGAAATACATAGTCAAGCTCTTGGATCTCGCAGATTTGGCCAAGGAACATCCTTGTGTAGCTAACATCTTTGTATCTGGTTCATTGTTGTGAGATGTTTTTATGCTTGGCTGGAATGCAAAGCTTTTGTTCCTTGTTGCTTTCCCATTTATGAAAACTTCTATTCATGCTCGGATTATGTTTATGTGCAACCTGGCTGCTATGGGATCAATCCCTAGCTCCTCTTGAATGTGGTTGGTAATCTGCAATATGAAAGGGCGACACAAGGAACACACAATCCTCACTTATCTTTTGGATACATGAAGATGGAAATCTTTTGACACACGTTTGTGAATAGTTTGAAGATGTGGTGGAGCAAACCAAATATATACTATCCCTATGCTTCATTGTGATCATGTGTGCTCATATGCTTGAGAAACCCATGCATTTCATTGACTATGATTTTTGCTTCTCATTTTTAAAAAGGTCGATACTATAAGTTTTGTGGATTTTGGGAAGCTCTTTGCATTGGGTAGCTTTCTGTTGCAGGTTGGTGTCTGCCAAATACAACTTGGGATCATGTGCCCTAAGGACCAAGCCATTATGTTCATGATGTGCCAGACAAAAATCTTCTTGTTGCCATATGTCCGCCCAGTGGTTGTGACTGCCCTGTATAGGGATTGTGTCCACACCTTCATCATTCGGTGGTTGTTGTGCTCTGAAAGTCAAATCTTGCATGTTTTTGGTATTGATATTTGGAAGAATCTTCTTTGTCCAATGCAGGTCCATAAGGCTATCAGTGGTGAGCCAATGCTTATGTTGGCCGAGTCTTGTGATTGTCCCATAGGGGGATAGTGTCCAAACTTCTACCTAGACTTTGGAAAGAACTCTATTTTGATGTTGGTAATCATTTGCATTTCTTGTATGTGTGAGGAATGATAAAGGTTATATATTTTCTTTGCACCTTTTCCTTGCTTCGTATTATAGGAAAAGAACCTGAAAAAAAAATCATGAAGCTATCTTGTTCATCTTAAAAAGCTTAAGTTTGAGGGAAATGCTCATTGGATTTGGACATGTTCTCTGTTGTCTTTACTCACATTTCAAGTTTAAAAGTCATGGACGCCGGAGTGCAATTTTAGAGTGGCATTCTGTGTGGAGTGCATCCACATCCCTTGCATATGATAGACATTCTTATTTTGATTGTTTCCTTGTTTTGTATGTTCTCCACATTATAAGAGGAAACCTAGATCGCATATTCAGGGGGAAGCACTTGGTTTTCTTCACTATAGGATGGAGGACCCAACTAGTTCAATATATGCAAAATCTATAAGTATGTTAGGACACAGTCTTGACTCCTTCAGTAGGGAGACACCTTATTTCGTAACTATAACTAAAGAAGTTGAACTTTATATTGTGGAAGAGGTGTGGTGGTAATATTTTTTCAATTATAACAGTCCGCTTGCTTTGCACGAGTAATTTTTTGATTTTGGAGCTCCCCATTGAAGGTGGATCATTTATCTTCAACTAAAGCTACTTTTATATTGATTATTTATTTAGTAAAGTTTTTTTCATGTCTTCTAAAGGACTATTTAGTGGGATGTATGCACACTTGGAAACAAGTTGTACCTCAGGCTTCTATTTGAGTTGTTGGGTCGATTGCCTCTTAGGAGGATTTTGTTGCTCAGCACTTAAAGACTCTTCACCACTTAGAAGACATTGGAAGTTTCAAAGCTTGGACGATATGAAAACTTGGACCTCTTCTCAACTTCATGCTTCTCTTTGAGTTGATAGGTTGATCACCTCTTATGAGGATTGTGTCGCTCACCACTTAAAGACTCTACACCACCTTGAATGCTTAAGAAGTTTCAAGCTTGGAAGACTTGAAGACTCAGCTTGGACCTGTTCAATTATGTATGATCCTCTCATCTTAGCTTTGTCAAGGATGACAAAGCCTAGGAGGGGGAGAGTGTTGTAGAGCCATGATATGGCAAGAAGCCTTGAAGACTTTATGAAGGGGTACTTAATTTTTCCAATGTTATATAAATTCCCTCATGGGAACTCCCTCCTATCCATAAAAATGCATAAAAACTCATTAGACTTTAGGACACTTCTTTTTATAATAACCTTTCTTTTTGGATATTCCTAGATTTGAAGGACTTTTTGTATACGTGCAAACTTCCTCTCTCTAGATAGTTTTCTTTTTGGAATCCCACTACCATAAAATATCTCATTTTGATTTAGCACATGTGGTCTTTTGAAGAGATGTTTTATTCATGGATCCCTCACTCCTCTATATATAGAGGAATCTCATTTGTGAAAAGAGGTCCCTTGGCCATGGCTTTTGGCCCTATGAAGAATTGAGAAGGTTTCATTTGTTATTTTCATTCTTCCTTGTGCGCAAGGCCATGATCTATGTGTATGGGCTTGGCATTTGGAGTTGGCTTGTGAGCAGCCCTACCTTGTTCCTTTTGACATTGGCTATGGTGCTATTGTTCATGGGTGTGGGTGTGGATGCGTTGCTTGCACTTCTTGCAACTCCATTTGGAGAAGCTTCTAGCTTCCATGCAAGATGGTTAGGATCCATTCCTCCTCTTTTCTCAACACCAAACAACCAAAAACACATAGATGAGCAATAGATGGCTTGGAACTATGACAAACCTCATATGGAGTGATAGATTGCAATGCTTTGGTGGGACACCTATATAGTACATATGTTGCACACATTACATCCTCAAGCTAGAAGCTATGTGGTAAAGCTTGACTTTTGACCATACACCTCGCCATCTCCATCAGATACATTTTCTTTCTTTTAGCAAATCCATTTTGTTGAGGTGTATATGGAACTATACACTGATGTTTGTCCCGCAGTCAGACAAAAATGCATTAAAGTCAGAAGACATGTATCCCCTCCACTAGAATAGAGGGTGCCCATTTTACATGTGATATATTTTGAACTAAAACCAAAAACTCTTTGAAAGCACATAGAAACTTTGGATTTTGTTTTAAATGGATACACCCATGCATGCTTAGAAAAATCATCAATAAAAGTCGCAAAGAAATGTACATCTCTCATAAAAAAAAGTGACAACCAAGCTTATCTTAGCTAATGTTGAAACTAACAATAGATTTTTCTTGATCCTTGGCATAAACAAAGCATCTCACAATGTGAAAGGACTACCATAAGGAGTAATCAGAATGATCTTACCAACTCTCATTATAGGATAAGAGGAGTTCTTAGTGCATGTGATGGTATTCCTTCTAGGAGTAGGCTCAAGTGAACTGAAGAAACTATGTTGCAAGGTAATATGTTTGGTTGCCCCACTACCAAAGTATCAAACATCTGAGTCTACTGCACCCATACAGTGTTCATGAGAAGATGGTTCATAGTTGCAGACAATATTAAATGCCCATTCTTCATTCTAAACAAGAATAGCATATTGTTTTAGGTGTAGAGGCCTCTACCATTCCAACCTCTTACTTCTTTGCCTCTTTTGCAGCCAATTTTGGACTCCTCTTTATGACATGATCATTTCCTTTACGATATTTGCAAAACTATTTTTGTTTTTCTAATTTCTTCTCATCTTTGTCTTTCCTTTTTTAGTGTACATAATTAACAGATTTTTTCTTACTAATAGATGAGCTCCATTTACCTTTGACCTCTAACTAGCTAAGAAAGCTTGATCTGCAACATGCATAATGGACATATTCTGCCTAGACTCATCATCTTGCAATAAAATAGAGACTAACTCCTCAAATGTTAAGGCATTTGCATTGCCTTTCATCATCAACCAAAGAGTAGAAGCAAAACTCTCATATGAATCAAGAAGATCATTAAGAATTATCTACACAAGTGAACCGTCTAGCAAGACTTCATCTGCAGAAATCAATTGCTCTTTCAAGTCTTTGGTCTTTGTCAAAAACTATCCATAGAATCTCCTTCATTCATATGCTCACTGTCCAATTGTTTTTGGAGGTAAGCAACACAAGCCTCATTTATTGCCTTGTATAAAGTGGTAAGTGCATCCCAAGCATTCTTTGCTATTTTGCAAGAGCAAATATGAGGGATAATGTCACGTTTGACAGACAAATCTATCAATGCATGTGCCTAAGCATCTCTGCCATCCCATTGAAGTTCTCTATAGTAGGTGCAATGGGAACCGCAACACAAATAGACATTTGAAGATCTCCATCTCCAATGCCATGTGCATCCCCTTCAATAATTGTATTTGCAAGTGTACTAGGTCATTTTTCAACACCCTACACAATATTCCATAGTCTTTTTGCCACCAATAAATGATGCATCATGTATGCCCATGATGGGGTAATTGGTCCCATCCAACTTGTCCTCAATAGCCAACGTATTGGAAATATCATTGCTTTTAGCCATGGCCACTGAATAAAATACCTTGATGCGGAAAACTGATTGTATCTCCAAAAGTTGAACAGAACTACCCTGTCAACCTCTGCTACACTTGTAGTAGACTTTGAGATGCTTGTACTAGCAAACCAAGACTTGTATATATGTTTGGTGTAAAAGGACAAAATTTCTTACATAGGCACTACAATAGTGTGTTCCGAGGTTGAAATGAACTCAGATCAAAATTTTGACACTACAAAGCAAAACAATTTTGAACTAGTCACCTTGAGTATGCTCACCAATTTTCGTGCGCTTCAAAGATTGTGACCATGGGGTGTTGATGATGCCCTAGATGAAGTGACAATCTACTCTCATATCAATTTTTGGATTTTGAGCCTATGGAAGCACACCAACATCGCTAGGAAGAAGAAAAATCTTGGAGCACAACACACAATACTAAATGTATTACCAAGTGAATGTACAAAGATGATTCACATGTTAGGGTTATAGGCGTATATACAATTTGAGGGAAAATACCTCCTAAAGAGGGAAAAAAGTGCCTCGACATTCCTAATTTTGTTTACACACATCACTACAAAAATATATCAGCATAGGTATCCCATGCCCAAGATAGATGATCTCCTTGATGCTCTAGGTGGAGCACTTCTATATAGTAAGATATATTTGAAAAGTGGCTACCACCGGATTAGGGTAAAGGACGAAGATGTACATGAAACAGCTTTCAAGACCCGTTTTGGGCATTATGAGTACTTAGTATGACACTTGGTTTGGCTAATGCACTTGCTACTTTCACAATGTTAATGAATGATATTTCACATTCGTTCATTGAAAAGTTTGTTGTGGATTTAAGACCCGTTTTGGGCGTTATGAGTACTTAGTTATGCCACTTGGTTTGGCTAATGCACCTGCTATTTTCACAATGTTAATGAATGATATTTCACATTCGTTCATTGAAAAGTTTGTTGTGGATTTTGTAGATGACTTGTTTATGTATACTAGGTATATATATATATGAGCATGAAAGTCATTTTAAGATTAGTGTTGAATAAACTAAAAGAAAATCAATTGATTGTAAGTCCACATAAGACTTAGTTCTTTCTTCTAAAGATAGAGTGTTTAGGGCATGTGGTAGTGGCCGATGGGGTTCAGATGGATCCCACGAAGGTCTGAGTTATTCTAGCATGACCTACTCCTCAAGATGAGGGGAATTTATGGTCCTTTTTAGGACTTTTCGATTTCTATCAAAGATTCCTTTCCTCTTATTCATCAATAGAAGCTCCTATGATAAATCTGCTTCAATTCGGAGTATTATTTGCATGGAAGCAAGAGCAATAAGAAAGTTTTGATATTTTGAATCAAGCCATTTTTAGAGGTTCCAATACTCAAAGTGGTAGATCCATAGAAACCGTTTGAGTTGGAGATAAATGCTAGCGGCATATCCATAGGAGCAGTTTTGATCCTAGATGGCAGACTAATAGCTTTTGAAAGTAAAAATTTGAGTAGTGCACGGTGCAATTGAGAGTGCATGAACAAGAGTTGTATGCAATAGTGCATGCTCTTAAAGTCTAGAGGCACTATGTTTATGGTGCAAACTTTAAGGTATACATAAATCACCATACACTCCAATACTTTTGTAGTCAACCATATCTTCAAGGCATACAAGCTCATTAGGTTGAACTCATGCAGGAGTTTCATATGGAAATCCCATATAGAAAAGGCAAAGAGAAACTTTTAGTTGATGCATTATCACTGATAGTGTATTAAATGAGCTTTACAATTATATAAAGCTCATTGCTTCAAGAAATTAAGGAAGCACAAGTGGAAGATCCACACTTAGTGCATATTATTAGAGCCATGACTATTATAGGAGACGAGGTAGTTCTAGTTGTTTCTTTGTAAAGAAAACAATTCAAGTTTGTATTCCAACTTCTCAATGGAGAATGAAATAGTTAAATGGAAAGGAAAGGTTTGCATTCCAAATTCTTAGGATTTGAGAAGAAATTTCATGCCAGTGTTTTATTAAACTGATAGCACAGATCATTCTCTAGATAGGATAATAGATTGGAGACAAAAATGGTAGAGAAATCCTATCATCCATGAGTATCTAGTAGCTTGGAGAGAATTACCGCTTAAAGATTCTACTTGGGAATTAGAAGCTCTAGTTCACAAGTACTTTACCTCATGGATCATTGAGGACACTCATCTTTACAAGGGGAGAGAGTGTTAGACATTGGTCTACAAAGGGCTATCTCATCTATGTGTGGGACAAGGGTTAGTCATGGCCAAGGTCCCTAGCTTGGGGGATATCCTAAGGTATTCAATGGTAATGGGAATGCATGTTGCATGGTGACCACATGTCGACACTAGACCATTCTAGATCATTGCTATTTTGAATACAAGGGAACATAATGGATGGGAGGAGAGTGGCACACACATCCTTCATGAGTCCTAAGTTTCAAGCCTTGAGATACTTTTTAGGGGCTTCAAATATTAACAAACAAGGAAATGAAAAGATATCCCACATCATACATCTCATTAGCTCAAGATGTATCTACATAATTTGATAGGACTTAAGGATTCATTTAACCAATACTCAACCTCACCCTTCAAATGAACCTTAAAAGTATATGCTCTTATGCATTTCAATAATCCAATGAAAAAGAAATGAGTAGATATTTGTGATATTGTCCATTTGTTTGTCTTTATGCTCACAAAGGAAGCTAGTAGATTAAACTTTGAATAGCCCATTAAGAGAAAAATAGGGTGAGTAGATGTTGCACATGTAGAGGAATGATGAAGCTATGTTGAAGTTGCTTCTTTTTGAACTGTGGTAGTGTGGTAGCAATAGCTTCTGTCTAACATAAAGTGTGGTAGTAATGGCTCATTTATGGATATTAATGAAGTAACATTGAAGATGGAATGTTTATGATTGATTTGTTTTCTTTTAAGTAGCCCTTTCAGTTTTGTTTTACTTGTTCAAAGGATATGGATCATTACATGTCTACTACCCAAGAACGGTGCTTCTCTTCACCATAGTGAAGGCTTCCATGGAGGCCTTTTGTAATTTGCACTCGTATGTTTCCTTCTTTTTAGGGGATTGTGAGGGAAATTGTACTAAGTTCATACTGGAGAAGTGAGGAGAGGCATAGTGTGAAGATGGCGTAAGGCCATTATTTTGTATAAATGTGGTCTCATAGTAGTGAACAAACTCTCTTTTCTTGACACCATCCCTATGGCCTATGACATTAACTTATGTTTTTTGTTTTTTTGTTAGCTAGGAACCGTTTTGTCCACTTATTCTTGTTCCTTTATGCATGGAAACAAACATATGTAGGTGTTTGTTTGTTCCACTCTCCCTCTCCTTCTCGCTTGAATTGCAGAAGTAGATCGTGCAACAGACATCTTTGTAGTCAATGCTCCCCCTTGAGATTCTTTAGAAGCATGGCTTGGATTTCAATGGTGTTTTCTATCCCACTACTCAGCTTTTTAAAGTGGTATATGTGCTTCCATATGTGGATTATGCTACCAAATGCTAAAAACCATGGGATTTTTGAAAGGAAACTATTAAGATGCTTCACTGGCCTTTGATGGATAAAGTATTCTTGCAATTTGGATCATCAAAAGAGCTTGATTTGAATCATGGTACTCAGTTCATTGATTATTTGATCTAGAATATTATAGTGTTTTACCAAATTATTTGTTTGTAGTACTCCATATTATCCATGGACTAATGGTCTTGTCAAAAGTAAAAATATGACTATTTTTATTGCATTTTAGAGATTGTTCTTGCAACATCTGAAAGATTGGGATATTTTTTATGGGAACATAAGCCAAACTGATATGTCCAATAGAGAACCTCTCCCTAACATAATGAGAGTGCACATTAGTATGCTTTTTGCGGACATGGATCATAGGGTTCCTCACAAATGTTGCTCTAGCACAATGATAAGCACCACATTAAGAAGCTCCACCTCCTTAATGTCAATATGCAGAAGAGATAGGAGTGATATGAAGATCATGAATGCGAGATGTAGTGAGAGTGAAGGTGAGAAGCATAGAGATGCACGCACACATACACACACACAAGAAAGAGACAAGCAAGACACAATGGAAGGTTGAAAGTAGATTCTATTACTCAAGAACACTCTTATGAGCTCAAGCTCTCACTAACTCATACAAGCCTACACTAGCCAACCTCAAATATGATCTCTCTAGCTCTCTTTATAGTTTTTTTACTAGTTTTGATTGGTTTCACATCTAGTGACCAGCATAGTTAAAAAATAGGTTCTAGGTACTATTTGGAGGTCTAAAAGAGATCTAAAAATAGCCAAAATTGGGATGCTTGTTCTACCTAAGCTCCTCAAGTTCGAGGACTCCTCGACTTGCACAAAATGGAGCTACTAATTAGAAAAGTGGGTGTTTCTATGATACATATGGTTCAAGAGTGATGAAAATCACCATTGGGAGTTTTATCAAATATATTTCTTAGAGAAAAAATGATTGCATGGCTCCCCACTACTTTGTCGTAATCCATCTTCACATGCTTCTGTGTCGTCTGTGCCTTTGGCTACTGCCAACACCCACTCCCTCTCGCATCTATCGTCCCCGACATATCCTTGTTGTGGGGCCTACATGTGGGGCGATTGAGATTTAGTCTCATCGACACAAGTCCCTAAGGCTTCACGACTTAGGTACACACGTTTTTGGCACCATTGCTAGGGAAGAAACCTAACCAAGGTGCGTTCGTGATGGTTATAGCCCTAGAGTGAAGGAATCGTACTTGTAGAGGTGAACTCGTTCAGTGGCAAGTAGTCAAGCACTTCAGCACTTGTTACTTCACACTCTTGAGGTGTGTGTAATGAGTTTTTAGGTTTAGGGTTAGGAGTGAGGAAGTAAGGGAAGAGTTAGGGTTAGGCAAGAGAGGAGTAGAGTAGGAAGAAGTAGATTACATCTAGAAAAAAATCCCAAAATTATCAAAATTAGCTCAGTTTAGGTCTTAGGGAACCCAAAACTATAAAAACCAAAAAAAATAGTTCAGTTGATCACTTGTGAGAACATCTATTGTGAGCAGAGCACCGATCCGTATTGCCAATGTGCTATCGTGCCTAGCAAGCAAGGAAAAGTTCTAGTGAGCCCAAAGCTTAGGCAAGGCATCCTAGGAGGTGAGTTGTGCAAATTCTTTTTTCATTCAAAAACACCATTAAAACACATGTGCACATGATTTAAACAGTTTTCGGTATTGTGGGGAAGAATAGAGAGTTTTTTGGGTATTCTTGAGTGATACAGGGGTCAAGAGTGAAGAGGGGAGAGAGATAAACATATTTGCATAGAAATTTTTGAATTTGGAGCAAATTTCATTGAAGTATCGTGGTCAGTTGAGTTTTGATATCACGATACCAAAATTCCCTAGTATTGCAATACTCGTGTTGGAAATGAGGTAGGCCCATAGCTCATATCACAGGTCCATGGTTCCATAGGTCCAGCATATACAACATATAATCTAGCAATCTTTCAATATTGACAAAACATGAACATACCACATTTAATCATATTTATGATGAGACAAAGATAGAGAGAGACTAGACAACATGTGTAAAGTGTTACATAAGCCAAGGCCTAGTCACACTATCATATATACCAATGTTCAATGTACAACGTGGGAGCAAAACTCTCAACCACTCTATGTGATGAGAAATAGATGGATGAGTGAATGTACAAATGTAACAAACATATTCAGATGTGTGGATATAAATCTGAATATACATGAGATGTGTGACCTTATAGGTTATAGAAGAGTGAATATGAGTGACCGAAAGAGGAAGGATCATTCTAAACTTGATAATCAACAAACCCTCATCTAACCTTAGGCTATGGAAGACCCTAAGTCAGATACCTGTGTGAAAAGATCACATACTTAAAAAGTAGCAAAATATGCTAACAAGTTTGTTGCCGAAAATCCTCAAACTCATATGACCATACCTTCTTTAACACCTCATCCAAATATGCATAAAGCATACATGTACTGATTCTCTTGTACCTATGCCGAATAGGACTCCTCGTGATATGGATGTTACTACCTCCATAAACTCCAAGAAGTACCTGTGTGCATAAAGAGAATATGTACCTGAATCCTTAACATAAGATGTAAATCTTATGTTAACCACCATCCAATGTCTTTGAAGTAACCTAAAATCTTCATGTAGAAGACAATCTTCAAATACACCATGTAGATGGCCGATCCTCACCATCAAGCTGCTAATGACCAAGTCCTCTTTCCATGAAAAAGAGATAACCTCCTCTCCATGAGCAAGAGTGTGAGCACACTCTTCTTCTCCAAGAAGAAATCCATAGCCGCTCCTCAACATGCTTCAAGTTAGCACCATGGCTGCCCCATGTGCTAGAAGAAACACCACCTCTATTGAGGTCCAAGCACCAAGGCTTGTGTTGAACACTAGGTGAAGGATGCTTACAAGTGAGCCCAAGCTTGTGTTTATATAGTGTTTGTTATCTCTTTAAAAGTTGTCCATCGCTATGCGTTTGCTATTGTTGTAAAAGCAAAATCAAAATTTTGTCTTCAATTTTCGCGTTGTGCTGTCAATGGGAATCGAACCCAGACGGATACATTGGGAGGAAATCCATGTAGCTACGGCGCCCAACGCCTTCTCTTTGTACAAGATGTACTAAAAGAGTCTAGACATGTTGTGATAGCTGGAGTATTTTGGACATTGACTCCAACAATCCCCCCTACAATGTCACAATGGTACAACCTGGACTGGATCTTGCAAACTTCATAAGCTACAAACTACCACAAGCTTCAAGCTTATACTCCCAAAATTGTCCTTAAAACCTTTTCTTCAAAAGTCTTCTTCAAAACTGAATTTGACTTTCCTTCAAACTTGAACTTGTTGAATATGAACCATAATACTTGAGAAAATATGCAGTCTAGATATCCAATAGTGTACACATCAAGAAATCACTACTTGACAATAAATATAGCAAGTACTAACTCTGAACTTGCTATCTCCTGTCTTCAAAAACCTGAAAACATACACTCGGATCCATATATTTGCATTTACCTTCCAAAAAGATTTCTCAATGTACTTTTGCTGTGTCATGTAAATACACTAATCAAGAACTGAATCTTGGAACCCGTGACTAAAAACTCACAACTTAGTGTATTATGAACACTACTTGTTCATCTTTGACTGTACTCAAATCAAGTTAACTCAACTCAATTGAAATCAACTGAAATATGAGTCTCATAAAAAAATCATATCTATGATGTCATCATGCCTTCATCCTTGTCCTATCTGTAAGTCTTTCATACCTCTTTCCTTCAGAACTTGGTATAAACATAAATGTGCGCACTTCTAAAACATACCTCTCTTAAATATCAAGCTTCTCTTCAATAGAACTCTAGAACCTTCTCCTAAACAGGAACATCCTAACAAGAACTTTCTCCAAACATTCTTTTTGTTCCTTCTTCTTTTAAAGCTGGAACATAAAGAGAACCTGACAAAGGAAATATAGGAATACCTGAAATAGGAATACCTGTAGGTATGACTCTGTATTCTTTCACATATGGCTAAAAATAATTCTTCATGTTTCATCACCCCCCTAGATGATTTAACACTAGTATCCAAAATTCTTCAAATATATCAGACTTCATGAAATCTGGAACGTCTTCCTTCATAAATCTGATCTTTAGTGATCAATACATGTATCTGAAGAAAAAATTTCTAAACCCTTTTTATTAGCACTGCAGTTGCTAATAGCTTTCACTGTAACTCTTCAGCTTTCTAGATTGTAGAATAAGGTTAGGTGATCCTAACATAACAAAACCTTGCTGAAAGCATTTTAGGATTCATAACCTTCTGTAACATAACAAGTATCTTCACCTATCTCTCTACAACACAAATCTAATAGAACCTGAATCTTTGACTTACTTCTTCCAATGTTAAGAATCTTATAAACAAAAGGATAGACAACTGAATCATAAATACTCAAGATCTTCATGATCATTTAAGATCATCCAAGATTATACAAGATCTATCAAGATCTTACAAGATCATATGGGATCATCCAAGATCAATGATCTCTCCAACAAAATACCTGTGTACAATCTCCTCTCATCAAACCTTCATGACTAAATGTTTGATTTATTACTTGAATGTCTCCAAGTGTCCACGCTTCTCAAAAATTTGTAAAACTTTTCTTCAAAAAAATCCTTCCAAGAATTTGCAATTCCTACTTGAAACATAAGTGGACAAAACTTCTCACCTTGAGAACTCCAAAATCTGCAAGTTGATACTTCATCTTTTCATATTCTACCCGAGTGAAATGTGATAGTACCTGCTTGATTTTCTTTTGGCTAACTCCACTTCTCAATCAAGTGATAGGATATGATGGAACACCTTTTTGAATACAAACATGTATCCAAAAGTCTAGAAAATCATAGAAAGTAGATTCTCCATTGACTTGTACAACAATAAAACTGAATTTTCTGAAGTTTCTCAAAATACTAAATATGAGGTAACCTTTTCCAAACATAAAACCTCAACCTAAGTCTTCAACATCTGCTACAAAACTCTTTTACCTTAAGAGTTAGATAAAGAAGAAATATACTTCTCTGCAACTTGTCATATACCAAGTAGCTCTATATTGACACGCCAAGAATTCTTTGAGGGAACATATAAGCTGCCTGCTCAAAAGCTTCAACTAAAACATAACTCATACGCATATGAGTCACAACATATATCTGCTGCTTTTTCTTTCTCTCAATGCAATTCTTTGTCAAATCTATTAAATCATGACCAAGTGTAATGCAAAACAAGAAACTACTTCTTTAGACTATCTTCACACAAGATGTTCTCGTAGACTTGTCTTTGGGTGTAGAGGATAAAATAGGAAAAGTATATGGAAAATATATGAGAAAAAGAAGCCTTACTTTTCTTTTGGAAATGATGGACTTTCTTCTTCTGCATCTTTCTTCCACCTGATGATGTCAACATCTTCAAACTTCTCTTCCATACCTTTTGTTCTCTTCATCTTGAAGTAGCAAACACTCTTGACCTCTTCAAATGAACTTTTCTCTTCCTCTAGTGCTAAGAGTAAGAGACAAAACAAACACGGTATACAAATTGAAGTGAATATAGAATCATGTTTTATCATTTCCTCATATCTCTGAATCAAAATTTTGCTTCAAATGTCTGAAACGACTAAATTCACCAATCTTTTGTCTAAATTATGAATTACCCTTCTAGAGTTACCTCTCTAGATACCTAGATTACATTCTATACCTGGATATCCAACCAATTTACAACAAAAAATTGGCTAAAAAACTCATCCCATCTCCAAATTTTTCTTCTTAGATGAGCCATCTTGCCATGAAAGAGATCTCTCAAAACTCTCTAGAAAAAAACCTCTAAATACCTGTTTTGATGTAGCCTTTAACTTTCAAATGATGAAAGCGTATAAAAGCACTCCTTGAAACCTTCAAATCTCTTCATAACTGTTCTTTTAAGATATGACCTACAAATGATAATCTGATAGTAGAAACTGATACCTTTGATTTGATGTTGATCTGATTCCTTCATCTTCTCTAAACCATTGTTCTTCCTTGAATTTGAAGTAGCCTTCTCTTCATCAAGTCTTGGTCTTCAAACAATACTTTTGTAAAGTATATGCATACTCTTCCAAAACATATTCCGCTGCTAACAGATCATCAACTTCATACTCCACACTGATGAATACACATGTGACTGAATTGTCTAATTCTCAAATCTCTACTCATCTAGATTAAGTGTGTATGTTAACTGTCAAATGTTAGAAGATGCCCTTAAATCATATGTTGTAAATCTAGAAGCCTGGGAGCCTGGGATTCAGAAAGAGCATGAATGCATTGATGCCAAAGTCCTAAAGCTTTGAAACCAAAACCTTAGTGCTCTGATACCAAATGTTGGAAATGAGGTAGGCCTATAGCTCATATCACAGGTCCATGGTTCCATAGGTCCAGCATATACAACATATAATCTAGCAATCTTTCAATATTGACAAAACATGAACATACCACATTTAATCATATTTATGATGAGACAAAGATAGAGAGAGACTAGACAACATGTGTAAAGTGTTATGTAAGCCAAGGCTTACTCACACTATCATATATACCAATGTTCAATGTACAACGTGGGAGCAAAACTCTCAACCACTCTATGTGATGAGAAATAGATGGATGAGTGAATGTACAAATGTCCTCCATAAACTCCAAGAAGTACCTGTGTGCATAAAGAGAATATGTACTTGAATCCTTAACATAAGATGTAAATCTTATGTTAACCACCATCCAATGTCTTTGAAGTAACCCAAAATCTTCATGTAGAAGACAATCTTCAAATACACCATGTAGATGGCCGATCCTCACCATCAAGCTGCTAATGACCAAGTCCTCTTTCCATGAACAAGAGATAATTCCTCTCCATGAGAAAGAGTGTGAGCACACTCTTCTTCTCCAAGAAGAACTCCATAGCCGCTCCCCAACATGCTTCAATTTAGCACCATGGCTACCCCATGTCCTAGAAGAAACACCACCTCTATTGAGGTCCAAGCACCAAGGCTTGTGTTGAACACTAGGTGAAAGATGCTTACAAGTGAGCCCAAGCTTGTGTTTACATAGTGTTTGTTATCTCTTTAAAAGCTCTCCAAAAGCATAAATCTCCACGATCTACGATGTACAAAAAGCTCTATGCGAATTCATATTGGGTGCTGTCCATCGCTATGCGTTCACTATTGTTGTAAAAGCAAAATAAAAATTTTGTCTTCAATCTTTCGTGATGCGCATCTGTGGGAATCAAACCCAGACGGATACATTGGGAGGACATCCATGTAGCCACGGTGCCCAGTGGCTTCTCTTTGTACAAGCTTTAGTAAAAGAGTCTAGACATGTTGTGATAGCTGGAATATTTTGGACAATGACTCCAACAACTCGCCTGGTATCATATCGTTGCATACCCACTTGAGGTATCATGATACCATTCTGATATCATATCGTAAAGTGCTAGTATCACGATCGCGGTTTCCCGATGGTATCATATCACGCAGTCCATCCGGTATCGTATCATCCCGATTACGGTATCGTATCGTTGACCGAGCGGTATCGTATCATCGATCAAACGATATCATATAGCATGCCAAGTTGGTATCGTATCGCCAACTCAATATCATATCATGCATATTTTAGTATCTTATCATGCAAAAAGGTGGTATCGTATCTTCCGACCCTTCGATATCGTATCATCCATAGAACTAGTATCGTATTATGAGCAATCCAATATCGTATCGCTTGATAACCAGTATCATATCGTGTAGTGGTCAGGTATCGTATCGTCCACTAACGTGGTATCGTATTGCGTAAATTCTAGTATCGTATCGTGAGGTCTTTGGTATCATATCGTCGAAGGTTTCTGGTATCGTATCGTGCTAGAACTGGTATCGTATCGACTGTGTGGTATCGCCAAGAGTGGTATTGCCCAGAACCACTTAAGCTATTTTAGGGCAAAAATTGAAGAGTTGAGGAACTAATTGAGGGGAAGAAGGAAGCCAACTCAAGCCTAGAGGGGTGAATAAAACTAAGATTAGGACGGCTACTAAATAGCCAAAGGAGCATCATCTCATTGGTAGGAAGTGCAACCCAAGCAAGCCAGAACTCGATCTACGCATACAACTCTAGTGACTCAGAGGAAGAACTACCCATGGCCTCACAGGACATGCATGGTTTTGTCCCTAGTGAGAACTTTATGTCAACTGTAGAGGGTGAATACCGCACCTCTCTGCAATATGTGTCCATCAATCCACAAGGGGTTCCTATTTACCTTGATGGTTTAAATAGGTCCATTGCAAGAATGGTAAACTCTGTCGAATCAATAATAGTGCCCAAGCCTGGAGTCAAGTACGAGGGAGGAGTGTACATTGATAAATTAGGTCACATCTACGTAGTGACTGAAAACCTAGATCAGATCAACAAGAGAGGAGAATTGGAGGGACAAGGAAACTCGGGGAGACCTGACCCTAAAGAACTTGTGACCACCCCAAGGGGCAAGTCAGTGGTGAATCGGTCTTGAGAGGAGATTTGATACCTCAAGATGACTACCTATTGGATGTATACTTGATCCACGGGTCAGACTTGCTATTACATATAGATTCACCCATCCGAGGACAAGAAGTAAGTCGAGTAACCATTTATGAATTGAAGGACCCAAAAGATGAGTCTAGAGTCACATATTTAGATCAAAACTAGAGAAGGTACTCCCCAGTAGATGCAGTTGACAGGTCTCAATTGAAGTATATGGGATTGCCTGTATTCCCTCCTCGAGAGCAGGCAACTACCTCACACAATCCTTGTGAAATTCATCCAGGATGGAGAATACAATGTTAGGACAAATGAGCCAACGAAGTGTTCCCAATCAAACTCATGTGCAATTCACAATGCCAAGAGTGCAGTCACACAGCCAAACCCACCCAGGAATAGGCAACATGAATCGCTCACCCATTAGGCCAAGGCCACAGCTAGGTGTGCAACTAGGAATACCTCCATGTAGACCAGCAATCCTTGTGATGCCTAGACCATCGAAACCTATAAGGAGGCTAAGACCAATTCAGGTTTCTAAATGCATGAGAAACCACTATGATGGAATGGGAGAACTATATGACCACATAAAGGAGTTTTAAAAAGTATTGAGAGTCGAGCAAGTGGATGACTTCTTTGTACAGTATGAATCCTTTGGACTTACCCTCACAAGGACGGCTTTGAATTGGTTCCAACCATTGGATCGAAATCAATTTGGAAATATTGAACAATTTTTCAAGAATTCATTGGAGAATTCACCAAGAGGGGGATTAAACATAACTTGTCATCCTTGATCCATAGCTTCAAATAGAACCCAAATGAAACCATGAAAACAGCTGCTTGAAGATTTAACCAATATGTCGATAGATGTCCAGCAACAAAACAACCCTCCTAGCAAAAAATGATATCATTATTTTTGGACAAATTGACTAATGGGACATTGAGAACCCTAGTGAATGTGAAAAGGCTCCAGACATTGAGCGAGTGTCTTCAAGAATGTATTGACCTAGAGGACAACCTGGCTGATGACCTCAAAAGTACACCAAGCCCTACCGAATTAGAAGACACTAGAAGTACAACGACATCCAACTCCAGTAATGTAGAGGAGCTAGCAGAACTGGTGGCCAAGAAGTTAGGAGCCCATGGACAGAGGAATTACCAGAACCCACCAATGAGAATACCCATGTTATGACGATGCAGCCTATGTGGTGGAGATCATCCATCTCACATGTGTGTAAGAGGAGGAATAGGCATGCCTCAAGCTTATCCATACACTAGGCAACCACCTCAACCATACAACCTGTATTTCCATATAGAACAAAAATACACCAATCATAATATTGAAAATTGCCTATTTAACAGGCAGTCAAGGCCCATGATTCAACCTCAGTATAGACCTTATGGATATCCTCCTAGGGATCCAGGAAGAGAGATCCCAAGATACAACCCCTATCCAAGCCCACAAGGAGCACCTAGACCATATGAACAAGGGCAATATGGACAACCTCAACCAGTGTTAAGACAATAACCACCACTTCCACAGAACGTAGTGCCAGTTAAATATACTCAACCAGAGGAAAACATGGAGAGAGCCATAGTACCAACCACACCTTTAGCTAGCACAGAAGCAGCGACTCACGTTTATGAGCAAACGCAAGGAGAATACTATCCCTATGACACCATTCTAATGGAGTATGACCTATAGTACTATGGTTATGAGGGATATGACAATACCTATGGGCCAGAATATGCAAAACTAATGTACACTACACCTAAAGCACTAGCTCCCATGAAACCACCTATTAGACTGCCTATGCCAAAAGGACTATGGTATAGATGTGGAGGAGACCACTTCATAAGAGAATGCACTCTGCGATATAACCCACCACCTCCGAGGACTTGGGAAGGGTACTATAATGAAGATTCAATCAAGAAGTGATAAGGAGTACACAGTACCATTAAAAGCTATCACACGAGCGCAAGCCAAAGGACAAGAGAGAAAGGAAGTAGACTCTAAACTAGAAAAGGCTAAGGCCCTAGAACCCAAAATATAGGTAGTAGAAGATTCTGAAGATCCACGTGAGAGTACAAACAAAGAAGACCCAAAGTTGGAAGGAGAGAAGGGAAAAACTTAAAAACAAATGGATGAAAAACAAAAGTAAGGAGGACAAGAAGAGCATGAAAGATGGTAAGAAACCTGGGAAATTGGAAATACAAGAGGATGCACCACTCACATCTCATACAGAGGAACTAGACAAACCATGATCAATCTTAGCAAATCCAAGGTCAGATGACCTGGACATGTGGCTGAAAGTTTACCAATCTAGAATCACGACTGGACCAAACATAGAGCAGCATGAGAAACTTTACCTAGAAGGGGAGTTAGAAAAGGAGAGACTTGCAATATGTAGAAATCTCATAGAGGTAGCCCAAGCCACTCTAGAGAAAACTATCCCAATCCTGCTAAAGACAAGAATATCTAAGGATCAATACAACGAGTGTTTTAAAGAGAAAGATCAGAAACCAAAAGAGAAAGACAGTAAAGAAGAGCAATTGAGCCCTTGGGGCGATTCAACTTCGATAATCCCCGAACTAGAAGCCGACTGGCCAAGAGAGTTGTGAGCAAGGATTCAAGAAGACCGATGGAAGAAGGATGGGAATACAAGACCACCCTTTGAGGAATTAAACGTTGACGACAACCATCCAACTCCAAATTTGGAAGAAGTATACGAAGAGGTTTCCATATTACATCGAAACACGGAAGAAGTACACAACCTTTCAACCCTACCGAACTACATGAGAGAATATGAGAAAGGATCGATAGTCTTCCATGATCCCATAGTTCGAGGCAAAGAAAATGAGTCTTCAGGTAAGACCTCTCACAATCTAGCATAACTCAAGAAGACCAAAGTACAATGTCAGTTGACTATGGAAGAATTACTACGAGCTAAACCGCAAATATGGAAACAATTAGCAAGACAGTTGAAAATAGAGAATGAGGAGAATAAAAAGGAAAATAAAGAAACTGAAGCCCCTTCTACTATACAAATCCCTGTGGACAAATTCGGAGAATTCAGTGAGGGAGATGAGGGTAATACATGCTTACCCATCACATCTAATGTGTAGGCATAGCCACGAAAGAAATTTGGGAGAAATGGGGAAAGCCAGCCCTATGATCTACACATATGAAGCTTCAACTAGCAGATGGCCATGTAGAGAGACCCTTGGGAATACTGCAGAAGATTAATTTGACTACCTGCGTAGTGGAGTTTCAGCACACACTAGCCGTATGTCAATTTGGAAAGCCAAATAACTATGAAATGATTTTAGGATGGCCCTTGATGGGACAGTTCAGGGTAGACTGGGGGAGAGATGGTTTATACCTACAACATCAGGAAACTACTACCAAGATCAATTTGCATACATTCTCTTATAGGGATGTACCCCCTACAATGGAATCCCATACACAAGGAAGAAGATGATCTCTCAATCCATAGTGTGGGTTCAAGTGACCAATCATGGATGCACGAAGATGCTCAATGATGGATGTGTAAGGAAGCAACACGGGAAGAGAAAAGAACTCAAATATGGCATGTTGGACATCAAAATTATCGGCCTATAGAGGATCCTATGTATATGCCCCAAGTTTATCCGGATGAAGTTTTTGAAGCACATGGTTGGATGGAGATTTTAGCCACATTAGATGTGTGTGTGAATGAGGAGGTATAACTGTGAATGAATGTGTAAACAAAGAAGGTTATGATGTAAGTTTTTACATGGTAGTCCTTCAGGAAGTAGAAGCAGGAGAAGTATTAGAAAAAGAATGGAAGGAAGAGTATGAAAGCATAGAAATGGAACCTGAATTTGATTCGGAAGAGCGATATTTAGAAGCTATTCAAGCCAATGAAAAAAATGGAACAACTAAGGTATTAGCAATAGAAGCAGCTCAGACAAGACCAAACAATGAAGAGACGTTAGACAAGGCTGAACCAACCCTAGACTTATTTGAAGTCCTAGAGCACTTTAAGAGATATGAAGTAGAGGAGAGGAAGATAGCCATTCAGATGCCTAAGAGAGAGGCAAGAGAAGGAGAAGCATATGACAACAAGGAACAAATGAAGAAAGTAATAGTGACCATGGAAGATGAGGAGGAAAGATGTACTTACATAGGAAAAGATGTGTCAAATGAAGAGGAAGAAGGATTGATAAGACTGATTCCAGAGTATCGGGACATGTTTGCATTGACCTACAAGGACCTTAAAGGCGTGGATCCATCCATTTGTTCTCATCGACTACGAATGACACCTGATGCAAAACCTTCAAAGCAACAACCTTACACTTATAATGATGTCTATTCAGCAAGAATTAAGGAGGAGATATACAAGCTATTAGCAGCTGGATTTATTTACGAGATAGAACACACCGAATGGGTGTCACCCTTAGTGGTCCTATCCAAAAAGATTGGGAAATTGAGAGTGTGTAATAACCTGAAGAAAGTGAATGCAGCCACGATCCGTGACAGTTACCTGTTACCTATCACTGATCACCTCTTGGAAAGAGTCACAGGTAAGGAAGTTTATAGCTTCCTCGATGGATTCTTTGGATACAATCAAGTAGCTATCACTACAAAGGACCAACATAAGACCGCATTCACAACTGAATGGGGATTCTATGCTTTTAGGGTGATGCCTTTTGGAATCACGAATGCCACTGCTACTTTCCATACTTTCCAAAGGCTGATGTGTCACGTCTTCAAATAATTTCTAAGGAAGAGTATGGAAGTATACACAGACGACTTATGCACATACTCAGTTCTATGACAAGAACACATTTCGGAGTTGCGAAAGATATTTGAGAAGTGTCGACAATATAGAGTGTGTCTGAACCCTGAGAAATTTGACTTTATGGTGAGACAAGGAAAAATCCTAGGACACATCGTATCCACGAACCGAATTTCCACTGATGAAGATAAAATTAAAGTAATCCAAGAGTTGCCAAGGTCGAAAAATGCAAAGGAAGTGCAAGCATTTATGGGTCATTGTGGGTACTATCGTAGATTTATTCACATGTACACCATGATTGCCAAGCCACTCTATGGATTATTACCCCAATTCACATGGACGGATGAATGCGAGAAAGCGTTTAATGAACTTAAAAGACGACTAAATACAACACCTATTTTGAAAACACCCAAGTGGAATAAGTCTTTTCATATCCATGTAGATGCCTCCAACTATGGCATATGATGTATATTAGTTCAACCTACAGATGAAGGAAAATTGGAACACTCTATTGCCTATGCAAGCATACAACTAAATCAAGCTGAAAGAAACTATAAAAATACAGACAAAAACGTGGATACGGACCCTTACTGATTAATAGAATCTCAACGAGTGGAGCAGTGAATCTAGCCACTTTAGATGGAGAAATACTCCCTAATTACATAAGTGATTGTAGAATGAACGATATATGGAGCCATTAACGGATCAGATGTTAGCATGACTCATAGGAGCACAAAATCGAAAGAAGGAAGAGGAAAGGATTCAAGAAGAAACACACCAAGAGGCCTTAGAGCGTATTAAGAAATGGAAGGAGTGGATAAGACAAACGGATGAATGATATCTGCAAGGAGAAGAACCCATACCCATGGCCAATTACCAAGTCCATAAAGCTGGCAAGGAAAGCCTTAGTCATATTTAAACCTAGGGATTGGAACCATCGAGTACCAGTTGATAGATGCCCTAATTGACTCAGGAGCCACCCTAAGCTATATACGAGAGACGTTAATCACACAACTTCAAATGAACATAAGTCCCACTAAAGCGTGCATGATAGGCATTGGAGGCCAAGTTATAGAATGTGTTGGAGAAGCCCTAATATCCCTCCACCTAGGAAATTCTTCGATGGAGCAAAGAGTTTTGGTATGCAAGGACGAGGATTTAATAGAAAACCTGATCCTAGGGCAAGATTGGATTATCGAGAATGAAGTGAGCATCCATCTAGCACAAGGGTACATATCTGCCAAAATAGTACATAAATAAATTTTTAGCTTGTTAGAAGAAAGACCTTCTCATGTTCATGAAGTTATAAAGCTTGAGGAAGAAACTCTAGGAAAGGAGTTAGAAGACGAATCAAGCGAGTGCTTACCCAAAGAATGCCTTAGTCTAGAATTGCCTGCAAATAAGGATGTGTTGCATGATGATATAATCACCTTTCCCATGCAAGATGAATCCAAGAGAGAAAGTGAGGACAATGCTCCTGAATTCACCTACTCAAAGAGAAAAACGCCCACATGGAGTTCTACTACTCGAACACCACTCCCAGGCAATACCAGTTTACAATGGGTCCGCAAGGATTGAATGATGGAACCAGAGAAGCCAACTCAGAAGTAGGTCATCCATCCAATGAATACAAGAAGAGACAACCAATCCTCTTCAATGCAATCAGAACAACAAAGACTTCTTCATATATACCTTCCAAGAACATTAGTAGTAGCCCAGAAAACATAGCAATACATATGAATCCCAAAGAAAGTCAGACAAACTACAACTCAAGAACTTGAGAGACTCAACGAGCTATCATGCTTACAAAGCGAAACAAGGAGGTCCAAAAGGAATCAACACAAATACAAAAGGAACACGACAGCAACCAATAATACTTCAAGAAAGAATGCAACAAGGACCAAAGAACGACAAGCACGACGGAACCAAATACCTCGAACACCAACTACAAAATGGATATGGAGACTCAAGAAGGAGCAACGACAAGAACGGCCTACTCAAATAGATTCCACTTGCACTCATGAAGAGTCCAATGCACAAAGAGCATGCATGATAGGGCCGCATTACAAGGCCATGCATTCAGTAGATTACCTTCTCGACGAACTTAGTGGTGCACATATCCATCAATGGAATAGGTCTTAGTTTCTACTACCATAGGAATGACCCTCAATGTAAATATATAAATGCTTTGGTTAGAACTAACTTTTGTTTTCTTTCAAGTTTTATAAATCAAAGGAAGTGTGGTAAGAGGCCTTACTTACTTAAGCAAGGGGAATGAAGTGATGCAATAAACGACATATCACTAAGCCAAACATAACACATGAATTGATTTCTACTAGGAGCTGAATTTCTCTCTATTACAAGTGCAGATGGCTTCTGAGGATTCCGAAGCAACTATTCAAGAAGAGGTGCTAGAGTTCCCATTATAGAGTACGACCAAAGGCAAAGGTCATTTCAAGAGGACCAACTTGCTAGAGATTATCTTTTCTTAGTAACAATCAAGATTATGGACACCGACCATCAGTTCCCGGTCATGTCCCAAGATTTCAAAGTCATACATCAACTCCCATCGGCCGTGGACATAATGACAAAGGCAGGTATTCAGAAATACTTTGAGCTACCAGTTTACAAGTTGGACTTCCAAAGGTGCACATAGGTGATGAATACCCTCAACCTGCTCTACATGATCCATTAGTGCTAGAGGCAAGGGCTCTAGATGCCACAGGGGAATGGGTAATTATAAAATTCTCTCACGATTTGATCAAGGAAGCATTTGGATGGGAAAAGGATGGTAATACTGTTTTGAAAGATGAAAGCCAAGGGACCAAGACACGGACATTCACGGATATCAATCGTACAGACATAGAAGAAGAAGTTTGTCTGATCCATCAACATTTTTTCTTTCCAAATATGCATGGGTACACAGCACCACAGAAAATCATAGTGCAGATGCTATCTCATGCTATCAAACAAGTCGGTAATCAAGTGAACATGACACCATACATCTAAGAGCATCTTTTTGAAGCTAAAAAGCAATGGAACCATAAGAAGTTTTTGAATGGAAGTGTCACACTAACCATACTCATCTACCATGCATTGAGTATCTGGGAACATCTGAAAGAAATGCCTTCAACTGTAGAAATGGCTAAGTATGCTAAGTTAGACAGAGTTCCAAGGAAGAAGAAGGGAGTAAAAGTGATGGAAGAAGACGAAACCAGCTCGCAACCAAAGATGAGAGGCACCAAAAGACTACGAGAAATGACGAAGGTAGAAGAAGCACTTCCAGCTTCAAAGAGGATACATGTCCTTCCAAAGACTAAGATTGAGGACCCCAAACCCATTATGAAAGAGGAGCTAAACAAAGCCATGGTGGCTACCCACCAATACATGGAAGGTCAAGTCAACCTGACAGTACAAGGGCATCATTACCACCTGTCTCATGAAGACATTGAGCAAAGAAAAAGGCTGACTAAAGTTCATTGATATAGAGAGTTGGGATTGACCAACTCTAGCTCATCTTTCGATACACAAGGAGAGCCGGAACCATCTATGATGAACGTGGACATTAAAAGTGACTCAAAAGATGATGGTAATTGGGAGGAACTAAATCAAGTCACATATGACTTCGGAATGGAAGGTACAAAGGTAGACCAAACTCCTGATTACACTGTCAAGGACACTATAAGGCAAGAATCACCTAAAACGGGGATTCATGTACTCAAAATGAATGAAAAGACGCACATTCAAATTATAGAGACTCACTCAGATGGTGAAGCCCCAGGAAAGCGATCGAAGGAAGAGAAAGAACAAGAAGAAGTGGAGGAGCCCGAGCCATTCATGCCGATTAGGGTTGTCACCGAGCCCTCACCATTAGATGTTACTTTTCAAGGTAGTGCTACAAAATCAACCACAAATGAGGAAGACTAAAAAGAGAGAGAAGTACATCTTCAAATAAGACAACCGCATAATGCAACTATACATGTAGATCAAGGAAAGGATGTACGAATAGAGGAAGAACCAAGTATTCCCAAAAAATGGCTAAATGTGGATGTAGCTCAATTAAAGCCTGTAGTAAAGAAAATGATACAAACAACTATGGACACTCAACAACACATGCTCGAAGCGGATGTAGACTATGACAAGGCTATGAGATAGAGAAGCCAATTCCAGGTAATGAGTGAAAATTTGTCTGCTCAAATAATTCAATCTCAATAGGCACTCTCAGCAAAGGAAAGAGAAGCTAAAGAAGCCATGGAGAAATGCTGCATGTTTACACAGGAGAACCCGACACTCCAAGATCAGCTAAAAGAAATCCAAAGCAAGTTTGAAGCAGGTGAAGCTGAGAAAGCAAGATTGTATGCTAGAAGTAAGCTACATGAATCCCAAATAAAGGTATATATGGAGGACGCAGACAATTTAAGGAGCAAAAATAAATAACTTATGAATGCCATCCTATGCAACCAACCCATAGAAGCACAAGCAGCGACAACATCTGACACAAAGGCATTGGAAGGTCAAATTGCAAAATATGAAGATCAGCTAAAAAAAGAGCAAGCTATCACAAAGGAATGGGAACAAAAGTACATGCATGATACGAATGAACTCAGGAAGCGATGGAAGGCAGCTGAAGATAAACTTCTTTGTGATATATAATGAAGATGAAGATCAAATAGTTGTTATAGGAAAAGAACTTTTGAATACCAAAGAAGCACTAACAAAAGCAGATAATGAAACCAAAGAAGGATGAAATCATCAATAAGTTAAAGGCTCAGATAACACAACCAAGCACCATGGGGACACCAGTAATTCCAAGCTCCAAAGAGGCTACTATGGAGAATGAGGTACGTCCTCTTTCTCCCCCCATGCATCATTCACCGATAAGGGAGGCAGTAGAGCCAAGCACTGAAAGACATGATCGGGCTATTGCAAAACTAAGCTGGCATGAGAGGGCACTACTGGTGTCGCAGCTTATGGAACAATTTGAAGAGCACGTACTCAAGGTAATGAAAGAGGCAAAGATTGAAAGTAAGAGCCTGAACCAGATTTTGAAGCCATTCAATATACCTTACGGATTATTAAAAGAAGAAACATGGCAGTATATAAAGAAGACAACCAATAAAGATCCTGATAGCAATCTGCAATTCAACCTATAGACATTCACATATACGCAAGAAGAATTTAATCAGGAAGATCCTGTCTAGAGACACAAGTTTTTAGAGAAGAATCCAACACATGATACATTGGGAGTCAGCACCATATGTGCTTCAAGTGAATCCATCTTTTTGCCCAGTACCAAGAAGACGCTCCTAGATGCAAGTTTGGGAAGCACAACGCTAAGTTAGCTTAAATAACTAATGGTTATCCACTTTTACCTAGTTTGCCTTGCAACTATCTACCGATAGAGGAATACATGATGCGGACGATAGAGTTTTGGCTATCCAGGTATGCCACAGTCCTAGATTTATCCATCAAAATGACAAATAAGATCTTGAGTATGCTACTTATAGTATTTAAGGTATTTCAGCACACACAATACACATTTTTGAACTTCATTGGCATTAACCAGGGAGTAGATGCCCTAGTTTTTTATCTATCTATTATCCCTAGTCGCTTAACACTCATGGTAATATACTCAAGGCTTATGTTTTTGCCGAGTCCATACATGCAAACATTCAAAGAAGCATTCTTTACAAGATTTTTACAAGATTTTTTGAAATGGACTCGGAGATATTTGTAAAAATCTCTTCCAACCTAAATGCAAGACTGGTGGCCTATGAACTAAGCTTTTTGCATATCATATTTAGACACCAGATGATGGAGTAAAGCCAAACCAATGGAAGGAACTAATGATATGCCAAGCAAATTTGCTTAATCATAGAGAGAAAAACGTCATACAAACTTATACACATCGCCACAAAAAGCATGTCAGGGATGAAAAAGTTCAGGAGGAGGGACGTGTGGAGGGAGAGTCAAGCAAGAAAAGAAGAAGATGAAGATCAAAGAACAAAGAAGCTCACTAAGGAAGAAGCACCCACTACTCAAAGCCCTACAAGGGCACACATCAGGCTACAATGCAAAAAAACCAGGTCCCGAAGAGTGGAAACAAAGAATTACAACAACCAGGACCTTTTCAGGGGGAGACTACACACAAAGGACATCAGATCGGATAAAGTAACAAACTATCTAAAGGTCTTAACTCTCTCCTCGTCTACTAGGTGCTTGCGGTGGAAAGAAGTAAACAAGCTCCAGAAAATACAACAGGGTCAGATGTGTGAGAACAAAGCAATATCTGAAGACCAAAAGCTAGAAAGAGGTCGAGGCTGAAAAGTTGAAGAGGGTGACTAAGCATATCACATTCTTAATCCTTGAAGATAATTCATGGCCGGTCCACTCATGTTCTTGTGCAACCTTAAGGGTGGGTATCAAAAAATCCAAAGGAATCACGACGTTGTGACCAAAGACCATCTGAAAGGGAGTTGCATTGAGTACAGTCTTGTAGGCTACTCGATATGCCCAAACAACGTGGTGTAACTGTTTGTCCCAATTTGAATGCTTGTTGTTCACAAGTTTCGTCAATACAGTGCAAAGGATCTTGTTAATACTTTTAGCTTGACCATTGGCCTGAGGATGATATGGTGTGGATTTCTTGTGAATCACCATAAAACCCTGTAACAAATATTCAATGACGTGGTTTAGAAAGCGAGTTCCTCACTCGCTCACTAGCTCTATAGGCAATCCATATCTTGTAAAGACATTTTCAAATAATAATTTTGCAGTTGTGTGTGCATAATTCTTTTTTGTGCCCTTAGCCTCTACCCATTTGGTAAGATAATCTGTTGCAACTATGATGTATTTAGCATGAGTACCTTTTGCTGGGGGGTTAATGGGTCCTACAAAGTCTACACCCCACTTGGAAAATGCACGTCCTCCCATCATGGGTTTCAGTGGCATTTCATCTCTTCGAGTAGGAAACTGAGTTCTCTAGCACATATCACATCTCTTAACATAGGTATGTGCATCCATGTGAAGAGTGGGCCACCATAATCTTGAAAATAATATGGCTTTGATTATCCTATTGGGGCCAAAATGACCTCCTGCAACACCTTGGTGTGCAATCTCTAGTATGCTCAAATAATGGCTCTCATGAACACATTGTCTTAGGTATGCGTGTCTTCCTTGTTTGTATAGATTGTCGCCAATAAGTGAGTAGTCTTGAGCTTTCTGCTCTAGACCTCGTTGTCTTGCTAGGGTCATTCCTTGAGGGAATGTTTTTGTCCTCAAGTACATCACTAAAGGTTCACTCCATTCTGGTGTGAGAGACATATGATATAACGTAGCATGTTCGACTGGTGGTCTTTCCATGGAAGGCCAATATACTACTAGTCTATGCAGAGTCTACAAGGTACGATGTTTTGAATGGTGTTGCTTTAATGCACCTACATGTGCTAATTGCAACCAATTTTCATATTCTGATTCATCCACACAACAAGCAAGAAGTTTTTATTATCCTGTTTATATATACTTCCTGCTATTATTTGATATCTTTGTGACTTAGTGATTTCTCCTTCTCTTATCCTAATCCTAGGATTCTTGGGTCCATATGTGAGAATAGGGACAATCAGCTTCGCCCATTCTGGTGTTATCTCAAGGTTGAACAGGTATGCATCAAGTAATTCATCCGCTATTCCTTGAGGAGCTTCTCCCAAAGTTAATCTTGAGAGGTGAACAACTATAAGGTGTGTCTTTCCCTTCTTGACTACAACTTTAAATTCATACTCCATGAGTAATAGAAACCATCGTATTAATCATTCGGTATTACAAGGCTTATTAACTAAGTATAGTAATGCTTGATGATCCGTGAAGAACTTGAACTTATTTGCCAACAAGTAATGCCTGAATTTCTTTACCACATAGATCATTCCTAATCCTTCTCGCTCTATAGTGGTGTAATTTCTTTCTGCTGCATTCAACTGCCTGCTCGCATAAACTATAGGGAGATCTATATTACCTTCATTCGTAGGTTGTGCCAACACACATCCTATGGCATAGTTGGATGCATCCACATGTACATGGAATGGCTTGCTCCAATCCAGGGTTGTTAATATGGGTGCTGAACACAAGCATCATTTAAGTTCATTGAATGAATTTTCACATTCATCTGTCCATTCAAACTTGTTCAAAAGAGAGTACATAGGCTTAGCAATGATAGCATACATGTGTATAAATCGTCGACAGTATCCACAATAGCCCATGAAGGCCTGTACTTCTTTTATGTTCCTTGGTCTAGGTAGGTCTGCAATTACTTTCACCTTTTCTTCATGTGTCGAAATTTCATTCTTTCACACAATGTGTCCTAGAATTTTGCCTTGTCTAACCATGAAACACACTTTTCTAGGTTCAGAAAAACCTGATATTCTCGACATCTGTCAAATACTTGCCTTGGTTCTAGGATATGAGTCTGCCTCATATTCAAATGAGTACATATGTCATCGACGTAAACTTCCAAATTCTTGCATAAGAATTCCTTCAAAACATGACACAAAAGTCATTGGAAAGTGGTGGGTGCATTTGTCAGCCCTAATGGCATCACACAAAATGCAAATATGCCCCATTCTGTGGAAAAAGTCGTCTTGTGTTGATCTTCTGGAGCAATGGCTACTTGATTATAGCCTGAGAAACCATCAAGAAAGCTGTAAACTTCCTTGCCCGCAACTCTTTCCAATAAGTGTTCCGTGATAGGAAGGGGATAACTATCTCTAATCATGGTGGCATTAACTTTTTTAAGGTTAATACACACGTGCAATTTTCCATTTTTCTTGGGCACAACTACAATGGGGGATACCCATTCTGTATGCTCAATTTCGTAAATGAATCCTGCTTCTATCAAATGATCTATTTCTTCTTTAATTTTAGCAACGTAGTTATCATTGTACGTGTATGGTCTCTGTTTTGTAGGTTTGGCATCTAGATTCATAGAATCCTATGGGAGCATATATCTAGGTCTACTCCTTTCAAATCTTTGTAACTCCAAGAGAACACATCTCTATATTCTCGCGATAGGGCAATTAAATCTTCTTCTTCTTCTTCTTCATTCTTCAAATCATGCCCTATGTATGTACATTTTTCTTCTTGTTCTTCTATGGTAACTATGATTTTTTTGGTTTTCTCTCGATTATCATATACTTCTCCAACATCGGCTTTCCTTTTAGGCATTCGTACCATGATTCCTCTATCTTCTACTTCATATTTGTTGAAGTTCTCCGGTATGTCCATGAGTGTTTCTTCCTCTTCTTCTGTCTTAGATGATTTCTTTCTCTTCTTTTGCTTGCTCTCTATATCTTCCATGAGTGACTCATGTCATTCCATTTGACTTTGCTTTTCTTCATGAGGGGTTTTGGCTTCTACAAAATAAAGATATTCCTCTTCTCTGGAATAGAAGGGTTCCATGATGATGGATTCTAAATCCTCGTCACTTGATTTGTCTAGTTCTTAGGTCATTTTCGTGCATTCTTCTAGGATAAATTCTTCCTTGATAGGTTCAATCATAAAGATGGAAATGTCATATCCGTTCTCATCACAATGAGGGGTCCATTGTTCTTCATTCACCGCTATGTCCATCGTAGCTAAGATTTCTACCCAATCGTGAGGCTCAAATTCCTCGTCTGGAAATACTATAGGTGCATAAGCTGGGTCTTGAAGAGTTCGTGGATGTCATTCTGAACCTAAGGTCCTAGCTTCTAATTGTTCTTCCTCTTGTTTTGCTACCTTACACATCCATAGATGAGTGTCCTCGTGCAACCATGAGGGGTCTGACTCCAATGAGTGTACAGACTCCGTTTCTTCTTGTGTCTTATGGATGGTGTTCCATTGTATTGGGGGTACATCTCGATGGGAATATTCTTTAAGATTGACTTTAGTAGTCACTCCTAAATGTTGCAAGTACAAAGAATTCATTCCCCAATCTTGTACGACTTGCAACTCACATGTGAATGGTCATCCTAAAATCATCTCATAAACATGATTTTTCCCAAAATCACAAATGACAAAAGTATGTTCAAACTCTACACCACAAGTGGTGAGAGATATGCCTTCTAGTAAGCCCAATGGCTTCTCTATGTGTTTGTCAGCCATTTATAGTTTCATCCTAGTGGGTCGTATTGCTTGCTTACCCCAACATTTCCATAAAGCAGTGGTAGCAATGGCTACTGTAGCGCCTGAATCTAAGATGGCTTTGGTGGTGTAGTCCTTGTGGGTTATTGGAAGATAAGTGTTACCTTTCTCTCCCTCACTCACATCTCCAATTCGTTCTACCGGTATCTCTAGTACCTTCTTATGTGATCCTATCTGGGAGTGAGCAATAGCAAGTTCACGGAATTGGTTTACTACATGCTTCCACAATTCTGGTTTAATCTTTAACAATTCTTCTAGAGTGATATGGCACTGGAATCTAGTGTTCTTGATCACTTTCATGTTTCTAGGGATTACTGATTCTTCATTCCTCACTATTATAGTGGGTGCTCTCATGCTAATAAACTTTGCTTCCCAAGGTCTTGTGAACTGAGGTAATTCTTGAAAAGAATTAGATTCAAAATCTCTCTATTCACACAGTTGTTCTTCCTCTACATTGTTGCTCTAGCACAATGGTGAGAACCACGTTAAGAAGCTTCACCTCCTTAATGTCAATCCGTGGGAGAGGTAGGAGTGATATGAAGATCATGAACGTGAGATGATGTGAGAGTGAAGGTGAGAAGCATAAAGATGCACACACACATACACACACACAATGAAGAGACAAGCAAGACACAATGGAAGGTGGGAAATTAACTCTATTACTCAAGAATGCTCTTACAAGCTCAAACTAGCTCTACGCTCACACTAACCAAAATGAACCCACCTCAAAAATGAGCTCTCTAGCTCTTTTTATAGTTTCTAGACTAGTTTTGACCGGTTTCACATCTAGTGACCGGCCTAGTTAAAAAATAGGTCCTAGAGGCTATTTGGAAGGGTAAACGATGTCTAAAAATAACGAAAATTGGTACGAGCATTCTACCTAAGCTCCTCAAGCTCGAGGACCCCTTGGCTTGCACAAAATGGAGCTATAGATTACAAAATGGGGTTTTCTATGATACATATGTTACAATTAGTGATAATAATCACTGTTGAATGTTTGGAGAATTAATAAGAAATATATTTGTTTGAAAAATTGATCCTCCTGGCTCCCTGCTTTGTCTTCACATGCTTCCGTGGCGTCTGTGCCTCTGGCTGCTGCCAACACCCCCCTCCCTCTCGCTTCTGTCGTCCCTGACAGAACCTTGTTGTGAGGTCTGCCGGATGTAATTCTGTAGGAGGTCTTGAGCGAGGGTGTGCTCTGATATACGAATACCTCGGGCTAGATCAGCCTCGAGTTTCTCCCAGTCGATAGGTTGTGGCTCGTCTGGTGGTGGGAGCTGATAATGTGTGGAGTACACCATTCGTTCACAGGCGAATAATTGCAATAAGTGTGTGGGCCTGCTTATAAATACCTCTGAATGGTACTCCCAAAAGCCGGTGGTGAACATTTCTTCGAATGTCTGCTTGTAACATGCCGGCAGGTATTTGATTCTGCAGTGCCAGGCGTAACACACCCGTAGCGATGGCGTTGTGCTCATATCATAGACTAAATCAAAATTGCCATGCTCAAAGCCCGGGGTGTTTACATGGGGAGCCTTGATGCGTCGGAAGACTTTAAAGACCATCTGCATCATGTCAAAGATTTTGACAGTCATGTGCGCGGCAACATCATCCATATGTTTTAATCTAGGGAGCCAGTGGCGGATCGTCGCCATCATGTAGCCTACTGTGGTTAACTCGATTGGTGGCCTGAAATAGGGATAGTTCAGCCAGTCTTGGCACTGCTTATTGTTCTGTACCTTAATGGCGAAGGCAGTCCAAGAGCGACGTCGTGGTACTGGTCCCCAGCATGGGTTAAATTTTAAATGTAGCAGCGCTTTTACCCATGTGCTCATCATCTCGGGATAGTTTTGCAATAAATCTCTGCGCCAGTCTGGTTGAAGGATTTCACCTCTCTGCGCCCTTGGTGGCAAGTCCTCTGGCTCGAATTGAGTGGCATGCGTGGGTTTCATGCCTGTTTCTTTCTCTATGGTTAACTGGTATTCGGCCATTAACATGAAGTACGGTTTATATTGGAGCTCATGCCCAGATATGTATCGTCGCGGGGCCATTTGAGCAAAGAATGGTGATTGTAAAATTTTCTCTTCAATTATGGCCATGGCATGTAGCTGTGCCTCTACTCTGGCCGAGTGTGTTGTTCCGAGTTCTTCCACTGTCTTCATCCACGCGGGGGTAGGTAATTCATAGGTCATCTGGCCTTCGGCCGTGACACGTCCGCCTGGGATGGGTATCGATTCATAAGCCTCTTCGAATGTCTCCTCCACCGGGATAGTGACGGTTTCTTCCTCAGCTGGTAGCTCAGGTGGGGAGTCTGGCCTTGGTGGTGCTTCATAGACTGCAATTCTTGATTCAAGATTTGTTACCTGGGCCCGGAGTGCGTTGAGTTCCTCTAAAACTTCAGGGGCAGGGTCCACAGGTGCTGGTAATTCCGCTGCTACGTGCACTTGTTGTGTTGCTGGTTCTCTGAGCTGTAGCAGTTTGTGATCTTCCTTTAACTTTTGATGTTCTTCGTTCATACGATCATAGTCCTCGAGCAATCTAACATGGTCGTCTAGCAACATCCGCATCGACTCAGATGGGATTGCCTTGAATCTGCTCGGACTTAGTGGCTGTTCTGGATGATCTAAAGCCGCTTCCAAGTTCTCTCTATTTTGCTCTTGGAGTCTCTGGTTCTCCTCTTTTGCTGCGGCTAAGTGTCTTCTTAGTAAGCCCATATTTCTAGTAAGCGTTGCATTGCGGACGGTCTGGGCTCTAAGTAGGTTATCCAAATCTGCGGTGGCCTCTTTGGTTTTCTCCTCACTTTCTAGTTCTAGCTTGTGATAGGCCTCTCGTAAATCCTGGTATCGGCTGTTCAGTGAGGCGTTCTCAATTGATAACGAATTAAGCTGCGTTTGTAATTCATTCGTTGTCGTCTGCAGCTGTTGATAGTGGGTGCCGAGTGATGCAAACTCCTCGCGGACTTGCGTCATGCATGTGAACATGTGTTGAAATGCGGTGTCTATGGTGGGCGATAGTAGTAGTGAAGTGCTAAATGAGGATGCAGTGGCAGTGGATGCAGTGGGATTGGGAAATGGGGTTGGGACAGTGGATGCAGTGGTGATTGTGGAAAATTGTGAAGTGCCTAAATATGAGGGTGCTGTTAGTGGAGTGGGTGGTGGTGAGGTGGATGGTGATATGTCCATGCCATTGGACGTGTTTAGTGTTGTGACTGTGAAAAGTGGTGTAATCGTGGGTGGTTGTGTAGGTGTGAATACGGGATTTACAAATGTAGAGTAGTTTACAGGGGGGATGGTAGGAGCACCTTGGTGAAACGGGGAAATAGGGGTTATGGTAGGTTGGGGGGGTGAGACTGGTGAGAAGGTTAGTGGGGTTAGGAAGGGGAATGGGGGTCTTAGAGGTGGGGGAAACGCTGGGAAGGATGAAGGGGTGAAGGGATTAACATATGGATGCGGAGGGTTGGGTGTGGGCATGGTGGTATGAATGGGTAAGGAAGAGGTTGTGGCTATGTTGCTTTGTACAGGTGTGGATGTGGGGGAAGCAGGTGGGTGTGCGGGGGACACAGGATGGGTTGGTGAATGATGAGGTGAGAGAGGAGTCGAAGGGGTGGATGTTATTTCGAGGATAGTAGTGGTATGTACAATGGTGGTATGGGGTGGCGAATCTACAAGGATGGTTTCTGCGGTCAATGAACTTTCTGGGGCGAGGCGTGCCTCCCTGGCTTGTGCTGAAGATTGGGCTCCTGTTGGTACACGAATATACTCTCCGGGCTTTGAAAGTAGTCGCACTCGGCGGGGATCAAACTGTGGTAGTTGCTTTCTTTGTAAAAACCTGAGTGCTTCATGGGAGCCTACTGATTTGACTAACTCCCTGAACCCTCGGATATATGCGTCTTCGAATCCTCCGGAGATGAGTTCCTGTTCAATTAATGCCTGGCTCTCCTCTTCAGTTAACTTCTTTCGTGCCCAGACTTTCTCCATGGTGCGATATAATTTCTTTATAGCCAGTGTGTACGCTGCGGCTTCGAATGTCTCATCTTCATATGTGCTGGTGTCGCCGTGTGTGTCAGTCTGTTGGCCTTGGCCCTCTGTCTGTTCGTCATGTGAGCCCTGGCTGGCTTCATCGTCGCCTTCCTCGTTGTCTGTTTCGGTTCTCTCTTCTTCAGAGCTTGACACAGCTTGTCCCTGTGGCAAGTCTCGCGGCGTGGTAGGGTAGCTGGGGCGTTCATATTCCTGGGAGAACAGTTGCGCTTCTGAATACTGGAATTCGTTTGAGAATGCATCGGGCATCTCAAAATCAAATGTCGTGTTTATGGGGTTGGCCTCCATATGTGGTATCGGGAAAGAAAACGCTTCCGCACCAATAGTGGTGGGAGCTTCTGCTGTTGTGGTGGTGGGTTCTGAGGTGGTAGCTGCCTGAGGTGCAGCGGTACTAGTGGTGGCCTCTGTAATCACTGGTCTGGACAACCGTAGGCGAATAGGTTGTACAGTGGGAGCAGCTTCTGTTTGTGGTCGCTCTGGAGATGGTTGTGGTGATGGCGACTCTGGCACTTGAAGGCAAGGGATGGTGCCTCGCATGCGCTTACCTGCCCGTGTCCTACTGGGCTTCCTGGCTTTCTTCGTTGTGCCCTTGAATGCCTTCAGTTCTTCTCCTGTTAGTGCACGCTCAATTGGCAAGTCATAAGCCAAACACATGTACACAATTCTAGTGAGCGCACAACATCCGTTAAGCACCTTCTTGCGCTCCCATCTGTGCTGTGCCAGATACATTTGATCTATGATCCAGCTTGCCAGATCAACTGTTTGAGGTCCCGTACATGCCAAATACAATCCAAACCAGATTCGTTTATGGGGCATAGTAAATCTGTCCTGAGCTGGGAATGCGAAATGTTGCATGCATATCCTTAGTGGCTTTGACAGCTCAGGTGTAATGGCCGAAATCTCCTCCCACTTTGTGACGTCCCCACGTTTCATCGATTCTGGAATTAATCTCTCTCGATCTGTGGGTGTGTGGGTTCCATGAATCTTGATGGCTGCTCTGATTAAGTCCTTAGAGAGATAAAATCTCTTGTAAGGTGGATCATCCACTAGAGTAGGCAATATGAAGGTTCCTGGGATGTCCTTATTCTCTAATGCCAGTAAGGTAGTGATTAAGTAATAGCACCTGTAAAAATCCGGTTTGGGCAGAGGATCACTGAAATACTCTGTGAAGCCTGCTCTGGCCCAAACATGAGTTAAATCTTGGGTGCTTTGTAGGGCTTCGAACTCTCTAGAGAAAAACTGGTACTTTCCCCACGTGCGGTCATCAAATGTCAGAGAGGATTCGAATATAAAGTCCGCGTCCGCAAGGGGTCCTGCAAGGCCCTGAAACCAATGAGAGTTTCTGTGTATCTTTTCGGTGTAGCCCATGGGTGGGTTGTCGATAGGCATGGGCCCTGGAAATCCCTGAAATTCCGGCGGTGGAGCAGTCGGGTGGGACTCTGCTCGTAGCACGTTGAGGGGCACAGCCGCTACACTGGGGCCTGCTCCTGATGTTCCTTCGTCGGTTTGCATGGTGGCTGATGCGCTAGTGAGAAAGATCTGCTACAAAAGATTAACACATTAGCATGGAAATTAATTATGATCCCATTAAAGTGAGACCGCAATCCCTTTCCATAACTGATGCGTAACCCGTGTAGCCAAGTGCTGTGATGTGGTGGATGCAATGTTTCTTGCAGCACAAGTGCAGGTCTCTAGACACCTATACGTTTCAGATCATGCATACATTTCTTGATAAGATGAGATTATGAGTGGTGTGTGATGATGGTGTGTGAATTTATACAAGGTTTAAAGGTTAGTGATTTAGTACAAGGTTGTATGTTAGTCGGGGGGTAGTTAGACAATGGGTTAGGGGAGGACGGTTGGACACGTTTCGGTATCCATTTCCTAAGGATCTTGGAGTGGGTGGTGGGTTTCTGCTGAGGGGCAAAGGGTGGTGTTGGGTGTGGTGGTATCGAGGGATGAAATGAGTTGTGGGGGTTATATATTACATGGCTTATGGGTTGAGCTATGATACATGGTTTGGGTACCCAAATCTGCGTGGGCGTGGGTCTATGGGTAAGGTACTTCTTGGCGATCCACATTTGTCGGATGCTCGGACCTGTAGAAGAAGGTCGAGGGGATGGTGGATATCGATTCTGTTTCTGTTCGGCCTTTTGCTTGTTGATCCCTGCTTGGTTGGAGTCCTTCGGTGCTTTTTGTCCTTTCGGCACCCATATTTGTCTGGTGCCGCTTCCTTTGGGAGGCCTGAACTGCCTTCCTCGTTGTTTCCTCCGATACTGCAGTCGGTCTGGGTTCCTTCGTCGTGGTTGACTCTGTTGTTGCTGGGGTTGAGAGGTCGGATGGACACTCTGCTTTGGAAAAGAAGGGAGTTCCAACACTTGCGTGACCTGCCCATTAGGAAGTGATGCCTTATTTAACTTTAATCTAGGCCAGTCCGCAACAAGTTTGGAAAGATGAGCACCGCAGGGTGTCGTGCTCATTTGGCCGCTGATGCAACCCACCTGACCTCTGATTGTGCCCTTCTGTCCTTGCGTTTGGGTAACTGTCGCTTCTAGTTTGCAGGAAGTCCCAGGGAAGATCTCCTGTCGTTCTTCTGACTGACAACTGTCCATAGCCAAGCCCGAGTGGGTTGGTGTAGACGTAACGTGACTGGTCGGATTAAAGATCTTCCGGTCTTCCGTCGCATGCGTTTCATAGGGTCTAGGGTCACAACTGTCAAGCGGAATGCCGTTAGGGAAGTCGAGCGGTATCACTCGCTTCTGCTCTAAGGTTCCAATCTGTAAGGAGCCTTGTCTAAGATTTAGGTCCACTGAGTGATCGTATAGCCAATCTTGACCAAGGATTAGGGGTTCTATCAGGTCGTCATCATGGCACACTAGTAGCTTCGCTGTCATCGTCAAATCCTTAATGAGGATAGGAAGGTCCACCTCACCCATGCAAGGGGTTTCCATGCCTCCTAGGCCTATGAGGTATGCCTCAATTGGCCGCATTTCTATTCCTGAATCCTTATAGTGGGACCATCTAATCGCACTAGTCGCAGCACCTGAGTCAATTAAAGCCCTGAGTTCTTGGCTATGTTTACCGTGCTCTAGCCTTACTGTAATGAATGGTCTCCTGTCCACTATGCTAGGATGAGTGGTTGACTTTACTTGACACATGGCCATGGGATATCTGGGTGGTGTTTCCAGATGGTTATAATGTTCTCTTCCTAGTCCTTGTCTTCTTAGCTTCATGCGCTTAATGCGTTCTATGGCTTCTGCCTGAGCTTCCGCTCGTATTCTATTTTCTTCCTCCTTACGCTTCTTTGCCAACGTGAGTCGTCTAAGCATATCCTCAGTAAGAGGTTCTTGGTATAGCTTGACTCTACAGCCACTAACGTAATTAGGCATTATATCTCCTTCTAAGGTGGCTAACTGTACTGCTCCACTGGTCGAGAGTCTGTTAATGATCATAGGTCCATAACCTCGCTTTTCTAACTTCCGTGCGTGCTGTTTCAGCGTATATACTAGAACTAAATCTCCTTCTTTTAGGCCTTTATCTTTCACATGTGCATCAAAATATGCTTTCTGTCGCTTCTTCGCTGCGTATATTCCTGCTGCTGCTTTCAGCCTGGTTTCTCCTAATCGTTCCAAGTCCATTATTCTCGCTGATAATTCATGGCCGGTCCACTGATGTGCTTGTGCAACCTTAAGGGTTGGTATCAAGAAGTCCAAAGGAAGCACTGCATTCTGACCAAAAACCATCTAAAAGGGAGTTGCATTGAGTACGGTCTTGTAGGCCACTCTATATGCCCAAACAGCATGGTGTAGCTGTTTGTCCCAATCTGAACGTTTGTTGTTCACGAGTTTTGTCAGTACGGTACATAATATCTTGTTAGTGCTTTCAGCCTGACCATTGGCCTGAGGATGATATGGTGCAGATTTCTTGTGAATCACCATAAAATCCTGTAACAAATATTCAATGACTTGGTTTAGAAAGTGAGTGCCTCGATCGCTCACCAACTCTATAGGCAATCCATATCTTGTAAAGACATTTTCAAATAAGAATTTTGCAGTCGTGTGAGCATCATTCTTCTTTGTGGCTTTTGCCTCTACCCATTTCGTCAGATAATCTGTAGCAACAATAATGTATTCCGCATGTGTACCTTTTGCAGGGGGGTTAATGGGTCCTACAAAGTCTATACCCCACTTAGAAAATGCACGTCCGCCCATCATGGGTTTCAATGGCATTTCATCTCTGCGAGTAGGAAACTGAGTTCTTTGGCACACGTCACATCTCTTTACATAGGTATGTGCATCCATGTGAAGAGTGGGCCACCATAATCCTGCAAAGAGAATGGCTTTGATTATCCTATCTGGTCCAAAATGACCTCCTGCAACACCTTGGTGTGCAGTCTCTAGTATGCTCAGATAATCGCTTTCGTGAACACATTGTCTTAAATATCCATCTCGTCCCCTTTTGTATAGATTATCGCCAATAAGTGAATAGTCTTGAGCTTCCTGCTCTAGACTGCGTTGTCGAGCTAAGGTCATTCCTTGAGGGAATGTGTGCGTCCTCAAGTATGTCACTAATGGTTCACTCCAGTCTGGTGTGAGAGACACGTGATACAATGTAGCATGCTCCACTGGTGGTCTTTCACAACAAACATGGCATTCCTTACACAGCTTGTAGACATCTGCTTCCATCGTAGGCCAATATACTCCCAATCTCTGCAGAGTCTGTAAGGTTCGATGTTTTGACTGATGTTGCGTTAGTGCACCTATGTGTGCTAATTGCAACCAATTCGCATGTTCTGATTCATCTACACAACAAGCAAGAATCTTTTGATTATCTTGTTTATATATGCTTCCTGCCATTATTTGGTACCTCTGAGACTTGGTAATCTCTCCTTCTTTGATCTTTATCCTAGGACTCTTGGGTCCGTATGTCAGAATAGGGACTAACGGCTTAACCCATTCTGGTGCTATCTCAAGGTTAAACAAGTATGCATCTGGTAGATCATCCGCTACTCCTTGAGGCGCTTCTCCTGAGGTTAATCTTGAGAGGTGGTCAGCTCTAAGATGCGTCTTTCCTTTCCTAACTACCACTTCAAAATCGTACTCCATGAGCAGTAGAAACCAACGTATCAGTCGTCCTGTGTTACATGGTTTGTTGACTAAATATAATAGGGCTTGATGATCTGTAAAGAACTTGAATTTGTTGGCCAACAAGTAATGCCTAAACTTCTTTACCGCGTAGATCATCCCTAATCCTTCTCGTTCCGTTGTGGTGTAATTTCTCTCTGCTGCGTTCAGTTGTCTGCTAGCGTAAGCTATGGGGAGATCTATGTTACCTTCATTCGTGGGTTGTGCTAACACACATCCTATGGCGTAATTGGATGCATCCACATGTACATGAAATGGCTTACTCCAATCTGGAGTGGTCAATATAGGTGCTGAACACAAACGTCGTTTAAGTTCATTGAATGAATTTTCACATTCATCTGTCCACTCAAAATTGGTCAAAAGAGAGTACAAAGGCTTGGCTATGATTGCATACATGTGTATGAATCTCCTATAATAACCGCAATGGCCCATAAATGCCTGTACCTCTTTCACATTAGTTGGTCTAGGTAATTCTGCAATTACCTTCACCTTTTCTTCATCCGTGGAGATTCCATTTTTTGACACAATGTGTCCTAGAATTTTGCCTTGTCTGACCATGAAAACGCATTTTTCTGGGTTCAAACAAACCTGATATTCTCGACATTTGTCAAATATTTGTCTTAACTCTGGGATATGTGCCTGTCTTACATTTGAATGTGCACATAAGTCATCGACATAAACTTCCAAGCTCTTGCGTAAGAATTCCTTAAAAACATGACACATGAGTCGCTGGAAAGTGGCGGGAGCATTTGTTAAGCCAAATGGCATTACACGAAATGCAAATATGCCCCATTCTGTGGCAAAAGCCGTCTTGTGTTGGTCTTCTGGAGCAATGGCTACTTGGTTATAGCCTGAGAATCCATCAAGAAAGCTGTAAACTTCCTTGCCCGCGACTCTTTCCAATAGATGTTCCGTGATAGGAAGAGGATAACTATCTCTAATCGTGGCGGCGTTAACTTTTTTAAGGTTAATACACACACGCAATTTTCCATTCTTCTTGGACACGACCACAATGGGGGATACCCATTCGGTATGCTCGACTTCGTAAATGAATCCTGCTTCTATCAAGCGATCTATCTCCTCTTTAATCTTCACAGCGTAGTTATCATTATACGTGTACGGTTTCTGTTTTGTCGGTTTTGCATCTGGAGTCATAGGGATTCTATGAGAACATATATCTGGATCTACTCCTTTCAAATCTTTGTAACTCCAAGCAAAAACATCTCTATATTCGCGCAATAGGGCAACTAACTCTTCTTCTTCATCCTTCGTCAAATCATGCCCTATGAATGTGCATTTTTCTTCTTCTCCTTCTATGGCAACTATTATTTTCTTGGTTTTCTCTCGGTTATCATATACTTGTCCATCCTTCTCTTTTCTATTAGGCATTCGTACCATGATTCTTCTATCTTCAATTTCATATTTCTTGAAATTCTCGGGTACTTCAAACAAGGATTCTTCTTTTTCTGACATGGTTTCTTTCTTCTTTCTTTTCTTGCCTTCACTCTTAGTAGTCACTTCTGTGGCTAACCTTACCTCGTTCGTTATGTCCTCGTGTCTCTGAGTATGAGTCTCTATTTCGTAGAAATATTCTTCCTCTGATGCAAAGGGTGGGTCCATGATAATTGATTCTAAATCAAAATTGCTCGCATCCTCAAATGCATCAGTGTCTGGTTCACACTCTTCTAAAATTGCATCTCCCATGATTGGCTCTATCGTAAAAACTGAGATGTCATAGCCATCCTCGTCACAGTGGGGTGTCCATTGTTCTTCATTGATGGCTACATCCATGGTTGCTAGAATCTCTGCCCAACCATGGGGTTCAAACTCCTCGTCTGGGAATACTACAGGTGCGTAGGCTGGATCTTGAAGGGTTCGTGGATGTTGTTCGGCACCTAAGGTCCTGGCTTCTAATCTTTCTTCCTCTTGTTTGGCAACTTTACACATCCATAAATGGGTATCCTCATGCAACCAAGAAGGATCTGATTCTAATGAGTGCACGGATTCCGTCTCTACTGGTGTTTTATGGATGGTATTCCATTGTATTGGGGGTACATCTCGATGTGAATAGTCTTTAAGATTGACTTTGGTAGTCACTCCTAAATGTTGCAAGTACAAAGAATTAGTTCCCCAATCTTGTACGATTTGCAACTGACGCATGAATGGTCGTCCCAATATCATCTCATACGCACGATTTTTTGCAAAGTCACAAATGGCAAAGGTATGCTCAAATTCTACACCACAAGTGGTGAGAGATATGCCTTCTAGTAAGCCTAATGGTTTTTCTATGTGTCCATCAGCCATTTGTAGCTTCATCCTGGTGGGTCTGAGTGCTGGCTTACCCCAACGTTTCCACAAAGTGGTGGTAGCGATGGCTACTCCGGCTCCTGAATCTAAGATGGCTTTCGTGGTGTAGCCCTGATGGGTTATTGGAAGATATGTGTTACCTTCCTCTCCTTCGCTTACGTCTCCAATCTTTTCCACGGGTATCTCTGGTACCTTCTTATGTGATCCTATCTGAGAGGGTGTGGTAGCTAGCTCAGGGAATTGATTTGCTACGTGCTTCCACAATTCTGGTTTTACCTTTAACAATTCCTCCAGAGTGAGATTACATTGTACTTTGGTATTCTTGATCACTTCCGTATTTCTAGGGATCACTGATTCTTCATTCCTCACTATTATCGTGGGTGCTCTCATACTAATAGACTTAGCTTCCCAAGGTCCGGTGAACTGAGGTAATTCTTGTAAAGAATTAGATTCAAATCCTGTGGGTTCACTCAGTTGTTCCACCTCTACCTCATCATATATAGAGGGGATGTCTTGGGGAAATTGTTCCTGCAAGTCGTCTATTTCCTGAATAGGAGGATGGGTTCCTTGTTCCTTTCTCCATTTCTCTTCTTGTATTTCTCTCAAAAATTCATGTGAGTACCTATGTATGGAAGACAAATTGTCTTGACTTTCTGTATTGGGTACTTGAGACAGGGATGGTGCATTCCTTTCCTGTGTCTCTGGGGCAATAGGGTTCCTAGAATGATCCTTTTTCTCTTTGCTTTCTATCAAGTGTTCTAGCCTCTCCATTAGTCCTTGAAAGTGTAGTTCCGGTTTTGCCATGTTATTCCAATTAAGATATCTAGAGGCGTCGAACAACGCTTGGGCTAGTTCCACCATCTTCATGCAAAGTTTAGTTCTCTCAATTTCTAGATCCGCTCGAGGGTAGTTTTTACTCATTTCCATGACTTGAGGTCCCTCTTTTATTCTAGCCTCATATCCACGAAACATCATGTCTAGATCTTCCGGTATGGGTTCCGCTAAGACTGATCCCGATTTCTGAGTTGGGATTTCTTGGTTTAATTCCTGTGAGGTCAATTCTTGTATTTTGGCTCTAGATTCCCTTAGACTTCCTTCCAACTCACTTATCTTTTTACTCCATTTTCTCTTTATTCTTTCTCTGGAATCTTTCCAAGATTTAGTCTTTTTACTACTCGATTCCGCAACTTCACTAGTTTCGGCTACTTTCTCTGGATTGAGTTGTTGGTTTTGTAAAAGTGCCTGGGCTCTGGTTATAGCTTGGATAGGCACGTATGTAGGGTTGGATCCATCTGCGTTATTTACAATACCTATCACGTTGATCGGTGTCACATTCGAAGCGTTAACTGGGTTCTTAGGACAATCTTTGATTATGTGCTCTTTACCACAATCGGCACAAAAGCCTTGTATGCTATAGTACTGTGATTGCCTTGCTATTGGGGGATGTGGACAATCCTTTATGAAATGATCTCCTTGGCACCTAAAGCATGGTCCTCTAGGGCCCTGTGGTCTTTGTTGTCTCAATTGGGGCCGTGGGTTTGGGTTTGCGTACATCACATTAGTATAATCTGGCTCCCAACTAGGTTCCATTGGAGGACTATCATAATGATATGTCTCCACATGTTCTGGTGACTCCGTGTAATAAGCGGGTGGACTAGTTACATGAGTAGAGTCAAAACTGTTTGAGTTCGGGTCACTTTCGGTGATCAGGGGTGAAGAAGGCACTAAGGCCCTACTTAGGTTCTCTTCTGCAGCAGCGTATTTAACTGAGATGACATTCGCTGGTGGGGGTGGCTGCTGAGCTAAGACGGGTTGAGGTCTCTGTTGAGCCTGGTATGGGTAGTTCTGGGGAGGCCTATAGTAATAAGGCTGAGCATTGTATTGGCCTTGATACCTACCTGGCTGCTGGTATGTTTGTGGGTAGTTCTGTCTCACGGTTTGTTTGTTGTATGGGCAGTCCTGAGCCGTATGATTCGTGTATCGTCTCTCAATTGTACAATATTGGCCACTAGGGTTGGCTTGAGGTTGAGGTGCATTGGGGCACACGTTTGCCAAATGGTTTCCACCACAAGTGTAACAACGTACATTAGTGGGTAGCTTGGGCACCTGTTTACTAGAAACTCCTAGTTTTTGGGCCACTTTTTCTGCTAAGTCCTCTATCGAATTAGAAAATTTTGTGGATGCTAGAGAAGAACAATCTGGGTCCTTATAGACTTTTGAGAGTTCTAATTCATCTCCTAGGTTGTCCTCGATGTCTATACATATTCTTACACACTCTTCTAGCGTTCTGGGTTCTTTTAAGTACACATAGGAGCGTAGTTTAACGCTCAACAAGCCATCTAAAAACAAGGACACTTGCTTAGCTTGTGAGGGTAGCTCTTGCATTGGACATCGTTCAACATATTGTCTGAATCTACGTCCTGCCAGTCTTACTGTTTCCTGAGGGGTTTGCTTAAAACTATGAATCAACGAAGACGTGTCATGTCTAACCCCACTTTTAGAGAATTCAGTAATGAATGACTCTAAAAAGTGATGGATGTCTCTAAATTGCCTTTGTTGCAGTGGTTGGAACCAAGTTAAAGCGGTATTCTTTAACGTTAGTCCAAATGCGTTGTATTGCGTGAACATGTCCTCGACTTGTTCTGCTCTCAGTACTTGCTTGAATTCTGCGACATGGTCATAGGGATCTCCTGTCCCGTCAAAGTAATTCTTCATAGATTTCACTAATTGCGTGGGTCTCAATACTCTTGCGTGTTCACGTGGTCTAGGTAGAGGAAAATCATCTCTACCACCTGGTATTCCATGATCTCTTTGTCTATCCATTCTATTAGTGTTCGAGGGTGTTCGATCTCTCCCTATGGGGTGATTAAAGCTTACTTCCGGTCTTTCGTTATTTCCTTCTCTTTGATTTCCATGGGCTGAGGAAGTTCCTGCCCCTTGTTGATTTGCACTCATGTTTGTTCGAGATGGAGGGAATACCAATTCACCTCTCCATGTGTATGTGTTTTTAGCGCGGTCAGGCACCACGAAGACTCTTTCTGAAGTCTCATCCAGGTATACAACCTTTCCAGGTGTATCTGGGTCCTTGAATTCATAAATTGTAATGATGCCTACCTCACTGGGGTTTTCCTTTCTGTACCTCCAAAAGGCTTCGTCTGTTTCTTTATTTACAAACAACTCGGTGCTCCTGTTATCTTGAGGGATCCACTCTGGGATGAGTACTCTCGTTAATACAGATTTCCCTCTTGGTGTTCTAGGTTCTTCTAATGGCTCTTTTCCTTGAAATTTCGCTTCCGTCTCTAATTGGATTGTGCCAAACTCATTAGTATCGTTTGGCTGCGTACTTAGTACGTACATGGTTCCTTCTTTGTCTATGTAAGCGTCTCTCTCAAACTTCACCACTGGTCTTTCCAATCCAATGGGTTGATCAGGGTTGTGCAGTTGCACCACTTGCCTTCGCAAACCATCCTCATAGATGCGAGCACCTAATCGGTTGATTCGGAGAAATTCTAGTTGCGTTCTATAGGGTCCTTCTGGTTTTTCTAGGTATGCTACATTGGACCCTCCTTCTGGTCTGTCTGTGCTAAATGCCATTTCTGATTCACTTGGTTCTGAGCTCAACTCGTAAGGATAACTACTATTCAACTGCTGAGCCCAAGATCGAGCGGTAGTTCTCACACTAGCCTCTGATGATCTAAGGCTTCTTCTGTCCGACTTACCTATATGTTTGCCCGATCTAAGGTTCATTAATTTCCTTCCTTGCTCACTCAATTACACACTTAGATCGTCAATGGTCCTTTGTTATTATTCTCTTAATTCTTTTTAATTTTCTTTGGATTCTTGTCTTAATGAATGCGTCAGGAATTCAACCTTCGATATGATTTTGAGTTCTCGTTCCGTCAGACTTATGTTCTTTTCTTTAGGTTTTCGCGTCACACACACCTTTACTTAAGTCTTAAACTTGAAAGAATTAGGTATCTTGAACTTGAGGCGTTCCTATCGTCTTTAATCCACAATGCTAACGTTTAGCCTAAGCTAAGAATTGACTGAGGGGGGTGAGTAATCTTCCAACCTCAAGTCGACCTTTCTGGTTGCTCTGATGCCCTGTTGCCCAAGAAGCCGTGCTTCCCAAGCTCTGCTGTCTTCACTGCCTTGCTTGCTTGCCTTTGATTGCCCTTGCTAGACCTGGAAAATTCCAATATTAGACCAATTCACAAGATGATTAAACACTTGAGCACATACATCTTTTAAATCCCTTCCCTTTTTGCCCAAATTTCCAATGTGTGCCCCCTGGCTTTCTAGTCCCAAACTAGGTGAACCTCAAAATATCTTATCCAAAAATAGATGTATTCTTTATGAAAAAAACAGTTGAGGTCACGTAGTACTCGTCACGAGCTTTCTAACGAGCTATTAAGCTCAAAAAACGGACTTCGGATGAAAAAGTTATGAGCATTCAGGCCCTGGGGGGTAAAAACTGACAATCCAATTTTCCTCCAAATATGAGCTAAGGGGTCTCCTATGAGTCTAATGGTCCAAAAATTTTTCAAAAATACCCTCAAAATTGGCCAAAAATTGAAGTCCAAAATTTGCGATGGGGGTGGACAATCGCGATGGTCTGGGACCGTCGCGATGGTCCAAGCGAACCGTCGCGATGGCGTGGGATTTGGACAATCGCGATGGCCCGAAAAAGTGAACCGTCGCGATGGCCCGAAGTGAACGATCGCGATGGCGTGAGGTCGAACCGTCGCGATGGCCCGAAATGAACGATCGTGATGGCGTGGAAATGGACCGTCGCGATGGTCCGAAAAATGAACCGTCGCGATGGCGTGATCAGGCGGACAATCGCGATGGCGCGGTCAACGGTCAACGGTCGGACCGTCGCGATGGTCCGAAGTGAACCGTCGCGATGGTCACAAGTGCGATGGCGTGAGCCAATCGCGATGGTCCGATGTTGGGCTGTCGCGATGGTCCAAAAAATGAACCGTCGCGATGGTCTATCGTGACACGTGGCACTGTCGTGGCGATGGCGTGGGCCAATCGCGATGGTGCGGGGTCAACTGGACAGTCGCGATGGTCCAAGTGGACCGTCGCGATGGCTCAAGTGAACCGTCGCGATGGTCCGAAAAAGCGAACCGTCGCGATGGTCCGGCCGAGCCGTCGCGATGGCGTGAGCCTATCGCGATGGTGTGACACAATCGCGATGGTCCGAGCCAATCGCGATGGTCCACCAAACAACGAATTTTTGAAATGCAAAAATGGTTCCGTGTATGCGCAGGTATCGCCTATCCAGTGGTGTGGTCGCCTACCTCAAAACCCGAAAATTGCAGACCATCGCGATGGTCCGCCCTACTCGGAAATTTCTGACAGAAAGTACATTTTTTACCTTTTGGAAGCTTTCCTGATGCTCTGAAGCTCTGTACCTGCAAGAAAACTCAAGAAAACACAAGCACATACAATCGCAAAAACTCTCTCTCGCTCTCTCGCATGCACAAATGAGGGAAAATGAGGTGAATGGGTGGATATGGTGAATTTTCTGATTTTTTTGGAGATGGAGATGATGATGCGATGATGAAGATGGAGTATGGGGAAGGTGAAAAACACTAAAAACTAAGTAAAAACAACAACAAAAACTGAAATTTTTACCTTCCAACGCCACTTCTTGCTATACTCTTACCATCACACATTCGTCCTAGACTCGATCCCCGGCAACGGCGCCAAATTTGGTGTTGCTCTAGCACAATGGTGAGAACCACGTTAAGAAGCTTCACCTCCTTAATGTCAATCCGTGGGAGAGGTAGGAGTGATATGAAGATCATGAACGTGAGATGATGTGAGAGTGAAGGTGAGAAGCATAAAGATGCACACACACATACACACACACAATGAAGAGACAAGCAAGACACAATGGAAGGTGGGAAATTAACTCTATTACTCAAGAATGCTCTTACAAGCTCAAACTAGCTCTACGCTCACACTAACCAAAATGAACCCACCTCAAAAATGAGCTCTCTAGCTCTTTTTATAGTTTCTAGACTAGTTTTGACCGGTTTCACATCTAGTGACCGGCCTAGTTAAAAAATAGGTCCTAGAGGCTATTTGGAAGGGTAAACGATGTCTAAAAATAACGAAAATTGGTACGAGCATTCTACCTAAGCTCCTCAAGCTCGAGGACTCCTCGGCTTGCACAAAATGGAGCTATAGATTACAAAATGGGGTTTTCTATGATACATATGTTACAATTAGTGATAATAATCACTGTTGAATGTTTGGAGAATTAATAAGAAATATATTTGTTTGAAAAATTGATCCTCCTGGCTCCCTGCTTTGTCTTCACATGCTTCCGTGGCGTCTGTGCCTCTGGCTGCTGCCAACATACATCATCATAAATAGAGGGGATGTCTTGGGGAAATTGTTCTTGCAAGTCGTCTATTTCTTGAATAGGAGGATGGGTTTCTTGCTCTTTTCTCCACTTCTCTTCTTGGATTTCTCTTAAAAATTCGTGTGAATACTTATATATAGAAGGCAGGTTGTCTTCAGCTTGGGTATTTGACACTTGAGACAAGGATGGTGCATTCCTTTCTTGTGTCTCAGAAACATTACGGTTCCCTTGCAATTTCTTCTTCTTGTTGTTGTTGATCAAGTATTCTAACCTCTCTTGTAGTCCTTGAAAGTGTAATTCAGGTTTTGACATGTTGTTCCAATTAATATAACGAGAGGCTTCAAACATAGCTTGTGCTAATTCTACCATCTTCATGCAAAGTTTAGTCCTCTCAATTTCTAAATCTACTCTCAAATAGTTCTTACTTATTTCAGCTACATGGGGTCCTTCTTTTAATCTTGCCTGATATGCATGAAACATCATGTCTAGACCTTCTGGTATGGGTTCAGGTAGAATTGATCCTGATCTCTGAGCTAGGTTCTCCCGATTAGATTCTTGAGAAGTCAATTCTAGGATTTTGGCTCGAGACACCTTTAGACTTCCTTCCAACTCAGTTATCTTTTTACTCCACTTTCTCTTAATTCTTTCTCTAAAATCTTTCCAAGAATTCTTCTTTTTATTACTAGACTCTCCAACTTCACTAGTTCCGGATACTTTTTCAGGATTAAACTGTTGATTCCGTAAGAGCGCCTGGGCTCGTGTTATAGCTTGAATAGGCACATATGTAGGGTTCGATCCATCTGACATGCTCTTTACCACACTCAGCACAAAAACTTGGTATAATATAGTATTGTGACTATCCCGCTATCGGAGGATGTGGACAATCCTTAATGAAATGATCTCCTTGGCACCTAAAGCATGGTCATCTAGGGCCCTGTGGTCTTTGATGTCTTAACTGGGGTCATGGATTAGGGTTGGCATACATCACATTAGCATAGTTAGGCTCCTAATTGGGTTCCAATGGTGGACTATCATATTGATATGTTTACCTATGTTCTGGTGACTCTGTGTAATATGTGGGTGGACTATCTACATGGGTAGAGTCAAAATTGTTAGAATTCATATCACTATCAGTGATCAGGGGTGACGAAGGCACTAAAGCCCTATTGAGGTTCTCTTCTGCAATAGGGTATTTGATTGAGATGACATTAGCTAGTGGGGGTGGCTGCTGAACTAAAATAGGTTGAGGTCTCTGTTGATTCTGATAAGGATAGTTTTGAGGAGGCCTATAGTAGTGAGGCTGAGCATTGTATTGACCTTGATATCTGCTTGGTTGGGGGTATGTTTGCGGGTAGTTCTGTAGTACTACTTTTTTGTTGTATGGGCAATCCTGAGCAGTGTGATTCATGTATCGTCTCTCAATCGTACAGTACTGGCCACTAGGGTTGGCTTGCAGTTGTGTTACATTGGGACACACATTTGCCATATGATCACCACCACAAGTGTAACAACGCTTGTTTGTTGTTAACCTAGGCATCTGTTTACTAGAAACTCCTAGTTTCTAGGCCACTTTTTCTAATAGGTCCTCTATCAAGCTAGCGAGTTTTGAGGATGCTAGAGATGAAAAATATGAGTCCTTATAGACCTTTGATAGTTCCAACTCATCTCCTAAATTGTCCTCAATGTCTATACATATTCTTACACATTGCTCTAGTGTTCTGGGTTCCTTCAAGTATACATAGGAGTGTACTTTAGAGCTCAAAAGGCCATCTAAAAACAAGGATATTTGCTTGGCCTGTGAGGGTAACTCTTGCATCGGACATCTCTCAACATATTTTCTAAACCTACGTCTTGCAATTTTGATTGTTTCCTGAGGGGTCTGTTTGAAGTTGTGAATCAATGAAGAAGTATCATGTTTGATTCCACTTTTAGAGAATTCCATGATGAATGACTCTAACAAGTGATGAATATCTCTAAATTGCCTTTGTTGCAATGGTTGGAACCAAGTTAAAGCCGTATTCTTCAACGTGATTCCAAATGCATTATATTTCGTGAACATGTCTTCTACTTGCTCAGCTCGTAGCACTTGCTTAAATTCTGCAACATGGTCATAGGCATCTCCTATCCCATCAAAGTAGTTTTTCATTGACTTTACTAATTGAGCGGGTCTTAGTACCCTTGGGTGTTCACATGGTCTAGGTAGAGGAAAATCATCTCTACCACTTGGTATTCTTGGTTCCCTTTGTCTGTCCAATCTATGAGTATCCCTGGTTGGTCTATCCCTCCCTATGAGATGAGTGAAACTTGCTTTTGGTTTCTCTTTGAGCTGAGGATGTCCCAGCACCCTCGTGGCTGGTGTTTACATTTGTTCATGATGGAGGGAATACTAACTCGCCTCTCCATGTGTAGACAATTCTTGCATGGTCTGACACTACAAATACTCGTTCTGAAGTATCATTCAGGTTAACAACCTTTCCAGGTGTATTCGGGTCTCACTAGGTTGTTCCATTCGGTACCTCCAAAATGCTTCATCCGTTTCCTTATTTAGAAACAATTCTATGCTTCTATTGCCCTGAGGGATCCATTTCAGGTTTAGTACTCTTGTCAGTATAGGTTTCCCTCTAGGTGTCCTGGGTTCTTCTCCTAGTGGTTCTTTTCCTTGGGTTCTCGCTTCCGTATTGGGACTTGCTATACCAAACTCATTGGTATGATTTGGTTGAGTACTTATGCTGTACATTGTTCCTTCTTTGTCTATGTATGTGTCTCTCTCAAATTTCACCACTGGGCATTCCAATCTAAGGGGTTGGTCAGGATTGTGCAATTGCACAATTGCATTTGTCTGCCCGTCCCTTGCTAGCTTTCCTGGCCTTCTTGGTAGTTCCTTTGAATGCTTTAAATTCTTCACTAGTCATTGCATGTTCTATAGGCAAATCATGTGCCAAACACATGTAAACAATTCGAGTAAGAGTAAAACAACCGTGGATGACATGTTTTCTTTCCCATCTTTGCTGAGCTAAATACAACTGCTCCATAATCCAACTCCCAAGATCTATGGTTTGGATCCCAATGCATGCTAGATATAATCCGAACTAGATATGCTTGTGAGAGATAGTAAAGCGATCCTGAGCTGGGAATGCAAAGTGTTGCATACATATGTGTAACGGTTTAGAGAGTTCTGGTGTAATGGCCGAAATGTCTGTTGGAGCAAGTCTATGACAAGCCTAAGTATTGGCTTGAGTCTCACAAAGTCTTAGAAGAAGCTTTAAAAAGAAGACTATGTAAAGTTCACTTGTGAACTACCTCTTGTAGATTTTTGGAGAGTTTACTTAATGTAAAAGTAAGAGAATCTTAAGTGGTTGAGTCCACATGATCAAGAATGGAAAGAGGAGCCACGAATTCGTGATTTGTGGTAGGTAGAGAATCAAATCAATCATTGATTGATTGCAGAGTGATTGAGGGAAGTTAGCCTCCCAAACTCAACTATAAATAGATGGCAGTTTTAGTCATGGTTAGAGAGACCTATGTGAAGACCTCCAAGAGCTGAGCTTTATGCCATATCAAGGTGTGATTACAAGGCACACATATGTATCAGTAAGTCATTGTATTGTACAAGAAATATACTTTCATTTTCATGATTATTTGGTTTCATCTTTCCATGTTCTTGTGAAGTGTACTACTCACTACCATTACTCTCAGTTTTCTCAGTCAGATTGCAGAGATGTTTTCTCTGAGCTTGGTGCATCATTTTCAGTGATTTAACTTGGTAAAGTTAGCTCTATAAGTCTACTATATGCTCATAAATTTTCATGTAATTTGGATGTTGCAATCTTCAGTTATGTTCATTTGAAGTCAACAAGGTCTGTTCATCTTCACCTCTCTGTCAGGTACCCGACTTTTTCACTCATCTTGTCAGAGGTGTTTCTCAGTGGTTACTTATCCAAATTCAGTGATTTAAAGCTTGTTGGATTTAGCTTACTGTCTAGTATAACCATACAAATTTTCATAATCATTGGATTTCTACATTTTTAGTTATGGTGATTTTTCTGCTCACTAGTCTATTTCTGTAGCAGCCAGTGAAAATCGGGATGATGTCATCACTTGTTAAAACTCATTCTCAGTGTGTGCTTTGTTATTTTTGATGCGATTACTCTTGAAAGTTAGCTCTTTAAGCTAAATAGACTTCCCCAAGAGGAATTAAGCTAATTGCTGCTGTGCTCAGAGAATTATGTAAAACACTCGACAGGTGTATGAACCAAGAATAGCAAGTTTTCACCTCTGAGCTAACTCCAACTTATCTGTTTTGATCTATCTTTTTGAGAGTGATCTTCCAAGGTACATAGGGTGTCTAATACATCCATTGGCAAGCTAAAAGGGCCCACCATATACTCCTAGAGTTCATTTGGCTGGTGTAGATCAAGGATTTTGCAACACCTCTTCATCTTCAAGCATATACCTATCCATCTCTTCACAATGTCTTCCCATTTCAAAACATCACCATGCTTCATCGGCTCTAGAATAAGCCTTTCACGCTCTATCGGTGTGTGAATCCTGTGGATCTTAATTGCTGCCCCAAATTAGATCTTTTGAAAGATAAAACTTCTTGTAAGGGGGGTCATTTATCAAGGATGGAAGAATAAAATTTCCCGGAAAGTCCTTGTTTTCAGAGGCTTGAAGTGTGGTTACCAGGTAGTAGCATCTATAAAAGTTAGGTTTGGGCAATGGGTCACTGAAATATTCTGGAAAACTTGCTCTAGCCCAAATGTGATTTAACCCTTCTGAATTTTGAAGTGCTTCAAATTCTTTGGAGAGAAATTGATACTTGCCCCACTTAATATTGTCAAAAGTCAACATGGCATCAAAAATAAAGTCTGCATCTGCTAAAGGTCCTGCTAGACCTTGGAAACAAGGAGAATTATGGTGAACATTTTTGGTGTATCCCATAGGAGGATCATCAATCGGCATTGGTCATAGGAAGCCTTGAATCTCTAACAGTTGTAACGTAGGATGTGGCTCAACCAGTAAGTTGCCAAAATTGACCACAGGTGCACTGGGGCCAACTGCGAAGGGTCCTTCTATCTACATGATGAGTGATGCAAACGTGGAGGAGATCTGCTACAAAAGATTAACACATTAGTATGGAAATTAATCATGATCCCATTAAAGTGAGACTGCAATCCCTTTCCATAACCGATGTGTAACCCCTGTAGCCGTGTGTTGTGAGGTGGTTTATAGAATGATTTTTGCAAAACTAATGCAGGTCTCTAGACACCTACATGCTTTAGATAATGCATTCAATGCTTTCGATGAGTCTTGCATTACAAGTGATGTTGGGTTAGTGTGGGTGAATGTATACAAAGGTCAGTTATGAGTGAATTATTACAAGGACGAAGGTTAGTTGATATGGGTGTTATGTTGTACAAAGGATCATGTGGTGGCTTCTGGATGTGTTTCACCACCCATTTCCTAAGAGTTGTTGTGGGTGGTATGCTTCTTCTGAGGGACAAAAGGTGATATTGGATGTTGTGGTGTGGAGGGGTAGAGAGATTTATGAGGGGTATATGTTACATGGTTTGAGTGTTGGGCTATAATACACCACTTGGGTACCCAAATCTGTGTGGGTGTGTGTTGGCAGCAGTCAGGGAACCGAAGGAGCCACCAGACGAAGAGAGTCAGAGCGAAGGGACAGCATAGGCAGACATGGCAGTCAAAGAAGATCTGGCAAATAGGCCAATAATTTTCCTCATGAAGAAGTAAGTATGAGCATCCACGCAAATCTAGCACTTAGGCAACCCTTTAACTTTTCAAAAACCCTTACACCAATTAAAAGTGATTCTCATCACTAAAACACCATTGTAAATACCATTTCATATTTTTGTAGCTCCATTTTGTGCAAGCCAAGGAGTCCTTGAGCTTGAGGAGCTTTAGAAGTATCTACTTGTCAATTTTCGTAATTTTTAGATCTCGTTTGAGCCCTCAAATAAGCCCTGGAACCTAATTTTTAACTAGGCCGGACACTAGGTCTGAACAGGGCCAAAGCTAGTCAAAAACTATAAAAGGAGCTAGAGAGCTCATTTTTGAGGTTAGATTGTAATTGAAACAAACTTGTAAGAGCTTTTGAAAGTAATCTAAGAACTCCATTGATTCTCCCTCTTTGTCTTACCGTGTGTGCGCTTGTGTGTGTATGTGTGTGCATGCTAGTGTGCTTCTCACTCACACACTTGTGCCGCCACTTGCTCGAGGTCTTCATACCATCCTCATGTCTTCCCGGATTGACATTAAAGGAGGTGCTACTCATCACTGAGCTACACCAAATTTTGGTGCCGTTGCCGGGGATCGAGCTTTGAGGACGAGCGTGTGATGGTAAGACGTAGAGTTGACGCGTTGGAGTTGTAGGTAATTTCTTTATTTTTCCTATTTTTCTCTTTCTTACCTCACCACCATCATCACCATCATCATCATCACCATCTTCCACCTCCATCTCCATCATCGCGAAAATTTCAGTTTTTTGACTATATCCCCATCTCCACCTCATTTCCCTCATTTCACTTGTGAGAGAGAGCGAGAGAGCGAAATTGCGTGTGCTGTTTTTGCATGTTTCTTGAGCTATCTTGCAGGTACAGGTCACATCATCGTCCCCAGCACTCTGCACAGGTACGGATTTCGAAGTAACTGTCTGTGTGTCGCCGACTTCTGTCAATCACGACCGACAGAAAAAACGCTCAAATCACCAAAGAAAGTGCAAAACCATGATCTACAGGCCTAGAGCTTCCCAAAAATGTGCTTAGAATTTTGAAACTCCTCAGATTTCTGTCAATCGCGATCGCTCTGTCAATCGCGATCGACAAACCACGACCGACAGATCTGTCAATCGCGATCGACACGTCAATCGCGATCGACAGCCCACGACCGCTCTGTCAATCGCGACCGACAGAGTCAACGACCGATTGACCGCGACCGACGGACCATACGCGTGACACGTGTCAATCGCGATCGAGTCATCAATCGCGATCGACTCATCAATCGCGACCGACACAATCAACGACTGTTTGACCACGACGGACAGACCACGACGGCTCTGTCAATCGCGACCGACACAGTCAACGATTGTTTGACCACGATCGACAGACCCTCGCGACCGACCTGTCAATCGCGATCCACCCATCAATCGCGACCGACAGAGTCAACGACCCTTTGACCACGACTGATTGACTTTTCGTAACCCCTGTCAATCGCGACTGACTAGTCAATCGTGACTGACAGCCACGACGGACCTGTCAATCGCGATCGACACGTCGATCGCGACTGACCTGTCAATCGCGACCGACAGACTTTGCGAACACGTTAGAAGGGCAATTTAGGTCAAATTTTTAAGGTAAAAATAGTGGTTTATATTTTGGCCAAGTGTGGGACAAACATTAGGGTGTGGCATTGCATTACGAGGGCACGACCCAAGTAACTCTAGAATTCCTGTTTGCCTGATAACCTAGTTGAAACCTGTTTTAGCCCCAAAACCCTGAACTGGCATAACTTCCTCATACGAAATCCATTTGCCGTGATTTTTGTTTTGTTGGAAAGCTCGTAGGGAGTACAACAAAAACATCGACTGGTTATAATTAAATTAAGCTCAGGAATATTTGCTAGGGTATTTTGAAGTTGACCATACCCAGGGGGATCAAAGTTCAGGGATCTCTAGAGTTGTGTCCAAAAAATCATAGTGCCAAGTGGTGAAGTGTTACATGAATAAACATGATTGTTTCTGTCTTTTGAATTTAAGTCTTGAGCTAACAGTGGGCCTTTTACAGGTCCTTTGAGAGAAGCAAAAAGTACGCAAGGCAAGAGTAAGTGCAAGCTTGGGAATACGCGTCTTGGGCACACCAGGGCAACAATAGAAGGAAGGGAACTCAAGGTTGGAAAACCCGCAACACTCTTTGTCAATTCTTAGTTTAGGCTAAGTGCGGGTAGTGTTAGAAGTAATTCCAGGCAACGATAGGCACGAGCTAAATCAAAGACTATCTAAGAAAATCAAGCGCAAGTTAAGAGATAACCTGTGTGTGTGTGAACGGCAACTTTAAAAAAAAAAAAAACCTAACGTGAAACGACCAAACTAAAGTGCGAAATTAAACTCAAGTATTCCTAACGACGTGATATCAGACAAGAGTATAAACACGATAATCAACATAAAAAGAACCAAGTGACCGATACAAAAGGATTCAGAAACGTGGTTGTACCTGGAAAAAATTGGGCTAATCAGTTAGGCATATGAACCTTAGATCAGGACGACACCTAGTAAGAGAGAGACAAAGCCTTAGGTCTTCAGAGGCTAGTGTCAATCACACTGCAAGGTCTTGGTCCCAGCAGTTGAGTCACCACTCTCATTACCCTAGCTCTGATACCAGTGAATCAGGGATGTCTCAAGGCATGGAAAGACCTACGGGCAGTTCAGGTGTGCCATACTTGTACAGGGTAGAAGGCCCTTACAAAACACAGTTGGAATACCTTAGGACCAACCGATTAGGTGCTAGCATCTATGAGGACGGCATAGGAAGATCCGTGGTCCAGATTAAAAATCCTGATCAATCCATTGGACTAGAGCACCCAGCAGTCAAGTTTGAAAACGGTGCATACCTGGATAAAGAAGGAACCATATACGTAGTCACTAGTCACCCAGATAGGACAGATGAATTTGGGAATGTAATCTCAGAAGCGGACTTAGGTGACTTAGAACAAGGAAATATGGGCGTAGAACCTAGAACCCCCCGAGACAAATCTGTTCTCACTAGGATTATCACACCTGAGTGGGTGCCCCAAGACAACAAGAGCATAGAATTGCAATCTAATCAGCCAACTGATATAGGAACTATCATGATCTATGAGTTTAAGGATCCGGATAGCCCAGGTAGAGTGACCTACTTAGATCACACTTCGGAAAGGATCTTTGTGGTGACAGAAAATGATAGGCATGCTTACACTTGGAAGGGTGAATTCATTTTCCCGCAACCAAGATCGAATGTATCCTATGGTCACCCTGGAGCTGGAACATCCCAAGCTCATGGAATGCAAAGAGACAAAAGTAGACATAGACCAGAAGTAAGCTTTGCCAACCCAGTGGGCAGAGAAAGAACGAGGACGGAGACGAATAGAGTAGAACCTGAGATACTTAGAGCTCACAGGAACCAAAGAAATGTGGATGGAATTCCTCTGCCGAGACCTAGAGAGCACACAAGAACTTTGAGACCGACCCAGCTAGTTAAGTCCATGAAGAATTACTTTGATGGCACAGGAGATCCCTATGATCATGTGGCGGAGTTCAAGAAGGTCTTGAGAGCTGAACAAGTGGAGGATCTATTCACACAGTACAATGCCTTCGGTCTAACCCTTAGGAACACAGCACTTACATGGTTTCAGCCATTGGATGAGCGACAATTCAGATGTATAGACCAACTCCTAGAGGCTTTCATTGTAGAGTTCTCTAAGAGTGGCATAAGACACAATACCTCCTCATTGATTCACAGCTTCAAACAGACTCCCCAAGAGACCGTAAGATTGGCAGGAAGAAGATTTAGACAATACCTTGAAAGGTGCCCTGTTTCGGAGCTACCCACACCTGCCAAACAAGTAGCCTTATTCCTTGATGGATTGCTGAGTACGAAATTGAGATCCTATGTGTACCTGAAGGACCCTAGGACTATAGAAGAGTGTGTACGCATGTGCATTGACATTGAAGATAACCTAGGGGAAGAACTAGAGCTGTCCAAAATCTACAAAGATTCAGATAGTGCATCTAGTCACTCTTCCACGCAATCCACATCAATTGAGGAACTCGCAGAGAAAGTGGCCCAGAAACTAGGCGTCTCTAGCAAACAAATTCCGAGGTTTACCCCAGCGAAGAGGTGCTATACATGCGGTGGCGACCATATGGCAAACGTGTGTCCCATTATGGCACAACCCCAGGTCAATCCAAATAGCCAATATTGCACCATAGAACGAAGATACACCAATCACACCGCACAAGATTGCCCATACAACAAGCAGGCAGTTAGGCAACCCTACCCTCAGCCAAACCCGCAGCAAGGAAGATACCAGAACCCGTACCCTCCTCAGCCATATGGCAAGCCACAGCCACCTTATCAGCAACCATATCAAGCCCAACAAAGGCCTCAACCTGTGTTAGCACAACAACCCCCTGCCCCAGCCAATGTGATTCCGGTAAAGTACACTGCTGCAGAAGAGAACCTGAACAGAGCTATAGTCCCTGTAACATCCTTGCTTTCTGAAAGTGACCCCAATGACCATAGCTTTGATTCTACACATGTTGATAGTCCCCAGGCGTACTACATGCAGTCTCCAGAACATGGTGAGTCCTACTATAGTGAAGAGCCAAATGAACCTAGTTGGGAGTCAGATTACGCAAACGTCATGTATGCAAACCCCAACCTTAGGCCTCAACCTAGGCAGGTAAGACCTCCATTCCCAAGAGGACCGTGCTACAGATGCCAAGGAGATCACCTCATTCGTGATTGCCCCTTACCTCCACCTCCACAAAACCAATCAGTGACAATCCAAGGCTTTTGCCAAGATTGTGGAAAAGAGCATCTCTTACGAGATTGCCCTAAGAATCCTAATAATATGCCAAAAATCACTCCCATTAATGTGATTGGGTTGGTTGTAGACTCCACAGGGAGCGTGACTTCCACTGCACCAGTACAAGTAATCACTAGAGCCCAAGCACTGCAGCAAAACCAGGGTGTAGGTCAAGAAAAAAGCCCAGAGGCTAGTGAAACTGAGAGCATAACAAAGAAAAGGACTAGAGCATGGAAAGATAGTCGAGAAAGAATGAAAAGACAATGGGCTAAAAAGATGAGTGAACTTGAGGAAAGCATAAGAGAAACCAAAGCTAGGATAACTAAAATCACCTCTCAAACCCCCTCTCACACTATCCCATCACCACCATTCCCATCGCCATCCGACCCGCCACCTTCCAACCCACGTCATACGATTCCACCACCCCCTAGAGTAGGATCAGTATTAGCTGATCCCATTCCTGAAGACATAGACATGATGCTTAAAGCATATCAGGCCAGAATTCAAGAAGGGCCAAATGTCACAGATCATGACAAGTGTTACCCTAGAGCTGACCTAGAGATAGAACGAACCAAGCTTTGCGCGAAAATGGTCGCATTGGCTCAGACTATGTTTGAAGCCAGTCGCCTTTTCAATTACTCGGGCTCAGCCAGGACGCAATTACACTTGGATGGACTTCTAGAGAAATTAGAGGGAATAATCGCTAGATCTGCCAAGGAAGAAAAAAATCAAGGAAGGGAGAATGTAAGTAAAATCATGACCCATTCCCCACCGGAAGATTATGTGCCAAATTCCATTGAACCAGACAATTCCCCCTCCCTAGAACGAATAGAGAGGCTAATGGCACAATCAGAAAAGGAACCTGCCCCTCAAAGAAAGGAAAGGGCAAGAGAACGGATAAGCCAACCTCTTCAGGAAGCCCAAGTGCCTCCTCAAGAAGCTTATCTTCCCCCCCAAAAGGCTGATGAGCCCCCCTCGAAAGCTTACGCACCTCCACAGGTTGCCTTCATTCCTTCTCAGGGAGCATATGAGCCTGTTCGGAAAAGTAATAGAATAAGTAACCCTCCCCAGGAAGTTTGTGCTCCAGCCATCTATGAGAACGAGGAGAGAGCCAACGATAAATAAGCCCTCCTTCCCAGGTTGCTTATGTGCCTAATTCTACAGAGCCAGACACTTCTTCTTCTATGAATCGGTTTGCACCAGACTTCCTACGAGAGATTCAAGAAGATAAATGGGATAACGAAAGTGAAGTCGCTCCTCCCTTTGAACTTGTGGATGATGCACATGACCAATTCCCACAAGACATCCCATCTATTTACGGGGAACATGAGAGTACTCAGTCTCACGAGAGATTGGACTTTGAGTCTAATTCCATACAAGAGCTACCCCACTTCACAGGCCCATGGGAAGCAAAGTCCACGTGTATGAGAGCACCCACAGTCATGGTAAGAAACGACGACTCAGTCATACATAGGAACTCGGAGGTAGTAAAGAACACCGAGGTGCCGCGCGATATCACTTTGGAAGAACTGCCTAAGGATAGATCAAAAGTGAGGAAATATGTAGCCAGTCAAGTATCTGAAGTTGCAAAACCTCGTTCCCAGGTAGGATCACATAGGACAGTGCTAGAAATTCCCTTGGATAAGATAGGAGATATGTGTGAAGGTGAAGAAGGGAACACCTATCTTCCCATCACCTACCAGGAGTACACCACCAAGGCTATTTTGGACTCAGGTGCAGGAGTTGCAATTGCCACTACTTCTCTATGGAAGCGTTGGGGCAAGCCGGCACTCAGGCCCACGAGGATGAAATTGCAAATGGCCGATGGTCACATCGAGAGACCCCTAGGATTGCTAGAAGGAATAACTCTCACCACTTGTGGTGTCGAGTTTGAGCATACCTTTGCTATATGTGACTTTAGCAAAAATCATGCCTATGAAATGATTTTGGGAAGACCATTTATGCGACAGTTGCAAGTGGTACAGGACTGGGGAACCAACTCCTTGTACCTGCAACACTTAGGTGTTACGACCAAAGTCAATCTCAAGGATTACTCTCATAGAGACGTCCCTCCTATCCAATGGAATCCCATCCATAGAGCCAAAGATGATACGGAATCTGTGCATTCCATAGGGTCTGGATCCTCATGGATGCATGAAGACACTCACTTATGGATGTGCAAGGTAGCATTAGAAGAAGAGAAGAGAGAGAAGGCCAGAGAGGTAGGTGCAAAAGAAACACGTAGATCAATTCAAGACCCAGCCTATGCACCTGTAGTCTTTCCTGATGAGGAATTCGAACCTCACGGCTGGGCAGAAATTTTAGCAACAATGGATGTAGCCATCAATGAGGAACAATGGACACCCCACTGTGATGAGGATGGCTATGACATTTCAGTCTTCTCCATAGAGCCAATCATGGGAGAAGCGGTTCTAGAAGAATGCGAACCTAGCCCTGATGCATTTGAGGATGCAAGTGATTCCGATCTCGAGTCTATCATTATGGACCCACCATTTGCATCAGATGAAGAATACTTCCATGAAGTAGAATTTCAACCCCAGAGGCATGGAGAGCTTACAAACGATGTAAGATTAGCAACACATGTGAGCCCAAAGGAAGAAGGAAAGAAACGAAAGAAGAGAGAAGTCTCACCAGAAGAGGAAGAATCTTTGTTTGAGGTCCCAGAAAATTTTAAGAAGTATGAGATAGATGACAGGAGGGTCATGATTAGAATGCCTAAACGAGAGGCACAATCAGGAGAGGCCTATGATAACAAAGAAACTACCAAGAAAATAGTAGTGGCCAGAGAAGAAGGAGAGGAGAGATGCACGTATATAGGCCATGACCTGACAGAAGAAGAAGAGCACGAATTGATTGCCTTGCTAAGAGAATACAGAGATGTATTCGCTTGGAGTTACAAGGATTTGAAAGGTGTTGACCCGGATATATGCTCACACACCATCCCCATGACCTCAGATGCTAAACCCTCTAAGCAAAAGCCCTACACATATAACGATAATTACGCTGCTAAGATCAAAGAAGAGATAGATAGACTGGTCGAAGCTGGATTTATCTATGAAATTGAGCACACTGAATGGGTATCCCCCATCGTAGTGGTGCCCAAGAAGAATGGCAAGCTGCGTATGTGTATTAACTTGAAAAAGGTTAATGCAGCCACGATTCGAGATAACTATCTGCTTCCCATCACAGAACATCTCTTAGAAAGAGTGGCAGGCAAGGAAGTGTACAGCTTCCTTGATGGATTTTTGGGTTACAATCAAGTAGCCATAGCTCTAGAGGATCAGCATAAGACAGCCTTTGCCACAGAATGGGGCATTTTTGCCTTTAGAGTAATGCCATTTGGGCTTACCAACGCACCATCTACCTTCCAGAGGCTGATGTGCCATGTATTTAAGGAGTTCCTGAGGAAAAACTTAGAAGTCTATGTTGATGATCTTTGTGCTCATTCCAACATTAGACAAACCCATATCCCTGAACTCAGACAAATCTTTGACAAATGTAGAGAATATCAAGTCTGCCTGAACCCAGAAAAATGTGTTTTCATGGTCAGGCAAGGCAAGATTCTAGGACACATAGTGTCAAAGAATGGCATATCTACTGACGAAGAGAAAGTGAGAGCTATAGCAGAGCTACCTAGGCCAAAAAATGTCAAGGAAGTACAAGCTTTCATGGGGCATTGTGGTTATTACCGACGATTTATACACATGTATGCTGTCATTGCAAAGCCCATGTACGGACTTCTAACTAACTTTGAGTGGACGGATGAATGTGAGAATTCCTTCCAAGAGCTTAAACGAAGATTATGTTCAGCACCAATCCTGACCACACCAGATTGGAATAAGCCATTCCATGTTCATGTGGATGCATCCAATTATGCTATTGGATGTGTGCTTGCACAACCTACTGGTGAAGGTAATATGGATCTTCCAATTGCCTATGCCAGTAGACAGTTGAATGCGGCTGAACGGAATTACACCACTACAGAGCGAGAAGGATTAGGCATGGTATATGCAGTTAAGAAATTTAGACACTATTTGCTTGCAAATAAGTTTAAATTTTTTACTGATCATCAAGCATTGCTATATCTCGTAAACAAGCCATGCAATACAGGAAGATTAGTGAGATGGTTTCTCTTGCTAATGGAATATGATTTTGAGGCTGTGGTAAGAAAAGGTAGGACTCATTTGAGAGCTGATCATCTATCTAGGCTCACATCGGGAGAAGCCCCACAAGGAGTATCAGATGACCTTCCTGATGCTTACTTGTTTAATTTGGAAGTGGTGCCGCAGTGGGCTAAGCCATTGGTACCAGTATTGACATATGGGCCTAATCATCCAGTGGTAAACACACGGAATAGAGAGGTTGTAAAAGCCCAAAAGTACCACATCATGGCAGGAAGTATGTACAAGCACACAGATCAAGGGATCTTGGCTTGTTGCGTAGAAGAGGATGAATACGCTAAATGGTTGCAATTAGCACATGTAGGTGCGTTGGAGCAACACTACTCAAAGCAATGAACTTTACAGACCCTAAAGAGACTCGGAGTGCATTGGCCGACTATGGAAGCGGATGTCCAAAAGTTGTGCAAGGAATGCCCAATCTGTTGTACTAAACCACCTGTGGAACACGCTACTCTTTATCAAGTATCCATTGTGCCAGATTGGAGTGAACCTCTAGTATCCTTCCTGAGGACAAACACATTTCCTCCAGACATGACTCTGGCTAGGAAAAGGAGTTTAGAACAAGAAGCCCAGGATTACTCGCTCATTGGTGATAATCTATATAAGCGTGGTAAAGATGGTTACCTGAGGCTATGTGTCCATGAAAGTGAATATCTCAAGATCTTGGACACTGCTCACCAAGGTGTAGCAGGAGGACACTTTGGACCGGATCGGGTGATCAAGGCAATACTATTTGCGGGCTTCTGGTGGCCTACCCTTCACATGGATGCACATACCTATGTGAAACGGTATGATGTCTGTCAAAGGACTCAGTATCCTATACGCAAAGATGAGATGCCACTGAAACCTATGATGGGTGGACGTGCATTCTCTAAGTGGGGAATAGACTTCGTAGGCCCTATTAATCCCCCAGCTAAGGGTTCTCATGCAGAATACATCATTGTTGCAACAGACTATCTAACTAAGTGGGTAGAGGTAAAAGCTACGACAAAGAATGATGCTCAGACAACTGCTAAATTCTTGTTTGAGAATGTATTCACAAGATATGGACTACCTATAGAGCTTGTAAGTGATAGAGGCACTCACTTCTTGAACGAAGTAATTGAGAATCTCCTCCAAGAATTCTTAGTAATACATAAGAAATCTGCCCCCTATCACCCTCAAGCTAATGGACAAGCTGAGAGCACTAATAAGATCTTATGCAATGTACTGACGAAATTAGTGAACACTAAACGCTCTGATTGGGACAAACAGCTACACCATGCTGTTTGGGCATACCGAGTTGCCTACAAAACGGTACTCCAAGCCACCCCCTTTCAGATGGTATTCGGCCAAAACGCTGTGCTACCCTTGGACTTCCTGATTCCTACATTGAGAGTAGCACAAGAGCACGAATGGACAGGTCATGAGCTCTCCTCTAGGATCTTTGACCTTGAACGATTAGGAGAAACAAGACTGAGAGCAGCTGCAGGAATATATGCAGCCAAGAAGAGACAGAAGGCATATTTCGATGCCCATGTGAAGGATAAAGGCTTGAAAGCAGGAGATCTAGTCTTAGTCTATACACTGAAACAACACGCGAGGAAGCTAGAAAAGAGAGGCTACGAACCTATGATCATCAATAGGATCTCCACGAGTGGAGCAGTACAATTAGCCACGTTAGAGGGTGATATTCTCCCAAACTATATTAGCGGTTGCAGAGTCAAGTTGTATCAGGAACCCCTCACGGAGGAAATGCTCAGTCGACTCAACACTGCTAAGAAACGCAAAGAGGAAGAAAAGCGAGTTCGAGAAGAAGCTCAAGCAGAAGCTTTAGAACGCATCAGAAGGATGAAGTTACGGAGGCAAGGTAGGGATCAGCCTAGAACGAATGACTATGCTGATCAAGGATACCCTATGGCCATGTGTGAAGTCGCAGGAACAAGCTCACATAGGATAACTGATCGACGTCCTTTCGTAACCTTAGATATAGGACAAGGAAAGAGTGCAAGGACCGTAAGAGCCTTGATTGACTCAGGTGCAGCCACTAGTGCTATTAAATTGTCTTACTGTCAAGAGTTGCAGTTAACTGTCAATCCTGTGGAAGCATATCTCATAGGATTGGGAGGCGTGGAAACCCCTTGCATGGGCGAGGTGGAACTTCCCCTCTACATTCATGATGAGGCAATGACAGTTAAAGTTTTAGTGTGTCAAGACGAGGATCTCACTGAACCTCTTGTCTTGGGTCAAGATTGGATTTATGACCAAGCAGTCAACTTAAACCTAAGAAGTGGACTTCTTCAGGTTTGGGTCAATCATAGTCGAATTACAGTAGAGTTAGATAATGGAGCACTCAAGGAACTAGGAAAGGCACAGACTCCTGGTCCCTCCAGGGGTGCACATGAAGTTGACCATGTTGTTCTTGTCCAAAACTATGTGTTGCAGAGGAATGATATTCTCAAAAAAGGAGTCAGGGATGCAACGGAACTCCCTTCTTTTCCAAAGGCCAGAAGGAGGCAGCAACCAAAGGAGGATCAAAGGCAGAAGAAGCAGAGTACTACCCATGCCGGAAATCAAAAGTTCCTGCGTAGCAAAATATCTCAGCAAGTAAACCAAGTGTGGGTGAGGAAAGGCGAACACCCGATTGCACTCAAGCCAACCACGCGAGCAAAGCCTCTTATTAGTAACCAACAACACGTCACTAATAAGAAGTCTTTCGGAAATTCTTCTGCTAACGTGAAATCTATTTGGGTGCCCAAGAAGTCGATGAAGGCTAGCCCACAATCAAGACAAATTTGGGTGCCTAAGGCTTGCTTGCGGGCGCAAATAGCTACGCCGAAGCCACAACCTATACAGCGTAACCCATTCACCCGCGCAGCCAGCATTCACTTGTTTTCAACACTCAAGAACACACTAAGGCCCATGAGCACGAACATAATCGCTTGTAAATGGGTCCCTAAAAGGCCTCAGTTTCAAGCCGATACACCTATAAAGCTCTCTAGAGCCTCTACGACACCAAGAACAAGACCCATCCACTGCATTTGGCAGCCTAAGATCTGTAATAAACCCCCCGACCCCAATTTGTAAATGCATCCCCACTCACTAACTGCATTAGTCTCCTAGGACTACCCAAGCACTAACGTCACACACTGTCTTCGTGCACTTCCTAACCACTAACTCACCATCTACCTCATGTTAATGTTGTAACGGGGACAACAACGGATTTATTCTGTCCATTACGATGTTAACACGTGGTTCTATATTCTCACAGAACCAACCAGCAAACAGGGCCATGGCAGAAGCAGGTGCAAGTTCTCAAGCCGGATCTGGTGCCCAGATTGTGGACATAGAAACACTCCTCCTCGAGCCACATCTCACCGCAAGGCCGCAAGAACTTCAAGCCGTGCATGTGCTCCCCATTCAGGATCCTCCTCAAGGGCACACTTCTCAAGTAGGTAAACACGCTCACTGGTTGAGTGATGTCGCGGGACCATTGGGCGATGGAACCTATTTCTGGGAAGCAGAATTGGAATTTAATGGCAAATGGGGTCGATACCACTTTTTCACGCGCGAGTTTGAAAGCTATCAAAACGCCGAAGTCATGCGATCAGTTTGGATCAAAGCGGGTGTGGACAGTTATTTCAGGGCCCACTTACCAAAGCCGGATTTCCTACGATGTTCATATCTTATCAGTACCATCACACCAAGCAGGGCCAAAGGAGGCGACAGTACCTTTGTGTTGCCATCACTGCTGCCGGGTCATGAGCTTAAAAGATTCAAGTTGACCCTCAATCTGGTAAGAGAAGCACTGGGTATGTATGGCATGCACATCCCCACTGAGAAGGAAACAATGGTTCCAGGTCGAATGAAACACAAAGATCTTAATAAGTTGAAGGATATGGTAGCGATGACACCTACCATTGCGCTTCACCTACGGACCATCATGCAACATTTTGCTTTCCCCGCCCAGGAACGATTCACAATGCCCCCGAAGAAAATATGGTTCAGCTTGTATCTAGCAGAGACAGAAAGCCTTCCCATCAATGTGCCACACTGGATCATAGATCAGATCCACCTAGCCCATCAAAGGTGGAACAAGAAGCAGAAAAATGTGCTTCATGGATGTTGCGCTCTAACAAAGATAATCTACCGATGTCTGGCCTATGATGTGCCTATTCAGCGGGCACTCATATGGCCCCGCGCCCAGGAATTCCAAAGAAGACTATCAGAAGCAGGTCCCCCATCAAAGAAGATGAGGGGGGGAGTGCAACTACCCTGTGCTCCACCAAGGGGAGCCACCACCACACCAGAAATCACCCCTCCACAGACACGACGCATTAGGCCATTCACAATCCGGCTACCAAGACCAAGCACAGAAGGGCCTAATCTGGTATTCCCACCCGTCCCATCAGATCTGGAATTCCCCCAAGGTTTTACTCTCAACGATCTCACGGATGAAGAAGTAGCCCGATTGATCTATGATTCTAATCTCGAGACGGAAGCAGAACAAGCTCAGGAACCACAACCTCAGACCACAACAGCAGCCCCGACCCGACCAGAAGTGGTAGAAGTCGACGTCGAGGAACAAGAGGCAGAACAAGAAGAAGAAACCTACGAGGAACAAGAATATGACGAGCTCTCCGAGCTGGCAAGTGCCCCTGCGTACTCGGCACAAATCAAGAGACTATATCGAACCATGCAACTGGTTCAAGAACAGCATAAGATGTCACTGGAATCGGGCAAGAAACTCATGAACCAGTTGTTAGCTGAAGAAGGTGTGGACGAGATGTTCATTGAATCCATAAACCTTCATGCCGATGCAGTAGGATTGGATGAGGCCATCCATGAGGCAATGGCCTACATTCACAGATTTGAGAAAAGGGTTCCCGTTCGTCCCAGGAGGTCCGGGAAACAAATTCATACCAATGTATCAGCACCAGAAGAGACAACGCAAGCAGAAGAATATCAGGAAGCACCACTGTCACCACCATCCCCACCTCGCACTACACAATTCACTCCACCACATGACACTAGCACTACCATGTCCACTACCACTACCATTGTCATGGGCATCCCACTCTCTCCGGGAATCCAATTCGGGGGAGTCACCATGCCCACTTTCACCACTCTTTTCATTGACGTCACATCCACTCCACCCACGATCCCCATCTACACTGTCACTCAAACAATTGACACTATGGAAACATCACCTGCCACAGCACCGCTCCCTCCCCCCATGCCACCTTCATCTCCCATACCCCCTCCACCCACATCCCCACTTGCGTCCACATCATTCACAACTCCCATTCCCGCCCCCATTCCCCCTGCATCTTCACCCCTCCCAGCATTATTTAATGTAAATAGCATATTTTTAGCATTAAATCAATGTGTATATCAGCTTCAGAATGAGTACAGAGCGCTGGACGGCCGGTATCAACAACTGACAACACATCATCAGGACTTACAAAGGCAATTTCACATTCTACAAGAGGAAAATGCAAAAGTGAATCAACGCTATTCAACGCTTGAGCAGGCTCACCAAACACTATTGGAGGCACCCCAACCATTGACAGAATCAGGTGTCAAACAACTAGAAGCTTTGCTCGAAGTATACCAGACCGATAACCTGCGAGTCAGACGCAACTTGGCGCTACTACGGAAACATATGGCCACAACACTGGAGGAGAACAAAAGACTGCAAAAACAAAATGAAGAGAATCTGGAAGCAGCAATGGAAGGCTCCCCTCACGAGATAGATCCAGAGCAATTTAAAGCAATTCCCACGGAGACGATGAAAACCATTCTGGAAAGCTATGCAGATCTCCTGGAAGCCCATGATGACTTGGAAAGAGAGCGTGACACACTTCAGAGCAGGCTGAAGGAACAGGAAGAACAACCGAAGAGTGTCCCATCAACCTCCACCTCAGACGAAGTAAAGGCCTTAACCGAGCAGGTAGCAGAATTACAAAAGAGGCTACTGACATACGAGGGGCAGCCATCCCCTGTGGTAGAACCAGAGCAAGAAGAGCTAGTCCCTATTGAGGTGGATGATTCTTACGAGGAACCGTATGTTCCTATGCCAATGCCAGGCGGGCGACGAACCTCAGAGGGACTAGACACATTGGAAGTGGAAGCACCTGAGTGGCTTCAGACACTGGAAAGGACAGCAAACACTCACGAAGAACGGGTGGCAATTCAGATCCAATCACTAGCGAATTTAGAAGAGACTGTCATAAAGTCTGCATACTTCAGAAGCATGTCTCACCATAGATGGATCGGCATCAATAATGACCAGTATGTGCCATTCTGTATACTTTTGGCCGATTACAACGCGGAGATTCAACGACAATGTGGCAAACCTCCCACCTTTGCTACACAATTTGGTCCAGATGATCTACCGGAAAGTGCTCAGCGTGGGTCCATCCATCAACCCACCTGGAGAATCAAGCTTTTGGAAACGTATCCAGAAATGGTCCGAACCTGGAATAATATGCCGTTGTTTATTAAGTACAACCCTTGTTACATTCCAGTTCTGCGACGACGCACCTGGCCTGAATTCACTATAGCTGTCAGAGACATCAAAGCCTGTGCAAAATGGTTGAATTATGTTTATCTAGCACCTCCACGAGGACCTCCCACAGTCAATTACATGATTTCTACAATCCGTCACTGGAGTACTAGGCTACGCAATAATCCTGATGTGATGGCCCAGATGTGCATGAAAATATTTGAATTAATGCTGATCACTTTCAGGACGTTTAAAAACATTAAGGACCCTCACTTCTCAGGTGCAGGCTTTATGACAGGAAACCAAGATCTAGTGTATGATATGAGTACCACCCCGTCCATTGAAGTAATATATGCTTGGCACGCCAGAATCAAATACCTCCCAGCCTGCTTTAAACAAACCTTTGAGGAGATGTTCATTACCGGATTCTGGGAATATCACTCCGAAATCTTTATACCCAGAACATCCCATCTCCTCCAATTATTTGCTGTGGAGAGGACTATCTACTCAGAACAATTGAGGGTGCCTCATCCAGATGTTCCCGGTCCTGTGAATTGGGATGAGCTGCTCACAGATCTAGCACGTGGCCTGCGACTCGAAGAACACCACCTAGCCTCCGATGTCATCCAATAATATGTTCAAAAATCCTCTAGACAAGGGTCTGTCAGGGGCGACAGACGCGAGAGTGGGGGGGGTGTTGGCAGCAGTCAGGGAACCGAAGGAGCCACCAGACGAAGAGAGTCAGAGCGAAGGGACAGCATAGGCAGACATGGCAGTCAAAGAAGATCTGGCAAATAGGCCAATAATTTTCCTCATGAAGAAGTAAGTATAAGCATCCACGCAAATCTAGCACTTAGGCAACCCTTTAACTTTTCAAAAACCCTTACACCAATTAAAAGTGATTCTCATCACTAAAACACCATTGTAAATACCATTTCATATTTTTGTAGCTCCATTTTGTGCAAGCCAAGGAGTCCTTGAGCTTGAGGAGCTTTAGAAGTATCTACCTGTCAATTTTCGTAATTTTTAGATCTCGTTTGAGCCCTCAAATAAGCCTTGGAACCTAATTTTTAACTAGGCCGGACACTAGGTCTGAACAGGGCCAAAGCTAGTCAAAAACTATAAAAGGAGCTAGAGAGCTCATTTTTGAGGTTAGATTGTAATTGAAACAAACTTGTAAGATCTTTTGAAAGTAATCTAAGAACTCCATTGATTCTCCCTCTTTGTCTTACCGTGTGTGCGCTTGTGTGTGTATGTGTGTGCATGCTAGTGTGCTTCTCACTCACACACTTGTGCTGCCACTTGCTTGAGGTCTTCATACCATCCTCACGTCTTCCCGGATTGACATTAAAGGAGGTGCTACTCATCACTGAGCTACAGTGTGGCTCGATTCTTCAGGTACTTCTTGGCGACCCAAATCTGTCCAATGTTTGTACTTGTAGAAGAAGGGCGAGGAGATGTTGAATATTGCCTATGATTTTCCTGAAATTTGGTCTTAGCATTGTCTGCATTGTTGGAAACTATTGGCGTGTTCTGTCCTTTTGGCACCCATACTTGTTTCATGTCGCTTGCTTTGTGATGCTCATACTACTGCCTTCTTTGTGTCGTCTAGTATGGTTGTTGATTTGGGTTCCTCAATCGTGGTTGACTCCTTTGTGGTTGGGGGGTGAGAGGTCTGGTTGACACTCTGCTTTGGAAAAGAAGGGAGGTCCAACACTTGCAAAACTTGCCCATTAGGAAGTGAGGCATTCTGTACCACAGATCTAGGCCAGTCTGCAATAAGTGTGGAAGGATGGCCACCGAGGGCTATAGTGCCCATTTGGCCAGTGATGCAATCCACCTAACTACTGATGTAATCCAGCTGACCACTAATGGTCCCCATTTGTCCCATCTGTTGGGTGGTGACCCCTTCTAATTTGCAGGAAGACGAGGGAAAAATCTTTTGACGTTCTTCTGAATGGCAACTATCTATCGCCAAGCCCGCGTGGGTTGGTGTAGACATAATGTGACTTATCTGGCCAGAGATCTTCCCATCCTCCTTTGCATGCAGTTCATATGGTCTAGGGTTATTGTTCTAGAGAAAAGAGGCACAGAAAAGGAGCCCCAAAAATTTTCAAGTTAATGAACATAAATTTTATTTTTCGAAATCCTATGGAATGCCGTCAGAGCTATGTAAATGCACTAGAGGAGTCCTTTAGATGCATAAGCCCCAAATCCTTGTAACATAACTCTTGTAAAATAGTAGGAAATCAAAGTTAGTCAATAAAGTGCCGGTCTTTTATGTGAAAGGGCCATCTTTAGGGCACATATATATAAGTCACTTTGTGACTCTTGTAAGAGACTTTTTGCCATTGTGAAGAATTGAAGAAGAATTTTGAATTTGCTTCTTTCCTGCTGATTTCCTCCTTCTCCATGATCTTGTGTGTGTATGTGTGTGTGTGCATGTGTGTAATGCTTGGAATGTGTGTGTAGGGCTATTATCTATCCCTTCCCATCACTTTTGAACTATTGTAGTGTGTGTGTGAGCCATCACTGTTAAAAATAAAGAAGTAAGCTCGTATATATTTTTGCAAAAAGGATTTTCTTCAAGTAGAAGGAAAATACAAAAATGAAAAACAGAAGAATTTACTTCAGCAAGTAGTGGAGGCCAAAAGAGAATCATTTAAAAGAGAATCAAATCCAAAAAACCTGAACTGTAAGAGGAGTGGCTGTCCAAAGTAGTGGAGAAATGATGGAGAAGAGCTCTCAAACTCATCATGAGAGTTTTTGGTCACTTGGCTATAAAAGAGGCAAGGGAGGACACTCAAGTATAGAGGAAGAAGGCGTGGAAGTCCCCTTGTAGCTAGTTCATTTGGTTTGAGTCATTTCGTTTAGTTCACTCTCATAGAGTATGTACAGTCGCACACCCATTTCTGCATAGTCTACTTGTGAGAGTCATATATTTCATTATATGTATCCAATTTTAGTGTTTAAACATTCGTTAGAAAGCTTATCTCAATTACTTCCTCTATCTAGAATAGTTTTATGAAATTCTTTATGCTCTATGAGTTATTCAAGTTTTAGTGAAGTCTATTTTTCATCCTAACTGAGTGGACAAGTAGTCTGTTTTGAATCAAATAGTTGCCAACTCAAATCTACTCCAAATTGAGTGTTTGATATCTCATTTGAAAGCTCTAGGTATTTAGTGTGAGTGACCAAAGTTTCAAGTTCATTGCATATTTCAGTTGGTACCAGTTTTCATTTGAAGGTTTTGTTGTTGGCAAGAGTCTTGATCCTGAGAAGGTCTTCTACACTTTTCAGTGTGAGTAGGAGAGGAATTCTCCAACAATTGGTATCAGAGCATTGGAGTTTGAAGATTCAAAGCATTGGAACTGAATTGAAGCAAAGGAGAAGCTACAAATCAAGGGGGAGCTTCGTGAAGTCAAGAAAGAGTGCCACAACATACTTGAGGTAAACTTCAATCTTGGAAGTTTTCAATGGTTGATTTAGGACAACAAGTTGAGAAGTTAAACAAAGATAATTTTCAATCTTGGAGGTATAGAATGATAAATTACCTTAAAGGTAAAGGTTATGGAGTCTAGTTAGTGGAGACGATCCATAACCGGTGGACATTGCATACTCCGGCACAACGGAGACAATTTGCTGATTGGGAAGAGAGGAATCCAAGGGTGATGTTCCTCATCTCACAAGTTATTTCTAACACTATGATTGGTCATGTGCAAAGCTTAGAAATAGCCAAGGAAGTTTGGGAAGCATTGGAGAAGGTGTATGCTACCTCAACAAGGTCTCGAAGGATTCAACTCAAGAATGAGCTCAACAACATGAGGAAAAGCTCAAACCAAAGCATTAGTGAGTATACATTGAGGATCAAAGAGCTTCGAGATCAGCTAGCATCAGTTGGATGCAAGATAGAAGAGGAAGACATCGTCCAAACAGCCCTCAATGGCTTGAGAAGTCAAGAAAAGTGGAAGCCCCTCATCACAAACATCCTTTATAGAGATCCTCTACCAAAATTCGACGAGATTATACCAAATCTTGTGGCTGAAGAGGTTGCTCAACAAGGAGAAGGCAATAAAGGTAAGGACAGCCATAGTCAAATGTTATATGCAGGAAGAGGTAGAGGATGGGACTCAAGAGGAGGCTCGAGAGGAAGAGGAAGAAGCTACAACAACACAAATTTCAGCCAACACAACTCGGAGGACAACAAGGACAACTCAAATGACAACACACATGGAAGAGGTCGAGGAAGAAATAGAGGAAGAGGTCGAGGTTCATACAATCCTCATAAAGGTATAACATGTTATCATTGTGGTAAACTAGGACATTATGCAAATGATTGTTGGCAAAAGAATGGAAGGCTGAATGGAGGCAACCAAAGGAGCCAAAATAACTATGCGAGTACATCAAGTGAAGGAGACAAGCAAACCATGCTTGCCATGAAGCATGACTACAACAACTCGAGAAGTGATGACCAAAAATGGTTCATAGATTCAGGTTGCAGCAACCATATGACATGCCAAGGAGATTTGTTCACAAAGCTACAAGCTCCAAGTGGAAAAGGATGTGTGGAGACCGGCGATGAAACTCAACACACAATTGAGCATGTTGGAGATATCAAGCTTGGAGACAAGAAGGTATTGGCTGATGTTCTTCATGTTCCTACTATTGCAAAGAATTTGATTTAAGTAGGACAAATGGTAGAGAAAGGATATCATGTTATCTTCAATGAAAAAGGCTGCTTTATAAAGAATCCAAAAGAAGGATTCAAGGTCATTGCTCATGGAAGGAAAGAAGGAAGGATGTTCACTTTGGACATTCAACAACCGCATGGAAAGGTGATGTATATTCAGTTTGGAAACAAGAGGATTGCTAAATCGATTTGTGGCACAAAAGGTTTGGACATATCAACATTCCCAAGCTCAAGGACATGAGCAACCATGAAGTGGTAAGAGGTCTTCCAAGATTCAATGATGCCGGACTACATGAGTTTTGTGAAGCATGCCAACTAGGAAAGCAAACTCGACAACCATTCAAGAAAAGCAACTATGTGGCAAGGAATGTCCTCGACTTGATACACACGGATGTATGGGGACCATCACAACAACCATCAGTGGCTGGTAATAGATATTTTATCACTTTTATCAATGATCATTCAAGAAAAGTATGGATGTTTTGCATAAAACAAAAATCAGACGTGTTCTCCATGTTCAAGAGATTTAAAGCACAGGTAGAAAAGGAAACAGGACGCTACATAAAGACCTTGAGGTCCGATGGAGGAGGAGAATATTTCTCCAAAGAATTTTCAGATTTTCTTTATGAAAATGGCATCAAGAGACAATTTACATGTAGGTACACGCCTCAACAAAATGGAATAGCTGAAAGGAAAAATCAACATATCACATAAGTTGCAAGATGCATGCTCAACGAGATGAAGATGCCACTAAACTATTGGGTTGAAGCAACTAGTACGGCCGTTTATTTGATGAACAAGTGCACAACGGCTGGAGTGCATAATCTAACTCCCGAGGAGGTTTATTCCGGTAAGAAACCTGACCTTACACATCTCAAAGTTTTTGGATGTGTGTGTTATGTTCACATCCCTCAATAACTAAGGACAAAGATGGAGGCAAAGTCTGAGAAATGTATTTTTATTGGATATTCATCGGAGCAAAAGGGATATAGGTGCTACAATCCGGTGACAAAGGAGCTATGAGTCTCACGAGATGTGGTATTTGATGAGCTAAGACCATGGTTTGGAGACAAAGGGAAAGAAAAGATTCTTGAAGAAGATTGCGAAGATGATGGAGGTGTTGTCCAAGAAGAATTTTAGCAAACAAGCACTCAAATGTCAGGTCTAGAAGCTTCTGCATCACTTGGAGAAAGCTCAACATGGAAGGGGAGGCTAAGGAGTCATTCCTCATCACCAACATCAGCCTATGAAAGATCCAAAGCTGAAAGTGCTGCCCAAAATAGTGATTCAAATGCAAGTGAAGAAGAGTATGAAGAGGTGATCACACCAAAGGTAAAGTTGAACTGGTTGAAGAAGCAATGTTCAAAAGGAAATGAAAGGAGGTCTTCAAGAGCAAGGTATCCAATTGAAAGGCTGAGCTATGATAGTTTTATTGCAAAGCATTTTGCATATATGACATAGGTGGTCAAAGACAAAGAACCGGATGCATATGAAGAAGCATGTACACAAAAAGAATGGCAAGAAGCTATGCAAGAAGAGATGAAAGCTCTCAAGGACAATCACACATGGGAGCTAGTTCCAAAGGCTGAAGCTATGAAGATTGTTCCAAATAAATGGGTGTTTAAAATAAAGAGAAATGCTGATGGTTCTCTAGCAAGGCATAAAGCTAGACTGGTAGCAAAAGGATTCAAGCAAACTCACGGCATCGATTATGAAGAGACTTTCACTCCGGTTGCAAAGATGGGAAAAATTAGAACCTTGATTGCAGTGAGTGCAGCAAAGAGATGGCCATTGTACCAATTTGACATAAAGAATGCTTTTCTCAATGGTGAACTTCAAGAAGAGGTATACATGAGTCAACCGATTGGATTTGAAGACAAAAAGCATCCAAATTTTGTTTGTAGATTGAAGAAAGCTTTGTATGGGCTGAAGCAAGCACCACGTGCTTGGAATCAAAGATTGGTCGAGTACCTCACAATGTGTGGGTATAGTCCAAGTAATGCAGATCCCTCTTTCTACATGAAGAAAGAAGAAGGCAAGCAGGTATATATTTGCATATACATTGATGATCTCATCATAACAGGAAGTGATGTTACAGGAATACAAGAGATCAAAAGGAAACTTGGTAAGGAGTTTAAAATTTCAGATCTTGGTGAGCTGAAACACTTTTTAGGCATTGAGATAGTCTATGGGAAAGATGGCATTTACTTGATGCAAAGAAAGTATCTATTGGATGTTCTTTTCATATTTGGAATGAGTGAATGCAAACCACTCACTCAACCTATGGACACAAATGTGAAGCTATGCTCAAATGATGGAGAGAAGTTACATGATGTAACTACATACAGGAGTATTATAGGTTCGTTGATCTATGCTACGATCACAAGACCAGATTTGTGTTATATTGTTGGAGTTCTTTCTCAATTTATGCAAGCTCCAACAAGTGAACATTTAAATTCAGCAAAACGAGTGCTAAGATATGTGAAGCACACAGTCAATCATGCTTTGTTTTATAGATATGATGAAGAATTGCAGGTAAAAGGCTTCAATGATGCTAATTGGGCTGGTTTGAAGGAAGATAGAAGATCCACTTAAGGTTATATGTTCATGATAGGAAGCAAACCTATCACATGGAGCTCAAAGAAGCAACCTACTATTGCACTATCATCTACAGAAGTTGAATATAGAGGTTTAGCCTTTGCAACTTGTGAAGCTATGTGGATTAAGAAGCTCTTGGCTGATCTTGATGTGCAGGTGGAGACCATTCCAATTTATGGTGACAACATGTCAAGCATTCACTTGACAAACAATCCAATGTTTCATGCATGAAGCAAGCACATAGAAGTGCATTATCATTATGTTCGAGAAAAATTTTTGAGCAAGGATGTGGATATAAAGTTCATTGGAACTAATGACCAGGTTGCAGACATGCTTACAAAGTCCCTCGATGCTTCTAAGCTCAAGAGGTTCAAGGACGACATCAACTTACAAGATATGGCTGAAGGTGCAAGCTCACCTGTGAGCTTGAGGGGGAGTGTTAAAAATAAAGAAGTAAGCTCGTATATATTTTTGCAAAAAGGATTTTCTTCAAGTAGAAGGAAAATACAAAAACGAAAAATAGAAGCAGTTACTTCAGCAAGTAGTGGAGGCCAAAAGAGAATCATTCAAAAGAGAATCAAATCCAAAAAAACTGAACTATAAGAGGAGTGGCTGTCCAAAGTAGTGGAGAAATGATGGAGAAGAGCTCTCAAACTCATCATGAGAGTTTTTGGTCACTTGGCTATAAAAGAGGCAAGGGAGGACACTCAAGTATAGAGGAAGAAGGCGTGGAAGTCCCCTTGTAGCTAGTTCATTTGGTTTGAGTCATTTCGTTCAGTTCACTCTCATAGAGTATGTCTAGCTGCACACCCATTTCTGCATAGTCTACGTGTGAGAGCCATATCTCTCAATATATGTATCCAATTTTAGTGTTTAAACATTTTTTGGAAAGCTTATCTTAATTACTTCCTTTGTCTAGAACAGTTTTATGAAACTCTTTATGCTCTGTGAGTTATTTAGGTTTTAGTGAAGTCTAGTTTTCAGCCTAACTGAGTGGATAGGTGGTCTGTTTTGAATCAAATAGTTGCCAACCCAAATCTACTCCAAATTGAGTGTTTGATATCTCATTTGAAAGCTCTAGGTGTCTAGTTTGAGTTATCAAAGTTTCAAGTTCATTCCATATTTCAGTTGGTACCAGTTTTCATTTGAAGGTTCTGCTGTTGGCAAGAGTCTTGATCCTGAGAAGGTCTTCTACACTTTCCGCTGCGAGTAGGAGAGGAATTCTCCAACAATCACGAGTTGTGGAGCGAGTGTAGGTGTTTCCCACCATTCACTATTTTCCTCATAAATTGAAAAGCATTTTTCAAATTTGAGTGAAAATACCACCAATAGATGCATCTCGTCAAGAGCTTCGAAATGAATACAAAATCCGTTGTCGGCACGAAAGTAATGGTTGGTGCATCAGGTCAACCACAAGAATTACGGTGCACGTCGGGTGCTTAGAGCAAGCTCAGGTGTAGGAAAGACTCAAAGAGTTTATTAGTAATTCAATTCAAATGTTGAATCATATTCATCATTTAAGTTCATGTAGAAAGAGAGCGATTTCTTGCATAATTAGCACTGAAGTGTAAATTTCCTTTACATCTTCAAGTCAATATGCAGGACAGGTATTCAAAAATCATTTCTATCTTGATGCAATTATAAGAACACGAATACCTTACGTAACTTTTGTCTGTTTTCACAACATTTTACACTATGAGTATATCTCTGAAGTGGTAAACATAATGAATTAAGAAATAGATTATGGACATAATGACATCATAACGTTAAAGTTAAACGATCTTGAAGACATCAATTTGTGCATTTGCAAAACAATTCAACCATTACCTATTAGATTCAGTCAGCCGTAAGCTTGAATAACGAAATTCATAGGATGAAACTATATTCTTACAATTTCAAAAGGTAACTAGATAAAATATGTGTGCACTCAGAAGTCATATCAAATCAGATTTGACTTATTGTTTGTGAGTTTTACTCGTTGTATAAATCCTATCTTAATCTCTGTTCTATTGAATATCTCATCTATGCAATCATAAGAAGAACAACCCCATAAAACCTTCATTGTTAAATGAGTCTCTTGCAAAGGTTTGATGTTTGATAACGTCTAACATCTTTATCAATCGGTAATGTCTTTTCTTCAAAACATGGCAACATCACATGAGTACAAATCCAATCGTATCAGAATTAAACTATACATCGTAATTATCATATATTTTTCCAAGAGACTAGAGCAGAAGCGTATACTTTTGCGGGTAAGAAAATTGTTGTTATATATATCATATATGAAAGAAGTTGTCGGTAATCAGAGAATTTTGCAGATAGCACGTGATAGATAAGTCAGCACATAGGCAAAATCACTCTTTGGAGATCAGAGTTCATAAAGGTAAAACTCCTCAGGTGTAGCATAGAGCGACAAATATGGTTATCTTGGCATTGTTGTAGCGTTAACTTCTGAGCGAAGTGTTTGTATTGGAGATGGTTGAGCAGAGAGATAGTAGGCAAAAGTGGTAGATCACTTCAGAGTGGAGCGCAGATGGGTCCTGAATTGTACATCAGAGATCGACATGGCCGGTACTATAAGTGAGGTTGAATGTAGCTTCTTCCACAACATTTCATCAGCCAAAATAGTTTAAAGTGCAGACTCATGATAAATCATCAAAGTATGTAATAGTGAAATAGGATGTCAGTAACTTGTGCAGTTGATCGTAATGTACTTCCCTTCCTATTTATTTGAGCGCCCTTAGACTTCATCACTATCATATCATTGCTGCCCAAAAATCACTAAAAAAGTGTGAGAATCCGGAACGTCAGAGCTTTGCTAATGTCCCCAATTTGCCAGCACAGATCATGTATAGACACGCATGATCAATCGATCATCCCCTGTACACATGCACGATCATCTACAGTAGAGACGTAAAGTCAGTAATCATTTGATCATCCTCTCGAAGCCCTCTAATCAGTTTTGCGTGGCTGTATATAAGAATCTTCTCTCCACCATCAGATGTTGGAGTCGGAGTTACAGAGTAATCAGGAGCATCATGATTCAAGACTCGTGAATTGCCTCCATAATAACATGTATTGGTCTCCCTAGCAGATCATATCTGTTAATTCGCCGCCTTCCCTACCACGAGTGAGCCCCGGTCAGAACATATCTGCCAGAAATATACCTCCCCACTTGCGTGCGTCCTCCTTTTTCCTTTTCAATCTGAAACACACAAATAAAGTGTGCATATTCCAGAATTAGTGCTCGAAGATTAAAGCAGACTCTACCTTCATGCGCACCTCTCCCATCAGATGTAAGCTTCACCTTTTTGTTTTCTAATATGCGCTATCACCGGATCTTTTCCGCCCTTTAAGCAGCGATCATTCACCTTTTATATATTAAGATCTCTAGATTTAGAGATCATTTCTAAAATTAGTGATTGATTCTATTAAAATAGAAGAACCCAATTAAAGTGTAGCTAATAATTTGTTTGCCATTACATAAACCTTCTTCTATGCCCAATGCAAATATGGGCATCAATATCAATATGATACCAATACATGTACCCTTGATCATTGTAAAGGAATTGCCCCATCATCAGTCGGCCATAAATATCTGCCGCATCATTATTATCATTGTCAAATATATGAACGTGCTCACACTGAACAGATAAACACTGAAAACCTTGGTAGCTACATCCTTAGCCCGAATTCTTTGTATCAAGATCCAAAACAAATAGGACAACTGCATGATCCTAAGGCGTCTTGAACCTCCACATGTTGTAAGGTGGAATCATCCACTTCCTTTTTTGCTTTCCATTAATATGACACTTCCGAATATATAGCTCATCTTGTATTGCACCCTTTGAATTTGGTTCTGCTTCATCAAGAGTAGAGATGAGAATCTCTACGACACCGTTCGGAGTGATTTTGCGTTTGTTGGAAAGCTCGTTGGGAGTACTACAAAAACATCGACTAGTTATGTAAAAATAATACGTGCATTATTAGATATGGTATTTTGAAGTAGACCCTCAAGTTGGACTAGGAAGCAAGGGGTTTCACAAGATTTTGAGCAATACAAAGGACAATTTTGGACTTGTAGACAAGGTTTATGAACCTAAGATCAAGTAGACACTTAGGAAGAGATAGATAAAGTACCAAATCATCTAAACCTAGTGTCAACCATACAACCAAGTCGGGGGCTCACAACTCAGTGGTTAGCACTACGTGATGAGTTCACAGACGAGTGAATCAGAAATGTCTTTTAACTTGGAGAGACCCTTGGCTTCTGAAGACATGCATAGTTCAGTACCTAGGGAAGGTTTTATGTCTAGAATGGAAGGGGAATATTGGATGTCTCTTCAATATATATCCACTAACTGGCAAGGAATACCCATCTACCTTGATGGTCTACACACCTCAGTAGCAAGAATGATAAACTCTACAGAATTAGAGATAGTTCCAAGACTAGCTATCAAGTATGAAGGTGGAGTTTACATGGACAAGATGGGCCAGATATATGTGGTGACCAAAAACCCTGATCAGATCAATGAAAGAGGAGAGTTAGAGGGACAAGGTACTTCTGGGAGAACCAACAGTGGAAATACGGTGACTACCCCTAGGGGAAAGTCAGTAATGACTCAAGTATTGCAAGCGGATAGGTTACTCCAAGATGACTATTTGATGGATGTATACTTGGTGCATGGATCTGACCTACTCCTCCAAACTGATTCACCAACACAAGGAGAAAGCATCAGCCCAACAACTATATACGAGTTTAGGGATTCGGAAAATCCATCTAGAGTTACATACCTAGACCAAAATCAAAGGAGATATTGGCCTGTAGATGAAGCGGAGAGGTCTAGATTAAAGTACATGGATGTGCCTATGTTCCCTCCTCAGGATCAAGAAACTACCTCACAAAACCCATTCCAGACCCAGCAAAGAACGGAAAATGTGATGTCAGGACAAACAAGCCAACGTAGTAGGCCTAATAGACCTCAAGTGCAATCCCCTATGCCAGGGATTAACTCCCACAACTAAACTAGCTGGGGAATAGGAAATATGAATAGAACCACCCTTAGGGAAGAACCACCCCAAGGTGTAGGAGCTGGAATACACCCAGTAAAACCCGCTTTTCCCATCATAATTTGATCCTCAGAGTCAGGCAAAAGAGTGAGACCAATCCAATTGGCCAAATGTATGCAAAATCGTTACGGTGGCACAAGAGAGTTGTATGACCACATTGCAGAATTCAAGCAGGTATTGCGAGCGAAGCGAGTGGATGACTTTTTCGTGCAATATGAATCCTTTGGGCTAATCCTCATGGGAATAGCCTTAACTTGGTTTCAATCCTTAGATCCAAATTGCTTTGGCCATATCAAAAAATTCTTCCAAGAATTTATTTGGGAATTCACTAAGCAAGGGATCAAGCACAATTCGTCATCCCTACTACATAGTTTCAAACAAGCTCCTAATGAGAGAGTAAAAAATGGAGCGCAAAGATTTAATCAATATGTAGACCGATGCCCTGTGATAGAGAGACCTTCTCAACAAAAAATGATTTCCCTATTTTTAGAAGTTCTAACCAACGGAACATTGAGAATTTTGGTATACGTAAAACGGTTGCAAACTCTGAGTGAGTGTCTTCAAGAGTGCATAGATTTGGAAGACAACTTAACTGAGCATCTCAAAATCACACAAGATCCTACCAAGACAAAGGATACAAGGATCAATGAGACTTCTAGTTTGAGTTATGTGGAGGAAGTGACAGCGTTAGTGGCCATGAAATTATGAGTACAAGGACAAAGGAACTACCAGAACTTCTCCTTGAGAGTGCCAATGTTAGGAAGTTGCACACTTTATGGTGGAGATCATCCATCTCATGTCTGCACCAGAGAAGGACTAGGGTTATCACAACCTTACCCTTACATTAGACAACCAACTCAGGAGCCTAACATGTACTCTTACAGTGAGAAAAAGTACATCAACTACAACACCGAAGACTATCCAATGAATAGACAGCCACGACCATTTGTACCACCCCAATGTAGACCATATGGGTACCCTCCTAGAGAACAAGGCAAAGAAGTTCCTAGGTATAACCCATGTCCAGACCACAAGGAGCAGCTAGACCGTATGAACATGGAGGATATATGTTACACAGAAAAGTTGCATTGATTTTAAATCTACTAATGTGGTGTTTATGAAAAATGTAGCTCTTGGAAATGTGATTTTGTTCAAATATCCCAAAAGAAATTGTTTGTATGGTTGCAATTATGGATATGTGTGCAAAGTCAGCATGGATGTATGTGTGAAGTACATGTGTTTTTGGTTAATATCAGTCTATTGACATCCACAGTTGGAGCCTTCCTATGTTACCTTGTGTCTCATTTTGTTCTTGACCATGTACGAGCGAATGATCATATCTGACATAATCGCATAAAATTGATGGTGCATTTGAATATCAATCATGAGTACTAAGGTCTGCTATCCAAGATGTATGTAGTTTTTCCTTTTCTTGCAGATGCAATAATGAGGGGGAACATCGAATAAGTGTTCAAATGTTCCTAATAAATTTGATCATGCTATGGTGATTGCTAGCCATGGTTGGGCATGGCAAAGACTATTGGATTGTGAAGAGTTCATGGACTAAGGAGTAGGGTTTGGATGGTTAGGTGCACATTGAAAAAAAAAAGGAAAAGAAAAAGAACAAAGAAAAAAAGCAAAAAGCACAAGGGAAGTCTTACTCTGCCTCTACCCTCTTTTCTCGCCTTGGGCCGGCTCCCTCTTCGCATGCAACAGAGGGAGCAGGCAGAGGTGGTCGGAAGGTGGTTTGTCAGGGGAGGGTACACCCCATTATTCCCCACATGAGAGTTGGGGGGGGGGGGGGGGGGATGACATAAAGATTTCGAATGGCTTTTTCTTTTTCTCTCTGGTTTTCGGGTGGAAGGAGCTGTCTCATTCTCTCTTGCTGTCAAACCTTAGTGGGGGGGGGGTATGTGCAGATAACGGGGAAGGGTGGTTGTTTCGTACTGGCTCGCTACTCTATCAAAATAGGGGTGCTCCCTCTATTATTTATGTTTGTCCGTGTGCAGGTATAGACAAGGGGGACAACCGAAGCCTGGAGAGTCTTCTGCCTTATCTTGTGACGAGAAGGAAAAGAGAAGCGACTTCTACTCATTTGTTCGAGGAGACATGGAAGGAGGGAAGAGCATTTGTTTTTTTTGTTTTTATTTTGTGCAGGAAAAAGGGAGAGCTCTAGTTTTTTGGGGCTATGCTTTCATTTTGCCCTTGCTTTCTCCTCGGAGTGGCTAGGGGAAAAGGGTTTTGTTCATTTTGGGGAGCATGGATCACATAGAGGAGGAGAACTGAAGGTTCGCTTTGGCCCTAGCACAGGGGTTGCATCATTGCTGAAAAAATCCGTTCAGAAAAGGAAGAGAGGAAGCAACGCATCAAGTGCTTTCCATTATAAACGTTGGAATTCTCAGAGGTTACAGATTCGAAGAAAAAAAATAAAGGTTCTTCACTTCTCGGTATTTGTTTTGAGCTCCAATTCTTGTTTAGTCCATCTGGAATGTCGAGATATATTCAGGTTTTAAGTTTGATGCTCTTATGTTGCGCAGTGATGAAGTATGTCCAATGCTGAAATTCTCTGGTAAAACTCCATTATGAATCTGTAATTAGAAAAACAATATATGCATTGAAGTTAAAAGGTGATGAACGTGGATATTGAACTTTGTTGCTATGATATACACATGATGATGAATAGGATATTCTGAAAACAATAATTGTTTGATGCACGTCAATGATTGTCACATGTACACTAACTCTGGTTCAGGTTTTTGATGTGCATTTATTTCTGAGTCACTTATTGTGAAGAGTGATTATTAGGATATCACGCTAATTCTTTTATGGCACCTTCAAATATATTTCATGGTTTGGCATGCAATGTCTTTATGGTGGTAAAGGGTTTTTTTTTGCCCTTGCTTCATGGAGGAAGCTTGTCTAGGATGAGATAAATTAGGGTCTATGGGACAATTGCCAATGGAGAGATCGAATAGAGAACCAGTATCTTGATGATTAAGCAAAAGGGTCTCAGTTTTTCTAGAAGGTGAAAAGGACAAATGAATGGAATTGGGCTAGAGCCAAGAAAAAAGGGCTGCCCGTATAGGTTCTTCTCCAAAGTAAAAGTATTGAAGTTGTAGGGATCGGTTGTTGGTTCCTGAAGGTGAATCGACAAAGAAAATTTAGGCAAAAGCAAACCATGGATCATATGTCTGTACAAGTAATAGTTCGAATAGATGTTGGGCTAAGTACAACCACCAGCTAGTCCGAAATGAAGTAAGTTGCTTAAGATTTTTTTGAACACCTCAACTCGTGTTTCTGTACAACTGTCCAAGCACTTGCGTCAGTATTCCCTATTTTCAACCCTTCCTCTCACTATCATGAATGTACTGTTGGCCTTGCATTTTGAAAGTTTTGTACAACTCTTGGTTCTTGTTTTACAAAATGGGTTTTAAACGTCCACAAGAGCTACTCCCAATAAGTCCGAGCTTTGCTCTTTGATTCATCCTAGCAATTATTCAAATCTATTTTGCTTAGGTGTTTCGACTTGTGAATTGTGTTATAAAGTAACCTGGCATTAATGAAGGTCTTGAATACAGGAATTGTTTCCCTTTGCGTGTGAGTGTGCATGTGGGCATAGGGATATAAGGGCTTTGCTAATATCAAGAAGAGAGAGAGAGGGAGGGAGGGAGGGACTGGAGACCTAAGGATCTAAGGGAATCGCGAGCACAAAGCAAAGAGCAAGTGAGAGAACTTGTGAGCGTCTAAGGGAGGGGGTATGAGACTGAGACTAAGATCACATAAAGGAGTACATATGCTTGTAAGTGTGCGTGTATAAGAGGGTGCATGTGAGAAGGGTAAATTCGGAAGAGAAAAAGGGGATTTCCAAGAGAGTAAAAAGCATCACTAGTTGTTAGGTTCGGGCAAGAAAATAGGACCAGGATTTAGGACCAAGACACCAAGCTCATTAATTTTCATGAAGATTAGTTGACCAGGCCTTATCCAAAGTAGAAATGGGATGAGAAACAAGCACTAAAATGCTATTTGTAGTTCTTGTGTGCAAGAAATTGAGCCGATAGACCTTATCCAATATAGCCAACCTCAACCTATACCAGGACAACAACGACCCCAGCCACTAGCTCTGATACAAGGGAAGAACATCACAATACAAGTCGTTTGTCTTGAGTGTGGCAAAGAACAGCTCCTGAGAGATTGTCTCAAACATCCCTCTAGTGCACCAAAGGTTACACCCATTAATGTAGTAGACTTAGTTGGGGATTCAAGTTCCAATAGCGATAATGTGGCTCCTATACATGCAGTGACTAGGGCACAAGCCTTACAAAAAGCTAAACCAGCTGAGCAATCAAAGCCAATTGAATCAGGAGATCCTAGTAAGAGAAAAACAAGAATATGGAAGGATACTAGAGAGAAGGCCAATTGTAAGTGGACCAAAAAGTTATCTGAACTAGAAGAAATCTTGAAAGATGCAAAAACAAAAATAGAAGATATTGCCTCTCAAAGCCCCTCGCATGTCAAAACTCCATCCACACCACCTCATCCCCAACCTCATCCCCACCCACCAACCACTGTAAATAAACCACAACCAGGATTTGTTCTTGCAGATCCAACCCCAGAAGACTTGGACATGATGTTCAAGGCATACCAAGCTCGACTTAAAGAAGGGCCAACACGTGCAAACCTAGACAAGAGCTACCCTAGAGCAGACTTAGAGATTTAAGAGACAAAAATGTGCATAAAAATGGTGGAACTAGCTCAAGCTATGTTTGAGGCCAATCAATTGTTCAATCAGTGGAATGCTATTACACCAGGTTTTCACTTCCAAGGCTTACTAGATAGATTAGAGCAATTGGTAAATAAACCACAAGTTTCTTTACCTCCACAGGCTCAACCAACTATTGAAAGAGAAAGCTCATCACCAAAGAAAGTCTATGTTCCTGACTCCATAGATGATGGAGAACCTGTTTCAATTCACCAGCACACTGAAAAGTTCTTGTAGGAAATACAAGAAGAGAAATGGGCCAAGGAGAAGGATGTTCCCCCTCCTATTCCTGAGATTGATGACCTTCATTATCAATTCCCACAAGACATTCCATCTATTTATGGAGACCAAGTAGAGCAACAAGAGGAAGAAAGTTCAAGATTTAAATCCAATTCTTTACAAGAGTTGCCACAGTTCACAGGCCCATGGTAATCTGAATCTCTCCAGATCAGAGCTCCCACAATATTGATAAAAAATGAAGACTCGGTGGTTCCAAGAAACACTGAAGTCGTGAAGAACACTAAGGTTTTCAATGTCATCTCACTTTAGAAGAGCTGCTCAAAGTCAAACCCGAGTTATAGAAACATGTGGCAAATCAGGTTCCAGAACTTGATTCTAATATGCCAAAAGCAGGCTCTAAGCAGAAAGTACCAGAGATACCTCTCCATAAAATAGGGGACATGAGCGAAGGTGAGGAAGGTAATTCTTATCTTCCAATCACCTACCAAGGTTACACAACCAAAGTGATCATAGATTCAGGTGTTGGTGTTTCTATTGCGGCCACCTCCTTGTGGAAGCAATGGGGTAAACCCACATTAAACCAACTAGAATGAAGCTTCAGATGGCTGACGACCATGTTAAAAGACCTCTAGGATTGCTAGAGGGAATAACTCTAACCACTTGTGGTGTAGAGTTTGAGCACACCTTCACTATATGTGACTTTGGTAAAACTAATACCTACGAGATGATCCTAGGAAGACCCTTCCTACGACAACTGCAAGTTGTACAGGATTGGGGAACCAACTCCTTATACTTGCAGTGCTTAGGGGTCACAACTGTTGGAGCAATTTTATGACAAGCCTAAGTATTGACTGGAGTCCCACAAAGTCATAGAAGAAGCCTTAAAATGAAGACTATGTAAAGTTCACTTGTGAACTACCTCTTGTAACTTTTGAAGACTTTACTTAATGTAAAAGTGAAAGAATCTTAAGTGGTTGAGTCCACTTGATCAAAAAGGGAAAGAGGAGCCATGAATTTGTGATTTGTGGTAGGTAGAGAATCAAATCAATCACTAATTGATTCGAGAGTGATTGAGGGAAGTTAGCCTCCCAAACTCAACTATAAATAGATGGTAGCTTTAGTCGTGGTTAATTCGGAAATTCGACCATGGACTTTTCCTCTTTATTTCATATACCCAAAATTTAAGTCTCACACATCCTATATGAGATATAATAAAGATTGCTTTAAATTATATGTTGCTAGAGACTCATATCTAGGATTTTGTATTCCGGAATGAAGTGATGACAACATACTTCCATTTCCATGGCTCTCATCTCATGTTTTCAAGGAGAGGTGCCTATTTGACAACAATTGATGGATGCATGGGAGTTTCCATCACTTTTTTTGCATTAGAAAATAATTTTATATATTTCGTTCTTTACCTTTGGTGGTGACATTTTACATATTGCATATGGGTTTACTTGCTACTATGTCACTCATCCAAGGCTTAGAACCCGAGAATGTGTAGTTTCATCTACAAGAGATTTCCAAGAGCATTGAAGAAACCACGAGATTGAGTCAAATTGGAATAGAGAAGTGTCGTATGTTGCTCCCTCTCCCTTAGATATTTATCAATTTGATTGCATAGACTACCCAATACATAAGGTTTTCCCGTTTGATATTTGGGATTTGAACTACACATTGTCGTGGTCATAAGACGTCACTTTATATCATCGTGTTAGTAGAAAGGTATGGAGACTCAAGGCTTTTCTAAATGAGCAAACAAAGAACAAGTTTTGGGATCAAGATATGTATTTTTTCAATCTACTCTTTCTTAACATGCCATTCATAACTTGTTTGAGGACTTATGAACTCAACAATTATGTACATAAATTTTTTATCCAAGATGCCAGTACATGAATTTATAAAGATTATGGCTTTTCTTTGAGATTTTTATTTTTCAAAGACAAAGGAGGCATGTTCATACATAGAATGATTGCATGAATTTAAAAGTTAATGCACCTATTGGGCACTTAAGTGAGTATAAAGTGCCCAAGAAGAACATCAATAATGGACGAGGGGGGATGGTCAAAGCCTACTTCATCACCAAGAGAAGCACTCTAGTAAAGTCAATGGATGGATGAAGCTTAATCTCTAGATAAGCATTTGAACCCTTTTCTTTTCTTTTCAAGTCACAAAACATACAATGCATGTCATTATAGACACGAAAACTAAAGTGGATGCATCGATCCAGATGGCCTAGTTTGCTTGATCATCTGTATAGTTAGTCATGGAAAATATTTGCATTATGCATCATCCATATGGTTTAGGAAAAGAAAGATTGGTTGTGCATGATCATTGCCACAGTTTAAGAGGTATGCATCCAATGCATTATGGTAGTTTGCATGCACCAAAAGAAAGATTCATGGAAATTTTGTACCATCTTTGGAACAGATAATGCCTTCAAGCTCTGACTATGCAATGGAAATTACACTTACAAGTCTACAAAAGTAGTAGCTTTTACTTGATTAGACTTGGTAAGTTAAAATTTCATGAGCACCAAATATGTTATGCAAAAATTACACCTATAAGTCTACAAAAGTAATAGCTCTTACGTGATTAGACTAAAAGAAGGTTTGATTCAAAGATTCAAGAAAAATTTACCTTTACTAAAGTGGAAATGTAAGCCGGATGGTATGGGACATCTAGGCTTACACTACCTATTGGGGATGTGAGGATCATGTGACCTTACTCCTACCTATGCTCATATATATATGTCTCATTTATAGAGCATTGCCTCAATGGAGATCATTATGTGGGTTTCGAGGCTTCCATGCATGTGTGCGCATCTCTCTTCTCTTCTCTCTCCATCCATCTCCTCCTTGCTCCTCTTTTTCTGCACACCAAAGTCCTTCATTGGTATCAGAGCTTCTTGAAGGCTGGTGTGCAAGAAGCTTCAATGAAAGCTTAGGTCACAAGAGGTGAAAGTGTAGGTTGGCATCTCTCAACACATGTTCAGTATTTCAGTCATAACTCGAGCTAGAAAGCTTGGATTGATGTGCTTTAAAGTTCTATGCATAGCTAAGATATAGAACCACAACTCCACAGAAGAGCATACAACCTAGTTCAAAGTGTTAGATCATCAAAAATTTGAAAAACACAGACTGATGTAGAAGAAAATCCTACACTCACTTAGACAATAGGTCAGTTTTTTGGGCCATAACTTGAGTTTTACAAGTTGGATTCAAGTGATTCAACTTGATGTACATAGCCTTATAAAAGAGGCTACAATTTTTTAGAAGAACACAGGTCTAAATTCTAAGTGCTAGGTTGCCCAAATTGCAAAATACAGAGCAACAATGTTGTAGGTGAAGATGAAATTGAGAGTAAATGCTTGTTTTGAGTATATCTTGAACTAGACATCTCTGATTGAAGTGTTTGGTATATCTTTATGTAGCCTGAAAGAGTTCTTGAAGTCTGCTGAAGAGCAAACATTCAAATTCAGAAGTTATCATCTCTAAAACAAGAAAACACAGAGCAACATATTTTCACGACAAGACCCTAATTGCTTTTGGAGGTTCATTTTGTTGTGGAACTTCTTCGAGAGAGATTTTTTGGTGTGCACGTTCTTATTTTCAGAGCTTGAAGGCATTATCCATGTATGATCCCTATGGGAGCTCCTTCACTTGAGAGTAGAGCATGAACTTGTCATGTGTTTGGCATGTGAGATGACATTATGGTATATCTTTTTTGAGGTTCATGTCATCATGCGTTTGATCATAGCATTGTCAGTGGATGTATAATGGCATTGTGGTCTCTATCTCATTTATGCCACTTGGATATGGCTTAGCTTGCCGGGTTGCACACATTTTATGAGAGTTGATTTTGGATCTTGGTTGGTGCTTATATTCTTTGTTTTTATGTAGGTACATAATCCAAATTGGAGCCCCATTTGCACATCCATTTTTCACCTTGATTGGAATATGGTCTTTGATTTGATATCTTATTTGCTAGTGTGATTCTTGGCATATGTGGATGGTGATTGCCACATGGTTATTTTGGTTTAGAGTCCATTTTACAAAGGAGATGTTGTTGAAATTTTGTTGGCTTTTATGCTAGAAGAGAGCTTTAGTGGATCTTGAAGCTTGTGTGTTAGCTTTGGATAATTGTTTATCTCCATTCAATTGGACTTGTCACATGTTATTCGTGACAGATTACACCATCTTGCAAGATTCATTCTTGACTGGGAGATGTATTGCCATTGTATTGGCGTGTATTGCCATTGTATTGGCATGTATTGACATTCATTTTTGGCATGTGTATTTGCCATTATCTTTGATTAGATCAATGATAGGTGGTGATAGGTTACTGATTGTTCTTTTGCTATTGGTTATCTTGTTTGATTGCTCAGTTTATAGGGCATACTTTGTCAAATTTTATCCAGGATTCTTTCATATCTACTTAGTCAATTTGCAGAGTTGGTGAGCAAGCTTATGCTCATGGTTTTATGTGCATGCTAGATGCATGGTTATGTGACAGGTGGTTCACATGGTTTCTTCTCCAGTGAGATATTTGTGATGTGAGTTATGCATATGGATATGCAGGTGTGATCCTAGTGGTGATATAATATTATTTCTAGTCTCTTGTTACATTTATAGTCTATCGGATTGTCAGCATGGTGTATCTTCTCGGTTTGATGGCATTGACTTTTCAAGATGGAAAGATCAGATGTGGCATACATTGGTTCATGCAGGGTTACACATGTATGTGCATAGAGATGCATAGAGGCCTCGTGACATGCCCGATCATGTATGGATGGATATGGATGCATTGGCCAACTCCTCTATCCAGTTACATCTTGTGGACTCTATTTGAGTCTGTTATGTATGAGGAGAGGAGCAGTGCATTATGGCAGAGACTACATGATATGTATGCGAGTCCATTGACTCATGTGAGACATAGATCACATCAACGACCTCAATGTTGGCACTGTGGCCATGAGAGCCATACTCGACGATGTTGCTTCAGGTGGATGCGATGACGATATCAAAGAGATGCACGTGATGCAAATAAGGTAGTGGTTTCAAGAGAGTCTATGATAGTTGATTATGCCAGTGATGGTGATATCACTTTCTCCTATGGTTCATCTCATGATTTCTCTTGTTCATTGGATAGCACATATATGGCTTGGCTGCGTCATGCATTAGCCGGTTTTCATATGTCTCCACATCGTGAGCGGTTTTATCGATTCTCAGGTGAGAGTCATGGATGTGTGCACATGCTTGATGGTACGATATATGACATTGAGGGTGCAAGATATGTATGCCTTATGCTACCTAGTGGAGCATCACTTATACTCAAACATGTAAGTTATGTGCCTTCATTCCCTATGAGCTTGATTTCAGTTAATTAGTTACAGGAGAGTAGATTTTATGCATTCATTGGTGGGCATCATTTTCAATTGTAGTTGGGACAGTTTATGCTTATCAGAGGTGCTAGGATTGGGCACATGTATCCACCACAGATACTTCATGTGAGAGATAAGCTCGTCTTAGTGGGAGTTCAACCTTATGTGCAACATGAGACTCGTTATGTCTCATTTTGTCTACCTATAGATAGGTCTATTCTTGATGCACATGTGTGGTAGGATTCAGATGCTCACATGGATGCACATGTAGAGCATGTTTTGGATGCTCATGATGCTTATATAGAGCATGATTTTATTGATCACATACTTTGGATGATCAATTGGATGCTTTAGAGCATGATGTGGATGTTCATGTAGAGCATTGTGATGATACTCAATTAGAGTTTGATCATTAGTTTGATCTTGGTGTTGATGTTGTGTGACTAGCTCATGTGGAGCATGGTCATACACTTTGTGTGTAGGATTGCTTTCATGGTACACAATGTGTGATAGAGCAGTTTAGCTCTCAAGGTGCATAGCTAGACACATCCTTGGTTGATAGGATGATTGATTTAGATATGGATGAGTCAGCCATCATGCAGTCATTCTTGGATTCTCTCATGCTAGATGTTAACACAGATATGTTAGGACATGTTGGTCTTGATGATGGTGCTTTGGATGCCTTGGATATAGGCATGGATGACATGCTTAGGTTAGCCAGGATAGCATAGGTTTCATCAACATTCGAGAGTCTGATGTATGAGTTGTTATGCTCAAGACCAGATATTGCAGTTGCTATTGGAGCATTTGCACTTGGAGTTGCCAGTCGTTCAATGATTGACACATGCATAGCGCGAGTGGGAGCTTTGCAAGAACTTCATGAGTTCTTGAATCAGATGTGAGCTCGACTCTTACTGATATGAGTCTAGAGCAGTTTGAGGTGCATGGATACACCTTATTCGAGGTAGTTGGTGTAGGCTGATCAGTATGGGTTGAGATCCGGACTCTTGCTATACATCTTTGTATAGTCCTACATCATTCTTTGTATATTTTTCCACTTATGGTCACATTGACCCTTAAGTGGGAGATTGTTGGGGATGTAAGGATCATTTGACCTTACCCCTATGCTCATATATATACATCATTTATGGAGCATTGCCTCAACGGAGATCATTATGTGGGTTTTGAGGCTCCCATGCATGTGTGTGCATCTCTCCTCTCTTCTCTCTCCCTCCATCTCCTCCTTGCTCCTCTTGTTCTGCACACCAAAGCCATTCACTACCACTAGTTGATTTGGTGGTATGGGACATTGAATTTATGGGTAATTTAAACATGAAATTTGGGACATTTATTCAATAGTCTTGGATGAGAGAAAACTAAAAGCTATGAATAGTTCTTTTAACCAAGAGGAACAATAAAAGATTGAAAATAAAATATTTCAAATTTTATTGAAAGAGTACAATTTTCAATATAACCTCTGTCGTATGATATTCATTAGGTGTGGATCACCTTTTGGAGAAGGATGCCACATGGCATCACATGGGTATTATTTACCAACTAAGGTAGAAGAGAGAGGTGTGTCTCATTAGAGAAGACTCACTATGTAGAGAGTATGGTTGCTCGGCGGATGAGTGGTACAGAATAATACTTCATCTCAGTGTGTCTTGGGGAGCTCAAGACGGCCACGAGTAGCTCATGGCAACTATGTGTGGCAGCAAAAGGAACCTAACATTGGTATCAGAGCTTCGGGAAATGACGATCACGCAGATGCGCAGATGGTCTGTTCTAACGCCCGTGAGGGGCCACGTGTGGCACAAGCAAAAGAGGGAGAAGGCCTTGAGTCTCCTCTTTTCTCCATATGGAAAGGAGGAGCCTATGTAAAACTTTGTGTGTCTTCAGTAGCCTATTGAGTTGCAGCTATGGAAAACAAAAGAGGAATACATTTGAGAGAGCAGAACATTTCAATGAATATTTGCGAGAGGTTCCATCGTAGTTGTTCCGACTAAAGTATATTGTCATGTTATACTAGAGCTATGAAGCGAATGTTGCTTCTTAGTTCATTGGCATCAAGCTCATGGAGGAAATAAAGCCTAAAGAGAAGAGTTATACCACTTCAAAGCACAGGTATGAAAGTTCAATTTGTTATTTCCCAGATTAATTATAGTAATATTCTATTCTTGGGAAAGAGAAAGGAAGGGCTTTAGGCAAAGCTCTTTGAGGGAAAATCAAATGTTTGGGGAGTATGAGATATGTACTCTAAGCTAGAGTCAAATATTCCCTCAAGTTACAAGAAAAGTGTAAGCCTACTTTCATAATTTTCATATAGTTTTCAGGAGCTATTCTGGACAAGTAGCTGTTTTTGGGAAGGAAAATGAAGATGGTTTTTTCTTGGTTTGGTAGGAAAAATCATGCACACCTATAGTATAGTGTATTGAATTCCATATACAATCAAGAAATTCAAAATATATCTCAGTATGATGGGAGTTTGAAGCTCCACAAGACCCCCTTCCATCATAGTTTGAGAAAAAAAGTCAGCACCTAAATCTAAGAAATTCCCATTTTGAAAGAGGGAAAAAGAGAGCAATAGCTATGGATGGATGGGAAAAAGCATATATACTGAGACTATGGTGTATGGACTTCTTAGGTGAATCATTAGATTCATCAAAATGATAAATTAAGGAGGAATTTTACTTCCTCAAAGACCCCTTTGCCGCACTTTTTGAAAAAGATTCAAATGTTAATTTTTGCCAAACTCCACTTTTGGGAGTAAGAAAAGAGACCATTTATGAGGCTTCCCATGGATTAGTGCACATGTACATGAAGTATGGTGTGTATATTACCATGGAGAACTAGAAAATCCAAGAGAAATCCACACTTAGAGTGGATTAGAAGCTTGTTAACATCTCCCATTTAAGTTTTTGCATGAAATTAAAAATCTTGATTTAGGCCTCTTTTGGGGAGCGAATTAGCATACACGAAGGGAGGATTTGGTAAGGTGAAAATGGGCCCAAGAATCTTCATATATCACTCTCTAAGGTTATCAAGAGAATTTTAGAATTTGCTTCATGGAAGAATGCTTTGGAGCACCCCAAAAATCACATTTTCACACTTTTTCCAGTCCCTCCAACAGTCCACTAGTTTAGCATGTCCCACTTGGAATGGTCATATCTTGGGCTAGACAACTCCAAATTGGATGTGCTATGGCTCGTTTTGAAGAGAACAAGGTCTACTTTGAATTTATCAAAAGACTGGAAAAAATGTATTTTTGCAGGTCTATACAGCTCTACAAAGTCTGAATAGTTTTTGGTAACTACCTTTAGGGAGCCATATCTTTCAAACCGGGAAGGTGATTTGAGTAGTTTCACTTCGAGCTCTTTGCACATGTTATATATTTCAGTTTATGGTTATAGGTCCTAAAGTGGTTTTTGCAGGTCTAAAGAAGGATTAGAAATGCATTTTTTTGACTAAATTTGCATTATTTAGGTAATCGCCTGACCATGCTTTATGTTTTGGGAAGTGATCCGATGTTTTCGGATGGTTAATTACCACTTTATCTCCTTGTAAAAGTCAAATTGACTTGGAATCTTTTGTAATCACCTACCAAAAGGATTCGTGAAAAAGTTAGCTCTTTGATTGAAGGAATATCTCCTAGGAAATAGGAGCTTGATCATAGGGAGCCAAAAGTTTGAATCTAAATTCAAATTTTCACTCATTCCTTATAAAAATGGTCATGGAAAAGTCGTGGGTAGAACTCATCACTCGCGAGCTTCTCATTACTGATTCTGAGTGTGTGTGAGGCCTACACTCTAGCCCACACCTATCTACACCATTAGGCAATGACATTCATGCCAATGGATTTGTATACAAGTGTTCATTAATACATACTTTCTCATTGTTCATTTCTGAGTTCTCTGTCATACTACTCAAAAGTCTGTCAACTTGTGAAGTGCATATCTCAATAATTTCTCAATCAAATTCAGTGATTTAAAGCTTGTTGGATTCAGCTCATAGTTGTCTACATATTTTCAAAGTTTGAAGAGATTCTATTCAGCCATTTCAGAGAAATTTGCATCGAGGTGATCACTGGTCAATGTTTGCTAGAGTCCTAAAAAATCGGAGGTATAACTTCATTTGCTAAATTGATTTCTCTTAGCATAGTTTATCTTTTTACATCATTCCACTTGGAATAGTTAGCTTGATAAGCTAATTAAATACCCCTAAAAGGAATTTTTCCAATTCCTACTTTGATGGTCATATTCAGTAAAAGATCCAGCAGGTGTCAAGACATAAATAGAAGGTTTTCTTCAGATTTTGAGTTTCAAAGTTATCTGTTTTGTGTCAATCATTACACACATCACTTCTAAAGTACATAGGCCATTTTATGGTGTCTTTGGAAAGTTTAGGAGGTCTACTTATCAAGTCTGAAGCATTAGGTGGTTGGTACAAAGCAGGTTTAGCAGTACCAGCATCCATCGATCTTTCCCAACAGTGGTATCAGAGCAAACTAAGGTAAAATGGGAGATGGTTTTCCTTCATTTATTGATAAATTGGACAGGAACAACTATCAAGCATGGTCTTTGAGGATGAAGGCCTACTTACAAGGAAGGAGTCTCTATGGATACATCTCAGGAGATGAGGAATTGCCCTCATTCAAAACAAGAGGATTACCAACAACGGAAGAACATGAAAAGCTCAACACATGGTGTGCTAAGGATGCATTGGCAAGGTCTTATTTACTCAACTCCATCTCTGATTTTCTTTTGCCACATATTAGAAATTGTAAGACATCCCAAGAAACTTGGGAAACCTTGTCATCATATTTTTCCTCGAACACAAGGGCTAGGAAAAATCAGTTGTGGATTGAATTCACAACATTAAGGAAGCAACTTAAGCAAGCTGTTTCAGAATTTGTGACCAAGATTAAAGATGTAGCAGATTAGTTAGCAAGCATAGGAGAAGAGATTGAAGAAGAGCAGATTGTAAAGCAAGTGATCAATGGGATCAAGGCTGATGATAAATGAGAAAGCTTCACCACTGCCATGGACCTTTACATGGACATGCAAATTCCAGATCTTACAACTCTCACAGGACAATTGTTTACTCATGAAGCAAAGCTCAACAAGAATGGAGATACATCCAAAGGTAATAACACTTCTTCCCTATACACTGATAAGAAGTCTAAAGATAAAGGCAAGAGCAAGAAGGTGGAAGATGAAGGCTCTACCTCCCAAGCCAACTATGCAGGGAGAGGTAGATCATCAAGAGGAAGGGGTAGAGGAGGTAAGCAAGGTAGGGGGAGATCCTATAACTCCTCACCATGCAACATTTGTGGTTTATCAAATCATACTACAGATTAGTGTTTCAGGAATTACAAAAATCAGAGAGGAAGAGGATACCAAAGAGGTGGATACTCACAGTCAAGAGGAAGATTCAACCATCACCAAGGCTACAACAACAATTACAACAACAACTACAATGGAAGTTACCAAGGAGGATTCAAATCCAGAAAGGACTACAACAACTACACAGAGGAGTAGGATGACTCTCTTTTGATCATGAACATGACTTCAAAATCAGGTACGAATGATGACCACCTATTCTACATTGACTCAGGATGCTCAAATCATGTGGCTAGCAATGTAGCTACTCTCTGATCTTGAGGAACCAAAAGGTAAGCATCAAGTCCAAACAGGTGATGACACCAAGCACTCAGTAGTTAAGGTTGGAAATGTTAAGACTTGTGATGGAAATCAGAATTTGTTAAGCAGGGTACTCTATGTACCAACCATTACCAAAAATCTGATGAGTGTTGGACAGATTGTGGAAAAAGGTTTGCAGGTTAGAGTCAACCAATATGGAGCATTTGTGGAGGATCCAAGGTATGGGTTCAAGAGGATTGCTAAAGGAGAAAAATTAGGTATACTTTTCACTTTTGAGTTAGAAGACACAAAGAATATTGCACTATACATTTATAAAGATCAAACACTTTCAGAGCTTGAGATTTGGCACAAAAGATTAGGGCATATAGGAGAAAGAACCTTGAAGCAAATATGCAGGGATCAATGTGTGCTTGGAATACCTAATGTATCCAAGCAACATATGATTTACAAGTGTGGTGCTTGTCAATTTGGGAAATCTCACAGGTTACCGTTCTCAAGGAAAGGTTACATGCATGAAGACTACCTAGAGCTTGTCCATACAGATGTATGGGGACCAAGCAAAGACCCCTCAGTCTCAGGATCAAGGTACTATGTATCTTTTATTGATGATTATAGCAGGTGGACTGTATTGTACTTCATGAAGCACAAGGATGAGGTATTTAATTGCTTTAAAAAATATCTTGCACTAGTTGAAAATCAGACAGGGAGGAATTTGAAGAGGCTAAGGTCAGATGGAGGAGGTGAGTACTTCTCAAATGAATTTGAAAACTTCTTGCAGGACAGAGGCATCAAAAGAGAAAACACCAGAAGGTATTCTCCTGAACAGAATGGGGTAGGTGAGAGAAGAAATAGGTTGATTGTTGAGACAGCTAGGTCTATGTTGAATGAGAAAAATTTACCTAATTATCTATGGGCAAAAAAGTGTTTCAACTGCCACTTATCTCATAAACAGGTTACCATCTAAATCCCTTGATGGGATGACACCCTATGAAGCATGGCATGGTAAGAGACCCTCACTAGACCATTGCACGATATTTGGATGTGTAGCATATGTACACATTCCTTCTCAGATAAGAGGTAAGCTAGACCCTAAAGCTGAGAAGTGCATCTTTATTGGATATGATCTAAATCAAAAAGGTTACAGGTTTTATAACCCTACCAATAAGGGATTCATGGTAAGTAGAGATGTTTTCTTTGATGAAAATGATTCTTGGTATGAGAATGAATGCAGGAAAGTTAAACTACCCTATGATTTGGAAGAGGATTTTCCTAGTCTTGCAAAGGAGGAACCTACTCAGAATGAAGACTCAAGTTCAAATGATGAAGACACTATCAACCTTGAAGAGTTCAAGGCATGGAAGTCCAAGGGCAAATTGAAGTTGAAGAAGCTTGAAGACATACCCGAATCTTCAACTCAATCAATCAGAAGATCACAAAGAGAAAGCTAAAACCTATCAGATATGGGTATGATAGATCTCTTGTTACTAAACATTCTGTTTATCTTGCCAAAGATTTCTCAATTGAAGAACCAAGATCATATGAAGAAGCCATAACCAAGACATTCTGTTACTAAACATTTTGTTTATCTTGCCAAAGATTTCTCAATTGAAGAACCAAGATCATATGAAGAAGCTATGGATGAGGAGATTGAAGCACTCAAGGAGAGTGATACATGGGAGTTAGTACCAAAGAAGGACTCCATGAAGGTAATAGGATCCAGATGGATCTATAAACTTAAAAGAAATTCTAATGGCACAATTAATAGGTACAAAGCCAGATTGGTAGCCAAGGGTTTTGCACAAACCCAAGGCATTGACTATGAAGAGACATTTTCTCTTGTGGCCAAGATGCCAACCATTAGAGTATTGGTAAGTGTGGCTGCATCAAAAAATTGGAACATGTACCAATTGTATGTCAAGAATGCTTTCTTGAATGGATGGATTGCAGAGGAGGTATATATGTCACAACCTCCTGGCTATGAGGACCCTAAGAAGGTAACATATGTTTGCAAATTGAAAAAAGCTTTATATGGATTAAAGCAAGCACCTAGGGCATGGAATTACAGGTTAACTACATACCTCCAAGACCAAGGTTTTGTCATGAGCAAGGCAGATACTTCTCTATTCATCAAGAGAAGTAATTCAGAGGTAATATACCTTTGTGTTTATGTTGATGACATCATCATTACAGGTAATGATGTAAATGGAATCAGATATATTAAGAGCCAGATGATGAAGGAGTTCAAGATCAATGATCTTGGTCTATTGAAGTATTTTCTTGGGCTTGAGTTAGTCTATACTAACTCAGGAATATACATTACTCAGAAAAAATATATACAGGATATGTTGAAGAAATTTCACTTGCAGGATGCCAAAGTAGCAAGTACTCCAATGGAGGTAAACTTAAAATTAAGTGCCCATGAAGGTGATGAATTCAATGACATTACAGGTTATCAAAGTATGGTGGGTAGCTTGAACTATGCTACCTTAACAAGGATAGATATTGCATATGGAGTTAGTGTGCTAAGTCAGTTTATGCACAAGCCAATGATACCTCACTTAGAGGCTGCCAAGAGAATCTTGAAGTATCTTAAGGTTACACAAATTCATGGTTTGTATTTTCCTTACACTTCAGACATTGATATCAAGATCTATTCAGATGTAGATTGGGCAGGATGCAAGGATGATAGGAGGAGCACTTCTGGATACATTTTTTTTGCAGGTGACAAACCAATTTCATGGTCCTCAAAGAAGCAACCTACTGTTGCTTTGTCTTCTACAAAGGCAGAGTATAGAGGACTGGCTAATGCCACACAAGAGGAAATTTGGATTAAGCTTTTGTATACAGAATTGGGTTTATATACTAGGTCACCAATTATCTTTGGAGATAATACAAGTTCTCTTCACCTTGCAGGTATTCTATCTATCATGCTAGGACCAAACATATAGAGGTCCATTACCATTATGTGAGAGAGAAGTTGATAAGCAAAGACATTCAACTAACCTATGTATCAACAACATGTAGTGTGCAGATTTGTTAACTAAAGCTTTGGATGGAACCAAACTTTGCAGGTTCAAAGCAATGATTGGATTGCACGATATACATGAAGATTGAAGATCAAGACCAAGCCAAAATGTTTGGCTTGAGGGGGATCTGTTGGTGTAAATCACAAGCCTACACATTTTTCTTGAAAGATATCTTGAAGACCCTACATATGTGAAGAAACATAGGAACCATTGCTAGTGGTTAATTACCACTTTATCTCCTTGTAAAAGTCAAATTGACTTGGAATCTTTTGTAATCACCTACCAAAAGGATTCGTGAAAAATTTAGCTCTTTGATTGAAGGAATATCTCCTAGGATATAGGAGCTTGATCATAGGGAGCCAAAAGTTTGAATTTGAATTCAAATTTTTACTCATTCCTTATAAAAATGGTCATGGAAAAGTCGCGGGTAGAACTCATCACTCCCGAGCTTCTCATTACTGATTCTAAGTGTGTGTGAGGCCTACACTCTAGCCCACACCTATCTACACCATTAGACAATGAAATTCATGCCAATGGATTTGTATACAAGTGTTCATTAATACATACTTTCTCATTGTTCATTTCTGAGTTCTCTGTCATACTACTCAAAATTCTGTCAACTTGTGAAGTGCATATCTGAGTCATTTCTCATCAAATTCAGTGATTCAAAGCTTGTTGGATTCAACTCAAAGTTTTCTACATACTGTCAAAGTTTGAAGAGATTCTATTCAGCCATTTCAGAGAAATTTGCGTCGAGGTGATCACTGGTCAATGTCTACTACAGTCCTTAAAAATTAGGGGTATAGCTTCATTTGCTAAATTGATTTCTCTTAGCATAGTTTATCTTTTTACATCATTCCACTTGGAATAGTTAGCTTGATAAGCTAATTACATACCCCTAAAAGGAATTTTTCCAATTCCTACTGTGCTGGTCATACTCAGTAAAAGATCCAACAGGTGTCAAGACATAAATAGAACGTTTTCTTCAGATTTTGAGTTTCAAAGTTATCTATTTTGTCTCAATCATTGCACACATCACCTCCAAAGTACATAGGCCATTTTATGGTGTCTTTGGAAAGCTAAGGAGGTCTACTTATCAAGTCTGAAGCATTAGGGGGCTGGTACAAAGCAGGTCTAGCAGTACCTACTCAATCTCTTGGAGCATCCATCCATCTTTCCCAACATTCATTGTATACGCCTTCATTAGTCAGGGGAGATTTGTTCTCCATTTTCATAGGAATATGTGTAATGAGGGATTATGCGTCAGTTATGGAAGAGAGGACTAAATAAATTCATGAGTTTCTCTTTTAAGGAAAGGAGAAAGTGGGAATGAGCTCAGAGATCCATGAGAGATCTCACTTTAGTTCAATGGTCTCACTTTAGCTCCTACTCTTTGAGAGAGAAAGAAGGAAAGGAAAACATGATTTCTTCATAGGAGAAGAATAGAGTATGTTTTCCTTTAGAATCTCTTAGTCTTTATTTCAGAAGGAATTCATTTACTCTACTTTTCAATGTAATTTTCCTTCACATGGGAGTCTCTTTCTCCACTAGTTTTGAAGAAAAACATGGAGAACTTATGTACATGTTCTCAGTTATGAGCAGAGTAAATGGATTCAATAGAATCTCTTTCAAAGGGAAAGGGAAAGTGAAATAGGTTCCACTGCTAGAGCTCTTTTCCTTAGAAGAGATTGAATAGAGAGAGAGAGAGAGAGAGTTTCACTTTCTCACTTTTAGATTGTCTAGATAGAAGTGGCACTCTTCTATCAAAGACAAGAGGGAGATCAGTTAATGATGATGATTAGATTGAGTCTCACATGGAGACTCTAGAGAGGAGCAATTATGTTACTCCAGTGATGGTCTCTGTCTAGATGAGATGATCTAGTTATTGACATTAGTTAGACTAGACGTAGAGTTATGACTTTTCTCTTTAGAGTTTATAGGAGATAGAGATATATCTAGCCTATTAGGGTACCAAACTCTTAGTTGGTGTTTTATCATGAGTATGATGAGTAAACATCAGTTAGGAGGATGGGTACTTAGAGATTATCTGAATCTCAAAGGGAATGCTTTCTGCATTCATATGGAAAACTATAGGGAAGAGAAATATTAGAGTTTTCACAAGTGCCAATAGATGCTCTTCCAATAGAACTTAGTCCACACGTAATGGATGAAAAACCACAGACTTCTTGGTTGGTGAAATGTAGAGATTGCATTTTACTACCGTGAGCTAGATGATGGATTTGCATAGCTCACAAGGTAGTTAGGTTAAACTATTACTTGTGAGTACACTCGAGGTTAGGAAGGCCTAGAGTGGTATGAGGGCAATCTATCATTTAGTCTTAGATGGGTTTGGAGTCACTTGTTATCGGACTTTGTTCTATATTTTAGAGGATTATATGGTTTATTATCTCCAGTATAGTATGGTCAAGCTTATGAGCTTAGCACTTCACACTTGATTCTTATACTATTACTCCATAGAGTATACATCACATGGACTTAGGTCATTTGAATGATGATATACGTCCTGGGAGTGATAGTTTGGAAGTGGAGAGTACATGGGAGATAGTAAGCACCTTTTAGACGGTTTCCCACCTTTGAGATGATCTCTCATGAGGCTTCTTAAAGGAAAGGATATGGGGAAACAACACACACAGAGATGACCATGTACATAGAGTACATGGGGTTCAGGGGAGTCCGAGAACTTTCTTCTACCATTATTGATGTTTCATCTACATTTTTGAGGACAAAAATGTTTTCAAGGGGAAGGAAAATGTCATATGATATTCATTAGGTGTGGATCACCTTTTGGAGAAGGATGTCACATGGCATCACATGGTTATTGTTTACCAACTAAGGTAGAAGAGAGAGGTGTGTCTCATTTAGAGAAGACTCACTATGTAGAGATTCTGGTCGCTCAACAGATGAGTGGTACAGATGTGTGGCAGCAAAAGGAACCTAACACCCTCAAACAGTTTCGAGGAAAAAAACTCTTAAGGAGGGGAGAAAGCCCCCAAGGACTTGTATCTTATGCCTTAAAAAGAATAAATAATGTATTGCAAGGTAAAATGTATACAAGAAATAGATAAAGTTGAAGTACTTCCTCATATTCTAGTTTTTCATACATCTTTCATTACTTTGTACGTGAGAGCTTGGAAAGTCTTCTTTTAGAAGCCATGTGATTTTGTGTGATTTACCACCTTAGGGACCCACATGATGGAAGGTACACATGTCCCCTTGAGAGGGACTTACCCACTTGGTTTTGGAGCAACATATTGGAGGGGTTGATTGAGTGGAAAGTGCATCTCTCTTCCTATTGTGAGTCTAGCTAATTAGTCTTCTTAGTTCGTGTTTGGAGACTATGGCCCTTCCACAACAAAGACTATTAAGAACAGTTTGTATAAGTGAACTATCTGGTAAGACTTCATCAATAAAAATAAATAGCTCCTTCAAATCTTTCAAATTCATCAAAAAACTCTATGTAGAATCTCCTTGATTCATGTGCTCACTCTCCAACTATTTGTGGAGGTAAGCAACATGGGCCTCATTTCTTGCCTGATATAAATTTCTAAGTATATCCCAAACATCCTTTGGTGTTTTGCAAGATTGAATTTGAGGGATAATGGCACGTTTGATAAACAAAGTTATCAATGCATGCACTTGAGCATCTTTGCCATCCCAACAAAGTTGTTCTACAATAGGTGCAACAGGAACTACAACACAAATAGGAATTTGAAGATTGTCATCTTCAATACAATTTGCATCACATTCAATAACTATATTTGTATGTGTAGTAGGATGTTTTTAACCCTGTACAATGTTCCACAGTCCTTTTACTACCAATACATGATGCATCATATATGCCCATAATGGGTATTTAGTACCATCCAATATATCCTCAACAACCAACTTACAGAATACATCATTGCTTTCAACCATGATCACTAACTAAAATACCCTGATGCAGAGAAATGTCTGTATCTCGAAAAGTTGAGCATAAATACCATGTTAACCTCTACTAAACTTATAGCAAAATTTGAGGTGCTTTGTACTAGCGAACCAAAACCTGCATCTATGTTTGGCACAAAAGAACAAAAATGCCTGCACAAGCACTGCGATAGTGCATTTGGAGGCTGAAATGAGTTCATATCAAAACTTAGATGCCACAGAGCGAAGTTGCTTTGTACCTTTAGTCACTTAGAGCTAGAGGTGTTTATTTCAAAAATACCCAACATGGTGGTGGTGCAATGCAACCAAACTAAATGGAAGAGATGTTCCATTGGTTTCATCTTACTACATCCTCAATAAGATATGCTATGGAACAAGCCAAATAGATGGATATAGCAAAATTTGCAAGAAATATTCAACACAACATGGCTAGTGAAAACTCGAAGTCAATGTTAGGACCTATACATCATGCTAAATGGCAAGCTACAAGAATACAAGGGGGTTCCTCTTGGAAGTGAATTCAATTACAAGAATACAAGAGGGTTCCTCTTGGAAGTGAATTCAATTAATCCATTTATGGTATTTTTTTGTTGGAGCTAGACGTCTACGGAAGCACACGAACAACACAAGGAAGAAGAAGAAGCTTGGAGCACAACACACAATACCGAATGTATTACCACTAGAATGTACAAAGATAAGTAACCCTTTAGAGCTATATGCATATACACAAACCGGGGAAAAATGCTTCCTAAAGAGGGAAAAAAGTGCCTTGACAGTCCTAGTGAGTTCACACACATCACTACCTAAATATATCAACAAATCCCTCCTGGGAGTGATGCGGTGAACAAGGAGCTGGAACTCATGTATAAGGAAGTTCCAAGCTATGTGGAATCAATCCACAAAACGAAGTAAGTCCAAAACTTTACAGAAAGCTTCAAACTTCTCCGTAGGCAGAGCCTTCGTGAAAAGGTCTGCAATGTTCTCGTGCATGGGCACATATGCCAAGCTAATCTCTATAGCAGAGAACCTCTCCCTGACATAATGATAATGCACATTAATGTGCTTAGTGCAAGCATGGAACACAAGGTTCCTCACAACTACCAGTCCGCTCAAATTGTGAGTGAAGATGGTGATGGCAGAAGATTGACCAACACCCAAAGAGCCATAAGGCATCTGAGCCACACACACTCAACAGTCGCTATGAAAGCTACCCTATACTCAGCCGCACAACTAGAAGTGTCCACAGAAGGCTGCTTCTTGCTCAGCAAAGATATGCATGAGCTACCAAGCATGAAGCAAAAAACACTCGTGGACACATGAGTGTCATAGCAACTAGCCCAGTTAGAGTCAGAAAAAGCATGTAAATCTGGCGTTAGTGATCCCCCTTGGGATAAAACAATCCAAGTAGCCGGGTACGACTCAAGTAGCGAAAGATGTGCTTAACTGCCTACCAATGCTTGACTCCTGGACGATGCATATACCTACTCATTAGTGAGATGTCAAATTGAATATCTGGCTTAGTAATGCATAAGTAAATCAAGCATCCAACAACCTCCTGATAGAGGACAACATCAAATGCATCTCTAGCATCATGAAGACTCAATCATAAACCTGCCTCTATAGGAATGGCAATAGGTTTACAATCTTCAAGGCCAAAAAGCTGCAATAATGTGTCAATATATTTCATTTGAAACAAAGCCAATCCACCATCAACCTGCATAAACTAAATGCCCAAATAATGATGCAAATGCCCCAAATCAAACATCTCAAATGGGGCATGGAAATCAGCCTTAAAATCAGCAATATGCTTCTCATGAGGACTAGTGAACAACGTGTCATCAACATACACATAAATGATCAGAAGTACATCATTAGCACGCTTAACATATAAGGTGCTTTCAGTTGGATTGTTCTAAAAAACATGTGCAATCAGATAGGCATGTATCTTTTCATACCAAGCACGTGGTGCTTGCTTTAAACCATATAATGCCTTCTTTAACATGCACACTTGGTTTTCATGCCCTTTTTGCACAAATCCATGGGGTTGAAAAACATATTCTTCATGCAAGTCACCATTCAAAAATGTTGTTTTAATGTCCAACTGATGTACATTCCAACCATGATGAGCTGCAAGTGCACATATGCTATGAAGAGTAGTCATTCAGCAAGTAGGAGCAAATGTATCATCAAACTCAATGCCTCTTTCCTGAGCATAACGCTTTGCAACAAGCCTAGCCTTATACCTGTTAACTGTTCCATAAGGTTTATGCTTCAGCTTGTATACCCACTTAGTGCCAATGGCCTTCTTTCCAGGAGGCAAGTCACATAAAGACCAGGTACCATTTGTCATGATAGCATCATATTCAGATTGCATTGCAGCCATCCAATGTTTAGAATTTTGTGCATCATCAAACGAATCAGTCTCAGTCTCATCATAGAGACTAGACACAGCCATAGCATAGCAATCTGATGCAAAAGAGGCACTATGAGAGAATGAATGAGTACGATATGATAGAGATGCATCTAATTTGTTGTCACGCAAAGTCTACACTAGCCATTTTGGCATAGTTTTTGCCTCCTCAATATCTGCTCTCTCATCAACAAGTGCATCATGTAAATCTGCATCAAAAATAGAATGATTTGCATCATTACATGAAACTTTTAGAGGCTAAGAAGTTGCCTCTTTACGACCAGCACTAGATTGTCCACCTATAAAAAGGGGGAGCAAAGTATCATACATGTCTTTGGAGCTAATAGATGTCTCTTTCGTACATGAAAGTAAAGGCTGAATAGCATCTTCCACAAAAACAACATCACGGCTAACCAAAATGCATTTAGTTGGTGGATGATACAGAAGATAGCCTTTGCTTTCAGAACTGTACCCAACAAAAATACATTTTAATGCTTTATCATCAAATTTCTTGCAATGTTTTTCAGACACTAATGCATATGCCAGACAACCAAAAACATGCAGATGAGCAACATATGGCTTTCTTCCATGCCAAGCCTCATATGAAGTGATAGACTGCAGTGCTTTATTGGGACACCTGTTAAGTACATATGATGCACACATAACAGCCTCAAGCCAGAAACTATGTGGTAAAGCTTGACTCTTGACCATACACCTCACCATCTCCATGAGTGATCTGTTCTTCTGTTGAGGAACTCCATTCTGTTGAGGTGTATATGGCACTGTACAATGAGGTTTTATCCCATGTTCAACCAAAAATGCATTAAAGTATGAAGACATATATTCCCCCCCTCGATCAAAATGGAGGTTGCCCATTTTACATGCTGACAGCTTTTCAGCCAAAATAAAAAACTGTTTGAAGCACATAAACACTTTGGAATTTGCTTTGAGTGGATATGCCCATGCATGCTTGGAAAAATCATCAATGAAAGGCACAAAGTAAAGATAGTTCCCAAAAGAGGGTGTCTGCATAGGACCACGGACATCACTGTGAACAAGCTGCAATCTTTGAGTAGCTTGAATTGAACCATCTTTTGGGAATGAGGAACGCTGAATTTGGCCCAAAATACAGCCTTCACATACATGTTTGCCAGGGGCTTCAAGTTTGGGCAAAGAGGACACCATTTCATATTTTTGGAGGTGTAACAAACTATCAAAATTCATATGACCAAAGCATGCATGCCAAAGCTTTGCATCTGAAATAGCTTGAGAATCATATACTGCACATGCCAAATCATTCATAAATTTTTCATAGTCTATGAGCTTATACATCCCATGACATAAAATGCTAGGAGCAATAATCACATTGCCATTTCACAAATCCTGAACTGTACATCTGTCATCAAAAAATTTCACAACCAAGCCAATCTTGGCTAATGCAAAAACTGATAATAGATTTTTCTTGATCCCTGGCATAAATAAAGCATCTGACAAAGTGAAAGAACTACCATCAGTAGTAGTCAAAATGATCTTACCAACTCCCATGATAGGATAAGAGGAGTTGTTGGCACATGTGATAGTATTCCTTGTAGGGGCAAGCTCAAGTGAAGTGAAGAAGTTGCACTACAATGTAATATGTTCGGTTGCTCCACTAACAAAATACCAAATATCTAAGTCTACTACAGACATACACTGCTCATGAGAAGATGGGTCAAAACTGCAAACAATAATAAACACCCATTCTTCATTTTGAACAGGATTAGCAGACTCTATTTCCGGTGTAGAGGCCTCTACAACAACCATTCTGGCCTCTTTCTTCTTTGCCTCTTTAGCAACTAGTTTTGGATAGCTCTTAATTACATGATTGTTTGCTTTATAGTATTTACAAAACAATTTTTGCTTTTCTAATTTCTTCTCATCTTTGTCTTCCTTCTTCGAATGTGCAACATTTCAAGATTTTTGCTTTCTAGTGGATGAGCTCCATTTACCTTTGCCCTTATGACTAGCCAGGAAAGCTTGATCTGCAACACACATAATGGACCTCTTCTACCTAGATTGATCTTCCTACAACAGAACAGAAACTAAATCTTCAAATGCTAAGGCATTTGGATTGCCTTTCATCATCAAACGAAGAGTAGAAGCAAAACTTTGATATGAGTCAGGAAGACCATTCAGAACAGTATGCACAAGTGAACTGTCAGGAAGCACTTCATTAGTAGAAATCAATTGTTCCTTCAAATAGTTGATCTTTGTCAGAAAACTATCCATAGAATCACCTTCATTCATATCCTCACTCTCCAACTGTTTTTGGAGGTAAGCAACACAAGCCTCATTCCTAGCTTGGTACAATGTGTTAAGTGTATCTCAAGCATCTATAGTTGTTCTGCAAGAGCAAATGTGAGGAATAATGGCACGTTTGATAGACAAGGCTATGAATGCATGTGCTTGAGCATCTCTGCCATGCCGATGAATTTTCTCTATAGTAGGTGTAGCAAAAATTGTAGCACGAATAGGAATCTGAAGAAACAGCATCTTCAATCCATCTACATCAACTTCAATACCTATATTTGCATGTGTAATAGGATGTTTTTCAACACCCTGCACAATGTTCCAGAGTCCTTTTGCAACCAATACATGTCGCATCATATAAGCCCACAATGGGTAGTTGGTACCGTCTAACTTATCCTCAATAGCCAACATACAGAATACATCATTGCTTTCAGCCATGGCCACTGATGAAAATACCTTGATGCAGAAAAATGACTCTATCTAAAAAAGTTGAACAAAACTACCCTAACAAGTTTTGCTAGACCTGTAGTAGACTTTGAGATGTTTATAATGGTGAACCAAAACCTATATATATCTTTGACACAAAAAGATGAAATAGCTTGCACAAGCATTGTGATAGTGCATTTGGAGGCCGAGAGTATGCTCACCAAATTTCATGCAATTTTGAGACTATGACCAGAGGGGTGTCGACAATGCCCTAGATGAAGCGGTGACTTGCTCTCATACCAATTGTTAGAGTTAGATGTCTGCAAAAGCATGCAAATAGCATAAGGAAGAAGAAGAAGCTTAGAGCACAACAGACAATACTAAATGTATTACCACTAGAATGTACAAAGATAAGTAACCCGTTAGGGCTATAAGCGTATATACAAGTCGGGGGAAAAACCTCCTAAAGAGGGAAAAAAGTGCCCCAATGGTCCTAGTGTGTTCACACACATCACTAACTAAATATATCAACATTTTTATGACAATCATAAGGTTTTCAATACACCCTTTTCTATTTTGCAATCTTAAAGGAACATTTCTATTTTTAACTATTTCTATCCATGCAAATGTGAAAAAAACCTTTTTAAGTGAAAATTTATAAGAAGAGACTCATTCTCTCATTTCAACATTCTTAGAACTATAGAGGATGATACGAACAAAGAAACTTTCTATGAAGGATCCTACTAACTTTCCAAGCTACATGTAAGGTACTCAATGACCATCATAGATGAATCCCCATAAAAGGCCATGCAGTGGATCATGCTCTGCATCCCATTAGGGCACAGATGGTGGAAATCACTTGCGAAGTGATCAATCTCATCAATACGAAGTGGAACATGGACACACTCTACAACCGACTTCAAATCATCGATAAGAAGAAAGGTAACTCATTCTAAATTTCTGATGAGTCTTCAAAGGATGATTCACAATAATATAGATCTCCTCCACAAGCTTTAGAGAAGTCAAGTGAGGAGATTCAGCTAGAGGCACCATGGGTAAACCAAGAGATACCATCAAGCCATAGGGTGAAAGTAGCTAGAAAGAGGCTACCAACGAATAAGGAATCCATATCAAATGATGACGAGAGGGAGCAATGCCAACATCAATTAGAACAAGGAGAAAGCTTAAGTCATGTGCAACATAAAAATAAGTTCTTCAAATCCCATCGTAGATCACCACAACCAAGATCACAATAAAGTGTCCAATGAAGACCTTCATCACCACCAACAAGAGCACCACAATGAAGAAGAAGATATACACAAGCATTTGCAAGGATTAGGCACTATCAAAAGATGGTTGAGATTTTGATACCTAGAAGAATTTTTTCAAGGGTGGTTAAAGAGGAGCTATAAAGATATTATGTGGGATTTGTTGGGTGTGTGTAGAAGTGTGAGACACACACAAGAAGCACACCCAAGGAGCACAAACACAACAAGACACATGGAGAAGATGAATGGCTATAACAACTCTCTCTATTGATAATGAACATAAGAAAAGTAAGAGTTGAATAATGTCCCTAAGTATAAGGTACCACAATATATGAGTGTATCATGTATGCGGTAACATGCGGAAAAAAACTATAATCAACACTAGAGTAAAAAGTTCCCATGTATAGAGAAAAGGTTCACATGAAAGCTACTCAAGGAACACATAAGTGTAAAACACCCTTGGAGCAAATGATGTGAACACATAAAAGGAGTGACAGATCAACCCCCACTAGGCAATAGGCCTAAAGCTTTGCAGAAAGCTTCAAACTTTTCCCGTGGAAGAGCTTCGGTGAATATGCCTACCACATTATCTTGTGTAGGCACATATACCAAATCAATATCTCATGCATGAAGATGCTCTCTCACATAGTAATAATGCACCTCGATATTTTTGGTTTGTGCATGAAACAATGGATTTTTTGCAACAACCAATGCACTATGACTATTAGTGAGAATATGTGTAGCAACATCAATCTCCATGCAAAGATCCATCAATAGGCATCTCAACCATCTACACTCCACTGTAGTTGTGAAAACTGCCCTGTACTCAACTTCACAACTCGATGTCATCACAAAAAGTTGCTTCTTACTCAACCAAGATATGCATGGATCTCCACGGAAAAAGGAATTACCACTAGTGGACACCACCACAATCTTTGCATAGAGTCAAAAGCTTGTTTGAAGAAAAAATTTATGCCATAGCTAAAAATTCTTTGAAGCAATAAAATACCTCATTCTTTTCTTTCATAGGATGCAACCATGTATGACTAGTAGCATCATCAATGAAGGTAACAAAAATATGCATGCTTCCCAAAAGATGGAGTCTTGATGGGACCATATAAATCACTATAAACAAGCTACAATTTTCTTGTAGTGTGTGTATCTGTACCTTTTGGAAAAGAATCACAATGCATTTTTCCAAGAATGCAACTTTCACATGCATGCTTTTCAATGGAATCAAGTGTTGGAAAACCAATAGCCATGTTCTTCTTTTGTAAGTAAAGCAAACTATTGAAGTTCAAGTGACCAGAACAAGCATGCCAAAGCTCCATTTCATGGAGGAAATATGAACAACTAAGGCATTTGAGGTAGCCCTCTTGTATGTATCCAACCGATACAAATCATTGCATAAAGTACCAACTATCACAATAATATCACCATTGCTAAGATCATGAACCATACACTTATCATCATATTCGCAAGCTACCTCATCTAGTAAGTTCATGGAAACATTGTACCATGATGTAAAGGTCAAACAACGCCCAACCATAGAAACTTGGGAGGTGCCTCTCAAAATCATTCAGAAAGGATCCTCTTGAATTTTTGTGGTTGGGCCTTTTTTGGCCTTGAAACCATGTTTGGGATCACTTGGGGTATTGATAGAGTGTCTTTGGTCACCCTATGCCATGGATAGCTTGTGCACTCAAACTTTTTAGATAGTCACTATGGAGATTGTTGTGGCTTAGTCATGTATAGGGAAAAGGTTTAGAGGTAGTGGAAACATTTTTTATATGAATGCTCAAAGATTCTAACCTATGTTCCATCCATGCTAAGAGGGTTACTATACAACCCAAGGACATACAATCATCTAGGAGGTTTACTTAGATAACAATTGTAATTTATTTTCCATACAAGAGAACTTTTGTAAATTTGACTATTTTGAATAAAACTTGAGCATTTTTACACCATGACATTGTCTATTATCTCTTTCCGTGTCATCTTATTTGTAAGCTCACACACTTAAGTGAATTTTATATTTTCTTATTTGCATCATAAAGTATTGGCAAGCTACCTCATCTAGTAAGTCCATGGAAACATTGTACCATGATGTAAAGGTGAAAAAAGGGCCCAACCATAGAAACTTGAGCCTCTCAAAATCATTTAGAAAAGCTTCTCCCACGTTTTGTGGTTGGACCTTTTTTGGCCTTGAAACTATGTTTAGGATCACTTCGGGTATTGACATAGTGTTTTTGGTCACCCCATGCCATGGATAGCTTATGCACTTAAACTTTTTGTAGTCACTTTATGGAGATTCTTGTGGCTTAGTCATTGTCATGCATAGAACATGCTTGAAACTTCTATTTGATGTCCCCATATGACTTGCCATGTGCCTTTATGGCGTAGGAAGGCCAAAAAAAGCCCTACAAGAGAAACATGGGAGAAGGGCCTATAAGTTGTTTGTAGGGCCTTTGTCTCGCATTTTTGTGACATGATTTTTTTTTAACCTCCCTATGCCATGGATAACACATTGAGTGTCATATACATGAAAATCATGGGTGAAAAGTGCTTCATATTACAAAGACAATCTAGAAAACTTTGAAATATGATATACATGATAATCTCAAGAGAGAATGGAAAACGAATATAGCACAGTGTTAATTGTGATGCATAGAACATGCTTGAAACATCCATGTGATGTGACCATATTCCTATAGGGCATATGAAGGCCAAACAAAGCCCTACCATAGAAATGCAAGAGGAGGACCTACAAAATTTTTGTAGCCCTTCTCTTGTGTTTATGTGGTAGGGCTTTTTTTGGCCTCCTTATGCCATGGATAGCACATCAAGTATCATATACATAAAAATCATGGGTAAAACGTGCTCCATATGACAAGAAAAACCCAGATAACTGTAAAATATTATATGTGCAACAATTTCAAGAGACAATGAGGAAGAATATAGCAAAGTGCATTTTTTCATTAATTGATTTGATTCCATCAATTGGCTTTAAACTTTTGAATGAGAAAGCTTCAAACTTCTCCCTAGATAGAGCCTTTGTGAAAAGATCTGCAACATTATGTTGTGTGGGCACATAAACCAAACTGGTCTCTCTAGTAGAGAACCTCTCCCTAAAATAATGGTAGCACGTCAATGTGCTTCGTGCGAGCATGGAACACACAATTTCTTAAAACTATCAATGTGCTCTAAATATCAGTGAAGATGGTGGTGGTAGAAGGCTAACCAACAACCAAATCAACCAAAAGGTGTTTGAGCCACACACACTCAATAATAATTGTGAAAGTTGTTCAACCTCACAACTAGAAGTGGCCACAATAGGTTGCTTCTTGCTCAACCAAGATATGTGTGAGCTACCAAGCATGAAGCAAAAGCCACTCGTGGACACACGAGTCATAGAAACCAACCTAATCTAAGTCAGAAAAAGCATGTAAATCTCATAGTAATGATCACCCTCATGTAGTCAAGTACCACTCAAGAAGTGAA